>ML677332.1:38372360-38595765 GCA_007922305.1 Dermatemys mawii | reverse complement strand
TCACCTAAGAGCTGAACTCACCTAAGAGCTGAACTCACCTAAGAGCTAAAAAAATCACTAAGCGCTGTCTTAAGTAGGGGGGACCTGAAAAAAAGTGCAGAGTGGCTGGTGCAGCAGAGCAGTCGGTGTGTCGGCTAGCAGAACGGCTAGCGAAGTGACTGGTGCAGCAGAGCTGTCTGTCGACTAGCGGAGGCGTGGGTGCTGCTGGCAAAGTAACCGGCGCAGCAGAGCTGTCTGTCTGTCACCTAGCAGAGGCGTGGGTGCTGCGGGCAGAGTGACCGGCGCGGCAGAGCTGTCGGGGTGTCGGCTAGCAAAGCAGCTAGCGGATCAACGGGCAGAGCGGTTCATGGGACAGCCAGCAGAGCGGAGCAGAGCCGATTACGGTGAGAGCTGCAGCGGAACCTCACGGAGAGGCGGCACGGTCGGCCTCGGACCACGTAAGGTGCCCCATGCCCTACCCTCCATCTCCACCCAGGCTGAAGGTAAGACTCTGCCAATTGACTTTTGAACTCTGCACGGACCAAGGACAGAAACTCTTGGGCTGTTGGACTTTTGGGACTATTGCGTGACTTTTTGGGGTTGTGGAACTCAAGAGCCAAAGGGAAGGCCACGGCCTATTTGCTGGGAGGGGGGCTTCTGGTTCATGGTTTGGTTTATTAACCTTGTTTGTGGTGTTTCCCCAATATAATGCCACATTGTTTCTCCCTGTTATTAAAAGGCTTTGGTACACTCAGACTCTGTGCTTGCAAAAGGGGAAGTATTGTCTCTTACAGACGCCCAAATGGGTGGTATATGGTTGTCCCAGGTCACTGGGTGGGGGCTCGAGCCGGTTTTTTGTATTGTGCTATTGGAATGGAACCCCTGGATACTGAACCCGGCCCTTGTTGCTGCCAACTCTGATGGGCAGAAGGGTTACACTCATTTGAAAGGGCTCTTTAAATTAGGATGAATCACTTTGGTAACTAGACTTTTTGACCAGTTTGTGAAATTGTTCTTTGCGGAATACTAAGTTAGGGTCCTGGAATTAAATGCCTATTAACCCTATTTAAAAAATGACAAGTCAGAGTCCTATGAGGATGTTCTTTACCATTCTTCATCAGGTAAAATAAACTGTGGTATGCTTACGTACTAAGGTTAGACAGTAACTGCTAAAGTGATAGATTACACTAGGTAATTCAGCAGAAAACACAAACAAAACACACACCACACACACTCAAGTACCAATAAAGGCATCTGTTCCAGAATAGCTCACAACTCACTTTCCCAGCTAGATTTTGATTTACTTCTCAGAGCTTCCTCAAGTCCACAGCTGGAGGTAACACACAGTTTGCCTTGGAAGAACCAGTGCTGGCAAAACCATCCATTTTAGCACAGATTGCTAGGCAACATACTGGTAAAGGCATATTTGCTTATGGACAGGAAATGAAATCTTATTAAGTCACAATGTGTCTGGTGGGATCATCACCAAGTCCCTACTCCATGGAATTTTTTTTCCTGTATTGTCAAGTCACATTCGTGACCAAGAAAGCTACTGACCTGAAGTTGAACTAATAAGCCCTAATTCAGTCTGCTAGCCCCAGCTTGCTTGGGCATGATCACTTCCCTTCCCCCCCGCCCAGTGGATATACAGTGGATTAACAAATGGATTACTATTTTACAGAAGAGGACCTTGGTACAGTGTGGAGTTTAAAGTCAAAACAGACCTCTGCTGCTAGAATGCTCAGTGTGTGCGAAGGTTAGGGGCTGGTGATCAGTGTTAACAAGTGAGATCTCATTTCGATAATTTTTTTTTTTTTTTAACTCTTCCAGTTGACTGTCCATTAGGAAGTCCTTTAAGGCTCATACAACATGTCCTCTAGAAGAATGCCAAAACTCTCAAAGCATTACACTGTGTGCAATCCCAAGCCTGTCCTTTAATGGTGACATTGTTCTAGCCACTCACTCTTGGTAATCTCTCTCAACGCTAAGGCTCTGAACTGAGGAACAGTGCCCCTGAAAATAAGGGACATCAATTTTTATTTAAAAGTGTGTATTACACACACACCCTATATAGATCAGTACAAATTTGCAAATAGCCTAGGACTATTTATAATTAAACTATTAGCTGACTGGCTTCTTCAGCATGAATTGTAATCCAAGACATGCAGCTTGCAACCAGGAAAGCTCACTGAGCAGCAACAAGCATCACCTGTCCCCTCCCACACATGAAGATCTGTCACCCCCAGGCCCAGACACCTGCCCACTGCAGTTCCCAGCCCCATTGTTCCCCCCTGCCCTCCAGATCTACCCCTATACCTGCCCCCAGACCCCCCACCAATCTTCCTCACCAGACAACCCCCTGGCCCATGGGGCAGGGGGGTTCTCACCTGTTTGGTGCTTGCTCCCCACTCCCTAACCTCCTGCCCCTGCCCAGTGGTGACTGACAGGTCCTATGCCCTGACCAGATGCTCAGCCAGGCCACAAAAAGGGACAGTCCCCCTCCTGATTCCTGCAATTCCTTCAGGATTTTACAGTAGCAACATAGCCTTGCTGGACAACTGTTAAAGAGTCATGACCAGATGGCTCACACAAAGCAGGATACTTAGAATCTGAAAACTATCAGTGTCACTCATAGCTGATATGGCATCCCCATCTCCACTCCCCAAAAAAGGACAGTGTGTGAAGATGCTTTTGATTTACTATAATGATATAAACTACTGGGTTAAGTATCAGTCCCCTGGCACCAATGGCCTTCAGTACTCCAACTACCCTGATTAACAAGCTCTTCTTACTCTAGGTAGAGTTCTAGGTAACATTTTTGTTGCCACTTCTAAATCTACTCTAAATAGGGTGACCAAACAACAAGTGTGAAAAATCAGAATGGAGGTGGAGGGGAAGAGATGCCTATGTAAGAAAAAGCTCCAAAAATCAGGATGGTCCCAACAAAATCAGGACATCTGGTCACTAGCTAGAAATCCTTGATGCTGCAAGCCACAAAGTACTAATGGGAAGTTTAAAGCACTTGCTTGGAATATCCAGTTCAGTGTTTGTTACCTCTCTCTTCTCTCTCCCCCCACCCCCACCTTTATTAAATTATGTCAACCTGAATTTCTAGTAGAGACAGGCAAATTTTTCAATATTTGTTGATACCATTCTAATAAAAACCAGAAATAAGAGGATAAATATTTAATTGTCATCTCCTTTGTAAAAGGATTTTTGATTTGGGTTTTTTTTGTTTGTTTGTTTTAAGACCTCCTAACACTGCATCAGATAGAAGGCAGAGGACCAGCAAAAGCAGGGAACTACCACCCCTGATCTCCAAAGGGAGCTCCTTCAGCTGGCAAGTAGGAAGAACATCAGGCACCTCCTACATAGTCACTCACTCTACCCATCCACCTGCCCTTTCCTGTTCCTGAAGAGGCCTCCAGAGCAGCTGGTCACAAGAACACCACACCTGGGAAGGCTGCAGTGACTACTTGCTAACCACTAGCTTAAAAGGGGCAGATACTAGAAGGAGTGAGAATGGGGCATATCAGATTAACCAGTCACTTTGAGATATTTCCATCCTCTGGCAGACTTGAAGCCTTTAAGAAAATAGTCAAAAGAACCAGAAGCAGGTTTCTAAAGAATTCCCCACCCCATGTAGTTTGCAGTGAAATGGAGTACAAGTTATTTGACAAATAGAAATGGTCCAACAGATGATAGTTAGAGTTCTTTGGGTGAAGAAGGCTAATCTGGCTTCATACCATGAAAGAGTTGGCAGGTCAGACCCATCTACTCTTGTGGTAGGAGTCTTGGTTTAACAGATACAACTCTGCCAAGCGTCAAGTGGGTTTGGTGTAGCAATTCACAAGGAGCTGAGTCATTATGACAGAGTGAACTTAATTTCTATTTAAGATGAGGATCATTTGTCCCTGCCCAACAGTTGGAAAGTTTGGGGTTAAGGAGCAGACTTTCACAGGGATGACAAGGGTAATTCAGCAACCGAATTGAGTGCTCATTGAAATCTAAGACCAAAGATGTTGGTCCTGGTTTGGCATTTCATTACCAATTCAGATGAAATCCACTGAGAGGCTGCTGCTTCTTCTGATCTTGGGTAGAAGCCAGGCAAGTTTTTGGGTCTATACATTTATTAAAGAACCCCATAATACTTTACTAAAGTAGAGAGAAATCCAATATCAAGTTTTACCAGCATCACTTTACCAGATAACAGATCACTTCCTTGACAGCAGTTAGTATTCTCTCCTAGTCTGGGGTGGAGAGAAGAGATGTAGGAATTCTTGCATTTTTCCCCCATGACCTCTTTCCCCCTGCCTCCTAACAGAGTTACTACAGGATTCCTGTCTCTTTCAATGTAGAGATGGTTACTTTCTCTTGCCAGACACTTGCAGCCATTTTAGATTTCTTGAACAAAGGTCTTGACTCTGCTCCTCTGGAAGCCCGGGCAACCTTGAATTTATCCCATGTTTACTGGCAGCTCCACACCATAGTAGTCTATTTATTGGTCTTCTCTTTGAAGCAGTATGCACCAAGTATGTGAGATACTTAACTCCAGTTTAAGAAAAATAAGGGGTTATATTTGAGTATTCACAACTCCTACCAACAAATTGACAGAGTGCATAATCAGTTAAGTTTAAAGCATCTAGAGCCCATCTGAATACATACTAGTTAACTTTCTCCACAGCAGAAGAGATGGGAGCTGTCCAAACACAGGCAGCATTAGAATTAATCTACAAACTATGGGGGTGGGGAAGTGAAGTCCCTCAGGCCCCTTGCTCTGATCTGTAATGGAAGGAGCTTGTGGCAATTTGGGTTTCCGAGGCTCTTTAAGACCAACCCCAGCTTTTCCCTTCTTGCAATAGCTGGAATCAGAACAGTAGACTGTGCTGCTCAGCTCACAGTTGGTTGAAGGAAGATGGCATCATTTTTTTTCATACCCAGAGGTTTTGCCTTGAACACAGCTTTTATTCAGGGAACCTAGCATGCTCAGTGCTACATGCAACACTTTATATATTGATCCATGTCCTTGTATTTTCAGGCTGAAGCTAATACTACAGTGATTACATAACAAATCTAAAGCAGGAACTCAGACTTCAGCCCCCAACTTTGCACTGTTTACAAAGCCAAGGGAAAGCTGACAAACTTGACTGACTTGCTTTATATTCCACCCATAAACATACAAGCCTGTGGTAAAGGAAATTAAACAAAATGGTTCATGCTGATCACTTGCAAACCAAAACCACCCAGCTCTTCATACTATTAGTGCTTGACTGAATCCTATGCAATTTTGAAAGTTAGAGCTCATCATGAGTCTTTAGTGTTAAAAAGACCAGTCACAATATGTACTCAGATCTCATTTAAAAAAAAATGAAAAAGCTACTTTGAGTGTTTAGAAGGCATGTACTCAAGCTTCTCTCCATAATCTCAAGGGCTAAGAAGTCAGAAAGTAAACACCTAACATGTATTTTAAACCAATCTCAGGATTGGAGTACTTGGGATTGACAATACTGCAAGACTCAAATATTTTCGTGGGCCTGCCAGTATTTCCTGAATACTTTCCATTAGTCATCTGCTCAGCTTACCATGAGGACTATGATACATTATCACCAAGACATACTTCCTCTTAAGGATTCTGGGAAGTATAGCCTAATAAGCATTTCTTGAACAAACAGCTACTCCGGGGCATTCAAAACCTACCTTCTAAAGCAGGCTAAACCTACGAGTCACAGATTTGCTTTTTAAAGCCCAGGAAAAGGCCAGAGATTTTGCTTTGACTATAGAGAAAAACAAGTTCAGATTTGAGGTCCCTTGCCCAAACAAGACACACCTACCCCATATATATTCAAATCTAAGGAACACATGAAAACTCCTTGGCTGACCTCAACTGTGACAACTGCACATACCAAGTTCCCAGACACCACAAATGTGGCACAAGATGTTCTTTACAATTATTGGAGCTTTCTGCAACTGGCAGCCTATTAAGATCAACAAAAGCCAACATCTGTGGCCTGACAAGAAAACATGAGCCATACCAATCCAAGCCTTTTTCCCTGGCACGTCAGTATGTGTTACATGGTCTCAGAGCTCAACATGCACCACCCTGTTGAGATTTGTTTAGGTTTGCGAGGCACCCCCTCTCCGCCATTTGGGGACAGCAACATTGTTAGAATTTCTGGTATTTAACTCCAAGGGGAATCTATTTGTTCCAGATCTACTACTCCATCAACCCAGTAAGTACCTTGATCCTAATTGTGAAGGGAATGCCTTGACATACTGTATATACACAC
Source organism: Dermatemys mawii (assembly GCA_007922305.1). Lineage (NCBI taxonomy): Eukaryota > Metazoa > Chordata > Testudines > Dermatemydidae > Dermatemys > Dermatemys mawii. The sequence continues at coordinate 38,589,499 of ML677332.1, read as the reverse complement.
ACATGTAACATTTTCACTCTCATGGACTGCAAATCTAAACAAGGAGAATTGAAGGCCAACTGACAACCTAGCCTTTAGCTGTAACAAGCAACAGACAAGTCTGAGAAGCCCAGCATGCATATGATCATCTCACTGTTCAGTTTCAAGCAAATCCTTGTGAATTTGACAATAGAGACTAAGCAGCAACTGTCAGGAATGTAGTAGATTGGCAGTGGGATTGTTTGAATAGTCAAGCTCCTTTTTTGCTGCTAAGAAAGGGGGCACTGTGGACTAGGCAAATTCATCTGGCCTTCTAGCCACACCTCCAGAATTCAAAGAGAGAGTTCTCAAATGGTAAAATAGGAACTTTGGTACAGAATCAAGAATTTGATTTTAAAAGTTGAAATCAGAAGAGTAACTAAGTTTAGATCTTGCTTTTCTTCTAGCCTTCACTTCTAAATCAAATAGTTCATTTACAAAGCAAACAAGATTCATTTTTCAAATTGTCTACACTCCAAGTTCAGAATTTAAAAAAAAAAGTCAAGTACCTTCTTCTGCTTTATACAAAGCTATTTAGTTCCTAGAATCAGAATTCAGCCGGTGACTGAAGCTATGCAAGTCAGAGTACAGTTCTCTTCCAAACCTGCCTCTGCCATCCAGGGCAGTTCTCTGACAAACTGGTGTTTCAAAGTCAAGATACTGAGCTGTAATAGGGACCAAATACACTCAGCAGGAAAAAGGTGCTTTTCATATGCAGTTCTTGCCACAAACTGACACTTCAGATTGCCCCAGAGCAACTGACAGGCCAAATTTATCCAAGATAAGCAATCACAATTACAAGAACCAAAAGTTTGTAGTTTTTCCCCCCCAACAGCCCATATAAGTACACACACACTTATAGGCTGGTCTTGTATGGTCATTAGTCTGCAACCAGGTCCTCTAAAGGACATTCACAGTATTGCAATGGGTACCATGCAAACACCTGGATATACATCAAGTACCACAGCTCTGACTGTGAAGGAAGCTTGAGAGCACTCATTCCCTACACCCTAAGGTAGTATTCCCTTCCTGTTCTCACCACACTCAGGTACCCACCATGGTCTTGTTTACTAATTTATTCCTGCCCTTCCCTAGTTTAGACATTATAACATGCTTAGGGCAGAGACCTTGCACTTATGTCAGTATAATTGCAATAGGACTGAGTTATCCCCCTATATCCATAGTGAATAATGCACAAGAGTTATGCTGCATAAATATGGATATAGTTCATGCTTGGACAGTTTCTACCCAAAGTATTTTAAGCCAAGTTATATCCTTTCTGGGTTATGGTTGATGAAGCAAACAGGCATCATGGGAAGCTAAGGAGTGTGGTTATACCAACGTTGGATTGGACAGATTCATGAGAAGACATTGAACCAAATACCCTCTTCAAGTGGACCAAGTTGTGTATTTGATTGCCAGCAAATAGTGTCCAAAAAACCCCACAAAGTAGGGAAAGTAATTGTTTAGGCTATAACAAGGGTATAACTAGGCCTAATGCAATGAAGTGGAAAGGGAGCTGTACTAGCTCCTCAAGGCAAAGCCATACCACTGCTTAGCTTCTTACTGCAGCACAGTGCAGAAGCACAAGGAACATGGGCTTATCTTTTTTTTAAAAAAGGGTCATTTGAAACAAAAAGACACCCTAGCACCCCCGCCCCCCCCAAAGAGACCACCATGCTGCCAGCCTTTTGCCAGTTGGGCACACAGCAGGACACTGTTAGAGTTGCATACTCAGCTCTTCAGCACTGGCAGTTTATTACTTGGCTACAAGTCCTACTTCTAAATATAAAAACTTTTGGATTTAATGCATGTTGCTTTCATGTACTTCATGTCAGCTCTCAAAAGTGCCTTACAAGCATCAGCTATTGTGCCTTTTAGACAACACAATACTGTCCCACACAATAGCATGTGCGCCATTGTTCTCCAATGGCTAGAAACAGAATTACTCCACCTCTTGCTAAAGCAGGTAAGGCACCTTGCTTCAGAGAAACAGAGGATCAGAGTTCTGCCTGCCGTGCCATGAAGTTCTGAATAACCATCCCTGCAACAGTGACAACTACTAAATCTCAAGTGGCAGCTGATTTTACATTCCTACATTTTTCAGAGTTGCCTTGTAAGTGTTTCTTCCACATGACAGTAATGAATTTAGAAGTGTCAAAAGCTGCAAGTCGCTTCAAAATGCTAACTGTTAGCTTCTGACCATTGTGCTATTATGAATTGTGTAAGGAAGGAACTGAAGAGACCTATTAAATCAGCTTGTCCATCCCCTTAGTCAATGCTGGCATGTTCACGATAGCATATACTCCAGTGCTATTTTCTAGTACACCCTCCACCACTTTATTTCATTAAGTGTAGTGACACAGTTTGTATAAAAGATACAACAGTTCAAATAATCACTTACATGTCTGAGTAAAGAAAGGTTAGGAAAAAACAACTATAACTGAACTTCCAAGACCTACACATGCCTAAACTCAGGACTAAATGATCTCATTTCTTCTTTAGCCCTTCCTCTCCTGTTTGTTACCATTCACTGAGGCACATCTAGAGTAAGCTCTCTGGGAAAGGTACCTTGTCTTCATTTAACAGCTAGAAAGTACCCAGCACAGCACACCCTGGTTACAGTAAGAGAACCACCACAATATTAGCATTTCAAACAATGGGATTTCCAGAAGCTAATAAAGGTCATTATTCTTGATATTCAGCCTGCATTTTTTTGCACCTCTCCCCAACTAGAGAAACCTGTACTTTGAGCAGAATGCTGCAGGAAGGCATGACCAGCAGTGGAAGAGCCCCATATAACAAATGAAAGGAAGTATTACACTTTGGCTTTAAAGTGCAACAATAAATGCAAGGCCAGGTTAAGGTTTGGAAACCAATGAAGTGGAAAACAAATCCTTCATGAGGAATGGGGTTGTACAGACCTCAGCCATTTGAGAGACTTATTTGTTGCAGGAAAACAAATGGATCCCAGAGTATTTGAAAGTTTAAAAGCCTTCAGCTTTCACCCAACTGGTCAGTTTCACTGCTCTTGGGAGATAAAAGGCTAACGATTTCACAGCCACAAGTTATTATCCCAACAAAAGGTCAAAATTTAAAACAAAATATTGGAATCCTTCCTGTTGCTTTGACCTCAAAAAAGAAAAAAAGGAGAATAAAACAAAACTCTCTGCAAGCAACTGAAAGATTCATGGTTTTATCTCTGGTTGTCTGTCATACTGGATGTCTAACATAACTACAGGGGGAAATTCTAACACTGGCTTTTCTAAAAGAAAAGAATACACTGACTATAAACCCTGAACTCTCAAATAGCCTCTCTGAAAAATCAGCAATAGGCTCCACAATATCACTTCTGCAACTGTAGTTGGCATTTACATCAATATGCTGCATTCATAAACTGTTTTCATTCACATGAGATCTGAAGTGATCTCACAAGCCACAATTACAATCAGACTTTAGTGTGTAGTGACAACTCAGCAGCTTTAAGCCTTCCCCCCCAACCGGGTCAATGTTTTTGGTATCACCGGCAGCCCCACTAGACTTTGAACCTGGAGTCATGTCTACGGCAATACTCCTCTCCAGCAAGCTGAAAGAAAGGAAGAAGTCCAGAACAGAGATGTCTTGTCTTCATACAAGCTTTTAAAAGGCATGTTGAAATTGGACATTGATTAAAAAGGGGATTTCCTTTCAGATTATTCATGATTTTTTAGCAGAAGAGAAGCACCACCACTGCTCCCCTGAGATTGCCCATGTAGTGCAAAAGTATTCCAGTTTCCCCTGGAATTAGTGGAGAAGCCAGCGCTAACCAGGCTTGCTTGGGTCAAGAACTGGGAGCTCAAGACTGGAATTGTCAAATGAGTTTAAGGGAGTCTGAGTGTCCAGCTCTTGTTTTAAATCAAATGGGAATTCCAAAACCTCAAGGAGTTAAGCACCCAAATCCCACCCCATATGGTTTAGGTTTCAGAACCCACACAGCACTGCTACCACAGGGCTTAGATCACCCCACAATCTGAAGCCTTAAGAGCATTCTGGGAGCCAGAAATCTCTCCATGCCTTTCCAGATGCCAAAGGCACAAAACTTTGCACTATCCAAAGGTCCCTTCTCAAAACATCCAGCCCAAAACATCTTCAGAGCTGCTATCCACCATCAGTGCAAGACTGTGGCATACTAAAAATCTAGGTGCCATATAAAGAATTTAGAACTACAAGGAATACTATAGTATGTCCATTTCCATAGTTCAGTAAAAGCCTGAAGGTACAACTGAATTCAGGCTCATGCCCCCAGAGACTTTAGGTAAAGCTGGGAGGAGAGTACATAGGATCTTGCCATATTGTTTATGCAAAAAAAAGTCACACACATTGCCTACAAAGGGCTTGCCATTTTCCTCTATAAATCTCAAACGTTCACCTTCTTCATGTTACTGTGCCCCTTAACTCATTTTGAAGTCTTTTGCACAGGATTACAGAGGAAGTCTAGCAGAGATCAGAATAGACTGCAAGACAGAGATATTTGGAGTGTGTGGGGTTTTGTTTTGGTTTTTTTTGTAAAGCTCCAGCTCATGGATTCTCCACGAGAATGTCAGCTCTCATTCCCCGCCCCCACTTCTTCTAGAAGTTTCAAGCCCACACTGTTGGAGAGAAGAGTTTGGAAAGAGGACTCAAGTGCATGATGAAGGCTGAAAAACTAGAACTGCCCAAGTCTCATGACTTCAGTTTCATGACTGAGGTCCAATTCACGATTAACAATTGGGGCAGGTGTACTTTCATGTTAACATGCCTGTTCAGACCAGATTCTGGCTTTGGAAATTAATCCAATCTTCCTAAATTCAAGCAGCTGTGCTGTTGTGTGTAGCATTAAGTAGATTCTGCATGTGAAACCAGAGCCAGATGCAGTCAAGTGGTGTTTGAAGCAGTGTCTTTAGGGCCCAATCCAGCCCCTGTTTGAATGTGAACTCCCCCTTTTTGCCCCCATAGTTTGCAGCAAAGCAGTTTAGTATTTCAGAAGAGTGGCAGGTACATTCATGTTGTAATCACAGGTGTTGGGGGGGCTGTTGCATCCCATCTTGAAGTGGAGATCATTACATACAGAGTTTAGTTCAATGGCTCTCAGCATGCCCACTATACAAATTGCTCCAGTACCCCTGGTTGTCATCTGTATTGCTAGCTGTACTACAGATTATTATTTCACAGGCAGCTGTATTAGTTTTTGGAGCCCACAGATTAGTGGTAAAGGAAAATATAGGCAGGAAAACTCCATCCTAATCTCCTTCCTGCTAACATTTTGAGCCTCCATTCCCAAAAGTGCTCTGCATTTGCAATGCCAGTTCCACCCATCCACTCACTACTTTTGAGTATAAGATGGTAGCACAAGATAGAGAATTTACCTTTAAAAAGCCTTCATCATACTGTGGTTAAAATACAAACCAAAAAAAGAGTTTGATGCAAAGCAGGGAGAGAATTCCCTTCTCAACTCTAAATGAACGTTCTAGCAATTAACCAAGGAGGGGGAAATAAATGAATGCAAGTGTGATTAATTGCATTGCATTTTAATCTAGTCACGTTGATTGACACAAAGTCAGAGGTGCTTTGCTCTCCCCCCTTTTCAGGGGAACTGTTGACCTTTCAGACTGATAAAGAAACATCTGCTTTTTTTGCTTGTTTTTCTTTTTGAGTTTAACAGTTTATATTGCAATTACCAGAGTGGATTCCAGGCTTCAGCTAGAAAGGACACTTGCCAGTTATTTATTCAGCCCTCTTTAATAGCCTCTTCAGCAGCTTGAAATATTTCTGAAACCATTTCCATTTAAAGTAAGTTTCAGGGGATGGTAAGATCTGTGCTGCAGTTTTCACAAACTAAACTGTTCTCTAAAGAATCACTATTAAAAAGGAAGATTCTCCTTTCGCCATCAGAACGCTGCTCTCCAAAAACCACTTCCATCAGAGATCATCAAACGGTTTTGCAGACAAAGGAATCAGCTTTGGCACCCTTGTGAGCTAAGAGGGCAATAGCTTAATTTTGTAATTGGAGAGACCTGACGAATGCTCCCACAGAACTCTCCAAACAGCACAAATAGAGACCTGGTCTCCCAAAGGCCAGGCCTGCATTTTAACCATTGAACAGTCTTGCAGCCTCGGTTTTCTTTGAGGCAGCCCATCTCATGTTGTTTATGGGACTGAGGGAATGCCTTCTTTGAGCCAGGCATGGAGACTCCCCTCCTGTGAGAGGCGGTCAGCAAGCTCTGTGATACTGCCTCCTGGTGTAGCACCCTTCATAGGGCCGGGACTCCATATGGCAGGAGCATCAGAGAGAAGACCATGCATGTCACCTCCCATCCCCTTCCCAGAAGGCAAGCCAACTCCATTACAAGTTGATGGCACCCCACACTGTGTTGGCTGTTCTACACTCCTAGCCCACTTCCAGTCAGTGGAAGTCCCCCCACCCTCCTTTATGGGGAAAGGCAGATCATGCTGTCAGGAAGCATCACATAGACTAGTAAGGCATATCATTCTTCTGCAAGGGCAGGTGGCAAAGCCTTGTCTATGCCTACTGAGGATCAGTGCTAACTCCACTGGCCATGGGCAACACAAGCACTCCCTTCTAGGCCTATCCAGGTCCCACTCTCTCTCCTGAGAGCAACAAGCACTCTCTAACCCTCAAGCCCCTTCTGACACTCCAGGGAGATGCTAACTCCTGCTCCACTGGACAATCACTAGTCAGATTCACACTATCCCAAAGAAGCAGTTCTTCTGCAGAGAATTCTCTCCCTGCTTTGCATCAAACAGCACTGGATGTGGTTATAGTGAAAACGAGTATTTTTTAACAGATTAGAGAGATCCCAGTGATGGAGAGTTGGAGTACCGGAAACAAATGGATACACATCAAATAAAATCATAGAATGCATTTTAGAGCCTAGATCTACTTAACTAGATACTTTCATGTCTTCTAGAGCAATGCATAAAGTCCTTCCAGCTTTTTACAGCCAAGTTTGGCTGTAGCCACTCCATTCATAAAACAAAACCCTTAATTTACATTCTCAATCTCACACTGAGGGGGGAGTACCTCTTCACCCCCAGCTATACCCCAATAATTTACTGCCTTCACTCAAAGAGGATCCTCTCCTGCTGTTTGTTTCTCTGAGAGGGAAATTTACAAAGTTTCCTAATCTCCCATTAGCATTTGGCTCAGTATGGAAACAGGCATTCATTGGAAGACATAAAATGCCCAATACACACGGCCAAACAGCAAGATAAATGTCATTTGCCCCTTACTTGAAAGAAAACAGGTAACTAGAAGTTGACCTGTATCTTAACATATTTTAGTATAAACATAACTCCTTAACTGCAAAATGTATGTAAGATAATATTTATGACCACCAGTGGGATACTGGCTCTCAGAGACCTCACATGCTACTTTTTAGTGAATTATTATGTATATTTCCAACCCAGAGAAGGCCTATAAAATGCTATGCACTCTCTGCTAGTGACATCAAGAGATCCCTAGGCCACATGGATTTGGGTACAACAGTTGACAAAAGCTGCAATACTCCAGGAAATGCAGACTGGCAGTGGACTCCAGAACCAGAAAAGGTAGTGTTGTCAGACAGTGGATACACAAACCTTATAGAATTAAGAAAGTTATACATTATTGAATTAGTATTAAAAATGCAACTGTGTATTAGGGTTGCCAACTTTCTGATTTCTGAAAACCAGATCTCACTACTCTACAGAAGCATCTGATGTAATAATTTGGACTTTGGCTACTTCACTGCAGGATTGATACACAAATAAAGACCTTAGATTTTGTTTTATGTTGAACATTAACAAGTGAAATCCAGGTTTGCTCTCATGCAACAAATCAAAAGGGAATTACTCACATGTTTAAATCCACCTTTAAGCATCAGTCATTCTAAATAGCATTTGGTGTGTCAATGACCTTCAGTGATGACAAAGTCAAGTTAAAGAAAAAACTACTACTGTGAACACTTTTAGCCAAACAGTAATACTCAATCATAACAGGGATTTCTTGAGTCTCTCCTAAATAAAAAAAAACTAGTGGAAATGAATGTGCAATTCTAACATACAAAAAAAAAGTACAGCTATGTATTTCAGAAGGTGAATGAGGACTGACTGGAGGAGAGGATCTGAAGGTTAGTCTTCACCATTGTTTGTTTTCCTACTTATCAGCTTCGGCTTCCTCAAACCTGCCCCAGGTTTTTTGGGAAAAGTACAGATTTACCACAAATAGGACTAAAGTGAACATTCTGTGTGATATGCATGCCATCACACACATGCAGAAAGTGCCAGACATTCTAAGTTCTCTTCTTCCCGTGTAGAGTTTTGTTTGAGATTTATAAGGCGATTGAAAAGGTGGTCTTCAATTTCTGTTAATAAATGCTGTCTTTACAATAATCATTCCTTCAAGCTGAAGTAAGATTAGGAAAATTCTATCTTTTATGTTGTGTTCAGTTTTTGCAGCAGCAAGAACCTTCTGATCTAGAACACTGATCAGTTAGAGTATAAGGACTTGCCAGAAGCCTTCAATATGTAGGTATCCCCCACAACAAAGATACAGGATCTCTCACACACTTCCCCCACCCACCACAAAGCTTCTCTAGTGGCCGTTCTCCCCCAGGCTGCGGAAAACACTGTCCACTAAGCATGCCCAGTCAGCTAGTCTGAGAAACCCTGAACTGAGCTATATTTTGGTGCCACTAGTCCGCTAGAGTTCCATGTCCTTTTGGATGTCACCACTTTCCTGCTATTCTACCTATGCTATTCATGGTACTGCCCTAATGGCACCAGCTGGGACAGAGTGAAGCCATCTATCACACATCACACTGGAAAGGTAAACTGAAGAAGTGCCAGAGATAAAGCAAACTTGTGTCAAACATGGAGAGTCATGTCCCCCTACATGACTAGTCCACAGGTAATATGAAAATGCAGGAGATAAGCAGTATTGGACTGTTCTGATCTCATGCCATCCATAAACCTTTAAACAAGTTGGCAGTGTCCTTTTAAAAAGGGGAACTTTCTCTAAACCAAAATGGGGAAAAATCAGGGAAAGGATGACAGAGCCATTGAGAGAAGATGATGTTGCATGAGTGAATAAAGTCAAAGTACTACTGGCTATTATTAGCCACTTGCCAAGCTCTCAGTCAGGGTCAGAATGCTGCTGTGGTCAGCAGCATACAAGAAGAGACACACACAAGGCACCTATCCTGAATAGTTTACAAGTCAAATATGCACCCAAATCAACCCCCTCTCGGGCACTGCAAACTTCAACATTAGGCTGAAGTTCATTGATCTTACTGAGCAATTAAGAAAATTACATATTGTAACAGTGCTGTTTTGAGAGAGACAAGTCTCCTTCCAGGCCATTTTAGAGTGGAGTCGTGAACAAGGTTCTTCCCATCTCCATTTTGTTCCCTGGCTTAAAACACATCCAATATATTTTTACACTGAAGAGGCCAACGGACTGCTTCACATTGCACGCAAGGATCTGCAAGTCTCTTAATGAAAGGCCTTTACATGCATGCATTTCACTACCCGTTTCAATACAACTGGACTTTCTACTAACTCGATAGGCCCCAACCAAAAAAGAAACAGAACTTTGCAAATGAAGCACAGCAGTGTTTGAACATAGCTGTTACTAGCTGGGTTCCAATGCAGTTCATCTGATGGGTATGAGCTGCCATTTTTTTGTTAATGAGTGCCACATACTACAGACCTAGGGAGCCTGCAATAGTACATCACAGCCAAAGCAGATGCAGTTGTCACACTGCTTAGTTCTAGAGAATGCTGACTGTGAGCACAGCAGTCCATGAGCATGTAGTCACCTTCACTACCTCCACCAAGCAACATAAGCTACTTTTGCCTCCTTTATATTTTAAGTAGCAGCACCTTTGGGTTTCAGTCTGGCCTGAGAGGCTCCCAAGTCATAGTCCTGGTTATATTCCATGTGCCCCAGAGACAAGCACTAGTGTTCAGCTAGACAGTACATGTGATATCAGGGATAGAACTAGGACCTTTCTACCCCCTCCCTAAAACACAAAACCCCACCAACCAAACCACTAAGTAAAATGAGCAAACAGACCAATCCGCAGAATTTCAATGACTGAGCTAAGGAGACTTCCTTGACAGTAGTAGGGAGGCTTTTTTGCCATGTGAGCCAGCCACTAGATGGAGACATAACCACACAATGCACTCATTAGCCCTTCCCTAATTTCCCCATATAGAGCAGCATGTTTGGATCATGTCTGTAGCCTCACATTGCCCAATAGAGTAATTTTTAAACCTAAGGCAGAAGTAACACCATTACCAATAATGATGGCAGCCTCTGTAATGCCACCAACCAAAACCCCAGGTTGAGGGATGCAAGATAAAGGGCAGAAAACTGGAAGTGATTAGAATTCAATTCCATAGCCTTAGTTTTCATTTGGACTATACATTTATAATAAAAACTAAAAAGATATTAAGTTTGTGCAGGAGCTACTATCCCTGTTCATTTAAATGGGGAGTTTTAACCTTAAAGTGAATCTAGTGTATCTTCACAACCACACATGCTAAAATGCTTTGTTTAAGTTGGAGCAAGGGATGATTTCCCTAGCACAGTGGTTTTCAACCCGTGGTTTGGCACATCCCTGAGGGGGGCTGCAGACTATGTAAGATTTTTCAAAGGGGTCTGCATCACCATTCAAAAATTAACAAGGGTCTGCAAATGAAAAAGGTTGAAAACCTCGGCCATAGTAAGTTCTGCAGCTACATAATACTAGGGTCATGAACTCTACCTGTGTCCACACATTACATAGAGTCAGGGATTGTATCCTCAGTACAGCACGAAGCACACTGGTCAGTACAGTTAGTGAGGGTCTTCATATGTTTTACCTACCCACTTTTATATGTTACTAGCCTACATGGAAGCAAAATGCTAAATTCATCCCTTGCAAGAGACATTTAAAAAAAAAAAAAACAACTCAGCAAAATCCCCTCTATTCCCAAAAATAGAGGGTTATAGGGGAGATCCTGAAATGCAGATCAGTAGCAAAGTTGCTGAGAAAGCCCCAGTAGCTGGCTAATCAAACAAGCATTTGTATAATGGATTATTTTTCAAGTCATACAGAATGAGGAAAAACTAACTAAATATTGTCCAATACTAGCAAAGTGTAAGTCCTTGGGTGCTGTGCTAAACAGATCTCAGAAGTAAAGTTAACCCTTATCTTTCTACACAAGTGAACAACCAACAATGCAAGTCAGATCAGCACATTGAGCCTCTTGAGGGCATAGCAAAAAACCTACCGGCTGTTTAACATTAACTTCCACATAATCCAAATAGTAAAGGGGCCCCATAGCAATCAACCTGTTAAGATTCCCTCCTCCCCTCTCCAACATAATAGACACACAAACCCAAAGGGCAAAAAGAATAAAAGAAAAAAAAGAGCTGGAACTGTTCTGTGTAGAACTAGACTCACTTAAATGAAGATCTTATCCAGGCATAATTTAAACATTTGAGACCAGAAGCCATGCATACTATAGCAATTCTGCTGCGATAGAGGTAGTATATGCTTAGAGGAGTCTGGCCCAAAGGGTTCCCCTTTGTTGTGTACTTACAGTTTTCCACTACTGTTGTCCCTCCAAAATAAACCCTGAGCCGTTACAACTGTTCAGTCACTCATCTTCTATCAAAAAAACTAAGAGAAATAAATTTAATAAGACTGAAAGGAAAGCTCATGGATGAGCCCAAACACCAGGACAGTTTTAATCCAGATCTGAACTATGCAGTGTGGGCCCAGATCTTCTGTGTAAGATATTAAGCAGAGCTTCAGGCTAACACACACTCTGCACACTCTTATGGTGGTACAATGGAGAGAACAAGAGGGAACCTGCTCTTTGGAACAAGTAGGGCCATCTCCCTTGCGGGTGGTTACAGAATTCACGGACATTACTACAACACAGGCTTCCTCATATAGGTTTTATCATTTCAAACTCCTTCAGGTGCAGTCTGTGCCCCTTAGACTACAGCAACCCCACCCCCCAACTGTTTCAGTGCCTCATTACCTGAGGTTGTGATTTGGGGTCCTTATTTGTGGACAGCTGTAGGGGGAAGAGTTACCATTAGTCCACATAGTAAACCACCCCCATGGTGAGTGCAATCCCTGTATTATACTGGTTTATGGCTTTGGCACCCAGTGTTCTGTCCCATGACTTTCCTAGTAACACCTCCCCCAGCTGTTATGCTTTCTCCAAGTACGTATTCCCATCATGAACCCTCTTTCAGAATCAATGTCCAGGTAACTAGGAGTCAGGAGGGCCCCTGTAAACCTGGCCATGTTCAGCTCCCCATCCTAGTAAGCCGATAAGCCTTTTAAGAAAGGTTTATATGATGGTTATTGTTATTTGCTTTACAAGGGAGGGGAAGATCCTCACAACCTGCCCCCAGCTTATGACTAGTTCTACAGGGATGCTGGGAGGTCAGCTCTCATCAGTCCTATGCTTTTCAGAGAAGAGGAGGAGGACAACTTTTCAAGACTGTGCCACTATCTCAGTCTCTTCTTCCTTATGAGGACTTCCAGAGCACTGCAACCCACATTTTATCCCTCTTACATAAACCCACTGCTTTCATGGCCATAAGGCACCACAACAGTGCCACTACCTTCTGCTGGGACATACAGAATTGGAGGCTGTCCTTGTGCTCCTCACTCAGGCATTGGCCTCAAAGAGGAGGGAATGGATCTGCAGAAGACCATGCTAGCTTATCTCGTGCTGGGGGATGGAGGTTCCTGCCACCACCCTTCTCCAGCCCCAAGTGAGAAAAGTAGGGCTTGGAGGCACAATCCACCTAGTCAGCTATTGGATGAACAAGTGCTGCTAAATGGCACATAACAGTCTGGGGCTTTGAGAGCCAGCCAAGTGTTCTCCTCAGGCTGGAAGCACAGACTCCTGAATCTGATCTGTGGACTACTGGTGCTCTGAAGACAATTGCTGGCAGGGAAAGCAGAACAGGAGCCAGAGCCATATAATTCTAGCACTTCCATTCCAGCTGAGACAGAGAGAGACACAGACAGACACACAGGGGGTTGAGGGAAGGGTTAAAGAAAAGAGGAAAGACACCAATTAACTTTGGAATAAGACACTCTACAGGCAGCTAAAAGACATTCTTATTACTTTTCCATATGATCAATTGCTGCAGTTGCATAGGGATGTTTGACTGCACAGGAAGAGGGTGGTAAAGTAATCACAAGAGAGAGCTGAAGTGCTTCAAGAAAAGAATCTGTTAAGACACAGGCCACATTATGAAACATTACATCAGGAATTCCAAATTATTTCTATGGAACCCTAGATACTTAGCTTCATACAGACCATCCCAATGAGTATGTTTAATTATTAAGAGTCTGAAAGCTGGTCAGATTGCACATACTAAATGAGGTGTTTTCTGCAAACCAAGTCACTGAGAAACCTAGAATATCACCAAATAGATTCAAGCCACTGTCATAATTTTATTAGACCACGAGACAAAGATAGCAGGTACGAGTATTGGTGAGCGTCTTTTGAGGGCCACATCAAGCCATAGTGAAGCAGCAGACCAATATATCAGAACTCAGTAGGTCCAAGCAGCCACCTGTAGCATTGTGACTTTTAGTGACAGTCAATTTGTACCTACCCCTCCCCCCCCCACCAAAAAAAAAAAAAACAAAAACAACACACACACAAACCCACACCTTTTGGAAAAATTTTATCCATTGTTAAAAGAAACATCAAGATTACTCTAACTGAAAAGTTACTGTTTCTAGTTTTACTTTGTCTATTCATCAATACTTTCTGTACTCACATACCCCTCTTATCTCTATATATTCACACCATTTACCAAGGCTTTCATTCAGCAATCGGAGAAAAGCTTTCTAGAGTAGGAAAATGGGATTGTATAAATCAGATGTTATATGGAAGACTTAGGCACAGGAGTAATATTTGGAACTACTAACACTAACTAAGTTAGACAATGTAGGTGAGGTAATATCTTTTATTGGACCAACTTGTCAGTGAAAGGTACAAGCTTTTGAACTCACACAGAGCTCTTCTTCAGCTCTTGGGAAGGAAGCAGAGCAGTGGTGCTGGAACAACTTTTATAGTAGGGGGTGCTGAAGGCAGAAACCCTATATTCAAGCCAGGGGATGTGGCAGCACCATCAGTTCCAGCACCTATGACGCAGAGGGTATCTCAGCCAAATAAAAGTTGACAGTTTATTGAAACTGAAAAGGCAACACAAATGTGTGTCGCCCCTTCTAAACTATCTGTCCCAACTTTATCATCCATACAGTCTGTTTCCTTCCCCAGATCTAAAGAGCTTTGTGTAGACGTGAGCCTTCCACCAACAGAAGTTAGTTCAATAAAAGGTATTACTTCACCTACCCTGGATCTCTCCTATCCTAGGACCAACTCAATTTGCAGTACTATTGTTGTTGTGTAAGTGTTAAAGCCTATAAACACTACAAGATATAGTGCCTAACTTCATTGCAATAAACATTGCACCCAAAACCAAGCATCTGCAGAATCAAACCCTAAAATTGCAACCCTGCCTACTTCCAAAGAGGTAGGGGTTCCTGAAGGAGGTATGGTTTAAATAAGCCAGATGTTTCTCTTCACTCTTATTCACAGATCTATTCTCAGGATCAGAGAAACAGTGAGTGGTGTATCTTAGTGGCCACTATAAAAAAACCACAATGAATAATTCAAATAATTTTTTTGTAAGGTAGATGGGAATCTAAAGCATGGCACCTTTAGACCAGACAGTTTTATTAGGAGTGCCTAATCATCAGGTCGGTGTAATAGATAGGTTCTGAATTTCAACATGCTAGTGGAACAAGCTGGGGGGAGGAGAACCCACCACTACACAACTCCACTCTTTTCAACAAGACACTTGAAGAGGATTTACTAGTTAAATTTTATATTGAAGAGCCCATAAGCTAAACTTTTAAAGGCACAGGTCTTTCCAATAAACAAAAAGCTATGATGTCAGTCAGTTAGCTGACTTTTCCCACTGACTGTGGAAAATTCTTTGGAGAATAAAAAAAAGTTAGTTCTTTGAATTCATGGGGTGAGAACACAGACTCAACAGCTGTTTGTGTTTGGGTTATAGATTCTCTTGAAGTAACTTATATTTCAGAAAAGATACAGTCTAGGGAGCCATTAAACTGGCTTGTAAAATACAGTATATAAAAAAAGTCTACAAGGAATCTGTTTGACAGACAGGCTTGTGCAATTATGCAGCCTGGCATCAGCGTTTGTTTGTTTTATTCTTCATCTCAGCTGTTCCTAATTAAGGCTCTCAGCTACTTCACTGGTGAGGGGCTGTAAGTACCCAGATAGATTCTTCAACAGCCCAATGCTGATTTCAAAAGAGAAAAAGGAAATTGCACAGAAATTTGGGATTTTGAAAGCAAGTGCTTTACTAACAATACAGGTTGATGTAGAAGAACACCACTTATGTGGATCTCAAAACCTTGTTTCCGCCAACCTTCAAAATTCCTGTCTCCAAGGATTTATGATATTCACTGGATCCAATCTGCTGCATTCTAATGGCTGCTGTTATACATCTGGTCATAAAGGGCTACAAGGTGCAGCTGAATACAAGGGCACACTTTTCTTTATGTAGCAGCTACAGCTTTTCCACAGTATTGAAAGATTTAAGTGGATTTATATTATTCAGACAGTAATCTGGTTTAGTATGACACTTTTTTTTAAAAAAAGTTTCCTATTGCTATACTCTGAGTAGAGATTCCTGCATAAAGGAATCTAGATCTTACCCCTACTTAGGATGCTAGTTAGATTAAGTACCAAATTAAAATACATTTCAGACCCATCCGCAAAAAGTGCATGTGGACAGTGCACCCAACATGCTCACATACAGATTAAGTTTTTCCACTTACCCAGAATTGTGCTTATTGCAGCATTGACTTGAGAACAGCTACTGTTTTAGGGCCATAGAATTCAGAGTCAGAAACATGCAAGCTGGAGACCCATACTTAGAAAAGAGGTGATCTCCCCGAGAACAGTTTAATACTTTGGTAAGTAAAATTATCAACCCCAATAAAAGCAAACTAGAGATTACGAGACAAAACTAGACTCCTACAGGGAGAAGTTTAGGCTCAAGGCATCTAGCTTTATTGCAGGGATTCATTTAACCCCTCCCTGGAAGCATAATAAGAAGAGTCCTAAAGCTATATTCTGGGAACCAAGGAGTCCTATTAAACACATTACTAACTTGTTCCTCTCTTGTGCACTAATGCTGACAAATGCATACCCCAGTGTTTTGGGTATTCAGCTTGTACCTCGGCTCTTGATGTTAGGGAACTTCTGAAGAGTTAACACTAAGCACACAGCAGGCGTCTCTCCCTGGCGTGTGTAGCAGAACTCCAGAGGTAGCCCCGGGTCAAGCGCAGCGGGGCCACTGCTAGAAGCCTCAGGGCTCCGGCAGAGCAAGCCCCCGAAAGACGCTCCAGCGCCCACTTGAGCAGCGGGGGAGCCACTCTGGGGTGAGAGCAAACAACAGCTCACCGGGCACGTCTTAACAGGAGGAGGGAGGTGCGGATCCGCGGTGCATCCCAGAAACAAGGAGCGACGCAGGACCGCAGCTGAAGTGCCCAGGCACCCGAGCACACAAAAGCCCGCAGCGTACCTGGCACGTCTGACCGGGTCAGTGCGGCAGGAGGAGGGGGGGCTCCTAGCGGGAATGAGAGGAGCACCTAGCTTTGACCTGACATAATGACTCCCCTGTGCCGAGCGCGCGCGCTGGGGAGCGGCCCTGGGCGCGAGAGAGATCCCGGGGGAAAAGCAAGAAGTTCGGACTTACCCGGGGCCCAGTAGCCCTGTGGCTCTGAACCTGAGGAAGATGCGGCGGCAGCAGCAGCACGAGGAGCAGCTGGGGAGTCACCACGCTGCACCAGGGTCTGGAGAGCATCGTCCCTTGGGGGCTGGAGGTTACAGGCACAAGCCAAACCCCCTTCCTTCCCGTCTCTGCCGGCCGGAGTGCGACTGGCTGCTAGAGCCCTACCGCTGCCTTTAGCCTGCGGGCCAACAGCCGCCCCGAAAAGCCAGAGGCAGTTTCTTGCCCTAGTTGGGGCGCGCGGGGCACCTGAGCAGCTCGGCTCTGCCCCCTTCAGCTGCGCCCGGTTAAATGCCTCAGGCCTGGCCATTGGGATCCCCGTTATAAAGACCCTGCCTGGGCGGGGCCAGGCGGGACTGATTGAGGGAGGCACCCATAACAGCGGAGCTGCTGCTGGGCTAGAGCCAATGACAGGGAGCGAGGGGTGTGCCCCTCCCTTCACTCCAGCTCCCCCCCGGGCGGGCTTCTCAGGTTGCCCCCGGAGGCTGCATGTTTGGGTTCCGCGGCAGAGCTCCGGAGTGGGGAGCGGAGCAGCGGGAATCACGCGAGGGGATGGGAGACACAGGCGGGTTCAAAGCACCGTGCACCTCCATCGCCTCACCTCTGGCACTAGCAACACCTGGGATTAACCAAACTAGCGGCGCCCTGAAGATCACCCTCCCTGTGCCCCCGCCATGCTGCTTGTTCACCGCGCTCCCAGCTCCCGCAAGAAAGAGGGAGAGACCGGACCGTGTCTTTGGTTATTATCCGTTTTACTTCCCAGCTGTCCTGTGCTGACCCCATGCTGCGAGGCTCACTGCGAAGGGTGATGGAGGGCGAGGAACTTACCT
This sequence comes from Dermatemys mawii, assembly GCA_007922305.1. NCBI lineage: Eukaryota > Metazoa > Chordata > Testudines > Dermatemydidae > Dermatemys > Dermatemys mawii. The sequence continues at coordinate 38,571,775 of ML677332.1, read as the reverse complement.
TTCCATCTCACCTGGAAACCACCATGTGGGGCTTAGGAGCTAGTGGAAGTGTCAGGGGCCTTAGCAATCAAATGTACAATTGCCCCCCCACACACACACCTATATCTGTCCCCTCTCAATATATCTTCCTCATATCCTAAGGCTTTATAAAGTGCATTCTTTGCAGGGAGAAAAAGATAAGTTCTTACAGGAGCTAACCAACCAATGGGACACCAGCCATACCTTTCCCAAAGCAGTTTCTCCATCTGCCAGGTCTTACAATGTGTCCTTCCTTCTTTCTGAAAATCTGATTCTGCCTTCAATCCTCAACCCTGTGTCTTCCTCCTTACACCTGGGGAAGGTCTGAGCTGGGAATTAAATCCCTACTGCTAGAAACCAAGACAGATAACTATTCCTCTCCCTTTTCCCACCACCACACCATTTTGTAAAGGTTGGGCTTTACAAAGCTCATCTTTTGCATCATATTAGACCTAACATCTTCTCTTACTGTCAGTGGAAGTCAGGGTCACTCTGCATCCACCTTCTGGGGGAACAGAAAGCAGAATCCACTCCAGCATACTCTTGCAGTGAATGAGCCAGCAGTTTCAGAATGGATAAGTGACAGAGTACTGTGGCACCTTATGGACTAACAGACTTACTGGAGCATAAGCTTTCATGGGTGACAAAGTGGGTATTCACCCATGAAAGCTTATTCTGTATGTCAGTCTATAAGGTGCCACAGGACTCTGTCACTTTTGCAGGTCCAGACTAACATGGCTACCCATCTGATACTTGTCAGAATGGATAGTCTCTCCCCATCAACCTGGTCTGTTCAGTAGAGTTTGAATACACCTGTAAACAGATTGGCAAATCTGGTTTACAAAGTTATGCATAAAGCCAGCATATTATCTGATTGTCAAGTATTAAGTGGTGCACTGAGTGCTGTATAAATATAGGGCTTCCTGCCCTCAAGGAGCTCACAATCTAAATCTAATTACAGGAATAGGTAAAAGTCAAAGTACATCTGACCCAAAACAAGGTAGACAAAGACTGTCATGTCCCTGTTTCCTTCAGCTGACCTGGAAAAGCATTCATCCCAGTGCCATATCAGGGAAAGATTAGGAGCCTCCCACCCTGCAAGGGCTGGTAACGCTCAGTGATGTGCTTGGTGTCACTGAGGGGGATAGCTTACCAACTGCATCACTTTCTCTTACTCCCTACAGGCCTATTAACCACACAATAGGAATGCCAGATTCTGTGCACTTCACCACTTAGATAAAGGGAGAGGTGATTGTAGGGGGACAAGGATGTCAGTACAGGGGAGCTACAGTCAGAGAAGATCAAACAGTGGAAGCATAGGACAATATCTGCCCTCTTGTTGGGAGCCTGCCTGGAACATCCCAGGAATTAGGTTTTCCTATGTTGGTTTCTTCCTCTAATCTTTGTGAGTTTTAAAACTCAGTTTTAAATGGTCTGTCCAAGTTTGATGTACATTCATGATGCCCCACACACTGCTGGTGCTATACAATACATAATTGCCACTGTACTTTACCTGAAATTATAATCAGGAAGTCCTTTGCACTAAGCAGTTTCCTGGGATTGAATGGAAATGCACAAGACATGCATGATCATTTCAGTAGACTGGTTTAGCTTTGTCTTATTCAGTGATCTTATAAGAACCACCCAAAAAGTTCACTAGTGTGGCATGGGAAGATGCAGGTACCACCCACATGAGAAAACCCTGTCATCAGTTGAGGTCTTGTAAGTGTGGCATCTCACTGGAAGCTAAGCAGACTAGGGTGGTTAGCTGAGTGGTTACTTAATTTTTTTTAAAAGAAGTATTTTTTAAAAAACCCTAATACAGAGAAATTTTATTTTAGCCTAGACTGGGTAAGCAGTATGACATTCACTCAAAACTTTGCCTGCACTCATTTTTATTCCAGCCCAGGGACCCCACCCAGCTCTGCCAATATACCATTATCCTAACCTGCATCACTCCCTCCTGTTCCATTACTAGACTTTGGCACACCTCTGCCAGTTCTGCTTAATCCTGATCTACAGCATCCCCTGCTGTTCCAGTCCACAGCCTTTCCTATCTAGAGCAGAAGCAGGTTTTCATAGATTCATAGATCTTAATGCTAGAAGGGACCACTAAATAATCTAGTCTGAACTCTTGTGTGTGTATCAGAGACCATTAAATTTTACCCCCTTATCCCTGTACTAAGCCCAATGACTTACTTGTCTAAAGCATGTTTTCCAGAGAGGCACCCAGTCTTGATCTGAAGACATCATGAGAGAAAGAATCTATCACTTCCCTTAGTGGTGTCTTCAAATGGTTAATCACTCTCACTGTTAAACCTTTGTGTGTAATTTGAATTAGTGTAACAGAATTTGATGTGCATATATTATATTGCTGTGTCAGCTGAAAAAATGCCCAAGGAAATAAAACAAGTTACACTAATGATATGATTCTTGCCATTTAATTATCCACTAGTTCCCCAAGGATGTCTGGCAAATGGGAAGAGGCCAGTTTGGGACATCAGGGAGTTCCATATGCACTAATGAGCCTAGGGTTGTTGAATGCCTATCTCCTTCTCATAGGATCTTTTGAAAATCCCAGACTTCACTTTTAAGGCTGTGGGGCCAAATTCTCTGCTGACACAGCTCCACTTCAGTCAGTGGTATTACACCAGTATAGAGCTTAGCTCAGGTAATTAACTGAAAACTTCTAAGAAAGAGAGGTCTGAAATAATAAAGGAAGATAGATGAATGGTTGGATCCTGTATAACAATTTCTAGCAAGCCCAGTATCCTGATGCTTCACAAGGAAGGCATAAATCTCATCCCAACTACACGTGACCAACTATGCATTGTTTTTGGAGGTGGGATAATAAATCAGTACAGTCTGGGCTATTTGGCACATTATACTCAATAAGCACCTTACATCATTAAATAATTATCTCAAAATTACACATTTGTGTTGAGGATTGTTGTTGTTATAGTAACAGTCTGCATACAATGTATACAGTGTTTTTAAGTTGTTGTACAGTACAAGATAGTTATTAGTTGTCTTGATGACATTTGTTTGGGGAAAATGTTTAATTAGACATATGTCTGTGTTATATGCCACAAAAGTTACTATTGTGATTTGAATTACATTTGAATAGACTGCAGAACCTTCACAGGACCTGTCTATTGATGTATGCTAGTAAGAGCCAAAGCCACATTTGCTTATTTTTAATGGAAGCGATTGTTCTGACTTATGATTGACAATAATTTGCTGACTTCTAAGAAGTCTATTACTTTTATAAAAGGGAAAATTCAGTCCTGGATTAATGTGTACAGCTGCCTTTAAAGTCAGTGGGTGTTCAAACCATTCCCAGCACAGCTAAATTTGGCCTACTTTGCATAAGAAAAGAGAAGATTTTTGTTACAAGAAGGAAGCAAGAAATATAATTGAAAGAAGAGATGTAAGTTTAGGGAAATATTTTGAAGCCTGAGATTCTTGAATGCTCTGGATAATTATCTCTTCAGCAGCACATCCATCTACCCCTAACACAGTAGTATTGGGAAAAGAAAATTATCTGGCCTCAGCTTATAGAAAGATGGTCAAGCCTTTCCACTGTCCTAGCAGATTGCTCTGGTAGCGAAAGTCTGGCTTTAGAGTGAAACCTGTCTCTGGTGAGAAGAACAAGCACAAAGCCCTCCACTGTCTAAGGGCTGCAGGAGGGGAAGAGCGGCTTGCCAGCTCACCAGTCACACAGCAGTCCATGCCAGAATATGCAGGAGTGATGCAAGACAGCAGTTTGAGGGTGGGCTGGGGAGAGGCTGCAGATCCACATTTTCACAGGTCCACTAACCCAAGTAGCCCACACACAGGCTGAAGTAGCAGCTGTGGAGTGGAGGAGGTTATGCAGCCATCTTAAGCTGGGGATAAATTTCACCTTCCCTCTGCAGAGCCTGAATACTTGGGCTTTATGCGGGTGAAGTGAATTTTACCCTTCTTAAGCCTAAAGCATAAAAATCACTGGTATCTGAAAGGATTGAAATCACAGTGTATGACAATGTAATATTGCTATGTCTCTGCAGGCATGGCTGCTGTTGTGTGTGATAGTAGGGAAATTTGCACTGGGAGAATGGTGACAATTGTTGGAATCCCTATAGACATGGCAGTGCTAGTAACAGTCATGGTGTTTCTCTAGGGGATTATACCAGTACAGGAGGGGTGTAGATTACTTTTTAGAAAAATAAAATTCTATGTCTGAATAAAGCAGGAAACTTGTAAACATCAAGCCTCATATATGTCCATCCAACCTTCTGAATAATGATAATTAACTATTATGTAGATGCTTCCTACATCAATAGAAGGTTTTTTTTCCATCAGTGTAGTTAATCCACCTCTCTAAGAGGTATTAATTAGGTCAACAGAAGACTTCTTCTGTCGACCTAGCTACATCTACATAGAGGATTAGGTCAACCTAACTACAGTGATCAAGGTGCAAACATTTTCACAGGCCTACCCAATGTAGCTAGGTCAGTCTAATGTTTAAATGTAGTCCTGGCCTTAGTCCCAAACAAAAGGCTTTATTAGAAACAGTTAAGATTGAAAGTGTGTTTCAATGGGATCTAACTAACACCCAAACGCTGTATTACGCTTCAATGCTACACCTCTTTAAAAATCTGAACAGTTAAAAGTCTGACAAGGGATAGCAGGGGTTCCAGACAGTTTCCCCACTATCACAAACCTACCTTCGTCACCCATCCAACCTTAACTTCACCCTCTTATTTTATTCCATAATGGCAATATGCTGTTGCATGTACACTGACATTGATGAGAAAGAGTCCTGTGGCACCTTAAAGACTAACAAAAGTATTGAAGCATAAGCTTTCATGGGCTAGTACCCACTTCGTCGGTGCCACAGGACTCTTTGTCGCTTCTGCAGATCCAGACTAACATGGCTACCTCTCTGATTACTGACATTGACGTCACTTATTAAATGTGCAGTAAAGATTTTTAAAAAGAATGTAGCCACAGGGTGCAGAAAGGTATATAAAAATTCTGTACATTTTCTTTTTAGTATAATGTGGTGTTGGAGCACAAGAATATTTTTATGGATAGAATTAAAATGATTGATCGGGCTGGTATTATGAAATATGTTGATCAATGATTTTGAGGGTTTATAAAAGTATATGAAGATATTACAATACAGAAGAATATTTAGTATAGTACATAGCAACTTTTTTTAGTGAGGAATGTTTGAACATATGTAAGTATAATCCCTTGAATAAAAAAAGGGGGATTTTATTGTTGGGGTGAAGTTAAGATTCAGTAGGCAGTGATAAGTCAGGTAGGTGGCAGTGAATGCCAAGGGATTATACGGCATTGGGAAACTGAGTAGATTCCCTGATGGTTTCTTTCCAGGCTTTCTAAAGTTTGGTGAGGGTGGGAGTGGGGGTTAAGTAGCATTTTCCCAAAGGATGTGTGGTATTGCTGTAGGTTCTAATGGGACTCCAGACTTTAAAAACCTTTAACAAAAAGGGAAGTTGGGATTTTCCCAGTTTTTTTGAATGAGCTACACAGTTTAAGCTGGGTTGGACTCCAGATGAATCCCAGAAGAGTGGAGTTTGATTCGAACTGATTTTATCTGGCTTGCTAATGCAGGGCTTCCTTCTACCTGTCCTACCTACCTGGGAAGAGAATGAATAGAGACTAGTGTTGAGGGTCAGATTCTCTGGGCTTCCAAGGCCAGAGAGGGCAGGTGGAGAATCCCCCTTATGTAGGGGACCTCTCTGCTAGCAGAAAGCTGCTCTGCCACCTCCTGTGTGAGGGAAGGGAATGGTTGTGTCAGGGGCATTCCACTGGCAGGGTGGGAAGAGCAGAGGTCCACTACGTCTGATTTTCTACTGGCATAATAAGAGCTACAGCTAACCAGAACAAAGTTTTAAACTCATTTTTGTCACTACACTAAGCAGGTGGTGGTTCTAAATACACACAGCAAGCAGACCTGTGGAATAAGAATGTCTGATTCTCCCTTCTCTCCCCCAGTCAATTTTCTTACCATACCTGTCTTTTAAGGATAACAATGCAACTACCTGCCCTTGGGAAATTTCCCCCTCAGACTACAGTGATATGAACTGCACAAGTTAGCCAACCACATCAGAGTCAATGGTCCTAATTCTCCACTGCCTGGCACCTTGTGCAAAGTGTGTATAAAACGTTACCAAATTAGAGTGCTCAGTTAGGCATGTTATCCCTCCTGCTTTACAAAGGTATAACTGAATACAAAGGAAGGACCAAGGCTGTGGAGAACTGGGCCTAAGGAGCACACGGGCTATTTTTTTATTTAAATGTCTATTGGGATTATTTTTCTTCACTTGAATCTGTTTAACAAGCCTATTTATAGATATACATAAATAAATACACTGAAAGAGTTAATGTCACAGTCTGTCACCTATTAGTCTTCTTCCAGGGACAGTTCTGATTCTGACTGGATTGTCCCATGTGTTGAGATACTAAAACACTGAGAAATATCTTCCACACAGAGGACACTTGGTTTTGACTTGGGCTTCTCTTATCTTCAGGGCTGGTGGAGAGAAAGGTGACAACAGCAAGATGCAAATTTTAAGATGCCCTAGTCCAACAGTTTTGTATTAGAGTCTAAAATGTGGCACCTTTTCTAGTGGCTAATGCAGTAGAGACTTTTCTTTTGCTTCTCGAATGAGGGGAAAGACACCAGTGTCTTAACACTACGTTATTCTTCGCCGTGACACCATCCAATTCTGCATTTAAATTTCAGCCCTGAGAGCTAGCTCCATGTATCTAAAGTTGAGCAAAGTTCAAACTTCTATGCTAAACTCATACAGAGTTTGTTTAAAAAAATATATAATTTCCCACCCATTCAGTATTCCAGCTGCTCAGTCACATGTTCAAAGACCACACACAAGGTACAACAGCGGAAGAGGCCTGTTAAAGATTAAAGTGAAGGGACTCAGTAAAGAGAATGGGTTCCAACGTTGCTGCAGAGGAAATAGGAGCAAGAGATGAGGACAGAGAGGCTGATTGGAAGATGGGGAGATCCAGGCTGAAATTAGACAGCACATGGGAATCGAGGCTGGAGCAGGTAATGCAGAAATTTCCTTCCCATACCCAGAAAGCTGCAGTGATATGAGGCTTCATAGGCTAAATGACTAGAAGGCAGAGCTCAGAAAGGGAGGTAATGTTATCTAGTGGTTAGAGCAGGTGACAGCTTGTAAGGACTCCTGGGATTTTTTCCCAGCTCAGCCACTCACTTGCTGGGTGACTCTGTGCAAGTCATATAACCTCTGTGCCTCGCTTCCCAATATGGTCTAAGATTCAGCTGAGGAGATTTGTAAAGTGCTGTGAGATCCTCCCTTGAAATGCTCCTCTATGTCAAGGCAATGCATCATCATCAAAGACGTTCAACAGGATCTTCAATTTACAAAACTAGTCACAATGGAAGCCTGTTTATTTCTTTTCTCTTTCTATTCACCACCACCGGGCATATTGATCTGAGGAAAGATAACTTAACTGCTAGGCAGGATTACCACCCATTCTTGTCAATCTTGCAGCAAGACCAAATAATTGCATTGTGACACTACTTCATGATGATGCCAAGACATAAATAGCATGAAGTTGTGTCAGTCACATACCAACACAGATTTATAAAGTCACAACACAACAACTCTCTTTCTGGTGGAAAAATTTGGGGATTCTTTCCACTGTTTTATGAATCACACTTGCAGGGCCTTGGGCAGACCACTGAAAATCAGAACTATCCTGTGAATTACAGTTCAGGTGAGAACCGTGTAAATATTCTGCACTAATCCAATACTGTTTATCTATAAGATCTCAAAGTGCTTTAAAAACATGCCACAATCCATTGCTATGTGACACAGAATGGATGTGACAAAGAGTCCTGTGTAGAATGGATGTGTGTATATTGTATGGAGCTGCTGGTCATGGCTGAGTTGAAGTTTACTATAAATGTGGATTATTTTACCCATCACTGAAATAAAGTTGCCTTTAAAGCAGAATGCTGGAGCTCTCCAACAGCAAGCAATAACACTACTCAACAGTTTAGAACAAGAAGTGAAGAGGCAATTTCCAAATGAGGTTGCACAGGAAATTGAGGGAGGCCAAATGCAGTTTCTAGAGTTTGAATTTGGCAGAGACCCCCAAAGCTACCACCCTACTCCTATGAAAATTGCCACGGAATCTTCAGTCAGCATAGACAGCTGTGGCCTTCCCTTGAAGAGGTCAGTTCTGTCAATAGCCCCCCATAACATCATCTTGGGGGATTGGTTCAGAATAGATTAAAAGAGATGAGCTCCATATACTAGATCATGAACCTTCCTGCTCCACCAGCAAGTCTCAGCTAGCAACTGTAATCAAACTAAGAATATGCTGGAAGCAAATGCTAGCTCAAACCAAACCAAAACCCCAGAGCTAAACATTGGGGTAGTTTGGACCAGAGCCAAATGTTGTGACTGGCGCCTCTCTCAATAATGGACTGAACCAAAGGCATAAATCTGAAGTGTTTGGGGGCTTTTGCATCTGGATCAAGATTTGGTGTTCAGAGAACAAGCTCATCTCAAATAAAATAGACAGACAGGAATTTGTGCTAGCGAATCCAGTCATTCCCTTAATTTTGCTACTTCTACACCATTTTAAGTGTTTATATATATAAATTATCCTCTCCCTCTGACTCCTGCTAGAAACGACATACAGAGAGAAACCATTCACTACATAATTGCCTACAACCATCTTTCTGGACTATCCCACTGAGGTACATATAGCCCTTTTTTCTTTTGATTGATAGGCATTGCTAGGGAAACTTAACAGAACAGATGTGTGTGCATGGGTGCCATCAAAAGAATTTTAATGCTGTTTCCCCCCCACACACACTTATAAAGCTATTCTAAAAGACACGTAAATCCAAAATGATGGGGAGAGGACAGTTTGGGGATTAAGGGAGATCTGAGGAAAGCAGTATAAAATAGCACTAAAAGCAAAAATCCTCCCAACCAACCTGCCTCCCCAGTGTCAACAAATATGCAACCAATTAATTCAATTGCAGAGTTATTTATGGTGCACAGGAAAGTGTAGTCAGGGACTCTGAGAAACAAAGCTATAGGGATGGGAAAGGGTCCCCCTCCCTTTCCCCCCATCCTCATTTGTGGATGTTTAAGGAGACTTGTGGTATCCATGTGTCTGGTAACCAAGAGCTTGTCTACTCTGTTTGCAGGTGTTCTTGCTGCATGGGGGTGGGTAGGAGAGTGGATGGTGGGACTAGAAAAGAGTTAAGGGTCTTCTGGTTTCAAACTGTGACCAAAAGATATGGGTTGTTTTTTGATAGCTGCCTTTGCAGCCCACAATAGCCCCCAATTAATCCTCTTCTGATGACCCTTTTGACAGCAGCAACAAAATTTGTACACCCCACAAAAAAAAAAAAAAATCTTAATTCCCTGATTTGATTGTTCGGGATGACAGTTTTGTTACTGTTCAATGCCCTGCACAGGAGAGGTTTTAATTAGAGCTATTGAGTGGTTTGAATTGGCACAATTAGGGTCAGCATTAATGATGGCTGCATGTGTTCTTTTGAACAGTAAGGCCCTTTTTTCTGTCCAGTGACAGGAGTGGGTAGCAGCTAAAGAAGCAGGAGAGTACAAATGATCTCTGCAAAGTAGGGGAAAGTGTAACACATACTGAGGATGAAGCAAGGAAGAGAAGTGAGAAAAATGCTTCCTGTGGGCCAGATCCTGAGTACCTCCCAAGAGGTGCTGAGCACTTTCCGCTCCCATTTACCTCCTTAGGGGAGTAAAGCACCTTGACAGGGAGACAATGCCTGGCAGAGGAAAGCCTTCCTCTGCCAAGTACATGCAATATTTGTAATACACACACACGTGTGTGCACATGTGTTACAAATATTGAGTGTACTTGGCATATTTAATATGTACTTTTATATAGAGATACATAAAAGAAAAGCAGAAGATGCCAGGGAAAGGGCTTCACTCTGTCAGGAACAGAAACAAGTTGGAACATCAGAGGTCTGATTATGTGAACCCTTACTAATATGAGTGAATCTTACTCATGCGATAGGTCCCTTCCATGGGATACTGGAATACTCCAATGAGTAAGGGTTTGTAGGATCTGACCCAGATACTAGATATATTTGTGTACAAGCCACACCATACCCCACTGCACTCAATTTACATGTGAAAACTCCTTTCTAATGAACAGACCTGCCTCTCTGAACAGAAGATTTATACAGGAGTACAGTCCCCCATGGGAGGTACCGGAAGCTGTCTCAGTCCCAATCCCTGGTGAGAAGACAAAAACTGTCACAGCATCTGCAGCTTTAATATACAGAACAGGCCTTCTTAGGGAATGCTTTTGAAGCTCTGCCCTGCAGGTCTCATGTGATCTGCACATGCAGGTAATGACAGGGATAGGACTTGATATGGTGCATGCCAGAGCCTTTCATTGCACTGGACTCATTATGCAAAATTATGCAAATAATTTTAATAGAAATAAATGCTTTTTAATAATAAAACCCTGTCTGAGGGCCCTGTCTGCCAGTTCCATAGATAGTTGGTATAAAAAGAACCAAGAAACTAAAGAGGTTTCCATTAGAAGAACATTCACAAGAACCTGGGGATTGCTCCTGTGCAGATGATAGGGACCAGGATACAGGTGGTCATGCCTAGTGGTCACAGACAGTTCAATAGCCAGTTACCATAACCAAGAATCACAGCCAGAGTTAGGAACCAGTAGTTGGAACCCAGGGTCAGAGGCCAGATACCAAAGGTGAAATCTGATCAGAGTCAGAGCCAGGTTACCTGGAGCGAGGCAGGGCGAGGGCAGAAGCAAGGCTAGGAACAAGCAGGTGCAAGAACTATCACTACTATGAACAAATGCTTGGAGCAGCTGGCAAACCACTACTACTGCTGCTACTGCTGGGTTTAATAGGCAGGACATTCCAGCAGGCAGTCTAGCTGATGCAGCCCAGCTGTGCTCATTATGCTGTCAAGGAGACTGAACAGGCACAGCTGAACAGCCTTGCTCCTGACAGCAGGTGACAGTGAGGAATCAAATGGGGTGAGTGAGGAAGCTTTTTCTTTACTGCTTTCCCCAGAACAAGGTGAGCTGAAAGTCTCAGCAAAGGTGCAGGATCAGAGGAGGAAGTAGAGCAAAGTAGATGAACGTCCCAGCACTCTACCATCTTTCTCCTAAGTGTGCTCCTTCCAAAAGCTGCATTGGCACCCAGTTTAGCTTGTTTTGTTTTCTTTTAGTGTCATGTCAGCACAGTGTTCTGTTCTCTAGCAATAAAACAGGGTACAGCATGAGAAGCTGCACTGCCAGCTTCCCCACAGGAATGTGTCTCAGTCCTGACCTGGAAGGATCACTTCCAGGGCAAAGAGCGGAGATGAGACAGCACAGTTTGTTCTTGGCTGAGATGCCCAACAAGCAGGACAATGAGTGATCACTTCAGAATGTGATTTCCACTAGGGAATGGACTGAGACCCTTTACTCAAAGCACCAAGCAGCTTGTCAGATCATTTCTGGTCCCTGCCTACCTGGACTGGACTTCAGCAGGTGATATAGAAGTGATAGGAACTGAATTGCATGTGTTTTGAATGATGGGAACTGACTGTGGCCAAAACTGGAACCCCCATCTCCAGCCAGCGGTACTCTATACTCTAGCCCAGCTAGCACCAGGACTAGCAGGTATCATCTAAACCTGTCAGTTAGCTGGGCTCTACTGGAACTCTGCCCATTTACACCAGCGAAGGGCTGAGCTCAGGTGCCCATACGTAAGAGTTGTTCACTGGTACAAAGCACCTGTTAAAATGCAGAGACCCTAGAAAACTGAGTTGACAGAGGTGTTGTTCTAAAGAAACTATTCTGAAGGGAATAAGTTGTAGCAGGTGGGAGTGGGCAGAGAAAGGGGAACATCAGGCATTACCTGCGCAAAGACCCAGAAATAAAGTTGTAGGCACTGATAAAGTGTCTGGTATGAGCTATTCTTTTGATCAGATTTTATAGCTTTTTCAAAGCCAGGTCTTCCAAATATAGCACACCAAGTTTCCAAAAAAATCAAAGGGCCATATCATACCCTGTGTGGTAAAATCATACCTGGCAAGAGTCCTGGTTTAGCTGAGATGGTCCTGGAATTGGGTCATCCATCCTAGGGAGCTGCTGCCCCAGCCAGTGCTGAGGGACCATCAGCAAGGACCTTCCTTGCTCACCGCAGCCACTGCCCAGCCAAGAAAAGAATTCACAGCTCAGGCCCAGCGGGGCAATAGGAGGATAGGAGAAGAGCTGCTTGAACCAGCAAGGAAGGAGCTAGGGTAGGGAGCCATTGAGGAGGTAGGACTTGACTCCACCCTTCCATTCTAAGACACTTGGGCTAGAGCAGCTGGTTGCTTTACTGGAAAGGAGGGACGCAAACAATGAGGTGGGCGTGCATGTGTGTGGATGGGGTATCTGTGGGCGTAGTGAGGTGGGGTGAGTGTACTGAGGTGGCTGCAAGAAGCTAGAGAACTGCCGTGCTTTGAGCAGAGTCTCTCTCATTGCCTCAAGCCTCCTGCTGCTGCCTCATCTGCACCTTTCTTCACCCACTGCATCTGTCTCCTGATGAGGCAGCCAGCACTGAGGGCTGGCTGGTGAGCCAGTGATTATTATGCTGGCAAAAAGGGACCTGCCAAGTCTACTGGTTTTCCTTGTCAACTACAGATATTTGGCCTGGTCCCCAGGGAAACTTGAGCAACTTGTTAAGTTGGGGGGAAATTTTATGTCAGATTGAGGGGTGAGCGTGGGAGGCTATCGTATATCAATCAGCAGCACGCCCCATGTGGGAGTTAGGGCAGGTCCACAGTACAAATTTACATTGGCACAGTTGCATCCAATGCAACTGTGCCATTGTAGTGCATCTGGTGAAGATGCTCTAAGCTGACAGGAGAGAGCTCTCCCATCTGCTTAATAACTCTACCTCCATGAGAGGCAGTAGCTTTGTCAGTGGGAGAAACCTCCCACCCACACAGCGCTGTCTACACAGTGGGTTAAGGTCAGTATAACTACATCACTCCAGGTGTGGATTTTTCACACCCTTGAGCGACATAATTACACTGAAGTGTGCAGTGTAGACTAAGCCTCAGGAAATAATCCCAGAACAGCATTTCAAACTCATTTCCAGTTCCCTCACCTCCCACAGAATTCAGATTATCCAAATCTCGATTCCCCAGACTGAATTCTGAGCAAATAGTTTTCTTCTCCCTTATAATTAAATTTCAGTTTAATTTAATATCATTTTATCCTGTTCACATTTGAAATTTATTTGAGCTTCCTGAGGCTACTGACCTACTGATTTTTAGTGATCATCAATATTTGATGCTATTCTACCAAATCATCCAATTTACTGTTTGTTAGAATCATCCAAGTTATTATAGATCAGAGAGCAAACACTTGAACAAAATAAATAAAGAAGATGTTTTGTTTCCCTACTTTCCAGTGTACAAACTTGAGATTTTGTTATCACAGTTTCTTATCAACTTAACCTAAGTTGCTAGAATTTTTACCCTACAAACTTAAACTAAAATAATAAGTGTCTACCCACAGAGCTTGCACTGAAATAATCAAAGGAAAAAATTAAAACAGATTTAATTCTTGCAATACAAGTTTGTGTCAGACCAGCCCTCAGAGCATGACTTAAGAGCTCTTGAAGGCATTTCCTTTTTTTGCATGCAGAATTGTCAGTTGGCACTTCTGCATGAATACGTTTCAAGCAGAATTCAGGCACCTGTTTTCTGAAATGTGACTCCAAAAAGTTTTTAAATATTGCATTTATCACTCTTCTTTTAGTATAATGGGACATTTTGACATCAGAATTTAATAATGCACATTTTTTTTTACCTGAAATGAAGCTATTGAGAAACTAGATTTATAAAAAGGGAGAAATCTGACTAGCCAAAGAAATTTCTAGCACGTTAACCTCCCTTTAAAAAATTCAAGTAAAACTAAAATGCATAAACATGAACACTTTTCAAAAAGGTGATTCTATAGGAATAACGATAACTATATTCATCCCAAGGGATCTAAAAGAGCTTTACAAGTATGTGATGATTACTCCACTCACAAATGAAATGCACTGACCTCTGGGGTGGAATCCGGCAGCTATATAAACAGCATATGGCAGAAAATACAACAAAAAGCGTTATTCTTAATTTCTTGTCCTAGTCCAGTTGAAACTGTACTTTAGTTGAAATCTGTCCTGGACACCAAGGTTAGAAAGCTTACTCTTGAGAAATGTGCCACATACTCCATGATGACCACAAATCATTAAAAAACCATTTTAATTTTACATGTCCTTTGAAAGACATAATATCCACACTTCCTGGGAGGCTGAAGGCACCTTTAGCCTCATGTTTATCCAACTTGTCGGAGGTATTAGGGAATCCAGGGGAAATCTGCAGGCCTTGGTGAACATTACTACATACATTGGCTCTTATGGCAGGGTTGTTTGAAAAAGCTAAACCAAGCCAACAGTATGTTACCACCAATCCCACTATCTTCTAAGCCATCTCAACTACCAGGTCTCCCACTGTGTATTTGTCAGATCTTTGTCCATCTTTTAGGGTCCAATCCCCAAAATCCTCTCTCAGCTCAAACAGGAGCAGCTTCATTGACTTCAGTTGGACTACACTGGGATACTTCTGCAACTAAGGGATACACACTATGAGTCATAGAGTCTGAATGTCAAAGAAACTATCAGAGAAGAGAAGATGGAGTCAAAGCCCACCTGTGCTTCGAGCATGCTGCAAAAATCTGTTGGCTATAGCCTTCCCATCATAAGCACAGGTGAAGAATTATTAATGCTCAACACCACCACAAGCCTAGAACCTGGAAAAGGCAACAAACAAGATCTGCTATGGCACCAGGAACAATACTATTCAAATCTAGATTATTGTATTTAGCCATTTGATACCATGGTGATGAACACTCAAGAAATACTAAAGTTGCAAGATCAGATCCCTGGGCTGAAGGCTCCATGAGGCATGTATATGATTTTATTTCCATCTTGTACAGCACTTAGCACACTGTTATTGCTTAACAAATATTAAGCAAAAACTATAACAGCCCTTCATCTCATATCTACAATTCAATGGAGTTATACCAGGGATGAGTTTGGAAATTTATACAGTACCTTTCATGCACGAAGGTCAATGTGATTTACTATGCAAACATCACAACCTGGCACTGCTGCCATTGAAGTCAGTGGCAAGACTCCCATTGCCTGCAGCATAAGCAGGATAATGCACCGCAACTTAAACCTCACAGCAGTACTCAAATATAATCAGTATTATCCCCAGCCAAGATTCACAAACGGGTGCTTAAAATTCGGCTCCCAAGTCTATAGTTAGGCATCTAAATAAAATAAGAAACCTGAATTTCAGAAGCATTCAGCAAAGTTCATGTTGAATTTTGGCCAGCAGTTCTGGTGATTTGACTGACATATATATCTTTAGTACCAACACTTTAACCCTCCATTACTAACACAGCCAAGGGTGACTAAGATGGAGTCTATTCTGCCTAATGCATCCCATCTGAATTGACAAAGAGTCCTGTGGCACTTTACAGACTAACAGACAGATTGGAGCATAAGCTTTCGTGGGTGAATACCCACTTTGTCAGATGCTGACAAAGTGGGTGTTCACCTACAAAAGCTTATGCTCCAATACATCTGTTAGTCTATAAGGTGCCACAGGACTCTGTCGCTTTTGCAGATCCAGACTAACACGGCTACCCCTCTGATACTTGATGCCATCTGAATTGTTAATCAAGTGCCAGTTCCAAGATCTTTCTGGCTTACAGTTTATAAAGGAACAAGTGAGGGATGAAGTAATATCTTTTATTGGACCCACTTCTATTGGTGAGAGAGACAAGCTTTCAAGCTACATATAGCTCTTCTTCAGGTCTGGAAAAGGTACTCGGGCCATGTCTACACTACAGGGTTATGTTGTAAGCAACACATTGTCTACACTGACACTGCCTCAACCTAATTACATTGTCTGTGACACTACATCAGTTGGGAGGTGGTGTTACTAAATTGGCATAGAGCAGCACTTAAGTTGGTGGGAGCCAAATTTAACTGTGAAGACACTTCCACAGTTAGATCACTTCAAGAATACATTGACCCAACCCTGTAGTGTAGACCAGGCCTCGGAGTGTCACAGCTACATACAAGATGGAACAGATTGTTAAGAAAAGGAATTGACACATACTGCAAGAAACCATTCAAGGTGAAGTAGGCAGTTCAGACCTTTGCAAGTTGTAGGGCAAAGGAGGATTACTGGGTTACAGACTGTTGTAATGAGTCATAAATCCATGATTTTTAGTGTGTAACAAAGTTACGAATTCTCTCACCAACAGAAGCTGGTTCAATAAAAGCTTCTACCTCATCCACCTTGTGTCTCTAATATCCTGGGACCAACACAGCAATGACCATAAAGGGTAGCAAACAACTCAGCATAACTGTCAGATTTTCAGGTGAGTTTCTGTTGCTGGCGGTTAGAAGAATCATCTTGTTACTTATAAACTGAGCACAGCCGACATGGAATCATGACAGGCACAAAGATTCAGATCCACAAAGATATTTAGGCTCCCATCATTCATTAATTTCAATTGATGTTAGGAGCATACATATTTTTGAGGACCTAGGCCTAGCTCTGGAACTTCACAATGCATCATTACAGAGCCGCTCCTGAGTGCACTGCAAGGTCAGATTCCACTCGTGACAATCCTAGTCACTGAAGTGGTTGGGAGGTTGCGGAAGGTTCCTTTCAGTGGGAGGGAGTGCTGTACGGTTCAGAAGATGCATTGATCCAGCCCATCCTCTCTAGAGTCTCCCCCAGTAGGTCTCCTAGGTCCTATGAAGCCATGTCTATCACTCAGTGCTGTTGCCACTAGTGGAAAAACCTCAACCAACAGTGCCTGTCCTCTCTGCATGAATTCCCCACTTGGCTGCAAGAGGCCAGGTTGTATAATTTAGATCTCTCCAGCTTGTCTTCTGTAAATCAGGCCCATTATTCAAATCTCCCATCTGTACGTATCTCCTTGTGTGTACCAGTGTGTTGGCAAAGGGGATTTTTATATATTGAATAGTGACTATGTTACTGAGGAGAATTATCCTGTTTTCAGTACAGCTGTGTTATTAATTTCCTGGCTTGTTTTGACTGCTTCTCTCTCAAGATGTAGAATCTAGAGCTACCCAGCCACAGCAAAGAAGAGAGTCAGTAATATAAATATGATGAATATTTATCACAGCCACACACAGCAAGTGTTCTGCGATGCAACGTCTTGTTTTCAGCACAGCCTAGGGAACATTAAATGCTTCTCAACTTCAGCTCTCATCTCAGAGTGACAAAGATGCTTTGGCCCTTTAACAATCTCCTCTTGTCCGCCAGACTTCCTCCTTTCATAGCCCCCAAAGTTCTCCCTCCCTTCACCCCAGAGCTAGTTAATATGTGCCAAATCCTGACACCCTGAATGGTTTCTCAACGCCGATACTAATCACGTTTTAGGGAGCAGGTCAGCAGTGCAGGAGCTGAAATTCGTGTGAAAAAGTCCCTGGGATGGCCCCAGTGGCTCACACCTGCACGCCCTATTCATCTGCACTGTTTACACATTGTCATCCACAATTAATTCTTTCCAGGGACGCTCCACTGATTGCCCTCCCGTTGCACAGGGACCCCATTCTGAGCCGTTGTGTCTGTTAAATTGAGCATGGGGTGCTGTGATTAAATTAAGTTTTGTGGCTCTCTCCCGCACCTCTCCCTCCCCTTCTCTTTTCTCTCTGTTAATAACACTGCCTGATTGAGGACTGCTGGCACTGAAGTAAAGAGGTAATTATAGGCGCTAAATGTGGAGGGGGAAAGGGTTTATATTTGGAAGTGTGAACCAGGACAGCAAGGGGAAATCTTTTTCCAGATGGCTAAAGTTGGCATGAATATACGGAGGGAGCAACAGTGCCATGCATGTGGCAGGCAATGAAGGAAACTTCCCAATAAGGCTGGGTGAGACATCAAGATGGAAATTTGAATCAGTGCTTCATTAAAGATGAATGTGAATTTTCTTCAACAATGTTATTGCTTTACAGTGCCACAGGATACCAAGTAGGATCAGGCACCCATTGTGTTAGGCATTGTGCAAACATAGTAAGAGACTGCCCCGATCCAAAGAGCTATAGAGTTGTGGTGTCACCACACTGTTGGGTGAAATTTTGTAATTAAAGTGGTTTTCTGAATTTTTTTTTTTATTTTATTTTGTTGGGGTGGCGAGAGAGGAGCAGCTAAGAGCAGGGTGACCAGATAGCAAGTGTGAAAAAATCAGGCCGGGGGTGGGAGGTAATAGGAACCTATATAAGAAAAAGCCCCAAATATCGGGACTGGCCCTATCAAATCAGGACATCTGGTCACCCTGTCTAGGCGGAAGAGGAGAGAATTCGACAAAGTGTGTCAGTTTCCAGTTTACAAACTGTCCAGGAAGTTGCAGAATTTTTGCAAAGTGCTTTGCATATGCACAAAATTGACAAATATTTCTGATTATTTAAGATGTTTGTGAAATCAAAAAAGTCACTTTTGCTCAAAAACTGACATTTGCACATTTCTGAGAGCAGGTTAGTGGATTGATCACAGGAGTTCTGGGCTTTAAGCCTTGAGCTCTGCTAGTCACAGGAGCATCTGTGCACAGGAGGAATTCATTGAAAACATGCATATGGAGATCTCCAAGTTTGAGGAAGAAATCCAGCAGGAAAGGAACACAGTAGCACCACCAGGGGAGGACAAAACTGCTCCTTCACAGGGAGGTACCTGGCTACTAGTTACTTCTGGCCCCAGGCAGTGCTCCACCCCAGATCCAACCCACCATCCACAGAAAAAAAAACATTATGCTGCTCTGGCAACAAGGGATAAGTTATCTCCCACACAGGCAGAAGAGGAGAAGCCCTAACGCTGGGAGGATCTCAGCCACCACACCCCAGAGGAAACAAAGGGTGGTGGTGGCCAGTGACTCTTTTCTAAGAGGGACAGAGGCATCCATCTGCCGGCCTGTCCTGGCATCCCAGCAGGTGTGCTGCCTGCCCGGGGCCCATATCAGATATATTACAGAAGGATTTCTGAGGATCTTCTGGCTCTCTGATTACTGCCCAATGCTGCTCATCCATGTGGGCACTAATGATACTGCAAGGTATAAGCATCAGCAGATCAGAAGTGACTACAGGGGTCTGGAAGTGAGCGTGAATGAATTGAGGTGCAGGTGGTGTTCTAATTGACCTTTTCAGTCAAGAATAGGGGTCCAAGCAGAGACAGGAACATCCCAGAGGTAAATACATGGCTGAATGGATAGTGTTGCCAAGAGGGCTTTAGATTCCTCCACCATAGGATACTGTTCCAAAAAGAAGGACTGCTTAGCAGAGATGAGGGTCCACCTATAGAGGAAGGAGAAGAGTATCTTCAGATACAGACTGGCTAGCCTAGTGAAGCAGGCTTTAAACTAGGGTCATTGGGGGAGGAGTGGAGGAGTCAAACCCATAGGTAAGTACAAAACATGGAAACCTGGGTGAAGGGTTGGAATCGGGGGGGGGGGGGGGTGGAATGTGGGCAATCACAGTAGGCACAAAAGACAGACAAGAGGGAATATAGAGGGGAAATCTAACAAATAGCTTAGATGTCTGTATCCTAATGCAAGAAATATGGGGAATAAACAGGAAGAACAATAAATACTAGTGAATAATCACAATTGTGACATAATTGGCATCACAGATAATTTTGAGGGCTATTCACATCACTGGAGCATTGGTATAGAAGGGTACAGCTTGTTCAGAAAGGACAGGCAGGGAAAAAAGGGAAGAGATGTTGCTCTTGCACTGGGGTTGAGATAGAAGGGGAAGTCAGACCTGTTGAAAATCTCTGGGTAAGAATGAAAGGATGATGTATTAGACCACCTAATCAGGAAGAAAAGATGGAAGAGGCTTTTTTAAAAACAACTAACAAAATCATCCAAAACTCAGGACTTGGTGGTGATGGGGGACTTCAAATATTCAGACATCTGTTGAGAAAATAATATGGCAGGACACAGATTATTCAACAAGTTGCACTGGAGACAACTTTTTATTGCAGATGGTGGAGAAAGCAACTAGGACAAGCTATTCTGGATTTCATCCTGAGAAACAGGAAGGAACTAGCTGAGAATCTGAAGGTGGAAGGCAGCTTGGGTGAAAGTGATCATGCAATGATAATGTTCATGATTCTAAGGAATGGTCTGAAGGAAAACAGTAGGTTTATGGGTATATGGGTCACTAGGGTAAGGGATGTTCCCCTGCACAGTACCACACTCTGGGCATGTGCATTCACATGCACACCTTATTTGGCTGGCTGTGGGCCTATACTGACTGTTTTCACACACATTTATTCCTTTGTTCCCATCCCCTTCCCCATGTCACACCACACATCACTTTGCCACATAGAATCATAGGACTGGAAGATACCTTGAGAGGTCATCTATTCCAGTCCCCTGCACTCATGGCAGGACTAAGTATTATCTAGACCATCCTTGACAGGTGTTTGGCTAACCTGCTCTTAGAAATCTCCAATAATAGAAATTCCACAGCCTGCCGAGGCAATGTATTCCAGTGCTTAACTACTCTGACAGAAAGATTTTCCTAGTGTCCAAGCTAAACCTTCCTTGCTGCAATTTAAGCCCATTGCTTCTTGTCCTAACCTCAGAGGTTAACGAGAACAATTTTTCTCCCTCCTCTTTATAACAACCTTTTAAGTCCTCAAAGACTGTTCATCATGTCCTCTCTCTCAGTCTTCTTCTCCAGACTAAACAAACCCAGTTTTTTCAATCTTCCCTCATAAGTAATGTTTTCTAGACTGTTAATCATTTTGTTGCTCTTCTCTAGACTTTCTCCAATTTATCCACATCTTTCCTGAAACACAGCACCCAGAACTGGACACAATACTCCAGCTGAAGCCTAATCAGTGCAAAGTAGAGCAGAAGAATTACTTCGTGTGTCTTGCTCACAACACTTCTGCTTAATACATCCCAGAATGATGTTTGCTGTTTATGTAACACTGTTGACTCAGTTAGCTTGCGATCCACTATGACCCTCAGATCCCTTCCAGCAGTACTCCTTTCTAGGCAGTCATTTCCCATTTTCTATGTGTGTAACTGATTATTCCTTCCTAAGTGGAGTACTTTGCATTTGTCCTTATTGAACTTCATCCTGTTTACTTCAGACCATTTCTCCCAGTTTGTCCAGATCATTTTGAATTTTAATCTTATTCTCAAAAGCACTTGCAACCCCTCCCAGCTTGGAATCATGCACAAACTTTATAAGTGTACTTTCTATGTCATTATCTAATCATTGATAAAGATATTGAATAGAACCAAACCCAGAATTGATCCTTGCGGGACCACCCTTGGTTATCCTTCCAGCTTGACTGTGAACTCATATCTACTTTCTGGGACAACTTTCCAACTGGTTATGCCCCCACCTTATAGTAGCTCCATGTAGGTTATATTTCCCTAGTTTGTTTATGACCCACGGTGGCATGCAACCACTCACAATGGTGAGCTACCCCTCCTGTTTTAGTGTACTTTAACCACAGGCTACATTAGTAGCTTTGAGACATTGCCTGATTCTTCTCCAGTTATGGAACTAATCCTGGGCACATCTGTTGCAGACAGTGGGGTCATATGGCCCCAGTACCAGCTCTGGATATAAAAACAGATCTCTGTTTAACTTGGGAAGTTACCATCTCAGCTTCTAGTCCTTTTTGACTTCCTAACAAGCCTAATTCAGTAAAGTCAGAGCAGAGCTGAAAAAGTGTCCCTCCTTCTCACACACATACAGTGCTGTGCTATCAAAGCCCATTTCACCTGACCTTCACCAACATGGAGGTCAGGCAATGCTCCAGTCCCAGTTTCTGCCCCTACCCCTCACTCCTTGTCACAATCTATTTCCCCCAAGACTGCTCCAACTCCCCAAAAAGGTCCAGCTCTTGTCCACTCTGCATTCAAATTGGGCAACTTACACCTCCTCATAGCCTGGTCCCAGCAGGAGAATAACTGAGAGAACAAGACAGTCTCTTGCTTCAGATGTCTGGCTCTGGAAGTGGATCCAGACTGACCTAGAGCAGCCCACAGCAGTAATTGCAGAAAAGGCTTGCTAATTCCCAGGCTGGAACTTGCTTAGTGTGGATGGAATCTGGGGAATTCAGCTATTTAAATTTAAGTAGTCTTTACTGAGCATGTGAGAATTGATTTTTTTTTCCCCCCAATGGCTTATAGTTTGGCCAAATTTGGGAGGATTTTCTTGGGGTTAGCAAAAAAAAATACATCCCTGCCAAGAGATCACCCCCTGACAAATTTCAAGTCCCTGCTCCAAAGCATGGGGGCACTAGAACTTTTCAAAGAGAAGGTCACAAAAAAAATTTGACCTGGGCAAGACAACATTTTCCCCCAGCCTCACTTTTGGAAACAATTGAGCCATTTTGGCTGCAATTTTCCAAATAATTCAGCCTGAGGCAGACACCCAGCATGGAAAATGATAATGGGAAATGTTGAGACCCTTAATAAGCAGGTGACGCTACCCAGTCTCACTTATGATAACTAGAGGGAAAGACACATCTTTGGATGCCTCCCATATAGCAATTCTTATTAATAATAAAATTAAGGCAAATACTGTGAGATTCTGAGTTCCCTTTGCTCCTGCTGAAGCCAGTTGAGGATGCGCCTGTAATGGTGTGAGTTGCCCCTGCTCCCTCTTGTGGCGAAGGGTAGCTGTGCAGCACCAAGCCTCAGTTTCCCCTTTTAAACACATAACCAACTACATGCTCTCTTTGTGTCAGGGCCAATCATCATGCCCTCATTCTCCACCACATTTGAGATACTGGCTTCCTCACCAGCCTGGGGAATTATCAGCGACATCAAATTAGAGTTTAGCCCTTGATTCTGGGCTCCATTTATTGTCCAAGTCACCAAAAAATTACAAAAGGAAAAGAAAATTTCCAGCTGGGGCTTTTGATGCAGGCACAACTCCTAGGGCTTCCCAGCTGGACTTCCTCAGGGATTCTGCAGATGGTCCCTTCCTCCTGTCCTAATCCTAGTTCCCCACAGTGAGTCACTTGCTGGCTTTTATGATCACTTATTCCCTTCCCAGCGGGGTCTGATAACTGATCAGGGCTGCTAGCCCCAGGAGTGTGGCCCTTAAAATGGCAGGCCACCCTGTTACGATACAAACTAATTAACAGCCCTTACCTAGCAATTTACATTTTTTAAAGTAATCTATAAACATGAACTAATCAATCATTAAATAATTAAGATTATTCTATTTCTTTCTAGCATTCCGAAACTGATGGATGTTACTATAGCAACTAAGCAGTACAACTTAGCTGGGGCAGGACTGTGTTGCTTAGCAATAGGATGCCACTGAGCAAGCCCTTTGGCCCTCCAGCCCTCCGGAACTCCCCCAGGGTAAGCAGAGAGCGGCTGAGGGGGTGGCAAGTTAGAGGCCTTGAACCTTATAATTGAGGCTCTGAAAATAGCACTGTTCACAAACAGGTAGCATGAAAGGGAAGAGGAAATGGAATGTGATGGGGGAAAACACCTCAGCTGAGCTCTCAAAGTTGACTAAGAGTCACATCTATAGCGAGGAATAACTGCAGTGCAGCAGCACTCTGGTCCCACCTTGGCCTCACTCCCTGCGTGGCCCCCATACACCAGGTGTGCACTGCAGTTGGTGCGGGCTCTTCACCATCCAGGAAACCCTCTTACAGTAGTTCTGCCACCTTTAGGGCCCTTTTACTTCAAAGACATAATGGGGCCATGTCTTAGAGAATCAGACCCTCTGCCTCCGCACGGGAAATAATTCAGACCTAAAGCCCTTACAATGGTCTACCAGGTGAGATTGCTTGACTGGCTGCACTATATCAGAGTTTTCCTTGAAACTGTTCCACAGAATGGAATGAATGAGGGGTGGGAAGGTTTCAAAACTGCTTGTAGTAAATCTTTACACAGTATCCCCTGCCTGGTCCCTTTGTGAACTGTGTGGGATACAGCAAAACAACTCATTGTATTGCCAAAGCTACGAGTAAAAGTTCTTCCAAGACAGACCTGGGAAGACCCTATAAATACTCCCAGTCAGGAACTGTAGAAAAGGGGAGAGAATGCACCAACAGAGGGAATGCACTTAACTTCTCCAGCCCTAGGGTGACCAGATGTCCTGAGTTTATAAGGACAGTCCCAATATTCATTTCTTTTTCTTATATAGACATCTATTATCCCCCACCCCCGTCCCAGTTTATCACACTTTCTATCTGGTCACCCTTTCTGGCCCAGATAAACTATTTCCCCGGGTTACTTTTCATGCTCCATGCCTTCCTTCATACTCCCCAATGCCCTTGGTTCTAATTCTCTCTTCCCATAAGCCCAGTGATCTTCCTCACCTACTTCGAACATTTCTTTTCATAGCCTTTCAGTTCTGATCTCCTTGCAACCATGTCTGCATCTCTTTGTATTTGAACTGTTATCCTCTGAACTGCATCAAACTGAATTGGACTGTAAGTTACCTGATACAGAGATCTTGTCTTCTGTGTTTTGTAGCTGTCTCTTACCTTTTGCTGCTAGAATGCAGTCATGCCTCAGTTTCCCACTGATCAGTACTTTCCCTTTTACTGGTTGGGTAGTTTAATTTAGTCCTCTGGCTAAATTAAAAAGAAAGAAACCCTCAGCCCTTTCAGAGTAAACAAGAGTCCAAATGAAACAAAACAGTCGCTCAGCTCCTCTTTTCCTTGGGCCACAGCTTCTCTCCAGGGCCTGTGCATCCTTGACCGCGGTAGATCACAAAGGCCTTAATGTAGGGTATATCTAGTCATATCCCCTTGGAGTCAATGAGGAGGTCATGCCGTCCCTCTACTACAAGCTCCAGCTTCGGGGAACCTAGACAACGAAGCAACCATCCTCTCTATTTTCACCTTGTCTATGCTTTAACTTCCCCCTAAGTGCTGTATCCTACATATTCTCCCACCTCCGTGGGATACTAAGGAACACTGTGACCAGCCTCCAGCTCCATTCACCTTAGTGCTCTGAACCAGCACGACAAAGACTTCTCCGCCTGACGTGTTTTTTACCCTCTCTCTTATGTCTCTTCCCAGGTGCTCATTTTTCCTGTCCTGAGTTCTATGCTCCAGCCTGGTCCTACCCCAGTGCACTCACCTCGGGAAACCACTGCAGGTTCTGGACTCAGCCTTATGGGGGAGAGAGAGCTGTTTTATATCCCTTTCCCAACATGCATTGCTGCCAAGCCTCCAACTCTCACCAATCCTGAAAGATACAGTTCTTGTTTTGGGCTGAAACTGGGAACAGGCTGTGCGAGGTGTGTACATGTCATGGTGCTGAATTCATATCGGCTGATAATGATGTCATTCTAATTCATAATTCATTCCCTTAGGACTGAAGGGAAAAAATGCAGGGGAAAAATTCATATTACATCAAGGGCTAAACAAACTCTCTTGGGTCCTTTTGTTTTTGGGTCCATGAACTGAACCCAGCAGGATCCACATAGAGGTTGGCAACAGATCAGTCCTAAGAGGCTCACTTGACACAAACCTCATTGTCAAGAAAAATCCTCACAATTTCTCCACATGGCACCTGCCTATAGGCCAAGAGAGCCCCCAACCCCCCAGACCCTTTTCCTTATCATGGTTGTCCTGTGCCAGGAAGGGAGTGGGGAGGTGACCTGATATACACCCAACTGCTTCCTGGGGTATATTGCCCCTGCCCTCCAGCAGCAGTGTGCAATATCTTATGGAGCTCGATAAGCTGTGGATAAAAGATCCATGATGCTGTGGATAAAAGATCACTGCAGGGGACAGGAGTGTTCCTCCCACCCTGCTACCTTGGGACTGTGAAGATGCTTCATGACACGTGCACACTAAGGACTATAATGGATTGCAGTGGCCATCACTGGCAGTCCTCCATTCCCAAAGGAAGACTGCAGGCAACCAGGTAGTGCCCCAGCAGACCCTGGGGAAGACAACAATGGGAGCTGTGGCGTTGAGCCACTCTTGAAAACTACAGCAGTCGCCAGGGAAGGAAGAGGATAGCTCAGGGAGTGGCAGAGGGAAAGGGATGCCATTGAGGGATAACAAGTGGGAGTGGTGAGACATTGGGAGAACTGTGACCAACCGAGTCAGGCAAAGTTTCATGAACCTGTGCTGATGCTTTCAGTCTCCTCTGCACCCTCCCTAGTAACCCACACTGCTTGGAGATGGGTTCGGGCTTCGGAACGAACACTTTACTCAATAAACGCAGCATGGTAAGGAGGTCTCCTCTGGCTGAAGTGTATAGGTCTTGTCACAGTCACTGATCAGATGAGACGGAAGTGCTCCCTGGGGAGAGAGGAAGGGAAAGAGGGAATGCATGTGTCCCTGAAGTTCTGAGCCCAAGCTGCTGCTTTCTTTCCACCACTTCCCGACAGTTCTACATTTCTTTCTGCAACTTTGTTCTCCTAAACAGAGATGGGGAAAGCACTGGAAAAAAGGGTTCACCTACGTTCTTCTACCAACTCCCATGTCTCATCCCTAACCCACACCACAGCCTTGTGCCCTTCAGCTGAGGAGGACCAGGCACTGATCAGTGGACCTAACAACATGTATAGAGCCTCATTTCCTGTGGTATGTATCTAAAGGATAGCACGAAAGAGGAGTGGGGAGGCTTTAAGTCATCTGCTGCATCTTCCACACTTGCCCCAGTGGCCATGACATTAAACACACTTTGCCAGGGACAAACATCACTACAAAATAATTAAGTTGGTACCTCTTGGGTCCAGGTGCAGGAAGACACCTGGGAAATCCCACCCTTAACTATTTGTCTGCTATACCAGAATGGGTAGGACTGGGCTCTATATAGCCCCATGCTCTGCTGATGTTCCAAGAAGCGCAGTAGGAACCACAGGGTAATCACTGGTATATCCTGTACGTTGAAATATTAAGAGTGTTTTCCCTTGACCTCTGTGTTCCTTCAAATCTCTTTGGTGCGTGAATTACCCTGGAGGGTTTTATTCAGTAAATAATCCAGGTCAGCTATGCACTAACACCCCCTCACAATTGCTGCCAACAGCTAATAATACATTTTAATTGTTTCTTGGCTCTTGATGCCTGAAGCCTTCTGGACAATGCTATCATTGTTATTTATATACCACTGCAGGTGTACCACAGCGCTGTTCCATAGATCAGATGTGCCAAGCACGAATTATAATTGTCTGAATCTGAAATAGATTGGGAGCTCCTAAGAACTGTGTCGTCTTTGTTCTAAAAGTACTAAGCGCACAGTTGGACTCAGCATCCTTGGCTCAAAGCTCTGACTTTCGAAAGGTATGAGCAGATAGAATAGAGAACAGCAGAAAACAGAGCACATTCATACATGGCACTCTAGCTAGACACTTCAATAGAAGAAGGAGCCTTTGGAAGATTTTGAGAGGGAGGGCACTAGGTGAACGTTAACAGGCAGGCAATTCCCTGTGTAGATGAAGGCACTGTAAATCAAAACATTATTATAGCTGGTACACTAGCTAGCACTATAGTTAAGGTCACATGAAGCGTGCCATTTAAACAACCTCATGTTTTCAATTATTTATAACTCTCCAGTATTTTCATCCACCAGGCTGAATTTTTTTTCTCAAATCTGGTCCCTGCCTTAAAGGTGAATTTTTCTGGGAAGTTTGAGTTAAAATGGTTCAGGTATTTCTTCATGAGAAGGGCGAGGCTAGAGCACATTTTCCCTGTTTTAAAAGCATTATTGTGACGTTTGCTTTAGTTCCGTTATTATAAGTGGCTGTAGCGCTGAAATGGATTAAGCACATAAGAATGGCCTTCTATCCTGTCTTCCGACAGTGACCAGTGTCAGATGATTTGGAGAAAATGAACAGAGTCGGACAAGTATTGAGTGAGCCATCCCCTGTCATTCAGTCCCAACTTCTGACAGTCAGAGGTTTAGGGGCACTCAGAGCATGAGGTTGTGTCACTGACCATCTTGGCTAACAGTCATTGATGGGCCTATCTTCCGTGAACATATGTAATTTGTTTTTGATCTTAGTTATACTTTTGGCCCTCACAACATGGTAACGAGTTCTTCTGGTTGACTGTGCATTGTGTGAAGAAGTACTTCCTTTTGTTTTAAAACTGCTGCCCGTTAATTTTATTGGGTGACCTCATGTTCTTGTGTTATGTGAAGGACTAAATAGCATTCCCTATTCACTTTCTCTTCAGTACACCATTCATAATTTTATACCCCGCTCTTCTCTAAACTGAAGAATCCCAGTCTTCTTAATCTCTCCTCATATGGAAGCTGTTTCATCCCCCTAATCATTTTTGTTGCCTCTCTCTGTACTTTTTCCAATTCCAGTACATATTCTTTCAGATGGGCAACCAGAACTGCATGCAATAGTCAAGGTGTGGGAGTACCATGGATTTATATAGTCACATTATGATATTTTCTCTATTATCTATCCCTTTCTTGAGGGTCTTAACATTCTGTTGAGCTTTTTTGACTGCTGCTGCACACTGAGCAGATGTTTTCGGAGAATTGTCCGCAATCCAAGATCTCTTTCTTAAGTGCTAACAGCCAATTTAGACCCCATCATTTTATATGTATAGTTGGGATTATGTTTTCCAACATGCATTACTTTGCACTTATCAACACTGAATTTCACCTGCCACTTTGTTGCCCAGTCCCCAGTTTTGTGAGATCCCTTTGGAACTCTTCCCAATCAGCTTTAGACTTCACTGTCTTGAGTAATTTTGTATCATCTGCACATTTTGCCACCTCACTGTTCATCTGCTTCTCCAGATCATTTATTAATATGTTAAACAGTACTAGTTCCAGTACAGATCCTTGGGGGACCCCGCTGTTTACCTCTCTCAATTGTGAAAACTGACCGTTTATTCCTACCCTTTGTTTCTTATCTTTTAACCAGTTATTGATCCATGAGAGGACCTTCCCTCTTATCCCATCACTGCTTACTTTGCTTAAGAACCTCTGTTGAGGGACCTTGTCAAAGGCTTACTGGAAGATTGAGGTTGAAAGCTGAAATTGGGCAGAGCAATTACTTTCATTGAAGAGAAGCACCTTAGTGCCCAGGTGAAAATTGGTTTCTATTTGACTGAGTTGAGAGAGATTGGAAATTGCACTTTGCACAAGTGCAGTAGTTTCTATGGGATTCTGCAGCGTTAGTTGATGTTGTACGGGAAGGAAGGAAGGTGGCTGCACTGTGAGTGGGTCCATCTGTTAAAGCATGTCCTGTGGCCCCAATTCTGCAAAGCACTTATGTTTGTGAGTAGCTCATAAGAACATAAGAAAGGCCGTACTAGGTCAGACCAAAGGTCCATCTAGCCCAGTATCCTGTCTACTGACAGTGGCCAATGCCAGGTGCCCCAGAGTGAGTGAACCTAATAGGTAATGATCAAGTGATCACTCTCCTGCCATCCATCACCCCCCACTGACAAACAGAGGCTAGGGACACCATTCCTTACTCATCCTGGCTAATAGCCATTAATGGACTTAACCTCCATGAATTTATCCAGTTCTCTTTTAAACCCTGTTATAGTCCTAGCCTTCAAAGCCTCCTCAGGCAAGGAGTTCCACAGGTTGACTGTGCGCTGTGTGAAGAAGAACTTCCTTTTATTTGTTTTAAATCTGCTGCCCACTAATTTCATTTGGTGGCCCCTAGTTCTTCTATTTTGGGAACAAGTAAATAACTTTTCCTTATTCACTTCCTC
The DNA here is from genome assembly GCA_007922305.1 of Dermatemys mawii. Taxonomy (NCBI): domain Eukaryota; kingdom Metazoa; phylum Chordata; order Testudines; family Dermatemydidae; genus Dermatemys; species Dermatemys mawii. The sequence continues at coordinate 38,541,938 of ML677332.1, read as the reverse complement.
CACACCACTCAATTTTATATACCTCTATTATATTCCCCCTTAGTCTCCTTTTCCAAGCTAAAAAGTCCTAGCCTCTTTAATCTCTCCTCATATGGGACCCGTTCTAAACCCCTAATCATTTTAGTTGTCCTTCTCTGAACCTTTTCTAATGCTCTATGTCCACTGTAGTCAGTGAAATGAGGCAAGTGCTTAAGGACCTTGCTGAACAGGGCCTAAGAGAGACAGGGCTCTTACTTCATTTACATTTAAAACTAGGGAGGACAGAACAGTTGTTAAATGACTAGCCAGTGAGGGAGCGAATGACCTGGTACCATCACACTTTGCTTTTTGCATTCCTCTGTGGGACCCATTGCCCTTCTGTATCATTACGGAAAAAGAAAACAACCTTCCCAGGACATAATAAATATATACAACATATCCAGACTATGCACACCCAGATATACCCTAAAAGGACCCGACAAACATATCCTGGTTTACACAAAAGGGAAGAGATTTCTAGAACCATGTGCCCTCTGCAAAAATAGCACTGCCCTCACTGCCACTTCTTGAGATTATACCTTGGCTCAGTCAGCAGCTCCATCCACAGTCTGCCAGGGGTGATAGTTTGTAACAAGGGCTGTTTCTGGTCCTGATGATCCCTATATCATTCAAGGCTTTATCAGTGAAACCCTTCTGTCAGGTACTGATGTTAGCCAGAAGTAGGAGTACAGCCTATGGGGAGTTAAAATATAATCTCCCTGGTCACATTGTAAGTGGCTTTTCCCCTCTTGGAAGCATTCTGGAGCCCTTAGGAAAATGGAATCACAACGCCTTATCTCCAAATGAAAAGTAAGAGGAAAAAGAAACATGATAACCCGACACGAATTTACGTGCAATAAAATGAGCAAAACCATTGGCATGACCAACCCTACAATTGCAAATACTCATTGCCTGCCTTGGTCTAGAACCCTTAGTCATACAGCAATCTTCACTTTCCTAAAACCTCATTCAAAGGTCCAGTTAGACTCCATGAAAATCAGGGCAGATCAGATCTGGCTTTCCTCTGCCTGTCTGCCCCGTTTAGAGAAGTCTAAACCACCAGGTCCTGCTCTGATGTGCAGCTACCTGGTTCAGTTCTGTGACAACTCCTCTGCCACCACAGGTCTGGGAAAGGTAATCCTTGACCTGAAGAAGAGCTCTATGTGGCTTGAAAACCTGTCTCTCTCACCAACTGAAGATGGCCCAATAAAAGATATATCTCACCTGTCTTCTCTCTCCGATATCCTGGGACCAACATGGCTACAGCTGCACTGCATACCACTGGTCTGGTCAGTCTAGAGGCAAAGTCAGCTCTGTGCTGCCACCACCTATCAGGGTGATGTGAAGTTGGCCCTAGACTACTGCCCTTGGTCCAGTCAGGCTACTGCAAAGTCAGCTATAGAGCAGCAGCACCACCATGAGTTCAGCTTGATCCAAGACAGTCCAGTCCCCCAGAATCACTCCCCACAGGGTTCAGAGTCACCTGGGGGAAGGAGGAATCCACGGCAAACCAGAATCCTTGGACACAACCCCTGCTCTCTAGAACAGAGTCTTCTGCACTTTCCTGTTGAGCTTGAAGCTTGTTCCCAAGCCAGAGTCCACCACTTGTAATTCAGGGGGACCCACTCAGTCCAGGGCATATCTTGCAGAATTCTTATGCCCTTTCATGCACAGAGTCACAATAACAATCCATTGTCATTTATACAATCACAACATAGACACATTCCAACTTGGACAAAACACAATATGTGGAACTATGAGTAAAAGTAAAAGTCCACCCCGAGCCAAATTTGTCTGATGTGGTTGAGATGCATCAATTTCCATAGCCAATGGTATACAAGGGAGAAAGGTGGTTAGCACCAGGTCTGATCACCCTTGACTCCTCTAACCCAATGGATCAGGTACCCATTTGTAGCTCAGTAGACTGGTGGTGGCCGTTCTGGGTGAAATCAAGCAAGACTCAAACCCACAACTTCTGGGATTGCAGCCTGACACACAGTACCTGACTATAGATAAGTAACATTATAATTCATGTACATGAGGCTGGCCAGCACTGTCTTTTCCCCTACAGAGGAAGTAGAGTGTTCATTTCTTTAAGCCTTCTAGCTCCCAAGAACATCAAGTATCATCTTGAAGCACACACTCTGAACAGCCAGCCGTTTGAAAGCAGCTACAAACCATGGAGCTTTTTTCTGTTGTGTCATAAACACGAAGTCTGGCAGGACAGCTCTTGCTTCCAGAATAAACAGGCCGCTGAAAATTCATTGTGAAGGAGCTTCTGACATTCAAAGCCTTGCTCTAACACTGCTCTCTAAACATATAAATACACATTCTGGGAGAGAACATTCCCTAGTGGCTAGAGCAGGGGAAAGACAATCAAGAGCCCTCAGTTCCATTCATGGCTCTGACACCAAATCGCTGCATGAATATAAACAGGTCACTTAACCGCTCTATGCCTCAATTTCCCCATCTCCAAAATAATTGTATACAGGGAACTATGAGGCTTAATGTATGAAAAATACTTCATGAGCCTCAGAAAACACCCCGCGAGGGGGGGCTATTCCCCCTCATGTCACAGATGAGAACCAAGGCCCTGAGAGATGAAATCTCTTGCCAAGGTCACACAGGGTATCTGTGGGTCACAAAGCAGGGAACTGAACCAAGGTGACTGGCTCACATCCTATCCGTTAGGCCATCCTTCCTCTCCAGCTTCAGTGTGGATCCCACTCTATTTATCAGACTTTTTTAAAAAAGTATTGGTGGCGGGGGAAATGACAGCAAATTCCAAAATGAAAAGAAACTCAAGGGATTGGCTGCCAGCTCCTTCCCTGATGTTCTCGTTATGGGCAGCTGCAGGTAGGTAATCTTCTAGACAGCAGTTCACTGCTACCATCTAGTGGAGCTCTCCTTGAATGCAACTGGTGCTCTGCAAAGCTAAGGTCTGGCCTTTGAATAAAAATTAGGCTTTGCAGAATTTGATTTTTATTATTTTGATGGATAATATCAACATTTATTTTAAGCAGTTTTACATTTTTATCAGTTTAAATTTTTATAGTTTTGGGAAATCTGGGGAAAGAGGCCAATTATTTAAAGAGAGTAGACCTGAGATTCAAAAAAGTTAAAACTTCATAACCATTAAAACACAAATTGTATAATTTGACATGTGAGGTTGACAAATTCAGTATCCTTAAATCAAACTCAAAAAAATGTTGCTTGGGAACTTATTAATTACTTCACCTATCTGTAAATTTCTATTAGTATTGAGGGAAATATTTTTTCTATGGGGTTGTGTGTGTACAGCGAAATCAATGTTTACTGACATTTACCAATAAAAATTGAATCCTTTCAAGCCTAAATAAAATCCATTCTGTAACATTCCACCCCCCTCTCCTTTTCCTTTTGCAAAATCTCTATTTACTCCCTTATTTGTTGGTGAATAACTTGACGGCAGTTCCTACTATTTACTGTTGTACCTCCTTTGATTAGTATGGACACGAACTGCTCTGTGAGTCCCAACTCAAGCCCTGGAGCACTCCTCAAGGCAAAGCCACTATCAGAAATGCTCTTTTAAATGTGGTGCCACCACCTGGGGGCATGTCCCCTTAGAGTAGGTCTTCACCCTAAAATGCTGCCATTGTGTCTCTTCACTAATATCCAGATCATCTAAGATAGCGGTCTTCAATTGATGGTAGTCTTTAGGCTGCGCTAGGTCAAGGCTATGGTAGACGGGCTGTGCCTGTAGCTCAGAAAGGGGGTTGTCATGGGGTCAACTCACTGATGGTCTGGCACCTCTTCCTGGTCACCCTGGAGATTAGCTGTTGAGGTCAACATCCCCGTTCGCAACTTACACACCATCATTTAATCTCTGACAGGTCTGCAGCTCCTCTCGTCCCCGGAACCGCAGTGTCCTCTTTGTGACTCAGCCCTCCGGCCAGGTCACTCAGGATTTCCCCTGTTTCAGACTAGCAAAGTTCCTTCTCCCTAGCAGTCCTAGGTAGTCTTCCTCTCACTACCCCAAGCTGTCTCTCCCTTGGCAGCTGGTAGGGGACCCTGGACCTATCCTCTATTCCGAGTTCCAGTCTAGGGACTCTCTGCTCAGCCATTCTGGGCCTTCCTCTCTCAGCCTCACTGCTCTTTCCATGAATTACTTCTTATCATAACTGGTTCTGGTTCCCCTTCTCCTTCTCCTTCTCCTTCTCCTTCTCGGTGTAGCAGCTCCAAAACTCCCATCCCTCTTCTCCTGGAGAGGCTGCTGCTACCTTCTTGCAGGCTTCCCCATATCTGTTGCCAGCTACCCAGCTTTATACAGGCCCCGCCTGTACCTCCACAGCTGAGCCTGCTCTCAGTTATTTCCCTGCTCCCTAGCTCCTCCTCCAGGTGCAGCCTGTGATGTTAATTGGCCTGCATGGCCATCTTAACCCTTTTCAATCTTGTATGGGGTGGACACCCCATCACAGGGGCTAAAACTAACTCCCAGTGCTTTGGAGGCTGTTGAGAGGCCAATGGTGAGGAATACCTCCAGATCATCGTTAGGGGCCACCTTAGTTAACGTCACTAGCACAGGTGGCATAGCTCCTGTGGTATAGTGGGCCCTGCCAGGCCTCCCTGAGCAGAGGTCAGGGCTTTTAACTGCTGCAAAAAGTCTCTCTGAAGATCCTTTTGGTGGGTCACAATCTCCTCCAGCAGTTGCTGTGCTGACTGGGCCATCCACTGCCACAACATCTGCTGTTGGAATTGCAGTTGCTGGTTGGCTTGCTGCTGTTGCCCTTCTGCCATCCATTTACACCAGTGCTCCGGATCCATCGCAACTCACGCCCCTTTTCCAAGGGCTGGTGCAGAGCCTGTTTGTGTCTCAAGGCCTTGTATCAGGCACAGGACATCATGCTCACATTTTCTACCACTTGTAGTCAGCCAGCTCTCAGCCATCATCTCTTTATGCCTCTTACCTGTGGATTCCCATCAGAACCCACACTTCTGGGCAAGCTCACTGTTCCCTACAGGAGCTAAGCTCAGTCTTGGGGTCCTTTCTGAATCTATCTATCTCCAGTACCTGGCACTGCTCTTCAGGTCCAGCTACAGAGCACTTAGGGCAGACACCCAAAGCCCCTCTCAGGACTGCAGTGTCATTCTGCCCTAAAAGGAGGAGGAGGAAAAGGTAAGGGTGGTTACTGGCTGTGGGGGGGCTCTCCTGGATACTAGGCTCTCTAGCAGCCTCTCTTTTTTCTCTGGAGAATGTTTCCCCCAATGCTCTGTGGCCAGCCTCACCTCTGTAAGCTCCCCTTCTCCAGGCAGTGCATGCCCTGCAGGTTTGCCTAATTAGCACTGCCTGAGTGCAGGGATGCTCGTTAGGCTTGCTGTCAGTGGGCTGGGCATGTGTCCCATCACATGTGGACAAAGAAGTGCCCCTGGAACTTGGAGCAGAAGGTTCCTGAAGGAGTTTGTTTCACAGACTTGGAGCTGCCCCCTCTATCTCCTGCACAGCTGCACTTTTTTACTTCCTTAGACAAAGGGGATTTGGGAAAAAGCTGCTTGGTCCAATTACTCCCCGGCTAAGCAATAACTGAAATCAAGGCCTGTGGAGGGGAAAATGATTTCCTGACAATGTAAGTGCATCATTGCCCTGTGTCCGATCAAATCAGAACTGCTCCACTGTGTCACTCACACTGTATTTGCAGCACAGATGCAGAGTGTAAACTATACAATAGATAAGAATTGTTCTCTGAGTCAGGGTGCCACCCACTGTGTATGCAGTACCACACAGTAACATCATCAAGGGTGTATGCTGGATCCAGTTGCCAGTGAATAGAAGAAGTTACAAACTGGTCATATCTCCTTAACTTAACTTAACTAAACTGAACCATTTTGGCTCACGCCAGCTAGGTAGAGGCAGATTAAGATTCATTGGGGATCTGGGCACAAAGAACATTTGGGCCCCCCACATCCCAATAAAAACATGAATGTATCAAAATGCATTAATACAAAGACTCCATTCAGTGTTTTCACACTGCATTAATAAAGCAAATCATATCCCAGTTCATTATGCCTAAATTAAGTGCTCAGTTTTTCCACATAAAAATTGAATATGGCTAGATATTATCCACGCCATTACACAAAAGTATTAGCTGCTAATCTGGACAAAACTGGGGTTACAAGAATCAGTCATTCACAGACCAACAAGTGGTTCTTTCACCTTCCCCAGTTTTCTTAAACCTGATCATTGTGCACTTTTTTCCCACCTGTTGATGCTGCTACAGTTTTTCTACTGTAGAAGCAGATGTCTGAAAGACAACAGTCACAAGTCCAGAAAGTAATTTAATTAAAAGAAATAATCCTAACCTGAGATAAAATTATTCTATTATTAAGAACTAAGTTTCAGCCAATGGTGAGAACTGGTTTAAAGCAAAGTTTGCAATTGATCACAAAGGCTCTGGAAAAAATGTTGAAAGAATCTGATGTGTGCACTAAAGTGACTCTTCTGTCTTTCTGCCAAAGGCAAGTCATGTCAAACAAGGCAAAAATTGACATTTTACCAATCAAGATTTAAGACTACTTCAGCCAATCAGAAACTAGCTTATATATATATATATACATTAAATGACACTTTTAAAAATAGGCCAGGTTCTGATTAGCCAGAGTACACAACAGGATGTTCAGTCATGACTCATTACTAAGCCAATGAGAATATAGTTTTTCCAATGAAACTGCAGAGAGACTATTCATCACTCCATCCTACCAATGCCTCATCATCCGTGTAATGAAGAGAAAAAAGTCACTGGAACTGAAGGTCCTCACAAGATAAATCTCTCCCACTGCTATAGCTATCTGGGTTTGTCCTTTATATTTTATCCCCAAAAGCAGGTTTGGCTTTGGAATTCACACAGCAACAGATAATCATTAGCCATGACAACAGGTGATTTCACCGACCATCTGTAACAGGGTCCTCTGCCTGCCCCTCTTCCTGGGGCCTGCTGGCTGCCCCAATAAAGCTCAGAGAGGCTTCCAGTTATGCAGCACCCATCTCTTTATTTACACACAGTTCTCCCACGACCAGTGTGGAGCTATATACAAGGCTTGCAGGCCTAATTACCTCCAAGCAGAGTCAGCCTTCAGCCAGGAGACTGACCTTACCCTGGCCATTTCCCCTGCCTTCTGGCCCCCTTCCAGCCTTTATAGCCCTTAGGCCCTCAGGCCAGCAGGTACAGCCAATCCTCAGGCCAGACATCAGGCCCTTTCCACCAACCCCAATCTACTTCCCCTGATTGGGGCTGATTGAGCAGGGGCTAATTAGGTGCCTTTGTACCGGCACCCTTCTGCACCATCTTTGTTAGGTAAATCTGAGTGGGTCACAATTCATTGTGCAATTCATAGCTGAGTAAGTTGGGTCTGCACCACATCAGCCCATGCTGGATGGAGTGGGGGGAAAACACACAAAGATCTTAAAAGAGTGGTCTGGGGTAAATAGCACTAAAGTCTTTCGTCTGATGCTCAGGAGGGAGAATTATACTATGGAAGGCCTCATACCAGCTGATCAGGCGGGTAAATAATGGCATGTCACAATGTACATGGCAAGAATCCACTCTAAGATCCCAAGGCTCTGAACCACATGCATGGGGAGGCAGTATCCACAAAGTTTGCAGGGGTGCAGACGGAGATAAGCAGGGCTACATCATGACATAGTACGAAGGGGTAAATAATGGTATGTTGTGAGATACTGGAAGAGTGGAATCCAAAGGCCTCGAAATTGTGGATGGAGGCATAAAAAAACCCCAAAGAAAGCTTCTGTCTCATCATATATTTTGCAATCACCAAAAGACGCAGGAAAAAAACTGGAAGAGGAGGGAAGAGAATAGGTGATGCTTTGGGGAGAGAAGTAATTGAACATTGAGAGGCAAGAAAGAGGCAATAAGGGCTCCCACAGTGTGTGTGTGGAGGGCAGGACTGGGGGTTTCCATGTTTCCCCATCTTGAGCAAGTCTACATAGAGACCCCTGTCCTTGGCTCCCCGTGTGTTTTTGGGGGTTGTATTTCCCTGGGAGCTGCCCCTGTGGGTTGAGGTAGTGAGGATTTCCCCTGCCTTGGGGGAGGGGAAGCTGTAGGGGGATTTTCCTGGCTCCCCTGGCTGTGGGGAGCTCCCCATCCCTCTTACCATCTATGTTCTTCTGGTCATTGATGTGTGGCAAGTTGCAGCCGGTGTCCTCTCAGCTCAGGGGCTGTAGGACTCCAGCTGGGAGCGGGTATTCCTGTACACCTTGGGGCTGGAGGAAATGCAGCAGGAAGTGGTGTTCCATATCTTCCTTTACCACCTGGCCCCAGCCACCCAGCCAGGCATAGGAGGAGGCAGGGGGCCCCCGTCACCAGTGGTGGCGAGCAGCCATGGGCAGTAGTGAAGAAAACAAGCAGGAGATGTAGAGGTCATGGCTTCCGCTGCTCCCTCCAGTTGCATTCATTGGCTGATCCCCACACTAATTCATCCAGGAAGCCTTGCCCTAAGCACGTCCAGCCCAGCCAGCAGCTAAATCATCTTGCGTCAGCATCATGAGATTTTTCTGGGGCTCCTCAAATTGGCCAAGGCCCCTGGGCAAGGGCTCCATGAGCCCATGCGTTAATCCACCCCCCAGGAACGGCGCTTACATTTTTTTTTGTTAAATGTACCCGTCACAATGGTTCTGGGCCCACATACATAAAGTATCACAAACTATATAAAAGTAGTTGTCTGTCCAACTAAATCTAAAGAGATAACCCCACAATCAGCTAAGCAGAGATATGCCTCTCCCCTACAGGCAAAACCTGCAGTAAACAGAAGGGCTTTACATCATGCCCTGAAAGACAGAAGAATGGTTTTGTTGGACAAATGGCCCGGGGAAAGTGAATGGAGGATAGATATGGCCTCCATTCAATATACTCTGCTGCCAACCCCTAGACAGTCCAAGCAAAAGCACCTCGGCTTATCTCAGCTGTTACAATAGGACAGAGGTGGCTTCCACAGGTAAACAGGTTCCAAACCACGTGTAACCAGTAGCAATATCCTGAACAACACCCAGAAGTGAATCTGGAGCTCATGCAGCCTTGGAATGATGGAGCGCTATGCTCTGTGTGGCTAACGCAGCTCTACAAGTGTGCTTCTGTTGAGTGAGGGTCACTAAGCCCGAGATAGCTGTGGCAAGGGCCAGAGAGTAGGTAACCTGTTCCCATCGGCAGGTGATGAACAAATGGGAAAAGGCACTTCTTATGTCCAGGGCAGGCCCAAGACCAAATGACGGCCTAGGTGGGGAGCATCTTTGGTGCCCACCCCATTCCATTTGTTAAACTTTTGAATGCCTTCTATTTTATTAAGAATCAGAGGGGTAGCCGTGTTAGTCTGGAATTGCAGAAGTGACAAAGAGTCCACTGCATGCATCCGACGAAGAGGGTATTAGCCCACGAAAGCTTATGCTCTAAAATTTTAGTTAGTCTTTAAGGTGCCACAGGACTCTTTGTCACTTCTATTTTATTGCATTTGTACCCCCATTTCACTATCATTTCCCACGTTTGTACTACTCGAAGTGAGAACACTAGAAACATTTTTATTATTTATTGCTATTTATTTATGTAGGAAGTATTAACAGGTTTACAAATCCTTGCCAAAAGCAAAACAATAATCATTACTACAGCGAGCTTTTGTTTAAAGAGACATTATATAGTCATCAGAGCTCTCTGTTTCACAGGATGTTCCTATCTTATGGTGAGAGTATCATTACAGCCCCCATGACATATCATTTCTAGTGATTTTATTAAATGGAGAGAAATCCTCTGATTACATGTATTTTACAGACCAGGCACGTCTATCAAATATTAATACTGAATACTGGACACGTGTGCTGGGGGAAGGAGGTTGCAAGTGAATGCACTTTGCTTGAGTAGTGAATAAATGGTTACCAAATATTTAAGTCTCTGTTTGTTTTGTGTACATTTTGTGGGGTACATCAGTGGAGTGTTAATTTTTCCATAACAAATGCCCTTATTTTTTGAACCATTCCTCTGAAGTTGGACTATTTTTCGTTTTCCAGTGAGCGGCTATTAGTAGCTGAGCAGTTGCTAGCAGATGAGAAATTAATTCTTCATTTCCTGTTGTGTGACCATGTTCACTGGAAGCATTTTAATCACAGTCACCTCCAGAGCTGTGGTTAAAATGCTGGCAGACAGTCTACATTAGCACCTGGCTGCTGCTGATGAAGCAGCGGTCAGGGTGGTGTCGCGGGGGGGAAATTTGAAGAGGAATGCTTCTGAGGTTGTCTCCACACTTTGCTAAATTCTGTTCCAACTCAGAGTCAACAAATCTGGGATTTTTTTTCTCCTGACATTTCCATTGGAAGATGACAATCTCGGCCCGTGCCATCACCCAGTTAAAATAAAATCTGAGAATAGTCAGGCTTTCTAATATTTCAAGTACACAAAAAAAGGTTAATTCCAAAGTACACATAAATAATAAGAGAAACCTTATCCGAGGAGAAAACTGGGATCTGGGTTCTACTATGTTCAAATCCTGGGACTTGACTTACTGTAATGCCTTGGACTGATCAATTAACCAGTGTTAACATTTCTATTGTGGCAACACGTAAAGGCCACAACCAAGTTGGGCCCCCTTATACTAGGTACTGTACAAGCATAAAATAAATGCCAGTCCCTGCCCCAAAGAGGTGTGTCTCATTTTCCCCATCTGTAAAATTGCAAAGTATTTACCTATATTGTAGGGGATATGAGCGTTACTTAGTTAATATTTTGAGGTTCTTTGAAGGTGTAAAGTGTTCGCTCATTATATATGCAGGAAACTAAAATTTACAGGGATTTTCTTTAAAAAAAAAAAAGCAAACAAAGCATACCATTTCACCTTTCATTGAGAAGTCTATAAATCTCTATAGTATTTTTAAAATACATTTTAATGTATGGAGGGTGGTAAGCAGCCTGTGTGCAGCACCACTTATTTTGGTTTCTTTCTACCAAAGAGATTTAGGGCAAGAAACTAAACAGTGTCCATTAATTTTGGGTGCCGAACTTGCAGCACCAAGGTCAAAACTGTGGCACTTAAACTTAGGCCATGTTGTTTAAAACTGAGGCCTTAGCATCCATTAAAGGATCTCACTTGCCTCAAGTTTTAGGCTGACTATTGTGCTATTAGTGACCATTAGTGGTGTGAGTGTGCATTATATTTTGCCAAGCTATTTTAGCTTTATATAACATTATAAGAATAAGGTCCTTTGTACTGTGAGAAAATAGACTTCTGCTTATTTCTACTATGGGGGCGGGGGAAACAAAGAGTTCATTGTGCTAAAAGCTTAGTCCAAAAATACTTCAGAGTAGGAAAAAAATATTTGTATCAATTACTGTTCCCAGGGTAATCTCTGCACTGGGAATTAAACTGTCTTAGCTGAATGGGTTTTAAATGGTTATGCCCACTGGCCTAGCAGTGAAGGCTCAGTTGTGCCTTCCCTTACAACCATGCAACCTGCTTTGATATCTCAGTAGGCTTCTACATAGGGTGAGGGCAGCACGTGGCCACCTATCGTTAAACTGTGTTGAGGGAACTTGGTTGAAAACAGTTCAAACTAATACAGTTCAGGCCCCTGTGTGGATGGGTCCCATCTAAGGCCTTGTCTACACTAGCGTTTGTCCTTTTAAAGCTTTCCACTATTGTTAATAGCAGTCCAGCTCCACCACTGAGAGTCCGAAAGATGACAAGGCCTCAGTGATTCTTTAATCAACATGCCACCTGTGCCTGTCCTGCTCAGGTTTAGACAGCATGGAAGTCAAAATGCCAGTCACTGGCTAACAGCAGTTAACTTCACTGGCCACTGTCCAAGCATGAATGTATAGACACTGACCAAGGTTAAATTTCTGAATACTGCTCCACTAACATCCTTAAGGGCACGCAAGCCTGTTTATATTCCACCTGCAGCACGTCTTGATATTACCCAGGTCGTGTCAATGGTCTGCTGATTTTTAATGGCCATGGATGATATTTATTATTCTTCTCATGTGTGATCTCAAACATCCAGCTCCTGTGCTGATGTACAAGGGGTGGACATCCCTGGCATGTTTCATTCACTAGAAAGGACGGTCCACAGAGACAAGGCTGCTGTATTTTATTACAGTGGCTGCATTTAGAATGGTTCTTCCAGTTTGAGGGACATCGCTGGTTCCAGTGGTGTTTCCCATTTTAACTACAGAGAATCGCTTTGCAGCCAGGAGATATTTTTTAAGCACAAGCTCCTAGTAAGTATTTTTTAATTATTACTCTTATTAGGACAGTTCAGAAAGTTGCTACACTCCTAAAGCTGTAGATGGAGAGAAATATTTACAGGGTTGTCAATTTTTAAATGTTGAACTCCTGCAGCTGCATTTGGGATATTCTTTGGGCAGCAAACGCAGTGGCACTGAATATGTGACCAAATGCTTTTGCTTGACCCTCCTTGCATCTTATGACATTCAGTATTAACATAGAAGAGCCGAGACAAATACAATAGAAAGCAAACAACTACCCAGAAATTCTGTGGATATTTGGAGAAAAGGAAGCGGTGGAAGGGAAGAGAAATTGCTGTGGATTTTACCTCAAAATTCCCTATAGATTTCAAATGCCCTTGCATATGTGCTATCTTGATCGTGTTTCTTTATTACTTATATGGCCCTTCAAACCAGGCCCTCCCTCCCCTTCCCTCTCCCCTCCAAATAAAAATGCATCTAAAAATGCACAACTTTGCATAGCATCTTTTTCTTCTTGCTTAGCTATGACCCTGGAGACAAAGCTCTATCTTCATATTACATCACACCATTCACCTGCAGGTCTCAAAGCTCTTCTTAAAAATTAAACTTCATAATGCCTTCTGCAAGGTGCATAGTATTATCTCCATTTTACCAGGATGGGGATTATCCATGAGTGTGAGAAGTGATGCAACAAAAGGGTCAATTAACTTTCTTCAGGCCACATCACAAGTCAGTGGACAAGGCAGGGAAAGGACCCAGGCATCCCTGTGCCAACCATTAGCGAATATTCTCAATAAATACTACATTAGCTATAGCACCTTCCCCTAACCTGATTGGGGATTCTTATGCAACACTCAAAAGTTTTTGCTGCTCCAGCTATTCCTTCCTACTCTTGTGACATCCTGCCTATTAAAGGCATTTTCAAATCAACAGTAGAGAGAAACAGGAAAGAAAGGCTTCTACATTCCTTCCAGCTTTCAATCATGTTTCCAGAGCAATCAGGCTGGAAAGGTTGCTCACTGTTGAGCTCCGCTATGAATGGAAGCAATGAATAAATTACTGCAGCTGACAAATTAGAACTGCGGAGCTTCTCCAGCAAGACAGAAGTGTTCACAGAGAAAGCAGTGCGGAGAAAATCCATTTCCTAACCCTGAACACAGGAAAAAAAGATCCAGCCTGCACAGGCTGTCTCTGGAACACATCCCCATCCAGAAGATTGCAGTCTTGGTCTTCTAGGAGCTACTATCATACTCTGCAAGCACAGGACCAGGGATGGGGAAGGGATTTTCTTGAATCATAATGACTAAAGGACCTTCTGAGTTACATTGCTTGGAAAACTCAACCAGGAATGGATCATCAAGTAGCACGTAAACCCTTTGAAAAGTGCAAAGACAATATCCACCTTCTGAAGCAGCAGCCTAAGGGCTAACGGTAAATTAATTAATTTCCACTCTGTACTTTAATGTGTCTAAGGATGGTGTGTTTTTGCAGACACCAGGTCTGATCCTAATGGGAGTCTCCAGGTGGCTTGCTCCATATTTATTTGTGTGTGTGTATAGGGGCTTGGAGAACAGGAAGCAAAGAAGAAGGTTGGACATCTGTAAATGTGATTCCCAAGTCTGGCATACAGAATAAAATGTGTTCTCCTAATACATGGTTAGAATGGCAAGAAGCTACTGGGGGATCAGAGGAGTCATTTCAATTTGTGAAATAGTTTCTATAAAGAACACCATGCTGGCCCCACTTCCTCCTTATGTCCACCTGTGCAGCTCCCATTGACATGTGCTGCTGGTAGCTGCAAGTATGACAGGAAACATGGCTGTCTGTCCCATGCTTTAACAAGGCCAAGAAACCTGGGGGTTTTCCCAGCTCTGCCACTGTCTCAGTGTGTATCCTTGGATGAATCAGGTAGCCTCTCTGTGTCTGTTTCCCTATCTCTAAGATGGGTATGCTACTCGGGAACATTGTGAAACTTAATTAATTTGTGGTTGCAAACAGAAGAGAGGAATTGCCCTACCAGAGAAGATCAGAGTCTATCTAGTCTAGTATCCTGCAATCATCAACAGGTGCTTCAGAGTAAGACACAAGACAGCCCCTACTGGAGTAACCTGTCCACAGGAAAAGCTTCTTCCAAACTCCCATGAGTCAGAGGTGGGCTTAGCCCTGAAGCATGAGGATTTATAACCCTTCTTAGGCGCCATCTATCTGTGAGGTGGGGGCACGAGTCCCCTGCTCATGTACATATACTCAAGCTAGACTGAGGAGAGCTAGTGTGAGTATAGCCACTGTAGCAGGAGCAGAGGCACAGCTTAGCCATGCCTAGTACAAATGCGCCAGACCCCTGTGGGTATGCATGTGGCATGGCTAAGCTGTGCCTATGCTACCGCAGTTCCGCTGCTATTTCTACTCTCGCTAGTCCAGTGAGAGCTAGCATGTGGACGTGAGAAGAGGAATCACACCTCTAGCTTATAGCGCAGATGTAGCCGTAGAGGGGAAAAAATGAATTCTCTCTAGTACAACTGGGGATGTCTCACTGGGTATATAAACACTTAACTATTCTGAATCCTGCTAAACTCTTGGCGTCAGTAGCATCTTGTGCCAATGAGTTCTACAGGCTATTTCATCTTATCAGTTTTAAATTAGCTGCCTTTCATTTTCATTGACTGTGCCCTTGTTCTCATAGTGTGGGAAAGGCTAAGGAAGCTAGAGAGGAGTCAAGGCATCCAGCTGGAAATCTTGGAAAGTTAGAAAATAGTGGAAGGTTTCTATTTTTGAAATCAATGGGCTCTGTTTCATGGCATCAATGAATAGCCATGAGACAGAGGTTGAAAGTTTGTCATGCATGAAATATTAGTCAGCCATCAGTGTGGATAGTAGAGGGGTTATTCTAGTCCTAAAAATTAGGAGAGTGCTTTGAATTCCTAGGGCAGAAAGGTATGAATCATTAAAAATATGATCCTGAACCAAATAGCCTTCAGCTGCACTCAGCACTAGGTGATAAGAGCTCTGGCCTGAAGAAGAGTAGGCACTGACTGCAGGAACGGGGAGTGCTGGGTGTGGTGGTTACTTGCACTGGATTTATGTTGTTTCAGGCTTTTGAATTGGCTTCCTTCCTCACTTTGCCACATCAGGAAGAGAGGATGGCTAAGCTCATATTGACAATGAACAACACCGGCGGAGCCTATGGGAGCCCAGAATCCTGGAACCCAGAGCACACCAAGAATGCCTCCTTGCCCAACTTCACACTGCCTTTCACGTTTCGCCAACGGGCCACTGACCAAGCACTGAATGGAATCCTCATCACTGTCCTGGGCATTGTCATGGTGTCACTGGGGTGCACCATGCAGCTTTCCAAGATCAAGAATCACTTCTGGAAACCTAAAGGGGTGGCCATTGCTGTGGTGGCTCAGTATGGCATAATGCCTCTGACGGCATTTGTCCTGGGCAAGCTCTTCCATTTGAGCCCTACTGAGTCTCTGGCTGTGCTCATTTGCGGCTGCTGTCCAGGTGGAAACCTCTCAAACATTTTTAGTCTGGTAGCAAATGGAGATATGAACCTGAGGTAAGAAGAGCTCAGTACAACCTCAACATTGTTGGCCATTTCAGTTGGGAGACTGGCCTACAGTCTAACTTATTAGCTCTCTCAATTCTAATGCGTCAGGCAGGAAGAAATTTGGTATTTTTTCAGTACTCATCAGCTTGGTGCTCAATGCTGCTTAGTCACTATTGGTCCGGAGCAGCACTCTGGCACCTAACATCTAGAATAGAGTTGCACTACAGCACTTGGGATCATACCACCACTAAGATTTGACCTGGCTACCCCTCCATAATGCCAGCCAGAGCAGTGGCCAAGCCAAATTTCAGTGGTGTTGTGACCTGACTTGCAGGTTGCAACACCACTCAAATTTAGCCCAGCCACCAATGTTCCCTCACGTTCCCACACGTGCACCAGTAAACTACCTCATGTGGCTGAGAGTGTGATCGATGCCTGGGTTGGGCTCTCCTGCCATAACCCACAGCAGCTCCTCTTGGCGCTGGGGAAGCCTCAAACCAGCAAGGAGGAGGGAGAGTAGGGAGCAGAGTAGAGTGGAATGGAGCTCAGTCAGCAGCTGGGTCCTGTTCTGTCTGCTGAGCCCTGCTGCCAGAACCCACAGTAGCTACTCTTGGTGTTGCTACTCTGGGAACCAGCAGGAAGCTGAGAGCCAGCCATCAGGGAGGGGTGAAGTAGGCAAAGGATGATTCTTAAGAGACCTCCTCTCCTGCCTTTCCATGGAAATCAAGCAAGTCTTAAGGGGCTACCCCAAATAGAAAAAGATAAGGCAAAAAAATTGGACTGGCATTGCCTCAGTTCAATGGCCCCTATCCAAGATAAGAGTGGAAATAACAGCAAGGGAAAGACAGCTGAACTTAGCTTTCTCTGCGTAGCTTCTGAACTTTTGCTCTACATGTACATGGATAAGAAGAACATCCAGAGTTATAACAGTAAGTATTTAGAAACAAACCAACCCAAGAACTTTGAAGATACAAACCCTTACGTTTCAGGGGAAAGCCAACTTTGAACTAATGGGTGTTGAGAAGAAATTTTCCCTATGGGCAAGTTATTCCATAACTGCCTGTTGTGCAGTTTCTTGTACTTTCCTTTACACAACTGGTGCCAGCCACTGCTGGAGACAGGACACTGGACTAGCTGGACCACAGGTCTGATGCAGTATAGCAATTTCTATGAACTAAGATGCATACTTATGACTACTTTTTGAGCCTATAATAGAACTGTCTTTTAATTACTCAGTCTTCCCTTACTTCCATTCCCGTAGGTCCTTTCATCACCTGGTAATGCTGAAACCTCTGTGAGGGAAAGGGGAGAAATGGGAAAAGTGAGCTGAAAATGTAGATGGATGTATGTGTCCAAGTTAGATAAAGAGAAGAATATTCCAACAAATAATTTTATTCTACTGTTATTACTTTCTCCCTTCATCTCAGCATTGTGATGACTGCATGCTCAACACTCCTGGCACTTGGGCTGATGCCTCTTCTCCTGTATCTTTACTCAAGAGGGCTGTACCAGGGCAACCTAGAGGGCAAAGTGCCTTACAAGGGAATAGTCATCTCCTTGGCCATGATGCTCATTCCCTGCACCATTGGCATCCTCCTGAATGAGAAGAAGCCACAGTACACTCACCTCATCATCAAGGTAAGAAGTGGAATTATCTTATGGTAATCACCTTTCCCTAAGGGCCTTGAAACAATATACAAAGATTTCATGTTGCCTATAAGGTAATTAGTATCTGTACCCCTGATTTACAGATGGGAAAACTGAAGCACAGAAGGGTTAAGTAGCTTCTTCTAGGTCATGCCACAAACCAGCAAAAGAGCCGAGGACAGGATCCAAGAGTACTTATTCCCAGTTCCCTGCTCTAACCATTGGACAACACTCTCTAACCAATACATAGCCTTGCACAAAATGTTCTCCTACTGTGTGTTAACCCCTAAAGCTGGCTACTTATGTCCTGGCCTTGCTGCCTGTACGTAGTGACAGGTTCTTGGTCTGTTCATTTAGCTCAGATGCCTGACAACACAGGACAAGAGGAAAGCCTCAAAGCCCCTACCCAGGGCTTTGTGGCAATCATCCAGAAGTGATTGGAGCAGATCACTCATGCCTAGAAAAAACAGCAACCATGTTCCTTCTCAGCAGTGCCTGTGTTCTAATTGTGAGGAAAGTGGTTCCAACAGAGTCTGTCAAGTGCTTTGAGATGAAGGCACTACAGTATTACAAGTAGGAAGGTATCATTCTAACAGACAATGGGACAGCTACTTACAAACATCTCAGCTACTTTTAATGGGGATTTTTGTCTTGTCTTTCCCAACTCCTGATCCACTTTTATTTCAGGCAGGGATGATTGTGCTGCTTGTATCAACTGTTCCAATAATTGCTCTGTTTGTGACAAGTGTTGGGAACCATATTTTGCTCATCTTCTCGCCACCCTTGCTGGGAACGTCTGCCTTGATGCCTTTTATTGGTTTCCTGCTTGGCTACATGCTATCTTCATTTTTCAAGCTTAATGACAGGTAAGTCCTTATACATCCGTGTAGCTGGGCAATTACAGCTTCGTAATCCTTTGAGGGGAGGGGCAAGTCTGCCTGCCTGCCCTTAGCCTCAGGGCAGTATGGCCCAATCAGGGACAGTGCAAGGATACATTGTGCCCTTGGCGAAACTTCTACCTTGTGCCCCCTCTCTGATATCCAGCCCCCACCTTCCTACAGCCAGTCAGGGGACAAGGAACAGGGGGCTTAGATAGGGGATGGGGCCCTGAGGGTGGTGGTTAGGGGAAGGGGGGTCTCTGGAGGGGGCGATTAGGGGACAAGGTAGGGGGAGATTCTGAGGGGGCAGTCAGGAGGTAGGAAGTGGGAGGGGGTCAGATGGGGGCGGGGCCAGGCTGTTTGAGGAGGCACAGCCTTCCCTACCTGGCCCTCCGTACAAATTTGCCCACCCCTGGGACTTCCAGGCTTCTTCCTACCATATATCCTGATGCCGTGGTCTAAACGTCTTTGGGGTCTCTCGCTTCCCAGTGTGCACTGTTCCTGGCAGCTCCAGCGTCCCTTGAGCATCCGCAGGTATCCAGGCGCCTGCCTGGATCTCAGTGCTTCTGGCTCCTGCGGTCTAGGAGTCTAGCTGCTCCTGGTCTGGAACCTGCACAGTGCATCCTTCCTTTTCCAGCAGTCAGCCTAGAATGAGCTGGGCTCCTCCATTTTATTTTGCAGCAGCTGTTGGAGCATGCGAACAGGGGTGAAGGGTATGGTTTCCTTTGCCCAGAGTGTGGGGTTGACCCCTTCTTGTTCAGTGCTGGGCAAGAACACCCCATCACAATCCTTTATCACACTCACTCCTATTTTGCCTGGGAATTCTAGGAAAGGAGACCGAGTACAAAAGAATTACTCTGGAATCTTGGTAGGTGCTGAATAAGTTGCTTTCAGCATGGAGGCTCTGACACACGCTGACAACTGAAGTTTGAATGTGATTTCCCAGTGCTGATGCTAGACGTCTGAACAAAGACAAGAGCCGCTGTCTACAAAGATTCCACCCTCACCCCCCAAAAATATGATTTTGTAGTGATAAAATGGTGTCCGCAGCAACCCTAGAGATTGACACTTGTTATTTAACTTCATTTATTCACTCTAAGGTTTCGCATGCCAGTAATACATTTTAATGTTTTTAGAAGGTCTCTTTTTATAAGTCTATAATATAGAACTAAACTATTGTTGTATATACAAGATACAAATGAATGCAGTGACAGTGCAAGTTACCATGGTACCAAGTTCACTCTAAGCTGCACGGCCATGCAGCAGGCTGTCAAGGGCCATGCAGGCGGGGAGAGGCGCCTCTCTCCCCGCCCTGGAGCTGCCCTGGAGGGGAGAGGCGTTCTCCCTCAGCCCCGGGCTGCTGTGGTGAGAGGGCTGGGGGGAGTCCTCTCTCTCTGTTGCAGCCCCAGGGCAGCCTGCACCCCAAACCTCTCATCCCCCAGCCCCACCTGAGTGCCCGTGCCCCCCAGCCAGAGCCCTCTCCTCCCCGCACAGCCCTGAGACCCCCTCCTACACTCCAAAACCCTCGTCCCCACCTCTGCCACACATCACCTCCATATTGGTGCACATAAAATTAATCCCGTGGATGTAAAAAATTAGAAGGAGCATTGCCTCTCTAGTCTCCCTAGCCTGTGTGCCTCCATCCTTACTGGGATGAGAAATGAGTAGAGTCTCATGGACCAATTCATTCTTGGGCCATCTTGGGTCTGCCAAAAGTGGAACCAATGGCAGAAGCAATTCTGTCAAATGGACCTGAAGACCCACCAAGTTCTTTCACATCAGCCGCTGAACAAGCTGGTGGATGGTTTGACTTTTGGTCACTCCAGAGCTGTTCATTTCAGAATTCTCAGTTACTGACAATGAAATATGACAGAGAAAAGTCTGGAGAACTCCCAAGTAGAAAGTGATGGAGAAAAGGGTTAGTGAGTGCTGACAGGACTGCCAACACTCAAATGATCCCTATTTTGATAATTGCCTCACACCACAAAGGGTATAACAATATTCAGCTGAAGACCCCAGCATAGACTCAAAGTGGGGACCCCACCACACAACGCTGAATCATCCTTTATCATGCCTTGAGCCCATGGGTAACCGGCCAAGATAACCCTCCAAACACACACAAATCTCCCCTTACCTTTCTCTGCCTACTCTCTCTCTCTCCTTACTTTTGAACCAGATTTTTTTCCCCTTGTGGTGGCAGCAGCTCCCGAAGAACCTCAGATTCATGACCGCCAAGCATTACTAGGCAGGATTTCCACCCAGGCACACCACCTCTATCATGACCTACCCTTGCACACTCCTAAAGGAGTGCTGGACAAAGATCTCATTCAAAT
Source organism: Dermatemys mawii (assembly GCA_007922305.1). NCBI lineage: Eukaryota > Metazoa > Chordata > Testudines > Dermatemydidae > Dermatemys > Dermatemys mawii. The sequence continues at coordinate 38,521,273 of ML677332.1, read as the reverse complement.
TCTCAGCCTTGCTCCTACTACAGTTTATTTTACTACGGTCAAATGTATAAACATCTGGGCACCATGTATATTTTAAGCTGTATAGAAAGGTAACGGTTCTGCAATTCATGCTGTGTTCAACTCCTTCCTGTACAGGTGCAGACGGACAGTCTGCATGGAGACTGGTTGCCAGAATGTGCAGCTCTGCTCTACCATCCTCAAAGTGGCCTTTGCTCCTGATGTCATTGGACCCCTTTTCTTCTTCCCTTTCCTGTACATGGTATTCCAGCTTGGAGAGGGCTTTCTCCTGATGCTGGCCTTCAGAGTTCATGAAAAGCTAAAGAAATCAAATGGCAAGTGTAGTATAACCCAAACCTCTCTCCTGTTCCTACGCGCTTTTCATCTCAAAGAGTATAAACTTAGAGTATAAACTATACACTGGTATCACTGCCCCTATCTCTAGAGTGGAAGTCAGTTGCTGTGTAACAGCACACAGCAAAACTAAACAACAGCTAGAAGTGAAGAATAGCCTCTTCAGATGCTACTGCATAGGGAATTGAGGATACTAGGGGGCCACAGCTTCTGATATCAAAAGTTTAGTGGTGTGAGATACTGAGTATGCAACCCACCAATGGTCACAGCTTTCCGGAGAGTCCTGTGCTTCAGTGCGCCGGCATACCCCAAAAGAAGGGAATCTGTATTGACACAACTCAAAGGAGACGCATATCATGTCCGTCTGAAACATGGAGAGGAAGATGAGGTAGATAGAAGCCTGACACATCCAGGGTGTCACTACACATTGTTGAGTAGGGGCAGAAAAGGAAAGGGCCCCCCCATATGCAAGTCACGTAAGTCATGTCATTTGAAGGTAGATGCTGGAAGCACCTCACTAGACATTTCCTATCTGAAATTTCTGCAGTGAATAGACATTAGAGACTCTAAGACTGGAAGCTCTGTGATATGAGAGAAGAAACTTTTCACTTTCATGCTTTGTTACCCAGTCCTGGTCAGTAACATTATACTCATTACCCTCAGACAACTGTCAGGTCACTGTGACAGGGTGCAACTCTTGTGTGCACCCTTTTGTGGCACAACATGGTCCTAGGACTGCTCTACCTCAGTCTCCCCCATACACACTATGGCCTATCCAACCATAGTATCAGCCAGCCCTCCAGCCAAGTGACCTCAAAGGATTCAGCCCCTTCCAGGAAAAGGAATCTTTCAAAAACAAAGTCTCAAAAGATATAAAACAAAGGAATCATCTGCCCAGCCAGGCTCTACCAGTGCTGTAATTGCCAGCCATTACATGCTGGCTCCACATCTCTCAAATAGTTTAGTTTCATAAGTGCAGCAAGTGTGGATACCTGGCCCAAGTCTGGCCTTTAACCCTTTCTAGCACAGGATGGGACCGTCTCACCCCATCACAGTGGCCAACTCCAAATGAGTTGATTCTGTCACTGAAGTTCTTAATGAACATGAAATCACTTACCTCTGCTAGAGGGTTCTCTTCTGGACCAATATACACTAGTTTAGGACCGGAAGTGAAGAATGCTTAATCTAAATGAGTGGATTGCTTTTTGGTGAGGTTGCAGACACGTATTGCAGCTGAGAGGGGAGACTGGTTGGAGTGTGAAGCAAATTCAGCAGCTGCCTTTGTGGTTAAAAAAAAAAGAATGCCATCGTTCAGTTGTATGGCAATCAGAACAGCTGTCCTAGTCCAGTACCACTGCAGCTCTCCCTCTGGGGTTCAGCTGGGGAACAGCTTCAGACCCCATTGAGCCTTACACGCAGGGGCTGCTTGGGAGTGCCACTCAAGCACAACATCTAGTAGCCATCTTAGCCCTGCCCCTGCCCTAGCCAGCTGGCTCCACCTACTGTGGGAAGCAGAGCAGAGGTTGATTTGCATCTTGGAATGCAACAGTGGCAGTTTGTCATATTGTATAAATGCAGCTTGTTTGTTGATAGATGCTTTCTTTTAATGGAAAAGCAGTGTGCACTGGAAACATACAAAAAGGTGAGATTTTCCATTTACTGTTAAATGGACTCTTCTAAAAATTCCATGCAAATCAAAATCTGGTTCATGAAATGTGTTGAAACAAAACAGCTGCAGAGGTTTTTTGAGAGGGAGGAAGGTGTTCACTTTTATTTTTCACAGCTATGTCCCTTGGGCTTTTCTGAGATCTAAAGAGGGCCAGGCATTACTCAGTGCAATATAGGAATCGCTGCATTACAGCAACCATTCATCTTTCCTGCAGCAGCAGCATCTTCCAGTGATGTGGGGAAGGGACAATGTGGTCTCATATGACTTTTTTTTTTTCCACTTCTGCTTTAGATACAGCAAAAATGACCTATACAGCTGTGGATGATCTTGTACAAGAAACAAAACCAGCCAGGCCCCTAAGAAACACCAGCAAAATAAGGGGATATTACAGAAGCACCATACCTCAGATACACCCACCAATGGTCCCGGTTATATCTTCTGCACCTGGTTTGCTGAACTCCAGCAGTTTTGCATGAAATGTTGATTTTAAAACACAGGGGTGAGCAGATCTTCTCACAGGCCAGCAGATCTTCTCACAGGCCCACTTCTACCCCATTGGATGTTCTCCAGAAAGGGCAGCAAGCGCCATAGGCATAGCTTGAGACTCATTGGACTAACCAATTTTTGGACATCTACAAAACATTCATTTTTTGGCTGACGTTGAAATGGTGCAGTCCATCCCAGTGACCTCTCTCCCAGTTTCCCACAAACTCTGTGCCAGAGATCTTGGAACCAACGGCATGACAGCTTATTATTGGTTGCTACCATTAATGGACCCAGACCCATTCATTTGAGTTGTTTTTCTGTGCACGTAGTTTTGCTGGCAAGAGTTATAGAGAGAGGCAAAAGCCTTTCAGAAGTTAAAGCTAATTTCTCTAATTGACATTTAAAAGCTACCCTGGAATTTTCTCCACACAGGATTGACAAATGAAAAGTGACCAAATGTACAGTTTATGAGTCCTTCACTATCAATCACAGGCACTCCTCTTCACCCCAGCCATTTTGTACATCCAGGGTCCCCAAACCACAGGCCTTGGAGCCCCAAAACATGACCTGCAGCCAAACTTAGTTTGTCTATAATTTAACATGGGAGGTTTCTAAGATACTTATAAGGCTGACCCTAGTGTCTGATGGTTTTATACACTTAAGGGCTATTATCCACACCTTATAAAAGGGGAACTGAGGCACACAAAGGCTAAATGACTTGCCCAAAATCAAACACATCCCTGGCAGAGCAAGAAACTGAATCTGGGTCTGCCTCATCCTAGAGCTAGTACCCTAACCGCTGGACTGGTCTATCCCAAAGTGCCTTGCTTTGTAGGAAGACTCCAGCATCTGAAGTAATAATGTTTATATGCTGCTTTCAAAGTGTTCACTATTAACTAAGCCACAAGGCCACAGTCAGTAACAAAGCAGCATTAGAATCCAGAAGCTAAAGGCTGCCAGTTCTGTGCTCAAATCAGTGATTCACTGTATCTCAGAGTAAAATTATTTAAGAATATTGAGCATATTAAAGAAACACCATTCAATAAAGCTAAACTTTTGACTTACAATTGCTGTACTTTTGAGATCTTATGTAAATTAGATGTAGGCCTTAGGGTCCTGGCAAGAGGCCAACAGGCCCTGGTAATGCAAAGTATGAAAACTCCTTTTGCACACTTTAGTGTGCGATTCAGTCCCCACTGAAGTGAATCAGAGCCTTTCCACTGACTTCCATTATGCTGGTACCCATCATGGTCATAAAGCTCTTTAAAAGCAAGTATCTTTAGCCACTGACCAGTTGTTCAATGGCTGTCTCATTTGCATTCCAAAGATGTTTATCCCTCACACTGCTGGATAAAGCTTTCTGAAATGCAGTAGTAGCACATGGTTAACGTCCCTTTAATAGCTGGAATATCCTGGGGTGCAGAATTTAAAGATTTCTCTGTAACTCTGCCAATCCCCCGCCATTCAAAACTCATCAGAACCCCACCCCTTCAAAAGTATGGGACTGCCTTAAAATCATGTATTTTTTCCAAAGGCCACTTTTTCAGTAACACAATTCCCTCCACATTTTCCTGTCCTCTGCTTGGCTCCTACATGACTCATGGTGGGCCACCATCTTCCTTGAGGGCAGATGGACTTCAGCACCTTAGAAAGTGTTTACCGTCTTTACTGGGAGCAGCCTGGGCCCAGCTCGGTCTTTAACTCCACTCAGATTAAGAGCAGCCATATTAGTGAAGAAATATGCTTCATAAAAGCAAAAACAGAATCAATCTGCAAAACACTTATAAAACACCATATATACACTCTGGGAGCAGAGGCATAATGAGGCCTGACAGAAGCCTTCTGTGGATTTTAAGAGTCTGTTTTGTTAACATACATAGTTTAGTTATGCTTACACTGTTATGTGCAAGGAACTGCAGTATAATCATGTTTGCAACATCAAGAAGAGAGACTAAAAAGCTAGGTAGCCAGTTTGAACTAACACAACCTGTACTGAGAAGAAAGTTAACATGGAAATAAGAAACTAATACATATGCATGAGATAAGTTTATGTAACAAAACTATTGTCCAGTGCTGGAAGTAAGGGATGTCATCCCACTGACCATCCCATTTGTAATTGACTGCTACTTGCTGACTGTTTGCCTTAATAAAGATTTTAGACCTACCTCCTAAGTGACTCCAAAGCCAACAATCTATTGCAAGATTTGTAATAAAATTGTGAATTGGTAATACTATCCTTGGAAGAAGTTGCATATGGACACTACTTGTACCCAAAAAACAAAACAACCAAAAGTTAATTGATATTTAAAAGGACAAGGCCTTTTCCAGTGCCAAATATGCAACTCCTTGCAACAAGAACTAAGTGTACCTAAGGTACCACATCTTTTAAAACAGGGGTCGGCAACCTTTCAGAAGTGATGTGCCAAGTCTTCATTTATTCACTGTAATTTAAGGTTTTGCATGCCAGTAATACATTTTAAGAAGGTCTCTTTCGATAACTAAATTATTGTTGTACGTAAAGTAAATAAGGTTTTTAAACTATTTAAAAAGCGTCATTTAAAATTAGAGAGCCGACTAGATTGGTGACCAGGACCTGGGCAGCATGAGCCCCACTGAAGATCAGCTTGCATATCACCTTTGGCACTCATACCATAGGTTGCCTACCCCTGTTTTAAAGCATAAGGCAAATCTTGCTTTTACAGAGACTAGAATATTAACTGCAACAAATGTGACCACCTAGAACTGTCAGGGACCTGTGGACCCAAAATGGCAATGGTAGCAATGACAGAAGTCTGATCCAGAGCCTAGAACTACAGCTGCTTAGGAGCCTATAGCCTCTATTACATGCAATTGAGCAGTTAGAAATTGCATACCTTTTACTATCAGATATTTCTCCAGAATGTCCTATATTGTTGTGACTGAATCCCAAGAGATGATCCATAACTAGCTACCATTATTTCTAGAACTGGGTACTCTGATAATTGTTAGAAAATAAAAATTAACAAACTGCTTGTTTAAAGTGGACCTCAGCCTACTGGCAAGCAGTTGTCAAGTTACTATAGCTTTGTAAGTCATGCTGAAGTGCTTTGCTGCTGCTGAGCTCCTAACCCACAATGAAATACTGCCCCGAGATTTCGTGTCCGCAAACACCAATCTGAGGTTTTACAAGATCCATAGTGCTCTGAAAACTCCCACTTTCTGATCAATACTAAATCCCTCAGTGAGCACTACCTCTCTCCCCTAAAACAAGTCCCCCACTATTCCAAAAACTGCTCCTGCTTCCTACCAGGTTTTTTAAGTACTGGAGCATGTAAATAATGGAGAAATATGTAAGTATGTAGCCAGAAGTACCCATATTTTAAGTGTTGTTCCCCCTTATCAAAAGTTCAAGCTTGCATTCTTAATTTCCTTTTCCTGTTACTGTTGCAGCTTGAAAGGAGTAGTCATCCATTTTACACCCTCAACTCTCACCACCACCAATTTCTCCATGCCCCTACCTCTCAGAAGATAAAAGGCAGACTGCTTTCAGTGATAAGGCTCCCTGTATACTACTGTGGGTAGGCACATGACATGAGTGGAAGGGTGGTTTATAAGAATGGACATATTGGGTCAGACCAAAGGCCCACCTAGACAAGTATGCTGTCTACCAGCAGTGCCAGGTGCCTCAAAAGTAATGACCAGAAAAGGTAATTAAGTGATCAACCCAACTGCCCATGCCCAGCTTTTGGCAGAAGCTACAATCCCTAATAGCTATTGATGGACCTATACTAAAGGAACTGATCTAGTTCTTTTTTAAGCCACTAGGCTTGGCCTTCACATCATTTTCTGGCAGAGTTCCACACTGTGTTGTATGAAGAAACACTTTTTTGTTTGCCCTGCTGCCTATTTTCATTTGGTGAGTTCTAAAGGGTGTGTTTAGATTTTTTTTTGACCTTTATCACCCACTTCACAGCCAAGTCATCTGTCAAAACTGGGAAGTCCTAGTCTTACTGATCACTGAAAAGCCTTAAGCACATCCCTCATTTTGTTGCCCTTTTTGATAAATTGGAATTGGAAAAGGGTATCATTTTTGAGATGGGACACCTACCTCAGCAGTCTGATGTAGGTGTACCCTGTACTTATATAGAGGCAGTTTTGCTCTATGTATAAGCTATCACTTTTCTAATGATTCCCAACATTGTTTAAGCACACTTGACTTACTTTCTTCGCATCTTAAGTGTGCTTACTCATGAGCACCTGGTTCCTTGAAGATATATCAAGTGTTGGCCAGAGGGCAAACATTTCCTTATGAGTCTGCTGGTTTCTACTACTCCAAGACATGGGAGCTACACAATCTCATCACCAGAAGCACCCACCCATGAGACAAAGTGAATTTCTTTTGCAAAGTGAGCTGTGTCATTAGGAGACCTGAGCAGCATTGCAGATGTTTTGGGTTCAAGTGCGGAGTGAAGAGGCATTTCAAATGAAACAAGACAGTTTTTAAAATTAAAGGTTTTATTATCAATCTTGAGCAGCATAATCTATTTTGCTAACTCAACTGAAACAATTGTTGGAAGCACAAAAAACGCTCCAACATAAAGCTTTATGTACAGCACATATGTAGAGCTCTTAAATGTCTAAAGCTGTTAGTTTAAGCAGAGCCATTAAACTAATCTTGAATTACCAATTCACATGTTTGAATACACTGGGAACTAAAACGTTCAGATGATTTCTTTTTGAGTACAAAAAAATTGAAGTTATTAGCTTTAGTTATAAAGAGCTCTGCCCATATACACAAACTATACACTTGACAGCCACAAAAATGTGAGCAAGAAAGATTATCAAAAGACATTTAATACGTTTAATTCATACCCCACAGTGGTCCTTATCTACAAAGATTTTATCCCTCCCCCACATCCAAACCCTTTCCCCACAGAAAAACCACATACTTACCACAAGTTTTAGCAAGTATGCTTTAAAAAAGGCCCACAGGCAAGTTACTTATAGAGTTCAATTTCCACTGTCAACAGATCTGGACCTTGACCGAGACCTCTGCCGATCTACAGATGCTGGAGATTTTGATCTACTGGAAGAACCTCGTTTCTGGCTCTTCTCAGGCATTGGAGACCTACTAACTGAACGAGACTTGCTACGGCTCCTACTCCTGGACCTGGTATAAGACTTGCGGCTTCGGGACCGAGAACGGCTGCGAGACCTGGACGAGCTCCTGCTACGGGAACGAGACCGGCTTCTGGACCTACTAATGAAAGTTATACAAACTGATGTTAGCTACTAAGTATTGATATAGCACAGTGGTTCTCAAACTTATTGGTTCGGCAACCCTTTTGCTCTGCCGTGTCCTGGGTACGTCCGCTAAAATGCTGCCAAACTTGAACTCTTCTGGTTTCGGAGGCATTTCGGTGGACACACAGCGTTCGTCTCTGTCTCTGCCAAAATGCCGCCAATAGCAGAACCTTGCACATTGGTGGCTTTTCGGTGGACTCACTTGCATGTCTGGAGCTTCCGCCGAAATGTTACCAAAGGCGTCCGCACTTCACGAGCCCCCTGAAATCGGCCCGTGACCCGCAGGGGGGTCGCAACCCCCAGTTTGAGAACCACTGATAGTACAATAGCAATGTAAAATTGAGTGCTTTATAAAGCAGATAAAGTGTGTTTAAATAAAAATTTGAACTTTTCTTGTGGTTTGTACTTCAGCATCATTTGGAGGTTTAAAAAAAAAAACAAAAAACAACACCTCATACCTGTGTCTTTTGCTGCCTTCAATTAGTTTAATTTTCCTTCCATTGATTTCTTTTCCAGAAAGTTTTTCAATAGCATTCTTTAAGTCACTGTAAGAGGCAAACTCAACCACCCTTTAAAAAAAAAGAAAAAAGAAAGATTCACATTAAGTGCCAGGAAATTACCTAGCCCCCGTGACAAAATTGAAGTTTTGGTACAAAATTTGTTGACTCATTCATGTCAGTAACTGAACTGTGAATTATTTTTTCTCCATCAAATAGCACCCATTTGCCTTTTTACTAAAATCCCATGCAACCATGTTTCAACTCAAGCTGTGGGCACCCATTAGGAGTGCTGAAACTATAATCAGTACTTAGAAAAATCTGATCCTAGTAATGAATGTTCAACAACTTTGAGAGAAGTTTCAGATACTTACCCTTCATTTAGCTTAGGCCTGTGTGCATCTGCAAAGGTTACTTCCCCAGCTTGTCTCATGAAGTCTTTGAGATCCTAACACGAGACCAAATTTGTTATGCAAAGCAACAGAACTAATGTTTACACATATAAAAAAGTAAGAACATGACTACTGAAAGAGAAGATGTTAGATAAATTACAAACATGGCACTTGCCATACTTGTATTCTATCAAAATTGAATTACTGAATTATCTACATCAGGGCACGAAATAAATGAAAATAGCACATTGCATTAAGCAAAATGCTGATAGTTTTAACATTAAAGAAAGTATTAGTCTATATATATGGACTGAGTGCATGTTACCTACATATTTTTGAAGTGTAAAGAGACTGCAACAGAATAAGCCATATGTTTATACAGAATGTTCACAATACACCAGTTATTTTGTGCCCCATATGTCATAAAAATATAGTTTACTTTACCTTCATTAAAATTTCCCTAGGCTAGCCAAGCAGCAAACTGCATTAAGCGATCGAAGATACCGTCATGATATATGCCCGACTGGCTCTTCGCCACCCATTTGAAGAACACTACCCAGTCGATGGAAGCCTTTAATCGCACAGCCCTCCCTATTAGCAGACTACTGACGGATGCAGACATTTTCTACTCTTGTGGAGTTACCAAGGACCACTTTACTGCGATCAGGATTCCAACGACCGACCACCTAATTTCGTATCTTTCAACTCTTTTCGACCAGGACCTCTTATTCGGAAGCGTTACAGGAGGAACCGCTCTCAACTTAAGGATCAGATCTCGTTAACTCTCTGGGATCGCTGCAAACAGGCACTTTAAGGAAGTGCATCGATTACGTCTAGACCAGCAAACACAGATCTAGAGGTGGCCAACTGCTACATTGTAGGAGCTGACTGGAAAAGTCAACCAGGCCCAACCAAGAGTGACCAAGACAACGATTAGGATAACCCACAGGCACTCCTCGTCATAAGGCCAACGACACAGATAGGCTGGCAAATAAAGGGTTTAATATGTGGTTAAAATTGATTTTGAACAAGAAAGAAAAAAATATATATATAGATATATTTATAAATTTCCTCAAATATTTACATTGAGTATTTACATATTACATTAGTTCTGAAAATACCTTAGATATGTTATTTAAAATTACATTAATAATAATTTTCCAATTAAGTATATTTTATTAAAATATTTTTAATAAAGTATATTTTACATTACATACCTATTAAATGAAGTCAAAATAGTTATGTTTTAACAAACCTGCCAGCTGACTCGGGAAGACAGATTCTCTACTATCAGACGGTTTTCTGTTCGTACAGGTGGGGCATTTCTGTGTGGAAACAATACTTAGTTTCATCTTCAGTGTTTCAAGTAAAGGACACTAGATTTTCAGTAAGTTTTGCAGGACCAATGAAACAAAGACTGTTGAACTTTAAAAGGCCAGGTACTTAAATTTGAAGTGTAAGCTACAAAGTAGCTTTCCAGAAAATAAGCCAGAACATGTTTACTCCTTGTAGTACTACCTTTGGCACTGCTATATCAACTAAGGTACAGTGGTGGGCTCAGACGGTGGTATGACACACACTTAACTAGATCATATACATTAAGACCATTCAACTATACATACCTCCTATCATTACGTGGACGGCGGCTACTAAAGCGATCAGAATATCGCCCTCTGCCTCTGCCACCTCTAGAACGGGCCCGTGCATGTTCAATTGTAACCCTAAGAGAGAAATGGAGTCCTGTTTACCTGCATACCCTTTGTTACAAGCTTTTGTATTTCTCATTAAGGAAATCACAAGAGAACTGATGTTCACATTTTATATGAAGAATACAACTGAATTTATGAAGTTTATCAGTTTGATTTACTCATCTAGTTTTATTTTAAAAGCTGCATATGAAGCAGCATACCGGATGCTACTAATATCAAGACATTTACCTCTCACTGCAGAGCTCCTTTCCATCCAGTTCATAGACTGCATCATCTGCATCCCTTGGATCCTCAAATTCCTATTTCAAAGGAAACCACCATCTTTGATATTGACATCAAATACAAAAACATATGAAACTGCCTAGTCATTAGAGACTAATGGTCCTACAAAAGGAAACATTAAAAGCAGCTCTCCAGTTTATGAAACTAACATTAGCCCACACTAGGAAATTCCCTGAAGGGTACGAAAAATCCATACCTCTGAGCATCCTTAACATCAGGAATAAGCAGGCCTGGGTTAACAGGAGACTGAAGGACCTACCACCTTTTAGGGAGGTGGATTACCTACACTGACAGAAGCCCTGCAGTTGGCACAGCTGGGATCTTCACCTAACCACTGCAGTGCTTTGAACGTATACATATTTTAAATATAGCAAAAATGATTATAACACACATTGCATTATAGTAAAAATCTTAACTTCCCGGACAAAAATTTTAACAGAACTAGAAGCTTACAAGCTGCATTCCAGCATGTTTATATTGCACCATAAACTCTCATCTCAGACAAGCAAAATCTGTTACCACAGCTTCCAGCCTTCCCAAAATTAAAAAAAAAAAAAAGCACAAATTTCCATGTCTTTTGGGACTAGAACTAAGTTTCAACTACTTGCTAGAAAGCAAAGAGGGACATAAATAAAATCAGCCCTTATGAACCTGCCTATTTCATGCTCACCTATCAGACAGAGCCGGTGTATTTCAGAGACATTAAGAGATGAAGGCATGCAGCAGCCCCTGCAAGGAGATAGTTTTACTGCAACGATTCTTACCACAAATCCGAAGCCTCTTTTTAGATCAATGTCCCGGATGCGTCCGTATCCCTTGAAGAATCTCTCCACGTCCTTCTCCCTGGCCGCAGGGTTCAGCCTCCCGATAAATACGCGGCAGCCACTCATGGTGTCGTTAGTCACGATTAAACCGGCTGTAAGAGAAGGACGGAGGAGGCCATTAGCTGCGCTAGGAGGGGAACTACGGCGGGTGCGGGGGAACAAGCGCCCGATGACCCCCTCCCCAGTCACCTTTTGTCCGTCTCCTCTCGCCCCGCGAGCCGCAACGCCCACCCCACCCTCATCGCGCAGCCGCATAGGCCAGCCCTATACCGCAGTCCAGAAACTCCGAGAACACAAAACTGGCCAGCCCCGCCCCTGCCGCTCAGCCCCAATAGGAACGAGCAACGTAAGACACCACCCCTCCCCTGCACCAATGGGAACAAGCCAAGCTCGCTCCCGCCCCACCCACCCCCGGTGAATATTCTGCGGAGTTTGGGGACCCGCGCATGCGCGGAGACTTCCGAAAATCGAGCTAAAAGCATAAGACGCCGCCATTTCCATTCCACAAAATGGCCGCCCGAGCCGCGCCCAAAAAACCCAGCGGCGATAGGCACCCCCACCCTGAGACAAGGGCCCACCTCCCAACGGGAAGGATTGAGCACTAGCGCGGACATGACAGCAGTACCTTACCCTTCCTCCCCGATTCACTCTCCCAGACCGGACACTGCCTCCTCCCTGAGCACTGCTTCTCCACCTCCTCCCCCCCGGGGTTTCCCCAACCCCGTCCCACCTTCCCCGCATTTTCCCGTTTCAGCTCCCCTCTCTCCTAGCCATAGTAGGGCCCACTAGCCCCTCACCAACCTGCGCTGCGATGCTCTCACGGTGCGTGCCGAGGCCAGACGGGTGCGCGGGTAGGATGATCAGCAACCTACTTGCTCGATCCTTCCTACACGGCGTCTAGCTCCCGACTGGCGACTGTCCTGCGTAACCGCGCCACAAAATGGAGGCTGCTAGTCCGTGACGTATGCACCACGTGACCTATCTCCGGCTCCCACATGGGTGGAGAGGCAATGGGAGGTGGGGCCTCTCTTCGCAGAGAGAATCTAGGTCAGTGGGTAGGCGGGGGCTTGTCCGGGAGTCTCTAAGTCTCGCGATTCGGGCTCTGCGCGGCCCTGTCTGTCAGTCCGGAGACTGAGGCGTGAGGCCTCGGGGGAGCAACTGGGGCCGGGCACACCCAACACTTCCCCCATTTCTTTACACCCCCCGCCCACCGCCGTGCCCGTCTCACCCCCAGCGGCCTCGCGGCAGTTGCTGGCTCAAGTGCGCTTTTACACGGTGAACACGGGGCTTGGAGGCCGGAGGCTGCCCTGGGAGAGGCCCCTGGAGCTTGGCGGGGACCCCCCAATTCCAGCGTAGCCGCCGCATTCGTAGCGCGGTAGCGCCCCGTCACGCGAGCGAGCCGTAGAATCTCCCCCTTTTCCAGCTTGGGGAAGCCCTGCCGCCCCGGGCCTTCCTCTGTGACATTTCCCCTCCCAAACGTCCTGCCCACAGGCCAGCCCCGCTGACGGTGGAGGGGAGAGATTAGGGGGACCAGGTCATCGCTTGTATTGGACCGACGTCTGTCCATTGCAGCACGGTGAGGAATCTGCCGCTGAGCAATTCCTCAACTCCAGCGTTGTTCTAGCAGACAAAAGTCAGGACCAGCCAGCGCTTTAAAAAGAGCTTTTGGTTCGCAGGATCCTTTGCAGACATCAGCAGTAACTTGAAGCTGTCTGTGTGTGTGCCCGAGAGAGAAAACGCTGTAACAAACTGGCCTGGGATAATAAAGTCTCGCATAGAACGGGTTAAACATTGTATCAGCCAGGAAGCCATCTTGGGGCTGCGGCGGAATACAAACAACTCTGTTTTCATCATGCTTTCTAGCACAGCAGCATGACTGAATGTTCCTGATTTCTTCTTGGACCCTGTCGGCTATTTGTTATCTTGACTGCAGCCTTCCTCTGGACCCAAACTAAAAAAACAACCCTAGGCTAAAATCAGTGGAGCTAGCAGGGGTGAAGTTGGCCTCTGTCTTTACTTTTTCATTATTTGTTTAGTTCTGAATTAACCTTAATTATTTAGATCTCACATCTATTTGTAATGTTTTATTTTAGCACTGCTTTTCAGTTTCTGCAAGCTTTTGCTGACTGCTTTCATTGTCCTGAACATGAGACACTCAACGGGAGCAGTTCTTGATTTGTTATATCACGAGAAGACGACAAAGCAAGAAGGGTTAACAAATGGCCTACTGGGTCCAAAAAGAAATCAGGAAGATTTCTACAAGTGGGAGAAATCTGAAAGTTACAAAAATAATGCAGTTTAGTGGTTTCCTCTAATTTGGACTGAATTAATTGTGGGAGAGGGGGGCAGGTTCTTGGTGAGGGGACATGAGAAACTAAAATATGAAACTGCCATGATGGGATGAGCCCTTTAACTTGCATATACCTTGAAATATAGGAGTAAAAACTAAGACTACATGGATATTAGGCAGAACTCACTTCTTTTTGATGATGCTGGAAACAGAAGCAGAAAGGTGTTTTAATTCCCTTAACCAATGAGTGTTCTTTTTCTTCATTACTCCATTTTTTCCCGTCTCTTTACTCTCTTTTCTTTGTTTCTCCAAACCTTTATTTCCTTCTTTTCTGCATTCCTGTTTTTCTCTTTTAATACTTTGTCCCTTTTCCCTAATCTCTGTGTACTAGACTCCTCTATTGTTACCATGGGTGTACCTCCACTGGTGAGAGAAATAATGACATTCTTGTTTTAAAAGTCTCACTGAAATGGCAAAAATTAAAACACAGAATGTAACCTTTGCACTCTTTGAATTTTTCATGGTATTTGATGAAAAATTAATTGATAGAGAATAGTATGTTTAAAAATCACCCATGGCAATTTTTCACTGGATTTCCCACTTTTTAATTCCTTTTGCAAGAAGTCTAAAACCCTCTGCACTTGTCCTTTAGCTACATTGCCACTCCCTGTGTGGATTTCTGGTAAGTCAGGCCAGGCCTACACTGGGGGGGGGGGGGGGGGGGTTGACCTAAGATACGCATCTTAGGTTGACTTATCTAGCTGTCCTCACAGTGGTGAGTCTACCGCTGCCGCTTCCTCGTTGACTCTGCTTCCACCTCTCGTGCCAGTGGAGTTTCGAAGTAGAGGGGGAGCACGCTCGGGGATCAATCAGTACCAATCGATCCAGCAGGTAGTGTAGACTTGCCCTCAGAGATACATTGATTATGTACAGAACGTTTTATAACTTTTTAGCCATCACAGAAAATGAGTGCACCAAGCTAAACTTCTAGATTTTAATTTGATGAGAAATTAGCTGCCCAGTGGAGATCAAATGATAAACTAACACCAGCTTAATCACATTTGTTGTTTAGGGCAGAACCTTAATAAGGTGCATAGTCTAGGAAAAAAAGAGTAGCTCCAGAGATAAGCAGACCCCTCCCCTGAACGTGACTGCATGAAAACTGTCACCCAACTTCATAAAAACAAGCCAACCTTGCTTAGTGCATGATACTTTGGCAACTTCCTGGTTCCTTAATTGTTTCTGACAATTGTCTTGAGTGGATGGCTCATTCACACAAGTTTCAGTGAGGTTTAACTCAACCCATAATAATAATGACCTCAGCAGCGTTAATGGAGAATAACTTCCCCAAGGCATGAAATGTGTGACAGTTGATAAGCATATGAGGTTACTGTTAAGAATAATAGAATATCAGGGTAAGAAGGGACCTCATGAGGTCATCTAGTCCAATCCCTTGCTCAAAGCAGGACCAATCCCCAACTAAATCATCCCAGCCAGGGCTTTGTCAAGCCTGACCTTAAAAACCTCTAAGGAAGAAGATTCCACCACCTCCCTAGGTAACCCATTCCAGGGCTTCATCACTCTCATAGTGAAAAAGGTTTTCCTAATATCCAACCTAAACCTTCCTTTCTGCAACTTGAGACCATTATTCCTTGTTCTCTCATCTGGTACCACTGAGAACAGTCTGGATCCATTCTCTGTGGAACCCCCATTTCAGATAATTGAAAGAAGCTATCAAATCCCCCCTCATTCTTCTGCACATTAAACAGTCCCAGTTCCCTCAACCTCTCCTCTTAAGTCATGTGCTCTAGCTCCCTAATCATTTTTTTTTGCCCTCTGCTGGATTCTTTCCAATTTATCCACATCGTTCTTGTAATGTGGGGCCCAAAACTGGACACAGTTCTCCAGCTGAGGCCTCACCAATGTCAAATAGAGGGGAATGATCACTTCCATCGATCTGCTGGCAATGCCTTTACTTATACAACCCAAAATGCCATTAGTCTTCTTGGCAACAAGGGCACACTGTTGACTCATATCCAGCTTGTCATCCAGTATAACCCCTAGGTCCTTTTTTGCTGAATAGCTGCCTAGCCATTCGGTCCCTAGTCTGTAGCAGTGCATGGAATTCTTCCGTCCTAAGTGCAGGACTCTACACTTGAACCACATCAGATTTCTTTTGGCCCAATCCTCTAATTTTTCTAGGTCCTTCTGTATCCTATCCCTACCCTCCAGCGTATCTACCACTCTTCCCAGTTTAGTGTCATCTGCAAACTTGCTGAGAGTGCAGTCCACACCATTCTCCAGATCATTAATGAAGATAATGAAAAAAAATAGCCCCAGGATTGAGCCATGGGGCACTCCACTTGATACTGGCTGCCGACTAAACATGAAGCCATTGATCATTACCAGTTGAGCCCGATGCTGTAGCCAGCCGTCTATCCATCTTATAGTCCATTCATCCAACCATACTACTTTAACTTGCTGGCAAGAATGCTGTGGGAGACCGTATCAAAAGCTTTGCTCAAGTCATGGAATAACACATCCACTGTTTTCCCCTGATCCACAGGGCCAGTTATCTCATCATAGAAGGCAATTAGGTTAGTCAGGCCATGACTTGCCCTTGGTGAATCCATGCTGACTGTTCCTGATCACTTTCGTCTCCTTTAAATGCTTCAGAATTGATTCCTTGAGGACCTGCTCCATGATTTTTCTAGGAACTGAGGTGAGGCTGACTGACCTGTAGTTCCCTGGATCCTCCTCCTTCCCTATATTAGCTTTTTTCCAGGCATCCGGGACCTCCCCCGATCGCCATGAGTTTTCAAAGATAATGGCCAATGGCTCTGCAATCACATTGGCCAGCTTCTTTAGCACCCTCGGATGCAGTGCATCCGGCCTCATGGACTTGTGCTCACCCAGCTTTTGTAAATAGTCCTAAAACACTTCTTTCTCCACAGAGGGCTTGTCACTTCCTCCCCATTGAGTAAAGCAAGGTTTTACATTAGACTACAAGTTTGATGAAGTTGGGGTTACATAACGCTTTTTGGTATCTGTTGGAGATGGAAGCAAAGGGACTGTTGGGAGAGCATTATCAACAGTGTAACAGTAATGAAGGTGGAAAGGAATGCACAAATCTTTCCCTTTAACAACTTAGAGTCTATACTAGAAAATTAGATCCACCTATGTCTTTCAGGGGTGTAAAAAATTCATACCCTTGAGTGACATAATTAATCCAATCTAAGACCTGGTATAGATAGTGAGTGCTAGGTTGATGGAACAGTTTTTTTCCATTGACCTAGCTACTGCCTTTCAGGGAGGTGGATTACCTACCCTTATGGGAGAATCCTCTCATTGGTGTAGGTAGTGTCTATACTGAGGGGCTAAGTGCTGTAGCTCCAGCTGCACCCCTGTAGCATTTCACATTTAGATTGGCCCTAAATTCCATGCTTTTAAAGTTCTGGGTTGATAGAGTATGTCTTGCTACAACTTTAACTATCAGTAGTTTTGTGTGCTAAGTTTAGAGAAACATTAAACACAGTATTAAAGTGATCTTGCTTCAGCTACACAGCTGAGACAAACTGTGTTTAAACTGTAATAATGATTACAAGAACCATTTTTAAACCAGTTGGTCTAACAAAACACTGTACCATACAAATGTTAGCAAAGCAGAATTATTTGCATATCGGAGAGAGAGAGAATTTCACATGCATGGGTGGTGTCTTTTCTTATCTGTACCCTCCAACACTCAAGGTCTTGTGGTTCCAAAAAAAATTCAAGATGCAGTTTCCTATACAGTACCTTAGGGCTGGTCTACACATGGTTTTGGACTGGTATAACGATATTGGTTTAGAATGGATATATTTAAAACAATACAGCCCTTTAATGTGGATGTAGTAATATCAGTATAAAGGTGTTTAGAATCAGAAATGTTTATTTTGGTAAATATATAAGAATAAGCTATTCACTGACAAAAAAAAATGTGTTGATGTAGAGCTAAGGTTGCATGAGATACCACTGGGTCTTTCCAGAAAGTCAAGGTCAGCAAAACTCAAACTTCTGAAAATCAGGAAATGAAGACTTATGGTACATACCTATGAAACCCTAACTCTGCCGTCCTGAAGTTGGCAATGCCACAGGGAATTATTTGCTGTACTGAATGGTGTCAGGGGTTTTCAAACTTCATTGCACTGCAACTCCCTTCTGACAGCAAAACATATTGCACAACCCTAGGAGATGGGGGACAGAAGCCTGAGCCCGCCCAAGCCCCACCGCCGAGGGTGAGGGGTGGGGACAAAGGCAGAGTCTCACCACCCCAGGTAAGGGGGCCAAAGCCGAAACCCAAGGGCTTCAGCCCCAGGGCCGGGGAGCCTATAACCTGAGCTTTGCCAACGAGGGCTTTGGCTCTGGTCCCAGGTGGTGGGGCTCGGGCTTTGGTCTTGGGCAATGGGGCTCCGGCTTCAGCCACTGCCCCTGGGCTCAGCAAATCTAATGACAGACCTGGTAACCCCATTAAAATAGTCACAACCCACTTTGGGGTCCTGACCCACAGTTTGAGAACTGCTGGTGTAGGGATTTGTAAAGCATCTTGGCATAGCTATGAAAGGCAATCTGGGGGGCAATCTGTGTGTAACCAAAGGAAAGAGGTGCATTTGTACCCTGAGAGATTCAGTATGCCTTCTTTCAGAACTGTGGTGCATGGGTATTGTCATTAGCAGAGTACAGGGGTCTTGTTGCCATGGGGATTGTCAGCCATTAGGTGGGAGATGAGTGTGATCTGTGGGATTAATGAATGGTAAGTGAATGTATAGTGTTCGATGGTATCGTGTGCATAAGGGCAAAGGGGTTGTAAAATGAAATTAATGTGGTGGTCTTTTTATGGAGTAGGCTTCATGTTTGAGTGTAAGGCAGATACAGGTAGCCCAGGGGTGGGCATACTTTTTGACCTGAGGGCCACATCTGCAAATAGAAATTGTATGGTGGGTCATGAATGCACACAAAATTGGGGTTGGGGTATGGAAGGGGGTGTGACCTCTGGCTAGGGATGTGGGCTCTGGGATGAGGAGTTTGGGGTGTAGAAGGGTGAGTCTCTCAAGCCTCTGATAATGTTACTGTTCTTCTATGATCTTCCCCAAGTTTGCCTGAATTTTAGATTTAAGAACAGCACTATTGATATACAAACATAAATACTGGTTTGCTTTGAATACATGGTGTCAAGGCTAATTTCCCACTCTGGCACTTTGAGTGCACTTTAAGGTGGGGGCCCTTAAGGATTCTAAATATTAATACTGGCCACTCCAGGCTTGTATTAAACTCCCAAAGGCTGTAGCTTTTTCCTGGCCTTGGATGGGTAGATGCTGCTACCATCTAAGTGCAAAAACCTATTTGAGAACCCAGGAAGTGCACTTGGGAATTCCTTCCTGTGGGGTACCCTCAAGGTCTCCCCCACCCCCACCCCACTCGGAGGGCTGCTGAGAAAGACAAACAGCTATTGCCACCAGATAATTAAACAACATATGCACCAACCTCTTAGGACACAAAATTCCAATCCTGTTATTAAAAATGGTAAATTTTATTAAAAACAAAAAGAAAGAAAATATATTTGGAACTTAGGCTTTTTGCTAGATTTTTTAAAAAAAAACAATTACAAGGATTAAGCATCAAGATAGTTCTCTTGAGGTCCAGTTTAAAGGTTACAAGCAAAACCAAAGCACCTGGGGTTAGCACAGAGGAGTCCACAAGCCATAAAGAAATAAAGGAGATAAGCCTAATCACATCATCTTAGACATTTCCTGGGGTTTCAAATGAGTAGATTCAAGGTATGACCTGATTATTTTCATATCTGGCCCTAAGCATTGTTCCAGCCCTGTCTCTGCTCTCTGGGAGAACAACACAGACAGACAAAGGGCAAGTTTTTTCTGCAATTTTAAAAAGTTCTAGCCTTCCCATTGGCTCTTTTGGTCAGGTTCCCCACTCCCTTCCTTTTACCTATGAACTTTTAACCTTTTACAGGTAAAGCAAATAGAGAACAGCTACTAATAGGGATTTTACAGCTAACTGGCTGGCTGGGTATCCATAAAAGGGAGCTCCCCCTCCTTCATTTATCACACATGGATATTCTCCCCCTCAGTCTCCTCAGGTAAACTGCCTACTAGCCATAGGCACCAACTTCCCCTCCTCCCCATGGGTGCTTAACCACCCTCCCCACCACCTCTGGCCTCTCCTCCACTCCACCCCTTCCATGAGGCCCTACCTCTTCCCATCACTGCCCTTCCTTGTCCCCCATTCCAATCCCTTCCCCAAAGTCTCCGCCCCAACTCTGCCCCCTCCCTGCTCCTATTCCAACTCCTTCCCCAAATCTCCGCCCAGTCTAACCTCTTTCCGCCTCTTCCCCTGAGCGTGCCATGTTCAGCTGTTTGGCAGCATTAGCACACTCCTGCCCCCCTCCCCGCGAGCATGCTAATGCTGCCAAACAGCTGTTTGGCAGTGGCTAGGTGGGAAGTGCTAGGAGGTAGGCAGAGGAGCGGGGATGCTGTGCGCTCAGGGGAGGGGGAGGAGGTGGAAGGGTGGGGGGTGAGGGCAGCTTGGCTGCCAGGGGGTGCAGAGCACCCACTAATTTTTCCCCATGGGTGCTCCAGCTCCGGAGGACCCATGGTGTCGGCACCTATTCTACCAGTTTTGACTGCTTTTTTTGGATAGAAAAATTGTGAATCCATGTTACCAGGCAGATCTGACAGTCTGTACTGTGTTGCTAACATAGGCATATAAATGGGCTCCTTCTCTAGTTAAAGGGAGATTCATAAACACTACCCTCACACATCTCAAAGATAAAAATATGTACTATGTCACTAGGCACTGGGACACTACTTAATATGGGGAAGAATAGCTTCCCCTAGTAAAAACACTATGGCATCCATATGTGGTTTAGGGTTTGGGTAAGCTGGATATTTTAGAGGATTACTGCATTTCTTTAAAAGGTGCCCTGTAAAGAGGGAAAAACGGTGATTTGGATTGGGAGGGTGATTTTTCCTGTTTATTTTTAATTCGGGGAAGGGAGGATAGTACTGTGATTGAATAATTGAACTGGTACTCAAGAGACCTGGGTGTTGTGAGCATAAAATCCATTAGTGATTGCAAGGCACTCAGATACAATGGCATCTTATATGCAGGAGGAGAGAGAGAGAGAGAGAGAAGAAATGTACTGTGGTCTACCTTGCAAAACTAACTGGAGAATAAGTAAAATGTGGCCATCATAAGAGCCAACAGAGTGGAAGCTGTGTTAATGAGAGGGAAATATATATTTCATCCAGCTATTTAAGAATCTCCTTTGTTTAAATGTATTTAACTTCAATGGCTAAAGAAGATTAAATTGCTAAGCTTCAGCAACTTTACTCTTTTAAGAGCTCACAATGAACAAGTTGTGCGGAACAAAGGTAGACCTTACATTCCTGATATTTCTAAGGTTGAAGATAAGAAGAAAGAAAACATTTTTTAAACAATTTTTTCATGCCTTCATTATATAAAATAAAGGAGCAAAAACCAAAACAACAAAAAGACAGGTTCAGTTCTTTAACAATCTTTTGCAGCTTACACGTAAGAGTTATTTAGGGTTGTGGATCCTAACAGCTACATTTTCTTGATAAATATGTATTTTGAAAATAAAAATAAAAAATTCAAATTTTGACTGCTCAAAATTAAGACACAATAGCAAAAGTTGCCCCAAAGAGTTGCCAGTCCCTGTCTTACGAGTTTATATCTTCTTGTAAAGAATGGCTCAGAGTTGTCTGGCAAAACAAATAGGGCAGGGCTAGTTCTGCCATACAGGGCAGTACAGGCAATGGCTCACAGCAGCAAAATAATGTATTTATTTTTTGCACTATATATTGCACACCTCTGGCATTCACGGGGCACATTGTCATATCTGAGTTACCAACACAAACCATGCACTAGATGAACTGTCAAAGTTAACAGCAAAATAGGTGAGGTGATATCTTTTATTGGACCAACTTCTGTTGGTGACTGAGACAAGCTTTCGAGCTTCACAGAACTCTTCTTCAAAAAGGGCTTGTCTCTTTCACCAATAGAAGTTAGCCCAATGAAAAAAAATATCACCTCACCCATCTTGTTTCTCTAGTATCCTGAGAACAACACAGCTACAACTACACTGCAAAAGTCAACAATACTAAGACAACTCCTTGTCACACTGAGCAAGGAAGCAAGTTCCAGAGATGAGGGCCCTCTGCTGAGAATCTCCTTCCCCAACCCCAGATGAACAAGTTTTATGAGTTGGCTCAAATGCCCCAACTGATCTCATCTATTGGGTTAAAACATAAGGAGATAAGGGATTTCACAAGTCTTGTTTCCACAAGGACTCTTTTCTTAGGATTTCCCACTGTTGCTATCACTACTACAGCTCCACTGAGCTTAGCAGAGGTCAGGGTGGGAGATCTAATCTACCCTATAGCCACTGATATTTTAACAGTTGTATCCAGGACTCTGGAGCAGAGCCCAGAGCTGAAGCACGGAGCAGTGGAGCGGCAGGTCTTTGCCTGGAGCTGGAGCGGAGCCAGAGCACCGCTCCGAAGCCCTGAGTGTATCTTCCAGAAATTCTTTGAACTGGGTTAGAGGTCACAGTGGTTAAAATACTAGCAGCTAATGGCATTATTTTTGTACTTCCACCATTGCTAGTATCAGCAAAGTCTCCCCACAATAGCAACGGAGGGTACGTCTACACAGGAACTAGACACACACAGCTGGCCTGTGCTAGCCAACTTGGGCTTGCGGGGTTGTTTCATTGCTGTGTAGGCTTCCGGGCACAGCGTAGAGCCCAGTGTCTAGGACCTGTGGGATGCGTGTAGACAGATTCATAGAACTGGAAGGGACCTCGAGAGGTCATCTAGTCCAGTCCCCTGCACTCGTGGCAGGACTAATTATCTTATCTGTCAGTAATAGTTGTTTGTCTAACCTCCTCTTCAAATTCTCCAATCATGGAGAGATTCCACAACCTCCCTCAGCAATTTAATCCAGTGCTTAGCCACCCTGACAGTTAGGAAGTTTTTCTTAATGTCCAACCTAAATCTCCCTTGCTGCAATTTAAGCCCATTGCTTGTCCTATCCTCAGAGGTTAAGAAAAACAATTTTTCTTCCTCCTCCTAATGAAGTTTTACTTACTTGAAAACGGTTATCATATCTTCTATTTTCCAGACTAAACAAACCCAATTTTTTCAATCTTCCCTCATAGGTCATGTTTTTATGACTTTTAATCATTTTTGTCGCTCTTCTCTGGACTCTCTCCAATTTGTCCACATCCTTCCTGAAATGTGGCACCCAGAACTGGACACAATACTTCTGCTGAGGCCTAATCAGTGAGGAGTAGAGCAGAAGAATTACTCCTTGTGTCTTGCTTACAACACTCCTGCTAATACATCCCAAAAGGATATTTGCTCTTTTTGCAACAGTGTTACACTGTTGACTCATATTAAACTTTTGGTCCACTATTTCCCCCAGATCCCTTTCCGCCCTGCTCTTTCCTAGGCAGTCATTTCCCATGTGGTATGTGTGCAACTGATTATTTCTTCCTAAATGGAGTAATTTGCATTTGTCCTTATTGAATTTCATTCCACTTGCTTCAGATCGTCTCTCCAGTTTGTCCAGACCATTTTGAATGTGAATCTTATTCTACAGAGCACTTGCAACGCCTCCCAGCCTGGGACTGTCTACAAACTTTGTAAGTGTACGTTGTATGCCATTATCTAAATCAGGAGTAGGCAGCTTATGGCACATGTGCCAAAGGCAGCACGCAAGCTGATTTTCAGTGGCACTCACACTGCCTGGGTCCTGGCCACCAGTTTGGGGGCTCTGCAATTTAATATAATTTTAAAAGAAACTTCTTAAACATTTTTAAAATCTTATTTACTTTACATACAACAATAGTTTAGTTATATATATTATAGACTTATAGAAAGAGACCTTCTAAAAATGTTAAAATGTATTATTGGCACGCAAAACCTTAAACTAGAGTGAATAAATTAAGATTTGGCACACCACTTCTGAAAAGTTGCCGACTCTTGATCTAAATCATTGATGAAGATATTGAACAGAACCGGAACCAGAACTGATCCCTGGGGGACCCCACTTATTATACCCTTCCAGCCTGACTGTGAACCTCTGAAAAATACCCTCTGGGAATGGTTTTCCAACTAGTTTTGCACCCACCTTATAGTAGCTCTATCTAGGTTGCATTTCCCTAGTTTATTTATGATAAAGACACGTGGGACAGTAGCAAAAGCCTTACTAAAATCAAGATCATAGCATATCTACTGCTTCCCCCTATCCACAAGGCTTGTTACCCTCTCAAAGAAAGCTATCAGGTTCATTTGACATGATTTGTTTTTGACAAATTCATGCTGACTGTTACTTAGCACCTTATTATTGTCTAGATGTTTGCAAATTGATTTCTTAATTATCTGCTCCATTATCTTTCTGGGTACAGAAGTTAAGCTGTAATTCTCTAGGTTGTCCTTATTTTCCTTTTTTATAGATGGGCACTATATTTGCCCTTTTCCAATCTTCAGGAATCTCCCCTTTTCCATGACTTTTCAAACATAATTGCTAATGGCTCAGATATCTCCTCAATCAGCTCCTTGAATATTCTAGGATGCATTTATCATCAGGCCCTGGCAACTTGAAGACTTCTAATTTGTTCAAGTAATTTTTAACTTGTTCTATTTTAGTCTCTTCTGATCCTACCTCATTTTCACTGGCATTCACTATGTTAGACGTCCAATAGCCACCAACCTTCTTGGTGAAAACCGAAGCAAAGAAATCATTCAGCACCTCTGCCATTTGCACATCTTCTGTTATTTCCCCCCACCCCCCATTGAGTAATGGGCCTACCCTATCCTTGGTCTTCCTCTCGCTTCTAATGTATTTTTAGAATGTTTTCTTATTATTCTTTATGTCTCTGTCTAGTTTGATCTGGTTTTGTGCGTTGGCCTTTCTAATTTGTCCCTACACGTGTTATTTGTTTATATTCATTCTTTGTAATTTGACCTAGTTTCCACTTTTTGTAGCACTTTTTATTTTTAGATCACTGAAGATCTCCTGGTTAAGCCAGGGTGGCCTCCTGCCGTACTTCCTATCTTTCCTACACAGTGGAATAGCTTGCTCCTATACCCTTAATAATGTGTCTGAGAAATTACTAGCTGTCTTCCATTGTTTTGCCCTTTAATGTTAGGAATGTTTAGGCTAGACAGCTCTTGTGAAGCCCTATTCTGGGCAGATGCTTGAAGTATCTGTTTTTGATAGACATGAGGTCTTCAGTCCCCTTTACCCCTTTTCAACACTTGTATAGTGTATTATGCCAACAATGTATTCGGAACACACAGCCAGATTTCTCAGCACTCCTTGTGCTTGCTTTGTACTGCTCATTAACATTAGAATCTTAATTCTGCTCCCATAGATGTGCCACATTTCTATTGCTTCCTCCTTCCATCACATTTTCCTCTTCCCATGGGAGCAGAGCTAAAGCAGTTTTCCTGAAATTTTGATTATATTTAATATGTTCTTTTTGCTATTGAATGACTGATCTGGGAGTGTCTAACATTTCATTGTAACCCTTGATCTGCCCAACCAAAAAAAAAACCTGCCAAACATTATGTGACAACATATAAAACTACATAATTTTTATCATTAGGTCTTGCGAGAGGCAGTTTTCAATATCAGGAATAGAACTGTGGTTGTGTTTTTTTTTGTCTGTCTACTACTTTGGTTTAGTATTCAAACAATTTCTCCTTCTGTCCCTGCCAAAATGCCTTCTTTGTCTAGGAGAGATTTTGCATCGTTTCACTTTTAACTGATTAACACAGCATTTAAGCAATTAGCAAAGATGATGTTTGTGGCAAGGCTGGAAACAAAGCTCTGACCTGGGTAACTCATATCTCATCCACTGGGGAATACTGCTTTGATACAGATGACTTCAAATCTTTATACTTTATTAGACCAAGTTTAATGGGGCTAATGCTGACACCTCTTTGAGATGTACAGGTGAAAGAATACTAGGTACGTTTTTCATTAGGTTACATGGTTGAGGCAGAGGCTATGTAACTGCAGACACAGGGTTCTTGTCTCATCTCTCCACTTGGGTATGGGTCATCTAATAATCTACTCATCTGAAGTCATAGTTTTGTTATGCTGTTCCCCATTTCCTATCATATCTGACACAAATCTCCATGATAAAGCCACTAGATCAGCTGTCTGTGAGGGTAACAGCTCTGTGCTGCATCCCAGGTCCCTCTCCTGCCTCAGTTCTCTCATACGCTGCAGCATTTTTTGTTTGTTTTGTTTAACAGCCAGCCATTGATAGTCTTGTGCAGCTCATTTTTGTCAAGGTCATCACAAAACCTTAAAATCAGGGATGCCCAAACACTGCCCCCATAAAAACCACAATGGCCCTTTACTAAGAGGAGCTGCACTTAATTTACCTAAAATTCACGTATAGAGCAGTTTGCAGCCACCCTCATCTTTAATAATACTGAGACAAGACCTACAAGGCTGCCGGTTGCAGCATGCACTGCTTCAGTTTAGGTCAACATTAAGGATTGCAGGCTGGAACTGGTTCTGATAGCTCCATTGACCCCATCCCCATACTTAAAATGAGACTGGGGCATGACTGCTGTGTTCTGTATTACTTTGTGGGCCACACTTTTGCCTGAGCTACATTCTGGCCTCCCCAGTTCTTGTTCTGCTGAGCTGTAAAAATGAACTTCTCATTGGTAACCTGACTTGCCAATCAAAATTGTAAACAAATCCCTTCCATTCCTCCCTTTCTCTGGGACCAACATTCCTTTTGAACACGAGATGGTGCTATTCCATCACACAGGCTTCTCTGTCAGAGGTTTTTTCTATTCTCAACCAACACAATATGTAGCCCACGAAAGCTTATGCTGAAATAAACTGGTTAGTCTCTAAGCTGCTACAAGTATTCCTTGTTTCATTTACAGTACAAATAGAATCACTAAATAGGGGACTATTTGCACAATTAAAGTTGGGGAGATCTCAGAAGGATCTGCTGGTAACTCCTGGTCCTGATTAGGATGGCTTAATGACAAATTCAGAATGGCAGTGAAGTGAAAGTCCTTGCAATAACAGTGCTCTTCAGTAATAGCTTGTCTTATGCAGCCTGCTTTTAACTTTCTTGCACTGATTTCCAAGGAAGCACGTTCTGGTTAATAATTTACCTTTCTTTAGGGTTCCTCCACCCATTGCTTTTTCTTGTTTGCTAGCCCTTCCACCTTCCCTTGCATAGCATGGGCGGTGATGCCTAACTCTCTGGGTTAATAAGTCATGCTTCACAAGATACTTTGGCTAATATAATCAGGCATTCAATGATCAGATATTTTCAGTAATCATCTTATGGTACAGTAGTAATAAATAATATACCTTCAGGTCTGGATTTACTGTGCATGATAAGGAGGACTAGGTGATTTAAGTGAATGGTAATGCGCTAGAACCATTTACCTTTTGGTCACCAGTCCAACAGTTAACACACCCCAGGTCAATAGTTAACATCTGGAAATGAATGAACTGGAGAAGAGGATGTGGGTGTGTCTCAGCAAAGAGGCCAAAGACCAAACAGATCTGGTAATTGAATTATCGTTTTTGTAAGAGGACCGCTCAGTGCAACAAAAATAAGTCTATGCACTGAACTGCAGGCTAACTCACTACTTGATTTAATTGCATCACAGCAGGAAAAGTTCCACTGATTAAACAGGTAGTAAGGGATGGGTGGAATATGGTTCAATCCCATAATACTCTGGGTAGTTCAGTTAGCCCTGGTTAACCTAGTTAACCAAGTTCTTCTTAGGACTGACTGACTAACTAAGCAGCAGTTCTGTAGAAAAGGACCTGGGGATTACAGTGGACGAGAAACTGGATACGAGTCAGCAGTGTGCCCTTGTTGCCAAGAAGGCTAATGGCATATTGGGCTGTATTAGTAGGAGCATTGCCGGCAGATCAAGGGAAATGATTATTCCCCTCTATTCAGCACTAGTGAGGCCACACCTGGAGTACTGCGACCAGTTTTGGTCCCCCCACTACAGAAGAGGTGTGGATAAACTGGAGGGAGTTCAGCAGAGGACAACAAAAATGATTACGGGGCTGAGGCACATGATTTATGAGGAGAGGCTGAGGAAACTGGGATTATTTTGTCTACAGAAGAGAAAAGTGATGGGAGATTTGATAGCAGCCTTCAACTACCTGAAGGGGAGTTCCAAAGAGGATGGAGTTAGGCTGTTCTCAGTGGCGGCAGATGACAGAACAAGAAGCAATCATCTAAAGTTGCAGTCGGGGAGGTCTAGGTTGGATATCAGGAAACACTATTTCATTAGGAGGGTGGTGAAGCACTGGAGTGGTGAAGAATTAGGGAGATGGTGGAATGTCCCTCCTTAGAGGTTTTTAAGGCCTAGCTTGAGAAAGCCTGGCTGGGATGATTTAATGGGTGTTTTGTACTGATTTAAGCAGGGGGTTGGACTAGATGACCTCCTGAGATCTCTTCCAACCTTAATATTCTATGATTCAAAGAGCACTTTACCACAATCTGCTTGTCCTCCTGGTGCCCTTGCCAAGGCATGGTTTAACACAGCAGATGTGGCCAAGGCACAGGACAGTGTTGGGGAAGCTGGTCCGTCTGCAGTCATCAAAGTTTTTATTGTGATGGTTTTTAATTGTCACTAGAAATGCAAAACGAACAAATTATTAACATCAGAAGTGAGGAAACCCTGGCCTTCAACCTCCTGTAACATTATCCAGTGGGATAACATCCCAACAGATACTGGCATTCCCCTCACAATGCGCCAGGGCTGGGGGTAATGCATCATGATCTGAACATTATTTTTCAGCTGATTGTTGAGATGTGACTGATTTGCCTCATCAAAAGCAAATGAAGATTCCCACCATAAAATGACACTGAATGTACCAAAGAGGTGGTAAACCAGGAGCGGGAGGGAAAGCAGGGGAAGGGAGAGAGAAGGTCTGCATGAAGGGAAAAATTAATTCAGTCACTGTGGCCCATTCAGTCCTTGGCCTCTCTGCCAAGACTGCCAACAAGGGGGACAACTATGATGGTGGATTTTGAAGTGTGAACCCCAAGCCACTGGAACCAGGACTGTGATGATAAACTCACACCCCAACTAGTCAACAAGTGATGAGAACTTTTGATCCTTATTGAAGTGGGAGTGGGGAAAATTCATACTAGTGTCCCAGCACCAAATGTTGGCACTTCCCAGATGCCCACATTCAGCAGTTGCTACATTTTATACCATTTTGTGAAACTCTTAATTTTGCTGTCAAAACGCTGCAAGTAGGAAGAGCCAGACTGTTAGGTTCAGCTCTCCTGGACGGCTCTCTAGGGGCTCCAACTCTTCCTGAGGCTCCATTGACCTTCCCTGAACTACAAAGAGGAGGGATTCTTTTCCAACTAGGAGCCTGTAATGGTCTCATCTCAAACTGGGAGAAGATCATTCAGCCCAAAAGCAGGATAGCACAGCAGTAATTTGGAAGCTGTGTAGAGAGGTGTTGCATTCATTAACCTACTTGCACTATGAACAGAGCACTAATATCTCAAGCTGCCATCCCCATGTGTGATACACCCTGGATTTGGACTTCATTGAAATCATTGGAGTTGTGCATCATTACTGAAACATTGTATGCATGTTATTTAGTGAAAGGAAGCATGATTCCATCATGGTTAAAGCACAGGCCTTGGCCATGAGGATATAGGAGGGCTGTCAGAAGAGTGTTCTTTCCTGGCTCTGCAAGGAAAGACATTTAATCTCTCTATGGCTTGTTTTCCTAGGTGTAAAATGGAGATAATACTGACCTTCCCTATGGAATGTTGCGAAGATGAATTCATGACTTTGCAAAGCACTTGCAGATGCTGGGATGGAAGGCACTGTAGAGGTTCAAAGTATTCTTATTCGTACACAGAATGATTCTTTTTACAGTTTAGCACAGGAAGCAATACGTGGATCCAGACTGGGCTTTGGGATGTAGAAAGGTGCTACTGCTAACATCTCAGAAACCATCCTGATGAGACTTCAGCCCCAATTGTTGTAAATCTCTTCAGAGCAGCTGTTATTGTGAGGTATCTGCCCTCCTGGGCAGACATCTCATGGGAACAAAGAACCGTTGTTTTGTAAGACTGTTGTCACACCCGAACCACAGCTGAGATGTGCATTCCTCCAGTATGGGAACCAAAACAAAACCCAAACCACAGGAGCAGAATGAGCGCTAGGGAATTAGAACTGAAAGCCACCCCCATCCCCCTTTTTATTCTCATCTCCCAAATTCAAGTGTCCTGATTTTGATCCAGGTCAAGTTGTTAGTTGGGACAGGCAAACTCTGTGTAACCAAACTCCCATTGTCTGATCTGAGAGGGCTGTAAAGTCAAAGGTTTGTTTCCCTGAGCATGCAGCATTCATGTTTATCCTCTGAGTGATTTAGGTGATCAGGATTCACCTGTATTATTTTGTTACAACTTTACACAAACAAACAGCTCCAAAAATAGGCAGGGAGCTGAGCTCCTTTAAGAGGAGAGAGGTCTTTCAGTCCCAGCCCAGGTCTGCAGCTTGATTAAGAAGCATACAGAGGGGAACTGGAAAACCCGGGTGTGCGTGAGGGAGTGCCTCTGCTGGAATCCGTGGCTTCTCCTCAGCCCAGGTCATGCTATGCAGGCAGTTTCACAGACTGCAATTTACACATGAAAGAAAGTCAAGCATCGAAAGCTGGCCCATTATGCCCAGTCTTTTACTTCTGCCCCACATTCTTCCTTTGGAGTCCTTTGCCGTCCCACACTGACATGAAGAGGTGCATTTACAGCAGGTAACTGACTCCAATGGAAGGGATGTAGGTCTACAGCCCCAATTATAGCATAGAGAGTGAGTGATAGCAGTGGGTGAAACGCTGCTGAGAGCTTCTTTGCTGCAGAGCTTCGTCTCCCACTGACCCATGAAGTGACTGCTCAGCGGCCGTGTCCTCCTCACAGCCATAACCTGCTCCCAAAGCTGCTCACCTGCTGGTGCTCTGAGAATGTCCCATTGCCCCTCGCGGGTCACTTCTAGCCAACTGGCAATTCTCCCATCCAGCACAAGCTCTGCCTGGCTCTCAGGCAGCTGCTTGAATCGTTGCCCGAAATGACTCGCCCTCATTCTGGGCCTCTGGATTTACGGCCTACGCAGCATGGCGCCCTCCCTTTGCATGGTCAGCCTGGCTCCCATCGGCCAGCTCTGGGCCAGGAAGAGCATGTCTGTCCCGAATGCAGGTCACCCACACATCACTTCAGATTTATGAGCTGGGAACCTTGTCCGCCAAGTTGCCATGGAAACACCGCTTGCCAAGCAGGGCTGAGAAGAACAGAGCAGGCTAGTGAACTTCCCCTTCACCATTCCCACTTCCTGCTTGGCCCGGCTACCCTGCACTGCGCCAGCAGTGGCCCCTGCCCCGCCACCAGGGAGTGTGCACGAGAGATTACCAGGTGGTGTTACAAGGTCTATAAGGAAGGGGAGGAGAGAACTCAAGGCGGTTAAGGCTTTTCACACTGGATGAAATCCCACCCCCGGGAACCAGAACAAGCCAGTCCCTGCTCCAAAGCACTTGCGATCTACGTAGAAGACAAGCGGCAACAGATTGGTACAGACAGGGGAGTACCAGGAAACCATGAGTCTTTGTGCCACATTGCCATGGTGGAGGGAACCTGGGCCCTTCATACCCTTGGATCCTGGGTTTTGTAGTGAATGCAGCTTCAGGCCAGCAAATCTGAGGATCCTGTGCTTTGTGATGATAGACAGTCTGGGCTCTTCACGGCCCAGGCTCCTGTGGCTTCTCAGAGTGGCTGAAGCCCTGGTCTTTCATGCCCTGGGCCCCTGTGCTGGGCTCCTGTGTAGACTGTAATGTTGTCTGGGCTCTTCAGCTCCACTGTCCTTTCTTTGGGCTCATGGCGTGTTCTCAGGCTTGGGCTTTTGAAATGTCAGGCACATGGCTTGGAGCTAGTCACTGTCATTCCAGAACGAAACAGGACGGAGCTGAAGAGGCCTGCATGGTGCCCCAGGGCTCAGGGCAGAGAGAGATCGCATTAACGTGTGACAGCACATTTTGCTGCATACAATTCCCAGCTAACGCTGGTCAGAGATGATGCCTTCCAGTGGCAGCGTCACCACCCAGCTCTAGTGGTAATCCCTTCTGCTGCTCTCCAGGCCATTGCCCTGGAAGGTTTCCATTAACAGACCCTCTTCCTAACATAAAGCAAGCCCTGTGCTCAATGCCCTCTAACACAAAACCATTAGCCCCAGTGAACGTCCCAGTATGGGGGTGGGGGTTGTTTCCATATCCTGGGGTAGCCCCAAAGGTGGATCAGAGGCTGTGAGGGAATTGAGGATTCATGGAGATTCCAAAGTGTGGGAAAGCTGTGACCTATTGGAGGGCAAACTGGTGGGAGGGAGCTGGAATCCTCTTAGAAGGCACAATGGGGTTGCTGTGCTCAGTAAGGCCGGTGCTGATGTGCACTTGTTACAGGATTCATACACCGCTACGATGGAGTTGGTTTTGTATTCATGGATAATCCACACACACCAGAATGTCCTCACCAGTGTTTGGGCACTGAAATGCCTGGTTTAATACTCGCTTGAACTAAGAGGGTGGCTTGTTTATATGTCTGTTCCCTCTCTTGAGAGAGTTTCCCCAAACCAGTTGCGTGGCAGGGGCATTTTTGTCTGGCTGTCTCTGCACACTGAACTCCTACTTTGAGTACTGGCTCCTGAGGTGCCTAGTACTGCAGACTTTTTCCTCCCCGCAGCAGCCCAGCTCAGTCAAGCTTCTCTGCACATGGCCCTCACTTGCTACAGGCACAAACTCAAAACAACAAATTGTTTCCGATACATTTAGCAGATAAAAGCTGCAGAACAACGATACATATTTCTGGCTGCAAGAGCTGCTGCCAGCAGCAAGCAGCCATAGCCCTGTAAATCTGTTCCCAGAAGGCATCAATCCAACCCACCTATCTGACACAGGAATGCTCACAGATACCATGGGATTGGGGCAAGGATCCTCCATGTCAGAACTTCAAGTGTTACAGCATCACTGTGGTGTCTGGAAGTTATGTTTGATGATGAATGGAAAATGAATTGTGGTAAATAAGCAGAGGTCACCTCTTCTTCCCACTTAACCCTTTTTCCTATGCTGGGATTTGGGATGCAGAAAAATGCATTAAAATGTTATCACTTTAGAAAATTATGAAAAAGCCTTAGTGTGTGGATTGAACAAGATGGTCTGGCTAAAATAATCCCTCTCTTCTTCCCCTGAATGTTGTGCTTCTGATCAGCCTTTTTTAAAGACCAAAAAAAGGCACCCTGGAGTATGCATTTAAGTATGCACCATGTGTCTGTGACATCTTGGCCCACTTGAAACACTCCACAATAATTGTTAATATAGTCAATAATCTCCCATGCTCGGACATTCCACACACTCTTAAAGACCCAGCAGAAAAGTTGACATATCCCACCATGTCAGTACAAAGCAAAAAATTACTCCCACTGCCTTCTGAAAATAGGAACCCATTGACAGGAGAGAAGATATGCAGGTTATAGGGCTTTCCTAAGGCACCACTACAACAGGCTAGATAAGTTTGGGAACTGAAACCTATGACAATCTATACCATTTTGTTCACCACTTTTACAAGACTATGATAAGTTTTGTACAAAGTACGTCTTGTGAGGGATCATCGAAATATCATAATCTGCTGAACATTATTGCCCTGTAAAATGTGTGTATCAACATTGCATGTGAAGTTATAAGATTATACACTGTGTGTCATTATAACATGCTCCAAGGTTAAGATAAGCAGGGTCAAACCAGTTTTTCAAAGACAGAGACCCAATTCTCCAGCAACATGAAGATGTAAACAAAAAATTTACATTTCATCACAGGGACAGTCCAAACCTCATATCCACAATGGACTTTGTCACCATGATTCAGCAAGGAGGTTTCTAGCACAAGAAATTGAATTATAAAGTGGGAAGGACTTCGCTCCTCTTTTCTCCTCCCATACTTGCTCATAACATAAGTGAATACCTGGATGGCTCTTCACTAAGGGGAAGGGGTCCCGGGCTGACAGGAGACCTGAGCTTGTGAAATTTACAACAGCATGTGCTGAGACAAAATCTTTTGCTTTTAAGTTCACATAGCTTGTTAAATTAAGTATTCGTTTTGTTTTACTCTTATTTTCTTTTGTAACCAGTCATGACTTTTATGCATCATCACTTAAAAACTATCTTTCTGTAGTGAATAAACTTATATTATTGCTTTATTTTAACTAATGTGTTTGGATTAGTGTGTGTTGGAAACTCCATTTGGCATAACAAAGTTGGTGCAATATCATTTTCCTTTGATTAAATGATGGACCATCTATGAGCTTGTACTGGTCAGAATTGAGCAGTACAAGACGCATATTTGCAGGGACAACACTGGGGCTAGGACTCTGTGGGTGTCACCCTGTTTGTAATTCATGAGAGGCTGGTCAGAGTGCTCCTGTATTTATCTGGGAGTGAATTTGCATGCTGAAGGTTGCATGGGCAGGCCAAGAGTGGCTGTTCTGACAGCAAAGCTGTGTAAAAGGCACTCCAGGCTAGAGTTAAAGAGACACAGCTGTTCAACAGTCCAGGTTGTACTCTGGGGAATGTCTCAAAGTCAAAACCTTTGATGGTCTCCATTTCTTTGTGATTTCTGAATTTTTCCCCTCCTCACATCTATCTTGTATTTTAGCATATAGATCAAAGGATGCAAGACCTCAGCCTCCCATAATATAGGTTACTGAGGCAAGGATTGTGATTCCTGGAAACACCATTAATATTTGCAGGATTGAGAAATCTCAAAGTTTACCCTGGCCAAGAGACTCCACTGGCCAGACAGGCAGCTGCCCAGCAAAATTCGGCTTGGGTATATATCCAGTATGGCTTCAAGTCTAATTTTTCAGTCTGGGATGACTGAATAATTCTGGAGATTTCAAGGAAGTCTAGGCAAGCACCTGTGAAGGAGTCTTACCTGGATTACCCATGAGACTGTGCTCATTGCCTCAATTTCCCCTTGCTGGTAGCCCCTCCAGCTAAACCAGAAACTCCTCCCTCTCTTGGGTAATCAAATTACAAGGACAAACATATGGAAGAAGAGCCCACAAAACCCCATTCTCTGGAGGGTTCATAGGCTTTGGGCTTCTCGGTCCAGGGGAGTGGAGAAGAGCTTTTCTCCCTCCCTGCTGAAGTGGACCTGAAGAAGAAAGCAATGTCTACACTAGTTGTTCAAATCACCCTGTTCAGGGGCTCCCCATGCCAATAGTTTCAAAATGCCTTCCTTTCCAGCCTCCATTCTCTAGCTGGCTCTTAGTGCAGGCCAAGGTGGAGACACACCATTCCTTCTCTCCAAGGCAGAGCGCTTATATACAACTGGCTTCCTTCCAGCATTCTCGGACAGTCTCCAACTCTTGAGGTCCTTCTGGGCCATAAGTCCCAGAATCCTTCCGTTCTTAGTCTCTACCCAGAACAGGGCAAAGCTGGTCCTGCAACCTGTCTTAAAGGGGCAACATGCCCTAAGACAGGGTGTCACACCCCCAGTCCTTACTCTAGGACTCAGTCAGATTTGCATATCCCCTAGTATTCTGCCTGTATTTCAGAATGTCACTCCAAAATCTCCTCCTGTTGTCCCACTGCTATCTCCAATTCAGGATCCCTGCTGATGAGCTTACCTTTCCTCTAGAAATTCTCTCGTCCTTCCTGCTTCTCACTACCAAACCTACCACTGTCCATGATCCTTAGACTTTCCCTGTCCCTGAGACTTGCAACCTTGTCATTCCTTCAGCTCTTCTTTATCCTTCCCCTCCAAACACGGCTGGTATGGCGTACTGGTAAGAACCCATACCGGCCGTATTCACCCACATAAAAGTGCTGCAGCAGCAGCGCTTTAATGTTCCTGCTGCTTTTGCCTCCCGTGTCAGGGTCCCTGCCGGTATAGACCCTACCAACAGGGCCACTGACTCAGGGTGGGGCAACACCGTTAAAGTGCTGCCGCGATAGAGCTTTGTGGATCCTTGAAGTGCTGCTGTGGCAGCGCTTCAACATCTCTGCTCTTTTTGTCCCCCATCCTGGCCACCAACAGTGAAGAGGGAGTGGGCGAAGAGAACAGCTGCCCCAACTACAGATACTTACTGGTACGGGGCTGGGTTGGGGGCCAGCTCTGACCCCCCAGCCTCATTCCTACCACTTGAGGCCCTGTCCTTTCTGGGGGCCAGAGCTGGCCCGAGCCCAGCCCCATACCGGTAAGTGCCTATAGTTACTTTCACTCCTGCCTCCAAATCCTCTCTTTTCCTACATCAGCGCTAACATCCTCTCTTTCCTTCATCCCAACTGCCAAACCCTTCACCTCTCTTCTTGTTATTCTAACCGCCTCCTCTCAACTCTTCCCACTCCAGTCTATCAAAACCTTGCAGCAATTACTGCCCTTTGCATGCAGTAGTGCCCAGAGGGTCTAGCTTCCCTCTGCTAGGCACTAGAGAAAACTTTAAAAACCATTCTGTTGCCACTCCAAGCAGGCCACCATCCTTAAGTACTTCCTGTCCCCTTGTGTCATGTGCAAGGACCACCTCATCCCCCAAACTCTGATTCACTCGAACCTGCTTACATCTCACCTGGCTTTCTTCCAATCCTCCTTCATGCACAGTGCTCTGCCCATCTCCCCTTTTCCTCATCCATGGATTTGGGCCTTTCCTGTTGCCTTCTGTATCTTGGTAAAGGCAACCAATCACACCAACCGTCTTCCCTCCATTGCTGGTTTGTCACTGCTGCCTGCTCTTGTGCCACAGTTTTTAATGGGTTCTGATCTGCTAATTTAGGACGCAGACGCTCACTAGGCTCCTAGTCCGGTGTTCCTACACAGTTGTGAATTGCATGAACATGTATGATGCTAAAGCAAGTAATAGCAGAGGGAAGCAAAGTGCCTTGTTCAAGATCATGCAGCATGTTAGTAAATCAACTGGGATTAGACTGGAGCAGTCTCATGCAGGGTCAGAGCTCTACAGCATATGATATAGGTGGAAAGCAAAGAGAAATGGGTATATACAAGAACTGCACCAGAAATGGGTATATACAAGAACTGCATTGTATATACAATGGCCCTGGAATTTGTCTCGGGAAATCAATGTCCCCTACAAGTTGTCAGGAGATTAAGAGAATCCAGTGCTGGGGTCAACATATCTCAACCTGTTCTTAGGCTAAAGCTATTTTATACCAGGCAAGCTCAGCAGTCTTCATTACATTTCCCTCCAAACCAAGTCCACTCAATACCAACAGTTGTTTCACTGGCATTTGAACCACATTCAATGAATACCCCCACTCTTCTTGAAATTTTCCTTCCTCCAACTGCTCCACCCACCATCCTTCCAGAGTCACTTTGCCCATGCATCTTCCACCCCTTATGTATTACGTAGGGAAAAGGCTGGGCCCTACTATTAGTATGCATGGAGAAGTGCCACTATGCACAAGCTGGGCTCCACTCAGCTACAGGTGTGGCTAGGGAAAGGAGGCTAGGAACAGCCATTCCTTGTGGCATAGTCTTGTTTTGGGCAGCAGAATTTATAGTGGAGATGAGCAGGTACCTGGAAGTCCCTAGCAGCAACGAGGCCTTGGGGAAAACAAATGGGACAAAACTGGTGAGAACAGGTCCATTTCCCTTGGATCCTTGGCAAAAACTGGTAACTTCCCCCTGGCAATTCAACTATCCTCCCACCACCTAGGAAGAATGACACAATAGAGCAGTATGTCCAAAAAGGCTGTGCAGATCTAGGCTTCCTTCCGTACAGTTTTAGGATGGGAGCATATAACCCACTGTGTCAGTTTTCCAGATTGTGGGTTGTCTTTATTTACAGGAGCAGACTGGGATTCAAGAGATATGGATTCTAATTCCATAGAGTCTGAGTCTGCCACAGAGCCAGTGTAGCCTTGGGCAAAACATGTAACTGCTCCCTACCTCAGTCTGCTCATATGGAGACAGTACCCCTTACCTCCTAAGTGCAGTAAGACTTCATTCTTTGTCGTACTTTCAGATCCCCAG
Organism: Dermatemys mawii; assembly: GCA_007922305.1. Taxonomy (NCBI): domain Eukaryota; kingdom Metazoa; phylum Chordata; order Testudines; family Dermatemydidae; genus Dermatemys; species Dermatemys mawii. The sequence goes on along the minus strand of ML677332.1, from coordinate 38,483,349 downwards.
ATGGAAGGCGCTAAAGTGTAGAGTATTATCAAATAATCTGCTGGTTGGTCTCTTCATTCCAGCCAAACAGCACGAGGCCAAAGGATAGCATTCTTTTTAAAAAAAACCACACACCAGAGGTTAGACATTCACTTCAAAAGAACTTTTTTAATTTAGAAATGCAGTTATATACATAGAACAATTAAAATTAAATTAAACTTTGTACAAATATTAAAATACTATCTTCACACCCACTGCAATGTACAGGAGACCAGAAAATATATATATAAAATAAAGCAAAAATAAAACTGAGTGAGTGACATCCTGCACAGCATCAATTACGTTTCATTTGTTTTAAAATCCCACATCTAGGAGTACCATTCCGCAAACAATTCCATAGTGGTGTGACTCAGATAAAAACCAGAAAACAACTTAATGCATTGAAGGCAACCAAGCTTCCCTATCTGTAACTACCTGCAGTGAGCTCACTGCATCACACAATGTCTGCTCCACAGACAGTTCAGCTTTGTGTTTGGTTTGAACTCTTATGTAAAGTTGAGAATCAAAAATAAAAATATTACTTTCCAGAAGAATTAGATTGCCCCTTTCCTTGGCTCACCCTTGGACAAAAGCAAAAAGCGTATGTTAAAATTGAAGAAGAGCATCGATTTAGTTCAGACACATCCACTCTGGTGCAACCACATGTAACCTCTTGAAGTTATCCATAAGGCCAAGTTAGAAGCAGTACGGAGGACAGAACTCTCTAAAGAGAGGTCTGGGAGACTTACATGCTTTGTCCCGGGAGGGGTGAAAGCTGGACAATCATTCTTGGGTTTTGTTTTGTTTTTCCCCACAAGGTTCTGAAATGTTGGCAGAGGGTTCATTTCCAATATAAAAACACTCCCTCAAATTAAGCCAGCCATAGGCAGCCTCTCTGTGCTTCCAAGGCCTTTTAAAGAGAGAACTGAAGTTTCTTAAACTACAAGTTTCTGTGAACAAATGTCTTCATCAAATTTAAATCAGCAGTTCCTTCTTTGCAGGGTGACATTTATTGTGCTAGTGTCTGAGAACCAGGAAGTGAAACAGATTATACCAGTTCTGTTGTCTAGGCTGTGTGAAGATTATTAATAAAAACAATTGCTGTCCAAAAATAGAAACTAATTTGAAAATTAGTTTAACAATATGACATATTGTAAACAGATCAGCAAGGAAATCTGAACTTCTCTCTCTTGCTGCGTCTCCACATTTTTAAATGGCAGAGTCATTGGTTTTTAGTATCTGATCATCTAGGCACAGTGAACCCTTCCTTATGGGCTCACCATTATACGCATTTGCATGCAATAGTTTGAGCCACCGACAGGGCTTGCCAGAGCTTTTAACAACAGATCCTACTCTCTTTCCCCAAGTTTTCTAGGTGCTCTCTCTTCTGTACTCACAGCAATAATCTCCCAGCCCCGCTTATGTCCAACAGCAAAACTTACTGCGCTCACTGAGACCCAATTCAAATCAACCCAAAATCTCTACACTTGGGGGGAGTCTTGTACACTTCCTTCTGGAATAATGTCAGTATTTCTCTCCCAAATTGCTCCATGTGCTGTGAGGTCAAGTCACATCTCCAGATGCATAGAAACCCTGCTAAGTTGTTGAACTGTTAAATGGGGAAACCCTGAGAGAGTTCACTTCCAAGGGGAAATACACAAGATGATGCTCACAGAGCGTAATTTTATGTTGCAAGTTTGCTGTTGATTTAAAAGGATGGGAATCCTCTGGCTTGGCTTGGTCCCAGAGCCCTAATTGTGCAGCAGTCCTACAAAGGAGAAGAACGCTACAGAACCTTGCTCCTTCTACCTGCAGAAGAGTGAGGCCCTTATTAACAAAAACAAGCCATCGAAGTTCCCTTAACTGTTACTAATCCCTTTACGTTCTTCCAACACGGGCATGATTAAAGTTTGCTTTTAATTCACCTTGCACTTCATAAATTTGGGCACTGAGAAGAGACCAATCCAGTTCACTTTCATTTGTAATCAGTTTCACTTTCTGGATCTCCCACACTAAGCTGGTACTGTAATATTTGAATTGCAAACATGGCAGAGAAATATCCTTTTAAAAAAACCCCCATGAACCCCACACCTTTCAACTGGAATAGCAAGGAAATCGTGGAAGAGTTTCTATTGCACATAGTGTTTTGGAAATTTCTCCTGACAGTGTCCCTTTACATTTTGTACCCCCTTATACTTTTATTTTAATAAGTGCCAGCTATTTTTACATTTCATGTATAATTAAATCATTTGAATGTTCTTGCTAAGCATTTCCTGGTACAGCATGTGTAAAACAACACAAAACTGCATAATGTTGGGAATGATCTAGGGGGACTGTCTCCTTCTGACTACTCTGATTCCATCAAGAAACGCTGTATTCAACTTAATGCTAACAAGTTAGGGGACAGCTCATAAGCCAGGGTTCTTTAAGACTGAGTTCTGCAGTTCTTGCTCCCATTGACTAAAATGGGAGGAGTTCTGAGTGTGCAGCATCTTAATCCTTCTAGCTCTCTTCCTTCCCCAGAAATTGATTCCTGCCCCTTCAAGTCTCCCTAAGACTTGGAAGATATGCAGGTAATGGTCCACATGCTGCTCAATAAAAAGAAAGAAAATGAGTTGTTTTTTCTTTTAAAAATCCAGTAGATATGTTTTCAAACAGGTTTTTTCCCCTCTTCATTCTCTCTCATTTTATATGAAAGTGAACTCTAAAGTTGAATGCTTGGGAAGGCGAAACACAATAACTCAAAAGCTGTTTCTGATTGTTCTGGCTTGCACCAGATCTAACGTTTCTAGTCTGAATCGATGTTTCCACAGAAGAAAGTGGCACGCTGGTTTTCTGCGACCGCCGGGGCATCAGATATTACCAGCCAGCAGGCTACAATTAGATCCCTTCATGAAAAGCCATACTCCAGTATCAGTAGCTGTTGTTTTATCCTCTTAAAAAAGAGAGACACTGATTGTCTATTTCTGCTGATTATTAAGATTACAGCCACATCTTTTCCCTTTCTTCTCCTCCCCTCTCCCCAGGAAAGAAACTCTGGGGGCCTCTATAAAACAAAATTAAGGTCCCCTTCTTCTCTTGTTATTCTCTGGTTGATTATTTCTCTCAGACTGGTGGCTAACCACACTACTGTGAGTGGGGGATGGTGGACACAGGCACTGTGTGCTTTCTGTTAGGCAAATGACTGACTGTTTCAGCATTCAGCGCAAAGTCAGGCCCTGGGATCAAATTCCAGCTTCATTAAGAGAATGCTCTTCTGTCAGCTAAAAAGTGTGGCACCTGGCCTTTGCATCCAGGCTGCTGGGTGTCAGCTTTGGTTACCAGGGAGCCTTAAGCTAATTAGAGAGCAATTAATTCTACTTTGTATTTGTTTGAAGAAAACAAGGTCAGTGTTTGCACTTCGATAAGAAGTGAGAGACCAAGTTATAGGGACACTTATTTCAAACGTGATTTTGCAGAAGAACAATTTTAAAACAGTAGAAATATTTCCATGATGATTTTTTTTTTAAACTCCAATGGAAACAGTTTACAAACTAATACACTTAGGCCTGCGCTGTCTGAAAGCCAAATACTGCAGCACCAGTAAGCTGGAAATGAAACAAGTTTGGTTTTTATTGTCCAAACTGACACAGAAACAAAACCAAGGATAGTGAAAGTTGGATTTGTCAAATTCTTGCAGTAACGCAAGGTGTTGTAACAGGTAAAGAAGTTTGTTTAAAATATACTATTTTTAACTTGACAGCATCTCTTTAAAACAATTCTTGCGACTTAATTTACAAGATACAAGGTATGGGGGGAATAGAACTGTTCCTCATATACACATGCACTGTTACAGCTGTCCTGGGAATTAATAGGCGAATGTATTAGGGAATTTAATGAGCAGGGGAGTCTGGTTGCTGGCTATACACTGCAGCCAATCCTGCCCACTGCAGCTTAACCTCAGTTACTGCAGCAATAATCCATTTTAAAGTGTTATACAACACTAAGTAGTCTAATATAGTCACTGCTCTGGGGAGGGAGAACAATTATAAAGGGGAGAGAAGGGGCACTGAGGTATGCACTCAGAAGTCACAAGTTGCTGAGCAAAGCCACATCTCATTGCTCCCTCCATTTCAAATACAAATTCACTAGCTTCTCTTTGGGACAACTGCTAGTTGACCATCTGACTAGGGTGCTGGGGTGAGCATGCACACCTCCATACATGGCTTCTTTTGCCTTAGTCCAACTAATGAGCTGCACAGACCATTTTTTGAGGGGCCAGGCACTGCTGCTGGAACCAACTCCAGGGAAGCTGTTCCCTTGTCCTCCCTTCTTAACTCCTTTAAATCCTCTACCAAGCCCCAAACATGCATTTGACCTTGGGATACAGTTGTCCCTAGCAGCATCATTCATGCAGGAAACGACACATGTAACCACCTCCAGTATGTCACACCAGGCCCTATATACACAAGGGACAAGGAATGTATTCCTAGACTTATTTTAAAACAGCTCTGTCAAAAGCATCATTAAAACTCATGCTCTGGACTAGGGTTGGGGTCCTGCTCCAGGAAACTGTTTAAAAACTGCTCTGCTCTCTCCATAATGGCCATGCAACCAAACTGTCAACTCTACTCTTCAGAAGGGGTTTTAGCAAACACACCGTCCCCCTTCCCCGAGAAGAAGAGGCCCACATGTGGGAGCAGCTCCAACTGCACAAAGAGGTCCCACTAGGATAAAACAGCAGCACAACTCTTTCCCTTTAAGGTTATGAAGACATGCTGCAACTATTTAGAAAGTATGATGCTGCACTCGAGTACCCTGCGCTATGTATTCTCTTACCAGGTAATCGGGGATGCTAACCACAAACCCCAGCATTAGCTGACAATGTGAATACACCAGACCCTCGCTAGAACGTGGGATTTGGGGTCCCTGCGCAGTACCGCATTATCATGGGGACCGTGTTACCATGGATTCCAATTAAATTAACTAAATTTGGGATCCATGGCTGCGAATTCGCACTATATAGTTGCACGTTCTAGCAAGGGTTCACTGTATTTCTACTGACAAAATTGCAAGCATAAAAAAAGGCCAAATAAATCCAGATAACATATTAAAAAGCCCTCGCGTTTCCTGGAAAATTGAGGGAGTAAGGGACAATGTTTCTAAATGACTTTTCTATTTTTGCTGTCATGTCAAGTTAAAAGTTGTTGGGGGCTGGCAAACCCAAGCAGTTACACAGGAAAACCGTGATATTTTAAAAAAATTGTCAGACTCCCGCCACCTGCAAAAGAACAGGCCTTTGGATAAACTGGGTCATAATCATGGCACACCATGTCAGCAGAACGTGACTAACCTGCAGTTAACGTAGGCTTGGTTAACTGGAGTTCAGATAATCAGGGTTGTACTGTAAGTTTTCTTGCTTCTAGGCCTTGTCTAGAACTAGCCTTTTGAAAAAATTTTCCTAGAGCTTAGCACCAGGAGCTGTCCCTGTGTTGGACCAGCACTGGGAGGAACTGGTAAAATGTCTCAGAGTAGAGACAGCCCTAGACTTCAGGAAACACAAACACCGAGTGGCTTGTGAGTCGATGAAAGAACAAGAGCGGGATTTTCTGGAACGGAATCTTGCAGAGACAGACACGGTTACTCTGCTACATCAAGGGTGTAAGTATATTTGGAGTGGGGGGAGATGGGAGATAAAGAAGGCATAAGGGGAGGAAGAAATTTTTTTTCAGGTGTTCCCAAAAATCTTGTAAAAAAAGTCAGACTTCTCTGTCTTTACAATAGTCAGTGATGCCTAATTGTTAATATGCAACTAAGTTACAGAACATACCAATGTTTTTTTAAAAACTATGAGCACTGCTGGATAGTGTAAATTACCCACATTGGAACTGTTGGAGAGTTCTGTCCTGCCCTAGTCACCAAGATGATATTGGAAGAAAGGCCTTAATATAAACCATGTCTGCACCCAATGAGCAAGCAGTTCTTGGTCCCTGCTCTCTGGGCTGCTGAAGAGCTAGCGAGGCCTGTGATAAGCTGCGACAAGCCAGTGTGAGGAGAAAGGCACAAGAGCAGCTCTCCAGAAGCTGCTGTCAAACATTCGGCACAGGGAGGGGAGAAGAGGGAGGAGCTCAAATCCATTACATTACTCAAGCTCCTAATGCAGATGGAATGGGAAGGCCGACACCGCTCCAAGCTGAAGGGCGCATCGAGGAGACAACCAGGTGACATCCTTTGGATCTTCAGCTGAAGGGTCTCTGCTTGGAGGTATCCAGGGCCCAGCTCGTGAAGGTGGAGAAGGCTGCACAGAATGCTTGCATCCCAAGGAAGAAGAGGGGGAACCAAGAGGGAGAAGGCTAACCAAATGCAGCAAGCCTCATGCTTCCTTCAACAAAGGAATATCTGGGATGGAAAAGAAAGAGAGGTCAGACTTTCCTTGGGTGACTTTATGGAACTTCTAACAGGTGGCAGCAAAGTGCACAGACGTGTATGTTACAGTCCCTCCCACATTCCAGTACAGACAGACACACCCTAGTACAGGGGTCGGCAACCTTTCAGAAGTGGTGTGCCGAGTCTTCATTTATTCACTCTAATTTAAGGTACTGCGTGCCAATAATACATTAACGTTTTTTAGAAGGTCTCTTTCTATAAGTTTATAATATAGAACTAAACTCGTGTTGTTTATAAAGTAAACAAGGTTTTTAAAATATTTAAGCTGCTTCACTTAAAATTCAATTAAAATGCAGAGCCCTCCCAGACTGGTGGCCAGTACTCAGGCAGTGTGAGTGCCACTGAAAATCAGCTTGTGCGCCGCCTTGGCACGCATGCCATAGGTTGCCTACTCCTGCCCTAGTACAATGGCAGTGCAGCATTCCCCCTCCGAAACCAGATGGCACTTCTCCCCACGCCCTCCAGCGGCCTCCCTATAGATCTGGAGTTTCTTATTGCCTTAGCCTAGCAACAGCAGACGACTGCAAATAGGCCTGTGGCCAGTTAACCTTTCATTACAGCCAGTGCAAGCTCCCAGATAGGTGGGAGTTAGGCAGCTCCAGCACGATCTTGACACAGTAAGCTAACCTTTCGGTTGGTCTTCCTTATAACATAAGGCCTGCCATATTGGGTCAGACCAAAGGTCCACCTAGCCCAGTATCCTGTCTTCCGACAGTGGCCAGCACCAGGCACTTCAGAGGGAATGAACAGAACAGGTAATCAAGTGAGACATCACGCTGCCCATTCCCAACTTCTGGCTTATAGCCATTTGCCCCACTGAGAAGTTCCTTAAACAGTGATTTAAAAGCAGCACTAAACATTGCAGAACACTTGGACTGTCCACCTATTTCGGCAGAGTCAGAAAGGCCTAATAGATCAGCTTCGGACAACATTGTCCCCCAACTCTCCTACCCACATTGGAAGTTTTCCTCCCATCTCTGGGAATTTTGGTATTTCCCTCCCTGTAGGAGAAATAACCTTTGGGGTTTTATTGTTGAGTAGAGATCTAAGTCATGGTTACTGACGATTATAGGGCTTGCGGCAATGGAAAATAAAGTTCTGCTTTGTGCTATCTACAAGCCATTTATGCTCTTGACCTAGTGGGTCTAACCTCTACAGAAGCAACACTTTGTTGTGTCTCCATATCAGCTCTGTCCCTGTAAGGTCTTTCCTACCGCAGAGGGCTGATCCATGTTCTGTGGACTCCTGTCTATTACAGGACTGAGGCACAAGACCATCACAACTCATTCCTCTTAGAACTTCAAACCAGACTTGTGCTCTGGGTCTGTAGTACTTTAAGCACCATGCTAGCCAGTCCCTTGCCTTGTCAGTTACAGTGCCCCAAATGGAGGAGCCTCAGAAGTGTAAAGTGATCATTTTCAAAAGAGTGCCCTGCTCCAACAAGCGGATGTCCCTAAATAGAACTGCTCTGCATTTTCATGGCGCCGCTTGGGGTGGGGAGAAAGTTCTTTGCCAGTGACTTGATAAAGACCAGAGGAAACACCACAGCAGAACAGACTTGTGGTCCTTTTAGTCTGGCATCTTGCCTTTGATGCAGGCCAATGCCGGATGCTTTGGAGGAAGATGTAGAGCCCCTGGTAGGCAACTAATTACATAACACTGCACAGTGGAGGCAGAGAAATTTCTCTGACACTCAGCTGGTGACCAGCTTGTGCCCTGAAGCACAAGAATCAATGGCCCTTGTAATTTTCATCCTAGCTAGCTGCACCGGAGTGACTGTTCTTATTCACATTAGTGTCTCATTCGATATTCCCTGTTCATTTCACGTACCGTCTGTATATTCCTCGGAGGAAGTAAGTGATAAAAGGCTTTGTATATCACTGCTTTCTGAGTCTTGAGCATCTTTGTGCACAGGTCTACTGCTAGCCATGCCAGCTACCCAGGAAGAGGTGGTGGCCTGGTGTACGAGAACAGTTTCAGAGCGTTGAGAGCCACTGGCTTCACACAGTCCAGAGTGTCCTGGGGCCTCGTCCTCTCCAACAAAGCAGTTCCGAGCCCCTTGGTCCTGCTGCTGCTGCATCTCACTTGTTCCACTCTGCCCAGCTCCCTCGGACAGCACAATCTGTACCCGCGAATCTGAGGGGGGAATGCAGTTCCCTGCGCTGCCATAGACTGCTTCTTCATAGGATGGCAAGGCCACCTGGACACCATCCACCATCATGGAGACCTGATCCCCAGATACACCTTGATCACGTCTTGAAAGAGGAGAAAGCTAATTTAGAGCGTATATACAGACAGATAGTTCTGTGCGTCTGTGAGCCCCCCACCAAGCCAACGAGCCATGAAGTAACCTTTCCTTATCCCAATCTCACCACTCAACAGTCACCTCTTCGGGGGAGAAGTATTGAATTTTACCAACATCCCATTAAAAGCCATCGCCTCCTTGTGCTGCCATGCAAGTGACCACACACTAGTTCTCTATCCTGTTACAGTGGCTGGCGCTGCAGAAAAGATGGGCATGCTCCAGAACTCTGCCCCCAAATGAGACAATGCCCTGCAGCTCAACAGCCACCTCACCAGCTGTTTAAGGAGCAGCAGTGACTGGTTGAGCAGACAAATCTGTACCCACCCAGAAGAAGGGCAGCATAGCATAGTATACACCTCTGGCAACAGCAGCAGTTGAAATGTGAGACCCTCCCCACCTCCATGTACAGCTGTCTTTTCCCAGGTCAGGAGGGCAAATGGCCTGTACTTTTTTTTATGCTCCCCCACAGCAGGGATAATCAGAGATGTGCACATACGTCAGAAGCTCCTCAATGACCAATTTCCTCTGGCTAGCCAGTACCTTTATTTGGTGATATCAGCACAATTCACAGCCACAGAAGCAACTGAGAGATCTCTTGAATGAGCTGGGCACTGGCAGGGGAAGGGGCAGATGCAAACACAGGCTCTTACCTGGGCAATCATCCAACACTGGAAAAGGAAGGAGGCTGAAGTAGAGGACAGTTCAATAGGGTTTGGATAACGTCTTACATTTAAAATTTAGAAGCACAGAGACGGAACAGCAAATAGCTCACCAGGTGGAATGGGAGAACAGTAGCCACAGAAAATGAGAGAAGCAGAGCACCGCCCAAAACCACTGCTGTATCCAAGTTCAGGGGATGTCCAGGAGGAAGTGCTGCACACACTGCTTCACAGTGCACAAATGCTGCACACACTGCTTCACAGTGCACAAATGCTGTGTTTCCTGAAATCCATGGAGACACTGTGCCACCCACAGATCTCTTCCCACCCATAATACTGCCTGTGTGCTGTCACTGGAGACACATAAGTGAGGCAGCTAAAAGTAATGGGTGCATGGAGGGAAAAAGACCCCACACAACTCCACTATGTCCTGAGTTTGTGAGGCCCATGGTTTAAATATGGCAGGGGATAGCCCTTTCCTCAACTCTATTCAGTGTGCTGTCCTACAGTGTGTCTGTGTAGGGGTGTGAGACCCAGCTTCCAACAGACTACGTTCACATCACAAAAAACCACCAGCACACGTTAGTGCTGACTGATGCCAACAAGGGGAAGTCTTAATGGACAGACCAAAGACTGACAGGAGCTGGGGACTGAAACCTCTCCAGATAAGGGCTGAGGTACATTGGCAGGGCAGTAGGCAGGGGAAGCTTGTGGTAAAACTGCCAGTATCACATCTATTCTGTAGAGGACAAGAACAGAGTCTCTTTTCTTGTGTCATCAACCCGATGGCATCATCTTTTGCCAGCAGTAAATTTATTTAAAGGAAAGGGATGAGAAGTTATGGCCATTAAAACCAGACCCTGCTCATCACAACATGAAGAGATTATACAGAAACCCAGCAGACCAACAAAGCAACAGACTTGAAGAAAGAGTGATGAAGAAAAGCAGAAAAAGATGAAAAAAAGGGAAGTTACAGAAAAACAGAAGAACAGGACAAAGAAAAGAAAGAAGAGTGATGGGGTTAAGATGACAAAGAGGAGAAACTCAACACCCTTGTGGACTGCACATGTAAATAAATACAACATCCCCCAGCCCCTGCCCTTTGTTGAAACTTTTCTCTCATTGAGCTTACCTGCTGTGATGAAAAGACTTCAGCTTTGGCTGCAGCAAAACGAACAGCACAACTAAGAGAAGGATCAAAGCTACTGAACTTGCAGTGGAGGCCACTATGGAGAGGGTGGGGACCCCGATTGTCGGGGGCGAATCTTTATCTACAAAGCCAAAAGAAACAAAAATTAAACAGTTCATGCCTCAGAACAGCCATCATGTGAACAAGGGTCCTCTAAAAAATGGAAGGCATCTCAGGGAAGAGCAAATAGAAACCAGGGGAGGGAGACTAAAGGAGCTGATTTAGGAGAAAATGAGTTAAATTCATACATTTAGTTTAGCTAAGTGACAACCACAAATAGGGCTGATGACAATGAGGAAAGAAAAGAATTGTTTAGTGTAACAGAAGGGGCGTTTTAGACTGAGCAGCAGGAAAAGCTCCCTGTTAATAGGAATTCTTAGCCTATGGAAGAGTCTGCCCCAAGGAAAGTAGTCCCCATGGCTTGGCACAGGTAAAACGTGACAAGGGAGCTAAGCAGCAGTAGCTATGTTGACAGGAGAAGTCAACACAGCACACTCTACACCAGGGCTTAGGTCAGTCCCACAGTAAGTGCTAGTGTAGACGTAGCCTAGCAAACACGTAGTAGGAAATAATCCTGTACTGGCAGGGAGATGAACTAAGAGGCCTTCTTCTTCTCTACACTGTGTAATTGCCTGTACGTTGCTTCTATCCCCTAACCCATCTAAGTCTTCTGTACTAACCCTCCCCAAAATGCCACCGGCCAATGCCCTTACATGCTTCCGATATAGGACATCCCCATTTAACTGAACCCTAGTTAAGCAAAACTTCCATTTTGCTACAATTCACTATGTCCTCTAGAGTCATACCCAGCAATAGGTACTTAGTGTAGACAAGACTTTCACACAGTGTTCCTGTGTGCTGCATTTTCTGTGAAGCGGTGCGGCACCCGGAGATGGATTAAGATGTGATCGTTTGTTTTGAAGCCTATGGTCTGAATACAGTTTCCTCATTTCTCACTGGCTTTCTCACTACCCTTCTACCAGTGTCTTGAGGTCCTGTGTTTCTGGTCAACCCAGGCCATGTGCAGTATTAACCCATCCCTAGTGATACTAGAGAAAAGCCACATGATCACAGCCATATACATTGCTACTTGCAGTCCTGGAGTGGGTAAAATGCCATCATGCAGGAATGCTGTCCAAGCATGGCTAATTGACACAGCGAAGGGTTCCTTGCATGGACTGGGACTGGGGGAGGAAGTGGGTGGGAAAGAACAGAGGAATTCTTACAATCCCACACTGAACTCCAAGCGCTTCAGGTTCTACCTGGTCATGGATGAATTCTACTTTCCTCTCCCCTGGCACAGATGCTCAGACTAAGGGCTGTAAAAGTGGCCAGGAGGGAAAAGGGCATCTTTGGGAATAGTATAGTAGGTTCTAGTGGCCATAGAGCTTGGGTGAACTCCAAGAAGGGGTGTTTTGTTTGCTTTCTGATTAAGTTAACCCAGAAAGCAAAATATGTTACAAACACTAATCCCTGAGGAAAAGATTTGACTCCAACTGTTGCTGCTGAGTCATTCCACCAGTATATGGTCTCCTCCCCCCATCTGCTTTTATTGGGTATGTATGTTTTTTAAAACCAGAAATCCCACGGACAATAAAATTACAGCAGTATAACAAACATTTTTCTGCAGACTGCTTTACTTTCCTGTCATTGGAGAGGAATTCCTGTCTGGCTTGAGAGAGCCCCACAGAACAAAAGCTGTTAATTTCCATTTGGAAAGAGAGAAAACAGAAAACATCTATCAGCAACATCCATCAGGCCAGACCAAAAAAACAGCACCATGGAGCTCTGCGCTGCACACACTGCAAGCTCCAAAAGTAAATAAATCAGCCCCTCCAAAAATGTGTGTTAGAAAGCACTGGTGAAGAAGAAACACACACACACAAATATCAAGGTGCACAAAGTTTGCTCAAATGAGGAAAGTATTGCTTGCAGCATTGTTGTAGCCCTATTGATCCCCAGGATATCAGACACACAAGGCGGATGATGTACTGTCAGCTTGCCAGCAACCAGAGGGGCAGCACACGACAGAGTAGCTTACTGCCCCCTTCTCTCTAATACGTCAAGATGGAATCTGTGGTCTCAGCAGGCTAATACAGGAGCCTCCACTAAAACCATGATGGAGATCTGCATCCAGAAGCACATCTTCAGAGGCCATGTTTCCGTGTTAAAGAACATGGGCTGGACTTTGACAGGAAAAATGTAGGAGAGGTGTTTTCTCTTTTACACTGGGAGCTGGGATTAACATTAATTTTGTTTGTATAGCACCTAGCACAACAACAGGCCGAACCTTATCATGTTTTTTAGGTATAATACATAATAAATAATACAGAAGACAGTCTAAAATGGAAGCTACCTTCCTTACTTGCTGTAATGTATTACCCACCTTGGCTTAGCCTACAGCTAATCTCCATGGCTGGATTCCATTCTCCATTCTTGCATGTCAAGTATTTGTAATCTCCCTTTAGCATGTAGCCTTCATCACATACATACTCTATGACGCTGTTTGATGTCAGAGGGTCACTGCAAGGAGTTGGATGGCATTTGTAGCCTCCATTCTCAGGCTCCGGTGGACGGGGGCAAACTGGAAGAAAGGAGGAAAGGAGAGAGATCATCATGAAGATGTTGCATAGAGGAAGACTTCAATTGCGCAAGTACTGACTCGTACTGACTTTGCAAAAATCAACTGAAAATGTGGTCCATGTTTGTAGTTCCTTCTCCTGGCTTCTGAGAAGTATTTTGTTACCAGAAATGGGAAGAAACAGCATAATGAAAAAATTACGCTCCACTGCCTGGGTTTCACCCCTACCAAATCTAGTGCAGTTGCTGACTATTAGGTTTTATTCCAATACTATAGTTAGCCATCAAGTCAAGGAAGGGTCAAATAAAGAGACTTAGAAAACAAGGTAAGTAGAGCATGTCTACACAGCAAAAGATGAAAACAAAAACCCAGCTAACTAATGGGTCAACTAACTTAGGCTCTGAGGGCTCACGTTACATGGCTAAAAATACAGTGAAACCCCGCAATACCACGCCCCGCGACATAAACGGATTCACTTATAATGCAGGGCGCGCGTGGCTCTGGATGGCGGCAGCGGGCACTGCTTTGATGTAGCATAACCCCGCAATACCGCGACCCCGTGTTTATTGCGATCGATATTTTTGGACCCCAATTGTTGTGGTATTGCGGGGTTCCACTATAAATGTAGATGCTCCCATTCAGGCGGGAGCAACTACACTGAAATTTGGGTGCAGACACGCTGCCATGGGTTTTCCCCCACCCCTTTCTTTTCAGTGTAGACAAACCCTAAGAGACATCCAAAGCAGTGACACTTGTAAATTGCTTCAACTGGGGACATCTCTCTAGACATGCCCATAAAGTTCTTAATCCTATGTCTCCCCATACGGTCACTTCATTATTGGTTTTCTTCTCTCTCTAAGGTCCAGACAGCTTAGTCAGCCTGTACAACTTGTTATGGAGAGAGAACATTCTTTCCTCCCACTCAAATGAATTATAGAATGATATGTCTGGAAAGGACCTCAAAAGGTCATCTAGTCCAGTCCCCTGCGCTCATGGCAGGACTAAGTATTAGACCACCTCTGATAGGTGTTTGTCTAACCTACTCTTAATCTGCAATGATGGAGATTCCCACAGCTTCCCTAGGCAATTCATTCCAGTCTTAACGACCCTGACAGTTATGAAGCTTTTTCCTCATGTCCAACCCTTGCTGTAATTTAAGCCCATTGTTTCCTGACCTATCCTCATAGGTTAACTAGAACAATTTTTCTCCCTCCTCTTTATAACAACCTTTCAAGTTCTCAACGAATGTTAATCAAGTCCTCTCGTCTTCTCTTCTCCAGACTAAAACAAACCCATTTTTTTCAATCTTCCCTCATAAGTCATGTTTTCTAGACCTTTATTCATTTTTGTTGCTCTTCTCTGGACTTCCTCCAATTTGTCCACATCTTTCCTGAAATGTGATGCTCAGAACTGGGCACAATACTCCACTTGAGGCCTAATCAGAGCAGGGTAGAGCGGAAGAATTACTTCTATCTTGCTTACAATACTCTTGCTAATACATTCCAGAATGACGACGTTTGGCTCTTTCGCAAAAGCGTTAACACTGTTGACTCATTTAGCTTGTGATCCACTATGGCTCTGATATCCCTTTCTGTCATACTCCTTTCTTGGCAGTCATTTCCCATTTTGTATGTGTACAAATGATTGTTCCTTCCTAAGTGGCATACTTTGCATTTGTTCTTACTGAATTTCATCCTATTTACTTTAGAGCATTTCTCCAGTTTGTCCAGATCACTGAATTTTACTCCTATCCTCCAAAGCAATTGCAACCTCCCTGCAAACTTTATAAGTGTACTCTCTATGCCATTATCTAAATCACTGAGGAAGATATTGAACAGACCCAGAATGGATCACACAGGACCCCACTCATTATGCCCTTCCAGCATGACTGTGAACCTTTGATAACTACTCTCTAGGAACAGTTTTCCAACCAGTTATTCATCCACCCTACAGTAGCTCTATCTAGGTTGGATTTCCCTAGTTTGTTTATGAAAATGGCATGTGAGACAGTATCAAAAGCCTTACTAAAATTGAGATCATACCATATCTACCACTTCCCCCTCCACCAGGTTTGTTACCCTGTCAAAGAAAGCTATTAGGTTGCTTTGACAAATCAATGCTGTTACTTATCAGTTTATTATCTTGGTATTTGCAAATTGATTGCTTAATTATTTGTTCCATTATCTTTCATGGTACTGAAGTTACGCCAACTCGTCTATAATCCCTCGGATTGTCCTTATTTCCCTTTTTATAGATGGGCACTATATTTGCCCTTCTCCAGTCTTCTGGAATCTCTCCCATCTTCAATTAGTTTTAGAAAATAGTCACTAATAGCTCAGATATCTCCTCATTCAGCTCCTTGAGTATTCTAGGATGTATTTCATCAGGCTCTAGTGACTTCAAGACATCTAATTTGACATGAGCAATGCCCAGCTTAGGGCATTGATGAAAACAGTTGCCCCATTTGAATGGAAAAGCAGGGTCTAAGAGCTGAGCCTAGAGAAAGAAGGGCAGACACATGAAATAGCCTCAGAGCTAAACCCTGCTGGCAGAATGATTCTTATTTTGTGTTTATTTTCTTTTTGACTTTGGAGAGAATGTGTTTGTGCGTATGTGCGTGCACGTATTCTTGTAGTAACCTGGCCAGAACGCTCTTCTGGAAGCCATCAGAGCTTGAAAAGGTTGTTGGGGAAAACTAAGGCCGAGCGGCTGAAGCACTGTGCCTCACAAGGAGGTGGGCAGCAAACTGACAACATGGTTGCTTGTCTATTTAGAAGGGGCAAATGTATATCAAGGCCTTGTGGAAAACCAAAGAGTTCTGCTACATTTCTGCCAGTATAATCAATAGCCACAGATGGGGAAAAATAGAAAATGAAGAAATTGGTATGAAAACAGGATCTTTGCTGCTTATGATTTCATCTCCTCTGGCAGCTTACTGTTATTGCTGGCAGCATGCAGAGTCTTTGATATGCTCTCCACTACCACCACTTATCAACTGAGGAACCCATCCTATTCTGAAGGTGATCCTCCTACAGTAATCTGGACAGCGAAAAAAATATCAAACTGAAGTGAATATTCTTACATTATTCAAACACTGAATGACGGGGAGAAGAGTCCATCACTTCTCCCTTTAAATCCAGAACAACAACTCCATCCTAGTGAGGAAGCTTGTTCATATTTTAATAAAACACTCTGGAGCCTGAATAAATTCAGGTACTTTAATTTTCACCACAGTGGGTTACCTACATCCTCTCTTGTAATCTCTGAAATACACATACCTTCTGACACATGCAAGGGAGTGATGGTGCTACAGTTCCACACATGATTCCAGGGTAACTGGATGGTATTACTTCAAATGATCACCAATGAAATAGGTTTCACAGCCTGTATCCGAAGGTGATGGCTAGATACAGTCGGATACAGATTAACACAGCTACTACTCTGAAACCCGTCACCATGCAAAGCACTGAATTTAGCTGTATGAAGTGGAAATATCTTCCTACTGTATGTTGCACTCCATGCATCTGATGACGTGGGTTCTAGCCCATGAACGCTTATGTCCAAATAAATTTGTTATCCTGTAAGGTGCCACAAGTACCAACGCCACTAGCCGTCACCAATGAAATAGTTAATCCTGACTTAACGTGGAAAGTGACAGCATACACTCCACAGCGAGATGAAGGAGGGTAGGTCATATCTCTTAGGACCAGATACTTTGTACAGAGGCCCTAAGGAGGAGAGTATAGGAAGAAGGAATCCTCCCTCCAGTCCAGTAGTACAGTGTGCTATAGCTACAACCCTGAAATTTGGGAGCTGATGGCACAACACTTGTACACCCACTACACAGGAGATGTATAGAGTCACTTAGTAGCAGGCTAAACAGCCACAACTCTGCACCGCCCTAGTCACACCAGACGACGTGGAGTCCCCTCAAGTGGCCTGCCCCCTCCCCTGCAGTTCTGCTGTGTTTAGGGTCTGCTTCATCTGCAGGAGAAGGCAATTTAAGCATCTAGCCACTGAGCTATTTCATCATGTCTGTCTGTGTATTCGGGACTGCAGGGGGTCACATTCTAAGTATTTTCCCAAAGATTTTTTTTCCTCTTAAATGAGAGTTTAAACTGATGGGTCCAGAAACCTGCTATTGGAACATACTGCTGAGAAGCAACCAGCTCAATACAACCCCTGGTTACAGAAGTAAGGTATTGTTAAAGCAGTTTTCAAATGGACTCTAGCCAATAAGGCAGGAGTGGGCAAACTAAAGCCCACAGGCTGGATTTGGCTCACCGAATTTTGTGAGCGTTCATGGCCCGCCATACAGTTTCTATTCCCAGATGTGGCCCTCAGGCCAAAAAGTCTGCCTACCCCTGCACTAAGTTTACATCTCCATGGGAACTAAAAACCCTTGGTCAGCCAGCTTGGGTTGAGGGGCTGTAAAATTGTTGTGTAGACATTTGGGCTCAACCTGGAACCCGAGCTCTGGGATCCCATGAGAGGGGAGAGTCTCAAAGTCCGAGCTCCAAGCCCGAGCATCTACAGTGGAATTTTTAGCCTCTGAACCTGAGCCCAAATCAGTTGTCCCAAACTGCAGCCCTTCCATGGGTCTTCCATTCCAATGGAGAAGCACCCTTGCTACACAAGCACCTAAAAGTGTTTCTTCTAGTCTCCATTCTTTTGCATTTTATTCATGCATGCCTTTTGCATCAGAAGCCCTACTGGACCGGGTTGCATTTCTTTGTTTGGTGTGCTCTCTATTGGAAAGGGCTACATACACCAGTGATGCTATATAAATTACATACAAAAAGCTTTACTTTACAAATGTTGGGTTACCCTCAAGCAGTTGAAAGCTTCCAAATACCAGAATTTAGGTTACCTAAGCAACCTTAATTCACCCTCCTTGTGTGTATGAATCAGAATGAACAGTCTTCAATTACATGATCACATATTTTCCCTCCAGAAACCCCTGGCCTCATTCAGTGCAAAAGATGGATGATACTCACAGAATGAAGCAGCTGAATATTGTTATCCTGGTCATTCAGTGATCGCTGCCTTGTTTATTGCATACAGTGAAATGATTACAGAATTAGTCATTTCCTCATTGACTTTTCTAGGGCATTTATTGCCATGGGATCTGGGTGCCTCACAAATATTAAGAATTCATCTCCGCTGTGAGGTAAGAGTACTGCCATCTGCATTTTATACCCCAGGAAATAGACACAGAGAGACATGCCTGAGACCGAATGGTGACTCAGAGGCAGAATTAGAGCTATTCCTTGTTCCAGCCAATACAGCCTTAATGCTACAGGGGTTGAGCATGCATAGCTCCCAATGACTTTAACGGCAACTGAGTGACCAGTACCTCTGCCAACCAGGCACCGGGTGTCTCAAGATGGTACCCAGAAAATGAAGAACGTGGCGATAAGCCAAACTTCCCAGAATTTAGATGATGCTAAATCATGAAATAGAATTTCCTAGCTTTCAAGTGCTTGATTTTGCAACCTAAATAATGTTTTTGAGTTGTTTGTATATAACGCATTAAGTCTTTAAAATGGGGTGGGGGAGAGAATCTATTCTGTGCGACTAGTACCATCCTCATCGTGCATCAGCAGCAAGGTTTGAACCCCGACCTTTCAGCACCATAGCACACCTTGAGCTACAAGACTGACTATGCCTATCCCCCTGGCATCCCAGCTTCTCCCCACTCCTCCCTTGACTATCTAGAGGACCTTCTTCCCTATGTGCTGCCAACAGAGGGGTGGGTTTCCAGGTGGGCCACTGGGGCTACGTGCTGAATCCAGAAGGAAGACTTGGTCAGGGGAGAGCCCAGCTGGTGTCTCTCTTCCCCTTTCCCTGGGAGGTATGTAGATGTGAGTATATGGGGGTTTGTGAAATTCCTTTGCCAGGTAGTGCCCCAGAGAGGGGAACGGGCCACTGAGACCACGTGCTGTGTCTGGAATACAGTGGTCAGGAGGAGTTTGGCCTAATTCTCTTTCCAGAGAGACATTCTCCGCTGCTGGGTTTAGTGCAGTGTGGGGGCCCAGCCTTACATTGGAACACTCATCTTCAGTGTGGCATGTTGCCAGCATGCTCCCCACAAACCCATAATGGTGATTTTCTAGGTTACTATACCTGTGTATTTTCCCAGACATGTCCGGTTTTTTGCTTCTTAAATCACCATCTGGGAGGAATTTCCAAAAAGCTGGACATGTGCGGGGAAAATACACAGGTATGGTAACCCTAACGTTACCTGCAGGAGCCGCTTGTCTGGGATGCTTGCCCGATGCCGGCTAACGTGTAAACCGCTTCCCGCCGCAGCTTTGATGACTCCGGCTGGCTGGGAAATGATCTCATTCCTCCTCCAGCCCTACCTACCCTGGCTGGGGGCGCAGTGCTGTGGAGCCATGTGGGCTGCCACCTGGCCCTGGGCACGGGCCCTGCTGCTGCTGCTCCCCCTGGCCCTGGGGCTCCTGCTGCCCGACAGGTCCCTGGCCGCTCTGCTGGGCCTGGGCTGCGCCCGGCTGCTCCATATGCTACTGCCCCAAGCCACTCTCCCTGCGTGTACCTGCCACCCCACCCGCAGCCAGCCTCTGCCATACCCCCTGCCCTGTCTCCAGCCAATGCCTGCCTGAAGCCAGCCAGCCTTACTCCCCAGCCGCACCCGCTGTCTACAGCCAGCTCCACACCTCATGCCCTGCCCACAGCCAGCCCTGCACTCCCTCCCTCCAGCTAGGCCTGCCTCACATCCCTAGCTGCAGCTGGCCCCATGTCTACTGGTGCAGTAACCCTGCACACCTGCTTCAATGAGGGGGGCAGGGAGCAGCTGGGACCAACACATGTGCACACCCTAAGGTGATCAGACAGCAAGTGTGAAAAATCAGGACAGGAGTGGGGGGTAAGAGGAGCCTATATAAGAAAAAGACCCAAAAAATGGAGCTGTCCCTATAAAATCAGGCCACGTGGTCTCCCTAGCACATCGCAGGGAGTGGCGGGGACCCACACACGTAAAATGGAGCTCATTTCTAGTTCAGGCCCATCTTTTTAAGACATAACTTTAGGGGACAAGGAGCAGGGGGTTTGGATGGGTTGGTGGTTCTGAGCGGGGCAGACGGGGCAGGAAGTGGGAGGGAGTGGATAGGGGGCAGAGCCAGGCTGCATGGGGAGGCACAGCCTTCCCTACCCTGCCCTCCATACAAATACACCTCCCCCGCCCGTCCCGTGGAGTGTCCTCTTTTTTGAATGTTCAAATATGGTAACACTAGATTTTCCAAAGTGATTTCCCGCCATTAAACCTGAACAAAATTTCACCAGCCTTTTTCTGGCTCCCAAGGCTTAATTCTTGCCAAATTTCAAAGGCCTGCTGCACACCACCTTCTCAAAAATGTCACATGAATTCTTTACAATGGAAAGTGTTAAGCAACCTAAAACCCGGGAGAGCAGGTAGCCATCTCTACAAGGTAAACGGCACACCCACATTTTCACTGGCTTTTTAATGCATCTGAAGCCTTAACAGAATTCCTATGCATTTCTTGCCTCATCCCCCTACAAAATGGTTTTAAGTCTTGTTCCTAGAAGTGTGAACAGTGCATGGAGCTCCAGGTTGATGAGACACTTACAGCATTGTGCTAAGCAATGGAGGGAAATAAAATAAATCGAGGTAATCGTAATTTCAAGCTTCCCAAGGGGATATTACAGCCTTGGGTGAGTAAAAGCTATTTGGAAAGCTTTGCCTATCCCCCTGGCACTACTTTAAGATTCTCTTATTAATGTAAGAATAGGGTTTGAACACAGCCTACTGTTGCGAGGAACCAAGGTCAGATATTTAGGTTCACACGTCTCTTCAGAAAGATTGTTCTCAGCCAGGGAGGGACAGAGGGGGAGAGAAGAGGGAAGAATCACAAGGCAAGAAAGCCAAGCCTTTGAGTATCACTGAAATCAGCCCAGCAGGAGAGAACTGCCATCTCCAGATGGATGGGCAGGTTTAATCTATGTATCAGGATTTCTACAAGGGCAGCTCTAAAGATGTCAGGCATTTTCATTCATTGTCAAACAAAATGCAAGACAAGTGGGATGTTTGGTTTCACTCTGTAAAATAAAAAGTACAGGAGCTCCTCACTTAAAGTCGTCTGGGTTAACGTCGTTTCGTTGCTGATCAATTAGGGAACATACTGGTTTAAAGTTGTGCAATGCTCCCTTCTAATGTTGTTTGGGAGCCGCCTGCTTTGTCCACTGCTTGCAGGAAGAGCAGCCCATTGCAGGTAGCTGGTGGGGGCTTGGAAGCAGCGTGGACTGGCAGCCCCCTATCAGGGAGCAGGGGGAGTGGGATGAGGCAGAGGCTCTGGGGGGCAGTCAGGGGACGTGGAATGTGGGGGTTGGATAGGGTGAGGGAGTCCTGGAGGGTCTGTCAGGAAGCAGGGGGGTGGATAGGGGTCGGAGCAGTCAGGGGACAGAGAATGGGGGGGTTGGGTAGGGTTTTGAGAAGGGGCATTCAGGGGACAAGGAGCAGGATGGTTGGGTATTCTGAGGAGGGCAGTCAGGGGCAGGAAGTGGGTGGGGGTCGGAGCCTTTCCTACCCTGCCCTCCGTACAATTCTGGAACCCTGATGTGGCCCTCAGGCCAAAAACTTTGCCCACCGCGATGTATGGTCATTAAAGATCCCATGGCACTTTTCGTTACGTTGGGATACTTACCTACTACATGTTTAAGATTAGCAGCTGTGTTAGTCTGTATCCGTAAATAAGACGAGGAAGACTTCGTAGCACCTTAGAGACTAACCAGTTTATTTCAGCATAAGCTTTCGTGGGCTATAGCACACTTCATCGGATGCATAGAATGGAACAGAAGTAAGATGTATTTATACACAAAGAAAGCAAAAAAAAAAAAAATAAAAAAAAATAAAAGGTTGTACATTAGCATACCAATTCTAAGAGGCTGTTTAATTTGGATGGGCCATTATCAGCAGGAGAAAAAAGTTCATTTTTCATTTCAAAAGGTACTTTTTTCTCCTGCTGATAATCGCCCATCCAAATTAAACGCCTCTTAGAATTGGTATGCTACTGTACAACTTTTTTTTTTTCTGTGTGTATAAATGCATCTTACTTCTGTTCCATTCTATGCATCCGATGAAGTGGGCTATAGCCCACGAAAGCTTATGCTGAAATAAACTGGTTAGTCTCTAAGGTGCTACAAAGTCTTCCTCGTCTTATTTACCTACTACAGCTACCCTGTTCCACCCCACAGTGGTCTTTCAGCAATGGGTGAGGCAATTCTTCCTTATTTTAGGAGCCCCTTCATGATGAAGCATGATTTATATGTAATACAAGAGAGATTATAGCTATGACTGTCAATTAGAGAATTTCATAACTTTCTCAACTGGGTATTCAGTCTGGTTAGTGGACCTTGGAGCTCCCACTTAGTGAAGAAATAAAGCATTAAAAACCCGGTCACTCCTTGTAGGATTATGAAGCACACAGTTGCTTTTTATTTTGCTATGAAATGTAGATCATCCCACGAAATGGCAAAGTCACGTTACAACACCAAGCCATCAGAAACAAGCCAAGAAACCCACACAATCACACTGGAGAGCAAAAAAGACAAACTTCTATAACAGAAGACTGACTCCCAAAAGACTGGATTCTCCAATGCACTTAGATACCAAAGAACAAATGCAGAAAAGCAGTCTCCTGCCACAATGTGGATTTACAGAAAGTATAGGTTTTAGGATCATAACCAAAAACTAATAGAGTACTTGAACCTGACAGAAAATAACCTCCACAATTAGCCACTGAGTCACAATACAGACATATTGCTGTGGCAAAGAAGAAGTGTAGCACAATCCACTTACATGCAGGATGAAAGAACAAACTAAACACGTAAATCCACATAACTAGATGAAGGCTAATGTTAGCAGCCTGTCATAGGATTATAAAACCCATAGGCATTTATTGTCTTATTGCCCAGTAGTGACGCCATGAGCGATGCTGGAAAGGCACCTAGGTCAAAGTCTTACATTCCTTTCACAATGTGTATTAGGAAAATGTATATGTGCTTAACCTAAAGTTTCCTTTTGTCAGCTGGCCAGGTCCATAGATCCTACAGCCTGCTTGTTGCAGCAGTGGGTGTAGAACTCAATTCCACCCATCGCTGGCTCAGAGATACAATTCTGCTGCCAGTTTAGCACTTACACAACTATGGTGAAAACTGTCCCCGCTTCCAACCACATACATTCTTATGAGCATAACATGAACAACTAATTATGCCTCCTGAAGAGCATATTCAATGTGTTATTCCCTTACCTACCAAACCACAAACCTTCTCTCACCCAGGCTGGCTTGTGTACTGCTTATGAGAAAGGAAATTTTGGGGTAAGCACACTTACATTTTCCTATGTTTCAGCACAGCAAGGCTCACAGGTGATTATCAGCAGTTTGTAGACTGAGAGGGAAAACAGTTTAGCCTAATCAAAATCACTAGGCACCTGGGCCAGGCCCAACTCCCATTGCCTTCTACGAGCAGGGGGGCCATCTAGGGAGAGCAAGAGGGTGCACTTCCTCCCCTCCCCTCCATGAACAGAGATTGGGGGAGTATGGGACAGTACTGATCCCTTCTCCCACATACTGGATACATCCCAGAGGCAACACTGTGCTGCTTGGCAAAGCTATGAGCAGCAGCAAAAACACCAGAGATGTCTCCCTGGGTCTGCAATCAGACAACACTGTATTAGTTTACATTTGATATCACATTTGAAAAGTTCTCATAAGGGCTAGAATTTTTTTTATTTTAAATTCTGGAGAAATTGATCACCTAGACCCCACATTCACAAGAGAAAGCTCCCCACTCAGCACTAACATATGCTATAGGCTCATAACAAGGGAACTTAAAGCACTGGTACACAATGAATGCAAATGACATTTTCAGCACTAAAAGCTTTTATTATATAACCCTTCCCAGCTGGCTGCCAGGAAATCCATTGTCTAGCCTAGCTCATTTTCTCATGAGAACGTCATGTGCCCAAAGGGTTTGGCTAGTCAGCTGTTCCCGTCTTGGTAAAGATATACACTCCAGTTACTGTATACCAGGCCTGCACAACATGCGGCCCGGGGGCCACATGCAGCCCGCATGGGCTCATTGTGTGGCCCGCGGGGAGTGAGTAGGGGTGGGGCAAGCCAAGCAGTGGGGTGGGGGGAACTGGATGGGGGTGGGGTGAGGGCGGGGCTTTATGGCCCTCGCTGCTTTCCAAGTTGTGCAGGCCTGCTGTATACTATACTGTACCTTGAAAGGGCTCCTCTGGTCAAAGCCTTCTGCTATATCACTGACTAGAAACATGCCTGTGGGAAGGCCAGCACTGCAGCTATCACCAATTCAGTCATCTGAAACAGTGATTACACAACAAAAATTCCAAAGATCTTGTAGTCAGGACTGACAAAGGGTATGGTTACACTTACAAGATTATAGCGCTATAGGTTATAGCGGTCCCCTTATACAGTAATATGTATAGCGCTATTGTATGTCCACACTCAGATGCTCCTGCGGTATAGCATGGCCACATTTGGGGCACTTAATGCGGCATTAAGAGCAGCGCATTAGGGCAGGTATCCCAGCATTCAGCTGGGTGCAACGTGCTTTTTAAACGAGGGGGGTGAGGGGGGACGCGTTGTGTGTATGCGGAGGGAGAGAGACAGTGGTTTTTCCGTTTTTCTGAAAGCCTGTCAGTGAGCCTCCGTTCACAGAAGGCTTTGTTTTCACACAGGCTCCCTCCTTAAACATTTGCATTGCTTATCTGCCGAGTTAAGAAAGAAACTCTAAAGAGGTACTTCCGCATTCCTCCAGCCGAGTTCAAAACAAAGGGAAGAGACGTCAATTGCCTTAAATGGCTCTAGGCATCTCCAGAGATTACTTGTAGCGCAGTGGGTGTCCACATTCTTGCTGTAGCGCTACAGCCCTTATTCCCCATGAGGAGGTGGATTTATAATAGCGCTATAACTCAGCAGTTATAGCGCTATTAGTGCCTTGCCAGTGTGGACGGGGAGTAGGTTATAGCGCTCGTGGGGGCTTTATAGCGCTATAAAGTGCCAGTGTAACCATGGCCAAAGAGTCCTGTGGCACCTTCTAGTCAGGACTCTGCTTAAAAAATACAGGGCTTTCCATAACCCACACATTTCCTTCCTTCCACAGGCAACACTTGTGTTTGGTTACAAAATTCTTTCGCAGAGAGGGAGATGATGAGTGAAGAGGACCAGGTATCATCCGTCCTGGGTCTTAAACAATTGTGTATCTCACTCCATACCTGCAACACACCTCCATCAACCCACAAAAAGCAAAGCAAAGCTGTTGCCTCAGGAATTCCTCCCTTAGGAAGCCGTCTGAGTGGGCAGATATATCTGAAATCAACAGCCCTCTTTATGCCAGCTGTACCAGACTCATACACTCCCCATTTGCTGATGGGCAACTATTCCCCATGCTTCTGGCTTGCAGAGAAATCTCACACACACACACAGATAACAAGGGATATGGCTGGGAATTGTTAGGCATAGAAACGGCCACCACAGCAGGTTATATATAGTCCCATATCTGGCTTTTAGGGTTCTAATAGCTTGAAAGTCCCAGCAATAGGTGTTTGCCCAGCAGTGCCCGTCTAGCTTTCAAATGTGGTGGCTTTCTACTACAGACATTTTTGTGGGGGGGGGGGGGGGAAGGGTGCGAGTCAGCTCTATTATTCTTTTTATTACACATACCTAGATTAGGATCCCATACTAGATTAGGAAACGGCTCATTAAGTATTCAAAAGAGAACTACAATTGCTCATGTAGAGGTCCCATATTAACAAAGGGTCACCAGCTTAGACTCATATCGCAAGGTGTCAGGGCTGAGTCAGACTCCAATTACCTGACTTTTGGGTGGTGTACATGTTGGCACCCAACATTTTAAACACATTTTTGGCTGATGTGATTAAAGCCCACCATGCAAAGTGTTCTCCTCCAGTAGTGACATCAGATCACAGGTTTATCCTCTTTTCCCGGAAGGGTTGGCTGAGGTTCTGACACATGCAATACCACAAGGTGATAGTAAATTGTACTGTCCTGCAACCCTCACCACACATAGCTGTCTCCAATGAAACACAGTCTCTGGCTAGAAAGAATAAAATACACTGTATATTCTCTCATTCTCCCTTAAGATAGCAAAAGTTGGAGGCAACTTATTGTAACCCAGGTTATTTAAAGTAAATAAATAGAAAGTCAGGAGCAGCATCTGAAATGTCTAAGAAGTTATTTAAACTGCATCAGCTACCTATTGCTGATCACTGACCATTTTGTTTCCAGCAGCAGCAAGCTTTCTGAGCATGCTATGTAAATGCTTTTAGTTGACGCCAGCGTTTACATGGTAGCAGTGAGATCATCTGAAGTCCGGATCTTCCTTAGATTTATTACAATGAGCTTGTTTTGTGGGGTGGGAAGAACCCCCTGGCCATCTTCTCTTCAGCAGTTCAGATTTCTCTAGTATATGAGCAGATGGCTCATATCCCAGAAGGGCAAGTCAAAGAAGACAGCTGCTACCACCACTGCCAGTCCCTGCAACAGGAGTTAAAGAACCTCCTTATATTTTATTTGCAAGAGGCAAATTGGGAAAAAAGGACTCAAATGTGAACACGCACAGTTCCAACATATTTAACCCATAAAACAGAAGGAGATTTAAAAAAAAATCCCAAAATGTAATTTCCTTTGGATTATAATGTATTGCATGGAAGACAAAGTCAAAGGGAAACCAGCTTTTTGTTCTTCTTTGAGCCAGGTCCTGCTCCCAGTGAAATCAATGACAACTTTAAATCAATAGAAGCAGGACTGGAGACTTTATTGGGAAATTACAGTTTCCCTACCAAGAAAACATTTTGAAGAGGAGGCTTAATTTTTCATGCACTAAATGTGGGCAAATGAGATGAAACGGAAGAAAGGAGATTTGTATATATAATCATATAGCAGTGCATTTATATAATTAGACACAAGTACTTGCGCTGTGTACCGTAATGGACCCACTCACAGACATTGCATACGTGCCAAAGAATTTTTAAAAAGAGACAGAAAAAGGGGAAAAAAATAAAGACTAATTGCAGTCTTCCACCAATGCAGTCACCATCTGGTGACTCGGTAGAAGCACAGAGCTAAATTAACTTAATTTACATGCTGCAACACTAGAAAAAAACCTATGCTTATTAACACTCTGCCATGATTAGCCAACCATGGAGGAAGCCTGCGATTGCCACTATAATTATGGATATTGTCTTCTTTCCCATTTGAAATTATTTTTTCCAGTGGTGGATTACTCTGCTGAAACAAAAACAAAAACCTATTGGCTTCAGGCAGCTGTAGGGCCCCAGGTTCCTGTTTCTAAAGCTGAATTTTATTTCCATTCTTAAGAAGTCAAAATGCTTTACAATCCCATGCAGGTGGCTCGTTGTGCTTCTGGATTGCTACAACAACTTTATTTGTTTAAAATGAAGTTTTACAGACTATGGGGGAGATTTTGAGACACATATGGTAGTTGGATACCCCACTCACTGGACTGTCAATGGGAGTTACACGTGCCTCTGGGAATTCCTCCTCCCACTCCATCATGCGGAACGGGAAAGAATAATATATTGTAAAAACAAACAAACAGCTCCCAAACCATTCCTTTTTATTAAAAGAAAAAAAATCTCACACAAATGAATACTCAGGAGTTTCCAAGCCTGACACAAGAGCCAGCCTGAAAAGGTGAGGCCTATATGATGAGGGATCATGTTATATAGTACAGCAGCGACCCAAGCAGTAACATAGCACCGTTTGGTCTTGCCTCTGTAAAGGAGAACAAACAATTTTATAGTCAGGTTTCCAAACTCTGTTATAGCCATGCAAAGGTATGACCAGAACATGGTTCCTATGTGGTCAGCATACTATAATGCTAACCCGATTCCCCCAGAAAGTCACAATTTGCTTGGGTTGACAGGCCCGAAGTCAAGCAACTGCCATGATTGTTAGATTTCTGGGGCAGAGACTGTGCCTCTGTACGTGTTTGTACAGTTCCTAGGACCCCAACCCTGATTGGGGCCTCTGGATACCATAGTAATATAAACAAACAAAAAATGGGAGGCCTTTCAACAGAGATCAGCTGATAAACCTGGCTGTTTCACAGGCAGTTTTCACTCTCATTAATGTCTGGCAAAGGGCTGAGAGATCTTTGGAGGAAAGGAACTGTCATATGCAAAAGTATGAAAGCCAGTGGACTAACCATATGACATGCTCTGGCTCTGAACAAGGCAGGCTGACTGGCCTCCCACTCAGCAGCACCAGGACAGCATAAGAGATGGGCACCACTGCTACAAAACTGCCAACTTCAGTTTATCACAAGAACCTGCTTTGGTCAAATGTGTATGGCCAGCTCATATGAATGGACAGTCCCTACACAATCTTCAAACAGCACACAAACCCAGAGTGTCTCCCCATCCCCTAGGGAGAAGGTGAGTTTGGCTTCATGGGCAAGTTTTGACAGTTTCCTTTACTAGACACCTAGACTTTACATATAGCAAAGGAAGCTAAAGCTGTTCCTACTCACTCTAGTCTAGAAGGCAAGGTGGTGCTTTGGATACTAAGAATCTGCTACATGAGAAAATGATTAGTAGGCAACAAGTCACCCAACTCCTTGCTCAGCAGATATTGTAAACAGTTTAGCTGATAGAGCGGATCACACAATCACAAAAGGCACGACTAAGGCCTGGGGTAACTTTGCCTCTGAATCATCATTACAAAAGGTGTTCTGAACTGTTTTGTGCTCTCTGCTTTAGCAATGTCACTGTTTTCAGCACCAGGTGAGCAACAATAAGGAGGAACAAGTTGCTATCATCATGAACTTTAGGTAATTTTTTTGACCACGGATGAATTGGAAACTCACAGGACCTAAAGTGTGTGTGTGGGGGGGGGAATTCTGTGGGGAATACCTGAGCGGGGCTCTTGCCCTTCAACAAAGTCTGTATTCTCCCTCCCATACTGATTTTGAACTTCAACTCCGTATCTTCCTAGGGGCTTATTTCCCCCCTTCTGTGAAGAATTCCCTGAAAAACTAATTCAGAGATTACTTGCACGTTAGCCACCTTATTCCATTAATCTTCTTCCAGACTGATGTTCGGTCTGAGTATAGCAACACAGTATTCCCCTTTTTAACTCTAAGTATCCTCAGGGCCTATCATTATCGACAAGAGGGCCCTGACTGAGGCAACTTGATGCTTGTTCAAGACAAATATGCAGAAACAATAATGAACGGTGACAACCTGGCAATGGAGATTTTGATACTGACAATTATTAGGTTAAGTTGACTAGTCCAAATCCTGGATGGAGTAAGTGCTATTGTTCCACTGGCTCTGGTCTCTCTGCTTAAGGAAGCTCCAGAAACTGGTGTGGGGGCAATTGCACTTCTGCAGGATACGGTGTTCCACAGGGTTCTGATCTATAACCACTTCTGCTCAATTGGAGGTCATAACCTGGATGACAAGCAGCCATCTTTTCTGCTGTAACGGACACCTCATTCAGTACAGGTAAAAGTAGTAAGGTTGGCCAGCGGAAGGAAAGCATCTTCAGAGGATGGTGCAGCAACACCTGCCTCTGCCATTGACTGAAGGACATGTGCAATTTGGATGCCTGGCTGCTCATGATTTTCAGAGGTCCAAAAGGGACCCCCTACACAACATTTACATTTAGTATGTTTGTAATGACCATTGCTCTCTAGTGCAGACCTCACCACAATTGTTCTGGGATTTGTGAACTCCAGAGCTCTACCATGGTGCTACCTGTGAAGCTGGTGCAGGAGCCAGCCTGGTAACATTAAAAGTAGTGTGATTATACTAGCTAGACACTTTACAACATCTCTCTCTTCACTGCCAAGTGTAACTCAAGTCATTGAACTATAAAGCACATGACCTTAGTCCTTGCTATTCAGAGTCCACCTCACTCGTCGGTTCTCATCCCAGCTCTACCTCCGATTTGCTGTGTGACCCTGTACAAGTTACTTAACATTTCTTTGTTGCAGCACCTATACAAGGAAGGTGATACCTATCTCCCAGAGAGGTTGTGTGGATTAGCTAACATATGTAGGGATTAAGTATTTTAGGGCACTAGAATTCAGAGAGAAACCAAATGAACCCTTCATACTTGTGCATGAAAAGACTCTTACCAGGCAAGTAATTTTTAGACCCATCATAGAATTTTCTCATTTACTAATGGCCTTTTGCACAGAGTTTGAGCCAATTCATTTTTCATCCCTTCTGCAACAGCAGCTGTTGGCTATGCTGACTCAGCCTACATGAAAAATACTAATTTGGAAACTGTCTGGGCCAGTTGTAGCAATGGCATTTACAATATAAAGTCTGCAGTCTGCTTAAGTGTCTTTATTTTCCATCTACCCTGAAATGCCACCCGGAGAAGTCAAAGCCCCTGATTACAGAAATTTCTTTCTGCTGCTGGTTTAATGATAGCTTTCAAGCGAGGAATAAACCAGAGTAAGCCCAGCAATACTGACCAGCAGTGGGGAAACCTTATTCAGACAGTCTACTTATATTGTGATCTTTGTCTTAGCTCATAGTAATTGCAAGACTGACAGCTTAACAGCTGGGTAGATTTCCCCTCCTTTATTTATTTACGAAAACTTGTAAGGAGACTTGTCCATTCAAATGTTCAACCGTTTACCACCACCAGGACTAGTAACTCCTTAAAACCCACCGGAACATTTGCTTTTAATAAACAAATTCAGACTTTTTGGAACCAAAGTTTGGTATAGTCATTCACTCCTGCGCCCTCTTCCCAAAGAGTTTCAGAGTCCTCCCCACCATTCAAACCACTTCTTTACGCAGACTGGCACAGAATCTGCATTCAGTCTGGTCACGTCCTCAGAGAGTTCAGGGGACACTGCCGAGTCTAGAGACTGAAGTATTCTCAGTAGCAGGCATGAGCCTGGGAATCTGCTCCCACAAGAGATCAGGCTGAGAGCGACTCACTCTTGCTATCTACAGGTTATGTTGCAAGATGTGGCTCTTTGGACAGGCATTTTCCTAAGAAAAGGGCAAGGTGATGCCGAATTCACTTGAAGTCCACCTCTCAAGTCAGAGGCTATTAGGACAAAGTGGTTGAGAATTATGCTCTTCCCAGTAGGGATGTTTCTTAGGCTACGTCTACACTTGCAGAGTTTTTGCGCTGTTAGTTTCACTAGTGATAGGGAACCAGTGAAAGAAAAGCACTGGTTTGTGTACTCACTTACTTCCACGGGTGTCATGGAGTGCTTACATTTGCAGCGCTTCCATCGCACTGAGGGCAGCTATCCGATAGTGCAGTTCTCTCCATTTTGAGGATATGTCTTGTGGGAAGGAGGAGGGGAGTGCGTGCAGGGTCCCAATGGGAGATCCTTTGCTCTGTGGAGCATAGAATATCAGGGTTGGAAGGGACCTCAGGAGGTCATCTAGTACAACCCCCTGCTCAAAGCAGGGCTAACCCCAACTAAATCATCCCTGCCAGGGCTTTGTCAAGCCTGATCTTAAAAACCTCTAAGGAAGCAGCCATGGTCATTTGGCCAGATGAGCACTTGCAAACAAAACAGGAAAGGGAGCTTCGAAGTTCCCAGGACTTTACAAGGGGAGGGGCAGACATTTGTTTACCTGGTGTCAGAGCAGCCTGAGATCTTGTTAGCCTTTCTGGGATCAAGTTAAAGCTCTTAAAAGCATCCTCATTCAATCCAGAGGCACAACAGAAAAGAGAATGCTCACATCCCACAAACACCTGATTGCTGACCCCACAGAAGAACTTGCAGTCTTCAACCTACCCCAGAAAGAGTGGTCCACACTGAACCGTTTCAGAACATCCCACTGCAGATGCTGTCATGTTGTAAAACTGAAGATGGAAGAATGCACAATGTGACTGTGGACACCAGTTGTACATTATGGACCACCTTGCAAATTGTGCCCTCTTCAATCGTTTCCTGGTGGCATCTCAGACTTTCACCAAGCCACTTCTGAAGCTGTTCACTGGCTCACTCATCTGGACATTGCTAATAACCTCCCTTGCCATATAAAAGGAGGATACGAGGTCACCTTGGGATCCAAAAGGATACCTATAACGTTCATCGTGCTGGGTCATGAACTCACTAACAAACTGAATTTATTAGCCTGCTGGCACAGAAGTATATTGTGTATTTTTGTCTCATTCAATTCTATAGATCTGCCTATTACATGTACCGATATGGGCATTTTGGGTGTGCATTCCTACCGGATAGTGGGAAGACTCGGACAATTACCAAGATTGTTTTTCATGCTTCTTTTTTTAAAAAGTGACTCATTCTACATTAAGTTGTTTTTGAGGTAAGTCAACGTACATGTACATTTGAAAAAGCCAAATTTTGCAAAAATATCTTAGCACATTGCTCGTTGTTAACCCCAAGCTACACCACCAGTTTCAAGACACTGGGTGGCCATAAAAGTAACCTCAAAAGTATATGGTGAAAAAATATTTTATTTTTCTTTAAAACTCCACTTGCTTTTGGACATGTTTACTATAAATATTGGTTTGAGTCAGAGATGAGAAAGTCAAAATACCTAGTTGCAAAGTATATAATAAAAAAGGTTGGAGGTGACGTGACCTGCAAGATGAGAAACTCGTCTGTAGTCACATCTAAATCTCAAGAAACAGTGACAAGAGATGGATTGTCATTCCTTTTGTTCATCAGGAAGAGGGCTGAGTTTGTTTTGTTTTGTTTTTGTTTTTAATCATGGTATACTATTTTCAAAAACAAAATCCACAGAAAAGAGTCAGAACCCTCCAAGAATCCTAAACTTCAGTTTTCATCTACCCTAACTTAATACCTTTACACAAGAAATACAAGCATGCATTGTATGTCAAATATTTATATTCTTTAGCACCTTTGGAAATACATCTCTTTGTTTGAAACCAAATTAGATACCAAAATACATTAACAATTTGGACAAGTTACCACTGTTTGCCTACTTTTGCTCTTTTCCTGTGGCTTTTGGAGTGTGGCTGGCATGATGAATCCTGTGCAGGACAGAACCTAAGCACATATAAATTGCTACGAAGCTCTGACAATTTACACCAGGTGAGGATCTGTCAATTGGTGTTTCAGTGGGTTAGTCCTTTTCCTGAGAGACTGAAATCATAACATCAATAAATCCATCGATGCCAGTGCAATTATTAAACACCAGAGATTAAATTTGGCCACCTAACTGTTTTGTTATTCCTGTTTATGTTGTTTTTTCCAATTCTGGGACTCACCTAAAGCTTTAATTTGCATAATCAGAACTTCAGAGGAAGAAGTGAGCATGGCTGGATCACCATCTGTCAAGGGTATGACCTAGTTTTAACATGACATAAAGCATCCATTGTACAAAATCAAGAGTTGGTTTTAGACACTAGCTGTAATATTTCACTAAATTCTGTTTAATGCCCAATGTCATTTCTTTCTCTGCCAGGCTCTTGTGTGTCCCTTGTTTATGTCCTTATTTGTGCATCGGTTGATCTGCATCAGTCATACAAGAACAGTTCTAAACAACAGAGCAAGAACATTATTCTGGGCAATGTACAACTAATATCGAGAGTCTGATCTTGAGAGATACTGAACCCTCTCAGCTGTGATCAGCTTCAAATGGGAGTTGCAGGTAATCAGTGCTATCAGGGTCATGTGATTATTTTCAAGGATATCTGAATATGAAAGATGCCTTCATAAAGTCTGATGCTATGGTATTCTGAGAATTAAGCGGAGGAAAGAGAGAGAGAGACTGATGGAGCCTTTTGAGAGGCAACGTTATTTTTTAAAAAGGAAGGGATTGTTTTTCCAGCTTGGCCATTTCCTCCCACTCCCCAGACAGCACACATATGAACACATCTCTATATTGCAGCCGCTGACTTTCATTCAAGCAGACAATAGATTTCATAATCTTCCTCCTGACTCAAACTTTTAAGGGAAATGTTTAGCAACAGCAGCCAGGAGTTTGAGAGAAATGACAAGTGCCACGTTAGCTAACTTCCAAAAATTTGTCAAGGAAAACAAGCAATCTATAAAACCTGCTCATGCACGGAACATTTCTGATGTTCTCTGGGGAAGAAAGTCAGCATCAGCATGCCTGAATGTCAAAGGAAATACTCCCCAAACATTGTGTGCGCAAATTTCCCTGATGTGTACAAGAGAAGTCCCTAGTTCCTACCAGCTTTAATGCCAGTTCAGGAGAACTGGGGATAACACCAGTGGGAGCCTTCACATAGACTAGCTCCAGCAACTGGACCTATTTGACCACTATGTCAGTTAAGTCTTCTGAAAGCGAGTCCAATTGACACAGCGATAAAATTGGGTGCAACTGCTGCAGCCTTGTATATGCCAGTGCTCTTACTTATTACCACAAAATCCACTAAACCAGCCTTGAAACTGCAGAGCTTCCCCCACCACTCCTAGTAAAACGGTCTCCATTAGAGAAGGCTT
The DNA here is from genome assembly GCA_007922305.1 of Dermatemys mawii. NCBI lineage: Eukaryota > Metazoa > Chordata > Testudines > Dermatemydidae > Dermatemys > Dermatemys mawii. The sequence continues at coordinate 38,448,679 of ML677332.1, read as the reverse complement.
TAAAAAAGGGAGACTGTATACTATGTTCCCTTGTCATTTCCTAGCTACCCCCTGCCATAAGCCACAGCAGTACACCCTGAGCCATGGTAGAGCTAGTGATGTATGTTGCTTAGAACTACTGAGGTTGGGTCTAAACCCACTAGATTATTTCTTCAGGTTCATCTCATGTCCCTGCTTGTCCAGAATTAGATAAGTTCATGCAGGATAGGTCCATCAATGGTTATTAGCCAGGATGAGCAGGAATGGTGTTCCTAGCTTCTGTTTGCCAGAAGCTGGGAATGGGCGACAAGGGATGGATCACTTGACGATTACCTGTTTATTCCCTCTGGGGCTTTGGTCACTCTCAGAAGATACTGGGCTAGATGGACCTCTAGTCTGACCCAGTACAGCCATTCTTATGTTCTTACTGCAGTCCCTTTTTGCTCCTGGCAACAACATCTATCAGATAGGTTCAGTAGCAATGCCCTGACATACCTCATATCAGTTTCCTGAGAGAAGGATGAAGGTTTCTCTAGTGCTTTACAGACCAATTTGCCCTGCTCAGCATATTTTAGATTCTCATTCCAATTACTGCAACTCCTCATGCTATGAAAGCACAAGAGGCAAAGGAACCAGGTTATAAATAGTGGAATGGCTGCTCTCCAGGGAAATGCACTTGGAAACATTATAGAATACTGTGACAAAGCTCCAAGTTTGTATTTGTGGGTCCTGCGCTTCCTGGCAGATTTAGGGGCCTCAGAAACTCATCTAGGCCCCAGAATGACCTCCCTTTCTCAGTATAATTGGCAAGAGTCACCACCTAGTGAGTTACCTTCATCACAGGCCAGTGTGGAAGGTGGGAAAAGGGGGGGGAGCCTGGGCCCACCCTCTACTCCAGGCTCCAGCCCAGGGACCCTAATAGTATCAGCTAAGATGGCTGACCTTTTATCCACAAAACACAATTCAATTCCCTGGGCTACTTCCCCACAGCAGTCCCTGCATCTTCAACCTCCACTTCACCCTTACCTCAGGGCCTCCTTCCTTCTGGATGATATGTTGTCCACCACTCAGTCTCACCAACAGCACAACCTCCTTCCACAGCTCTTGACACCCACACCCCACCTGACTAACTGGAAGGTTTTTATCTGGATTCAGCCAGTCCCTGATTGGCTTCAGGTGTCCCAATTAGGCTAGCTGTTTCTACTCCTTTCTAGAAGGTTCTTAATTGGCCTCAGGTGTCTTGATTGGTCTGGAGTAGCCTTTGTTTGGCTATCCAGGGAACAGGGACCTGCACATCCTGAGACTAATATACCTGCCTTCCAGCACTCTCCTATACCCTTCTGGTCTGACTCCGTCACAATACTTATACCATTTCTTTGAGAACAGCATTTAAATAGCATGACAGCTCGGTGTCTTGTACCTAATGAGACCAGAGACTACTTCTGAAAGAGGGTTAGCACTATGTAAGGTCACCAATGAGGTTAACCTCCTGACATTAAGACACTGTCCCACAGAAAACCCATGAGAACATTTATCATACCAACCTTTGTAACTAATCCATTTTGCCACTCCTATACACTTGATCTCAAAAAAGGTACACATAATCTAAAAGATTAACAGGTTTTATTGGTGCAGCTATGCAAACAGAGGTATAGAGCTCCAATTCCCAAAGGTTACTAGTTAAACCTGTAGAGATGGGTCAAGTTCATTGGGAATACGTGGTGTCTCAAATATGAACTCGCCCGTATAAGAAACCAGAATATATGCAGGTCAACAGCAGACATTTCATTCATCTGGTACCAAAAATCACAGTGACCTAAAAAGGGACATGGGCAGCATCTTCTCTCCAGGAAAGGGGATTTCTTACTCATTCTTAATTGCCTTTTAAAAAAAAAAAAAAAAAATCTCAGTTCCTGTACAATGAGTCTCTCACCTGGAGGCCCTTACAGGAAGCAGTAGTAATAGATGCTTACTGGGCTTTCCAAGAGGAAATAGCAGGACACCGTGGAGTCCTCTTTCGGAAGGACAACACGGGATTACCAAGAGAAAAGGCAGGAATTATACCACAACATTTCATTTCTGTTTCTGGCAACAGCTTCCTATATTTCAGGAATAGTGTACTTGCTCATAAGAGTCAGTCAATCTCCTTCATTAGATATATCCTCTAAAGTATTGAGTCTTCTAGAATTTCCTCCTGGCATCCTTGTCAAAGGTACCTGACTACTAACTCTTACAGCTGATGCCAGCATTCACAGAACATTACTGTCAGTTTTACAGTGGAAATCATATTAGATAGCTGCTGGCCATCTTTTATTCCGCTGCTCTCCTTCTGTTCCCAGACATAACCAGAAAAAATCTCTTTGAAGGGGCCACTTCATCCAGACTTTGTATTATCAAAGACTATTTAAAAAAAAATAGCTGGATTCAGCAAAAATCCCATCTCGAATTTTAAGGACACACAGAATTAGGTGTTGGGATTAGAGTAAATTTTTTGGTTGAACAGTAAGTTTGCAGAAAACAGCAGTTTCAAAGCAACAAACTATTTATGTATTTGAGTCCAATTTGGTGAATCATTTTGGCCAAATAAAGCGAAGGGATTTTTTTTTTTTAAAGACCTCAAAATGAACAATTTTGACATGTTTAAAAAAGAAGAAGAAACTGGTTTTGTTTCAAAAGGTCATTTCAAAACATTTTGTTCAATCCAAATGAAACATTTTTGGTTTTTCAATTTGGACAAGAAAAATTGGGGACGGGGGGGGGAATCAGTCTCCACACCTAACCCCAACCTCAGTTCAAACCAAATAAGCTATGAGCTCAGCTCTAATCAGGGTTTCTGGGTTCTCCTCCTGGCAGCATAACCTTGCACTGCTACAGACTAGGGACAGAGTGGCTAGACAGCAGTTCTTCAGAAAAGGACCTAGGGGTTGCAGTGGATGAGAAGCTGGATATGAGTCGACAGTGTGCCCTTGTTGCCAAGAAGGTTAATGGCATTTTGGGCTGTATAAGTAGGGGCACTGCCAGCAGACTGAGAGGCCTGCTTGTTCCCCTCTATTTGGCACTGGTGAGGCCTCATCTGGAGTACTGTGTCCAGTTTTGGGCCCCACACTACAAGAAAGATGTCGAAAGAGTCCAGTGGAAGGCAACAAATTATTAGGGGACTGGACCATATGACTTATGAGGAGAGCCTGAGGCAACTGGGATTATTTAGTCTGCAGAAGAGAAGAATGACAGGGGATTTGATAGCTGTTTTCAACTACTTGAAATGGGGTTCCAAAGAGGATGGATCTAGACTGTTCTCTGTGGTAGCAGATGACGAACAAGGAGTAATGATCTCAAGTTGCTGTGGAGGAGGTTTAGGTTATATATTTTTTTGGCATATCCCAGCAATCCCTGTGTTTCCTTCCACCTCCGGCGCCATCTTTCAAGGGTTTCAGCAAGGCACGCTCCGTCTTCCATTGTCGAGTGCTGCAATGAATCCAGAACTGCTGAGGGACATGCTGACGACTGTCGCCAGCACATCTCTGTGTGCAGTGGAGTTATTCCTTGACATGCAGGATGACAGTGATGATTCTGAAGACGAGATCGAAGCGGTGAATGCATTCGACACAAAGCTTCTTGTCTCATTAACGGACATGCTCACGGCTGTTGAACGCCGCTTTTGGGCACGGGAAACGAGCACAGAGTGGTGGGATCGCATCGTCATGCAAGTCTGGGACGACGAGCAGTGGCTGCAAAACTTTCGAATGAGAAAAGCCACTTTCATGGGACTGTGTGCTGAACTCGCCCCTGCCCTGCAGCGCAAGGACACCACACTGAGAGCTGCCCTCCCGGTGGAGAAGCGGGTGGCTATCGCGATCTGGAAGCTGGCTACCCCAGACAGCTACCGATCGGTGGCCAACCAGTTTGGGGTTGGAAAGTCGACCGTTGGAGTTGTGCTGATGCAAGTGTGCAGGGCCATTAATCGCATCCTGCTACGAAAAAGCGTGACTCTGGATAACGTGCATGACATCGTGGCTGGCTTTGAAGAAATGGGTTTCCCTAACTGTGGAGGGGCGATAGATGGGACCCATATACCCATTCTGGCGCCCGCCCACCTAGCTGAGGAGTACGTTAACCGAAAGGGGTACTTCTCCATGGTTCTCCAGGCGCTTGTGGATCACCGTGGGCGTTTTACTGACATTAACGCTGGCTGGTCTGGAAAGGTGCATGACGCACGCATCTTCCGCAACACTGGCCTGTTCATGAAGCTGCAAGCCGGGACTTTTTTCCCAGACCAGAGGATCCCCGTGGGGGAAGTGGAAATGCCCATAGTGATTCTTGGTGACCCTGCTTACCCTTTAATGCCCTGGCTCATGAAACCATACACAGGGAGCCTGGACAGTAGTCAGGAAAGGTTCAACTACAGGCTTAGCCGTTGTCGAATGACTGTGGAGTGTGCTTTTGGGCGTCTCAAGGCGCGCTGGCGCTGTCTTTATGGGAGGCTAGACTTGGCCGAGGGTAGTATCTCCGCGGTTATTTCCGCATGCTGTGCCCTACATAATCTTTGTGAGCGGAAGGGCGAAGGCTTCACTCAGGCATGGTCCTCTGAGGTTCAACGCCTGGAGGCCACATATGCCCAGCCAGAGAGCAGGGTTCATGGAGGGGACCAGCGCGAGGCTGTTAGGATCAGGGAAGCCTTGAGGGAGCATTTTGAGGCTGAAAGCCAGTTCTAAAGTGAGGTGCAGATGGAGGGAGGGAGGGAGCATTCTTTTAACAGGAACAGGCATTTGCTTTTCTGTAGCCTGTAATAATGTATGTACACTTAATAAAGAAACCCATTTATTAAGAAGACAATTCATGTATTGAACAGGTACTTCGGTTGCTGAAAGAAAATATTGTGATGCATATGAGGGGGAAGGCAGGGGAGGTGCAATGGGGGTGTCGTGGGGTCAGTCAGAGATCGGAGTATGTCTGGGTCTCTGAGTCTCCAGTGCCTTCACAGTGGCCATGTCCCCCGAACCCCATTTGCGGAGGGCAGTAAGGCATGTTATTAGGGGTAGACTGCAGTGGATAATGGTCTGGGGTCTGGGGGTTGTTCGGTGAAGACAGAGGGGTTGGAGGTAGCTGTGGATGGTGATAACCATTTGGCTGATGATAGTGGCCTGGAGGGTACAGAGGCAAAGAAGGGGAAGGGAGTTGGGGCAAACGATAATTGGGGTGGTGGGTGCGGAGCTTCTCCTCCTGAAGGGTGACAAGCCGCTGCATAGTCTGCAATTGAAGCTGCAGTAATGAGAGCAGCTTGTCGGTGCTTTTCAGGCGGTGAATCGCGTTCTCCTTCCGCGCCTTCTCCCTCAACTTGCTCTCATTCTCCCTCCACCTCTGTGCAACTCGATTCTCCGTTACAGCCTGTTGCATTACTTGCTGTACAAGATCCTCTTTGCTCCTTCGTGGCCGCTTCCTCAGTCGCCTGAGCCTCTCAGCTGTTGATAAGAGCGATGGCGAAGGGGTGAAGGACGACCCTTCTAAAATAAAAAGATACATTTCACAGTGGTTCCCTTGTAAAGAGCAGACATGCCTATCATTCCCCCGCATTCCCCGTTTGCCTGTCCCGCAGACAGCACAGATACAGCAACGGAGCCCCTGCCATGGTGAGTGGACTCCAGAGGCAAGGGAAATGATTTTTTCCCTGCCCTGAAAAGCTGTGGCGGGGGTGGGTGTGTGTGTGGAGTGCCGGGAAGTGGCAGGAGCCCTACTCTGAACACTGTTCCAACATTCTCCGTAGGTGTTTGTCCTGGAAGATATCTCGTTGCTTCGAGTCACTGAGGAGCAAAGGGAAGGGATTTTATTAAGATGCGGCTTCCGCCCAGGGCCATATGCAGCTTGCCTATGTGCAGCAATGCTCCCCCCACCCATTGTAGCACAGTGGCAGGGACTAGTGACCGTGACCGGGACGGGGACCACGCTGGCTCTCCCGGGAAACCTGCGCAGGCGCATTGCAAGTGCTCTTATTGAGACCTTTGAAGAGATTATTGATGATGACTACCGCGAGGTGATAGACTACATCAATGCACTATTCCACATGTAGGCAAGCATGCAAGCATCCCCTTCCACCCCAAGCTGCCTGCCTTCCCCATAGAAAAGCAGCTTTACTTCCGCAATGCACTGCTGAGCTGGCCCCTGCAACCGCCGGACGCTGTGGCTGGCCGCCCTCCTCCTGGCTTTAGAGGAGAGCTCCTGGCTGCATGCCCCCCCTGCCCTCCTCCTGGCTTGAACAGAGCTCCAGGTGGAATGCCCCCCTCATCCCTTTCCACCCCAAGCTGCCAGCCTTCCCCATAGAAAAGCAGCTTTACCTCCGCAATCCACTGCTGAGCTGGCCCCTGCAACCGCCGGACGCTGTGGCTGGCTGCCCTCCTGGGTTGAGAAGAGCTCCTGGCTGCATGCGTCCAGGGACTCCTCCGTGCCCTGGATCGCTGCTGCCTCGTCCTCATCCTCCTCTTCTTCATCCTCCTGCTCTTCGTCCTCCTCCTCACCCCCCCTTTCACTGGTGGGCTGGGAAGTGTCCGTGGTGGTCGATGGAGTGACCGTGGGATCACCACCAAGTATCGCGTGCAGCTCCTTATAAAATCTGCAAGTCACCGGGGCTGCCCCTGAGCGGCCGTTTGCCTCGCGGGCTTTGCGATACGCATTCCTAAGCTCCTTTACCTTAACACGGCACTGCAGAGTGTCCCGCTCATGGCCTCTTTCTGCCAAGGCCCGTGATATCTGCCCATAGGTGTCAAAATTCCTGCGGCTAGACCGCAGCTGAGACTGAACAGCCTCTTCCCCCCAGCAGCTGATGAGGTCCAGCACCTCACTATTGCTCCATGCTGGGGATCGCCTATTGCGAGGAGGCATGGCACGTGGAGTCATGATGATCAATCAGAATGATCACCTGCAACGATTCCCTGAGACCACGCCACGCTTGGCTGGAGCAAACAGGAAGGGGATTTTCAAATTTCCCTGGAACTTTAAAGGGCGGGTCTGACGTGTGGTCACCTGAGGACAGGACAAAAGTGTTTGCAAGTGATGACCAGAGTGGCTCGAATGGGAATTATGGGACAGGCTGGAGGCCAATTAATACGCAGTGGGTGTCCACATTCTTCCTGTAGCGCTACAGCAGGTGCGCTACAGCCCTTATTCCCCATGAGGAGGTGGATTAATAATAGCGCTATAACTCCACGGTTATAGCGCTATTAGTGCCTTGCCAGTGTGGACGGGGAGTAGGTTATAGCGCTCGTGGGGGCTTTATAGCACTATAAAGTGCCAGTGTAACCATGGCCTAAGTCTTCTGCAGGCAGCTCAAGAAAGTCACAGCACCTCTTGCAATTCTGCTCAGAGAGTGCCAAGGGCTTCCAGGAATGATCAACTGGTATAATGTTAGACAGCTTTATCCTCAGGGGGGGACACTTGCTTCTCCAGGTGAGATTCCAGTCCCTATATCCCTGTGCTGCCAGCATCTTAGTCCAACCCCTCTCTCTCCCAACCACCCCTTGGTTTTAGCTGTTTAACTGGACCACCTACTTCTATTTTATTATTATTTTGGAGAGAGGAAATTTGGGGTCTCTTGAAATAAAGGGCATAATAGTAATAGGAAACATTTAAGGGAACTCAAATACTTCTAATGAATATCCATGACTACATGAACAGTGATAGACCTCTACATTAAAATCATAGTGATAGGGTTCAGATCTCACTTCCTTGTTTCATGAAGTGATGTCTCCACTTTTAGACCAAAACTGCACTGGCCTTTTCTACTGCTTTACAGCATTGCAAATGCATGGCTCATTCACAGTCCACTATAAGCCTTAAATCGCTTTCAGAATGAAGGCTTTCCAGGTTTCTCCTCTGAAGTCTGGATTATTTTTCCTCTGAAATGCTTTCATTTTCTTTACATTTGAGTCATTTGATTTTCTATCTATTTTTCTACAGTCTTCAGGTCCCTTTGTATTATTTCTCTGCCTTCACTAGTATTTGCAACGCATCCCAATCCATTATTACATGCAAATTTCCTCTATGTGACGCTTACTAGCTCTTTTAGCCTATTAAAGATGATGGGCAACATTTTCAAAAGTGCCAGAGTGACTTAGGAGCCTAAACGCCATTTACTTCCAATGAGACAAGAAGCTTTTGCAAATTTTACTTGATGTTAATTAAATCCAGACATCACAGCCATTCCACTAGACACCTTTCCTAAATTGAAGTAGATAAAGTATAATGGTAAAGAGCAGTGTGGTTAATAAGACAACTTTCAAGCTATCTGGCTGTGTTACTATAAAAGTCAATTTAAATTAATTGAAATATTGTGAAATTGTGACCTATCAAATGATTTATTGGAATCCAACACTATTACATTTTGTGGTTCTATCAAAACAAGTACTCTGTCAAGTTTTATCATATTTTTAGTTCTGACAATTTTCTTCTAATAAAAACTCTTGCTGCTTAGTACTTACGGTTCCACTACCCTCTAGACATTTAGCAATTCCCTCTCAGCAGGTCTTCCTATTTTACGCTGACAGAAGTTGGAAGGGTGATTCTAAGTATAAAGTCTTTTGTTTGAAAGTCAATACCACAATCTCTTTCCTGCAGTTTGAGTTAGTGCCTACTAGCCCATGATTTTTCAAATGTATTAGTAGCATAACAATTAAATTCCCTTTGTATCTTATAATTAGTTTGCACCAGCTAAATTGTGTATATTAGTTTAAATTCTCTCTTACTCATTTCTTAAGTTATTTTTTCAGGGTCTTCCTTACTTTATAGCTATTTAAACTTGTCTTGTTAAATATATATATATTATATATTTTAAAAAGGAGTTTGGTATCAGCTATTTGAGTAAATTCAATTCATTAAATTTACAAGGGCAGGGAGAAAGAAAATTAAATTTCTCTCTAGTGGTTTTCCTTTCCTCTCTCTCTTCACCAATTTTATAGAAGCCTTCAATTCCCCTGTTTCTTTTGGCCAGAGTCAAGTATTTTTAATTCTCTGTTTTGTCGTAGCACGTAGGAGCCCCACCGTGCTAGGTGAAGTACAAACACAGAATGAAAACAGTCCTTGCCCCACGCAATTTTCAATCTAAAAGAGTACTACAAGAGCCAACAGATGGACATGGATGGATAGGGTAGCACAAAGAAACAATTAGCATAATAAGCAGTGGTCTCAACACACCAGCAGCCTAACTGTTGTCAAGTTCTTTGTAGGTGTATAAAGGAGAATTTTAAGGAGGGATTTGAAGTAGGACAACGAATTAGTTTTGCAACTGTTTACAGGGAGTTTCTCCCAAGTGCAAGAGGTAGCAAGGGAGAAAGCATGATGGCTCTTGTTTGAAAATTTAACAAGTGGGCCCGAGCAGCTGGTATCACAGGCTGATCAGAAGCAAGAGTAGACATTGATAACACATGAGAAATATTATGCAGAAGGGGGAATGGACTGTGAAGACAAGTACCTTATGTTTGATGCAATAGAGAAGGAGCAGCCCGTGCAGAAATGCAACAAGGGAGGTGACATGGTCAAAGCGACAGGCTAGACAAACGATCTTCGCAGCAGCATTCTGAATAGATACGAGGGGGATAAGACTGCATTTGTCTAGGTGAGAGGAAGAATGCTGCAGTATCTGAGACGTGAGAGGACGATGGCCTGAACGAGAGTTTTAGTGGTGTGGAGATAGGAAACTCACTCTACTTTTTGCTGCCTTTATCCTTCCCCTGCAAACGTTAAGTGTATGTCCTGAAAAAGTAGAAAAGGAGGCAACCAAACTAGATGAACAATTTTTTACAACTCAACTTTGGGCAATCTCTCCAAAGCCACAATGGATGCTTTTTGTTTCTTGCGTTCTTTGCTTCCCAGAACTGAAGTCCATTGCACTTTGTTTATGGTTTTAGCATCTCCCCAACATTTTTCCCCGCTAGTGGAGTTTAACATTTCTTTTCATTCCAACTTTGTCACCAAAGACAGGCAGCAAAAAGAATGCCAGTGAATTTTGTGTTTGTTTTCCAGAAGCCTAATTCAGACGCAATGTAAACAGACTATTTCAGTCTTAGCTCCTTGGCGAGACAGCAGCTAAATTTCCATAGTAGTCTCAGCTGGCGCGCTTGCTGCATAAGAGACAAAACCAAATCAACAAAAGGACAGTGTGAGCATAGTGACATGCAGATTTTGCATCCAGAGCTCTCTATCCATCACAGCTCTGTAGAAAGCTGAGTGGACAAGAACCAAAGGCAGCTGGTTTTTCCTCATCTATCACATGTAAAATCCAGTCTTCAGTCCAGTTCAATTTGTGGGTGTGAAGCTGATGCCACCCCTATCCTGTCACAATATTTTTGCAGTCACATAAATGTGACTGGTCACAGTATTAGACTCTCTGAAAACAAATGAGAACACTTACACAAGATTGGTAGAAATAGTCCAACAATGTCTTCACAGATGGAGGTTCCACTGTACGTGCTACCCCAGAAGACAAGTAGCTTATGTTTGATGCGACAGAAGGAGCAGCCCATGCAGAGATGCAACAAAAGATGTGACATGACACCCAGAATTATAGACTACCTCTGGTCTGGAAGTAATCCCCCACATGGACGCGCACACAAACTTTGCTGCCTGGGAGCTTCAGTTCTGGGGCTCAGGGCATCAGCCTGGCGGGTCAGGGCTGTAGCTGCAAAGGTGGGGGAGGGTGCTGCAGCGGCTGGAGGAGTAAAGGGGGGATTTTGCATAAATTTGCTTTTATTGAATTTTTTCACACAGTCACTTTGGCGCGCGAAGCCCCTTCAAAAATCTAACATGGCCCTCATCTCAAAGTCTGGAGACCCCTGCCTTAGAGAGCTGCTGACCAGTGAGCTCCCTCTTCTCCTGCACCCCTAAAAGACCTTTTTTTACTCTTGAGTTTCCTTTTGATTTCCAAGCTCTTCGCTCCAGCGAAACAAGTTTCGAAACATTTTGGAGACCACATTCTCAAAGCCAATAGCTTGCTCATTGTCTTTCTGGTATGTGCCTATCCATTCTTATCTAGAAAAGTATGGTACTATACTACTTCCCTGTGTGTTCCTCCCACAGCCCATGCTGAATTCAAGCATTATGGTGTATAGTACAAATTGCAGTAAAAGTTACAGTCTCTCTCAGTAACTAGGTTATAGATCCATGTTTTAAGCTGCTTCGAAAGCAGTTCCTGCAGTATCAAACCCTTATTACAAATCAGCTCCACTTTTCCCACAGCATGATTCTTGCAAGATTCTCTTTAGTACCTGCACAAGAGGACCAGGTGAATATGTACAGCATGAAAAGCAGCCTTATGGGCACATAAGAGGAGAAAAAATTGCAGACAGTTTTTAGATGTGTGGACATGAGGATATTTTGCTACAATTTCCCCTCATTGCCACCACCAGCTCAAACCCATCAGTGGTAGCAGTACTAGTGCAAACACAGCTTGTGGCAGCCAACAGCATCTGAGGCACTATGACATCCAACCATGCTCAATAGCCCACATAGTGGTTAGACTATCAATAAATAGCTCCCTAGACTAGAGCTATGTATACATGACTAGAGCTTATGGCTATTGCTACCAGGGGTGGGGCGGGGGGTTCAAAATATTAGTAACAACTGTGAGAAATTCTGGACAGAGAGCCCAGTGTGCACAAGTCCCTAATATAAAAGGCTGAAATTAAGAAAACACTTTGGGCTCCTTAGTCATAAAAGAGGGAACAGTCTAGTGCCCTACTGAGGACCTTAATGAGTTCTGATTAAAAATGCAGAGTAAGATGTGCTCAGGTAGTTTTAGACCCCAAGATTCAGGTGATTATTTTTTTATTTATTTGTTTTTTTTTTTAAAAAAAAGGAGGGTTGTTACCAGGCCCAAGATGAACAGAAATATTTTCCTGAAATTCTGATCTGTTTGGATGCAAACTGCATTTTGCTAGTGCATGATAACCAGGACAGTAGACCCTAAACAGAAAACAAACCATTCTACTTTGTTTGAGGTACAAAAACAAAGGAATATAAAATGAGTAACCTGAAATTCTTCAGAATTATTCACATTTGCATGATTTAAGGATGCCTCCCTTGAATAGGACTAGGCCCCTCTAATTGAACTTCCTTAGTAGTTCATATATAGTTCAATATAATTGTCACCCACTCTAAATTAGGAAAATAAAATACACAACTTCATATTTAATTTCTTAAATTTTTAGTCCTATAAATAAAACTTTCTTCCTCAGCAAAAGAGTATTTTCCACATGTTGTGGCCTCCTCCGCCAATCCTCTACATCTGCTACCTATATAAATCAGCAATACTGATATCCATAAAGCAGCTTTTCTATTAGCAGCCAAAACACCTCCCTCTTAGAACTTGGGGGCTGCAGTAATCCCCCTTTTGAAATGCTAATGTCATTACAACCACAGCACCAGAGGACAAATGGGAAGGAGCTGGGAGACAGAAGCTCCAGCTGTGCCCCTTCACATATGATTTAAGCAGGGCCTTTTGTACCTCTCCTCCCCCAAAACCATCTCTCTGGCGTCACACTCAACAAGATCGGCAGTTGCTACCCAACCCTTCTGATAAATGGGGGTGGAAAGAGGTTTTTTCCAAGGTGATGAATACATGTGTGGTGAGCAGCTAGGGAAAAGGCAGTGGTGGGCATGGGTATTGTTCTTTCAAACAGACTCGGAATGAGAGGGGTGGGGGACCGACGTTTGGGCAACGCTTGTGAAGATAAAGCAAAAAAGCTTCCCCTCTCTTGCTAATGTGGAAGCAGAATCCAGTTGCAGAACTGTGGCAAATCGCTTGAAAAGTTAACATAAGAGAATCGGATACAGAAGAATGAGGATTAAAAACAAGAATTTTGGAATGGAGATAAAACCTCACACTTCAGTGCACAAGCCCATCTCTAACTGAGAGCAGCTAGGCAGAATCCTGCTGCCGGTGAAAGTCATTTCCTATCTGCCTACAATATGGGGTTTCTTGCACCTTTTTGTAAAAGCAGCTGGTGCAGGCCAATGACAGGAACAGGATTCTGGGGTGGACAGACCACAGGTCTAATCCAGCAAGGCAATTCTCTTGTCCCCATGTAATATTTACCAATTGTTAGCATACAGCTGCCACAGGTTGTGGCTGTTCTAAGGATTATGGGTTTCCCGCCTCCCTGATACCACTTTGAGGCAACTGATGGCAAATACTGACTTTGTAATGGCAATCACTGTACCAAATACATAGAAAGATTTTCTGTAACATGTTTCCATCTGCTTACCATTTACAGTAATTTCTTAAAATCTAATTAAAATTTTCACAGAACAAGTGAGACCGTACACTCGATGGCTCAGTTCAGTCTTCACTCAAGTGTAAACAGGCTAAGCTTTTACACATTTAAACAGGTGAACACACACATTAACTGGAAGAGTACGCTACAGTCCAAGCTACTATATCCAGTTCATGAATACTGCTGCGTTCACAGTGTATTCCACTTCACTGTCACAGACTGGCTGTAGCTAATGGATAAAGAAAAGATCTTTTTGCCGGAGCAGCAGCTGTAAACAGAGGATTCACACAAAGGGGCCATTTAACATTAGACGAAAGTTTGATCACTGCAGCATTGCTTGCTGCTTGAGGAGTCCTTTAACTCCTGCTCTTTCAGCAAGGCAGTGTGTCAGCATACAGTGAAAGATGCAGCCATTCTGTATTACCACTGGTACAGAGGGAGGCTCCTGGCACCTACAGAAAAGATGCTGCATAGATGCAATTCGTGTAAAATGGGATACTAGCAGGAAGCTCTGAACTGCGGCTATCTATTTTGTGAAGAAACAGAGCTTCACCCTCCAGGGACCTGCCATCAGAACTACACTCACTAAAGAGAGAGTCAAGAACTGGAACTTCTACATTTGAGAGCAGCTAATTAAAAACTAAAGCGGTTTTCATCCACTGAAATGGTACTGATAGACATTTTCCTGCTGTAAGTAGACAGAAGGCAGATAGCTATACTCCTCCTCCTGGACATCTCTAGCATTCACTGCTGCCAACCATGGGATACTGCTGTCTCATCTGAAAGAGATGGCAGGTGTCCTGAGGTAGAGTGCTTAAAATGGTTTAAGTCTTTCCTGGAAGGGATGCACTCAACAAGTTGTGATAGGAAACTGCACCTCCTCCACTAGACCTGCATTAGTAGAGTACATAAAAAACTTATTCTCTCTCATATTTTTCTATTCTCTAATCTTATTCTACATCTATGCCCAGCCTCACTGAACTGGCAAGATGGCATGGACTCAAGCGCCATCAATATACATATGAAACAGCTCTGCCTATCCTTCACCACATACAACAGCACCACTACCACCAAGATGACTCAGTGTATGGAAATCAGCTCGGGGATGAAGAACAGCTAGATGAAGCTGAATCCGAGCAAGACAGAGGTGATGCTGCTGGGCAGAAGAAAGCATCTGGAAGAACTTTCAGCCAGACTGTAGTCTCCTTTCGTTATAAATGTACCCAAGTTCAGTAGAACTCCTCCTCTTTCCCTCTCCCGGTCCAGCCAGGGCATGCACTCTCAGGCTTCCAGTTCTCTAGCCATCTCCTCTCTTGCCTATCTCAATGTGAATTCCCCAGCAAAGACGGACTGCTTAAGAAGGCCTGCTCTGCTTTTGCTCACTCTTCAAAGGCTATAACCCATGTAATTGTCAGTTATAGACTGCCACAAAGCTCCTTCTAAACACAAAAGACACATATAAAGGTAAAAGCATTGCAGAAAACATTACGAACAATAAGAGAACCTATGTGAATGCTCATAAACTTACCAGAGATCATCCCCTGACTCCAACAAGGGCTTTGGCCAGTGAACAGTCCTTGAAACCTCACCAAGGGATTTATTCCATGTGTAACTTGTTCCCCCCGGGTGCCACCTGAAACTGGGGTACTACTGAGCCTGCCTGACTCACCAGCCTGGGCTCCCTTTATATGCTGCTGCTGTGACAGGCCCTTAAGCCCTTTCCAGCACACACACAGGTAGGGACACATCCAGCTGCAGCTACACACCGATGCAGAGAGCAGCTCTGCATGGGAAGGCTCAGCTAAGGCATCTCCCAATTCCGAAGGCATGCACCCCCCTTTGGAGTGTAAGCCCATAATTATACCATCCTGTGCTGCACAGGGAACTGTGTAGCTTACGCTCCCAAAACTCCCTCCCTCCCTCCATGAGGCGAGAGATATGCAACAGCTTTCTGCCCCCAGCTATTATTTTCCACACAAACTTGTTTTTGTCTAAAACCAGTAACAACTACAAAAGATAGATTTTAAGTGATAGCAAACGGATCAAAGCAGATTACCTATCAAACAAACAAAACGCAATGTAAGCTTAATATACTAAAGAGATAGGGTAAAAATTTGCTATTCGTATCCAAACTGTTTTAGGCAGTTTGCAGAGATTCTTGAGGGCAAGCTGCACTTGCTTGCAGTTTAAAATCCCAGATATTCTTTTCACAGGCTAGAAATCCCTCTAGCCTGGGTTCAGCCCTTCTCCTTTAGTTCAGTCTTTATTTCTCAAGTTTTCCAACCATCTTCTTGAAGAACTATGATGACGTCACTCCCATGCCTTAAATAGCTTTTGCATATGGTGGGAACCCTTTGTCTTCTCCCTTAGTTCCCACACACAGTCAGTGGAAAAACACTGGTACTCCAAGAAGGAGCCCTGTACCAGGTGACTTGGTCATGTGCCCCTATAGGGACATAGCAGCCATGAGGCTGTTTGTAGCATCCTCAGGAAGGCTCCCTGGTGGGAGATTAGCATCTTCTAAGCCCCAGTGTTCTCCCTAATGGCCCTTCCCAGCCAGCCATCTAGACTGATTGCATTCTGCCTAGTGGGCATTCCCGGGGTATAAACACATTTGTAAGAGATGCACAGACAATATTCCTAACTTCAGATACCAAAATGACATGCATATAAATAGGATAATCATATTCAGTGAATCATAAGCTTTTGATGATATCTTACATGACCTATCTTGCACAAAATACATCAGTTATGCCATAATCATATCATAATATTACTATGAAGAATACGGGGTGCAATGCCACACCATGGCCACAAGTTCATAACAGCTGATGCACACCTATCACTTTGAAGATCACTCTTATCTACTTTGGGCCTCTGGTGTGATCGTCATATACCAGAGCATTATTATTAAATAAGCCCATTATTAAATATTTGTTCCCAATGTGGATACACTAATCAAGTCATCCCTTACTCTTCGCTTTGTTAAGATAAACAGATTGAGCTCTTCGAGTCTGTCACTATAAGGCATGCTTTCTAATCCTTTAATCATTCTCATGGCTCTTCTCTGAACCCTCTCCAATTAATCAACATCCTTCTTGAATTTCAACAGTAGTCACACCAGTGCCAAATATAACCTTTCTACTCCTATTTGAGATTCCCATTTATGCATCCCAGGATCGCGTTAGCTCTTTTGGCCACACCACCATATTGGGAGCTCATGTCAGCTCATTATTCACCACAACCCCCAAATCTCTTTCAGAGTCACTGCTTTCCAGGATGGAGTCCCTCATCCTATAGGTATGGCCTACATTCTGTTTTCCTAGGTGTACACATTTGCCTGCATTAAAATGCATGTTTGCTTGCACTCAGTTCACTTTGACTCAGTTCCCTATCCTCTTCATTATTTACTCCTCCCCAAATTTTTGGGTCATCATGACTGATAAAGTTTGCAAATTTTAGGTTTTCTTCCAGATCAAGTGTTAAAAAGCATATGTTAAGCACCAGTTCCTGCAGGACGTCACTGGAAACATACCCACTTGATGATTCCCTGTTTACAATTACATTCGGAGACCTATCAGTTAGCCAGCCTTTAATCCACTTAATGTGTGCAATGCTAATTTTATCTTGTTCTAGGGTTTGGGTTTTTTTGGTTTTTAATCAAAATGTGTAGTATCAAGTCAAATGCTTTACAGAAGTCCAAGTATATTACATCAACACTATTACCTTTAAGAACCACACTTATAATCTTATCACAAAAAGACATCAAGTTAGCTTGACAGGATCTATTCTCCATAAAACTATGTTGATTTGCATTAATTATATTACCCTCATTTAGTTCTTCATTAATGAGTCATGTATTGGCTGTTCCATTATCTTGCTTGAGATTGATCTCAGGGTGACAGAGCTATAATTACCATCCCATTTACTCTTTTTAAAAACTGGCACAACAATGGCTTTCTTCCAGTCTTCCCCAGCGTTCCAAAACTTACTGAACGGTACCATTAATGAGTCAGCAAACTCTTCAGTCAGCTTCTTCAAAACTTTGGATGTAAGCTATCTGGACCTGCTGATTTAAAAATACCTAACTTGCACAGCTTCTGTTTAACATCCTCCAGAGATATTAGTGGAATGGAAAAAGTGTTATCCTCACTGTCCTTCACTCTGCTGAGCACAGACTTCTCCTTTCTTCTCCCTTCTGCTTCCCTTAAAGCAGGCCTGCACAACATGCGGCCCGGGGTCCACATGCAGCCCGCACAGGCTCACTGTGCGGCCCGCGGGGGGGTGAGTAAGGGTGGGGCCAGCCAAGTGGTGCGGTGGGGGGAAGCGGATGGGGGTGGGGTGAGGGTGGGGCTTTTTGGCCCGCAGCTGATTTTTTTGCAGTAATATGGCCCTCGCTGCTTTCTGGAGTTGTGCAGGCCTGCCTTAAAGAATGCTCCTTGGTTACTGTACTGCTTCATTCCCTAGCTTCTACTCCCTCAAGACCCTTTTTGTCTTACACAGTCCACACAAACAAATAATGCAGCATTCCTTTGCTTCCATGAACATCTCGACTGCAAAGAAGGGAGTCATGCAAGTACATAGCACTCAAGCACTTCCTGTTGGCAGCTCCCATATATGGAAAAAACACTGGGGCATACGAGAAAGCTTCCTCAAATGCTAGCAGCACAGTTAGCTCTGTGACAAAGCATTCTTTCTCTCTCTCTTTTCCCAATCTCTTTCCTCAGCTCTGTGCCTCCAACTCACTCACCCCCCTCCTTCCCTCACACAAAGAACATAAGAGTGGTCATACTGGGTCAGACTCATGGTCCATCTAGCCCAGAATCTTGTCTTCTGACAGTGCCAGATGCTTCAGAAAGAGCAAACAGAACAAGTCAGTGAAATTGAATGACCCATCCCCTGTCCTCCAGTCCTGAAAATCAGAGGCTTGGGGACCCCTGGAGCATGAGGTTGTGTCCCTCAATGGCTATTAGCCATTGAGGGACACAAGATGGGGAAGAACCTGTCCTCCAAGAACTGATCTAATTATTTTTTGAACCCAGTTATAGTTTTGGCCTTCACAACATCCCCTGGCATCAAGTTTCACACACTGACTGTGTGAAGAAATACTTCCTTATGTTTTAAGCCTGCTGCCAATTAATTTCATTAGGTGACCCCTGGTTCTTGTGTTATGAAAAGGAGTAAACAACACTTTCTTATTTACTTTCTCCACACCGTCTATGATTTCATAGACCTCTATCACATCCCTCCTTAGCGGTCTCTTTTCCAAACTGAATAGTATCCTTCTTTTTAATCTCTCCTCATATGGAAGGTGTTCCATACCTCTAATAATTTTTGTTGCTCTTCTCTGTACTTTTTCCAAGTGTAATATATCTTTGAGATAGGGTGACCAGAAAAGCACACAGTGCTCAAGGTGTAGGCCTGCCATAGAAGGGCATTCTGATATTTTTTCATCTTCTCTATCCCTCCCCTAATGGTTCCTAACATTCTAACAGTACCTAACTGTTCCAACAAGTGGAGAATTCGCAGCCCATGTATTCGCTTTCTGCTTAGATACAACAGATTTCAGTGTGATCCAAGGACTGTACCCTACAGTTACTCTATCCAGTGCTCTACCATGCTGCTGTATCTACAGGGGTGACTCAGTCCCCCTTCAAAAAACTTCCATAGCATTCCTTTCAGTGCTTGAAGTTGCAGTTCCTTCATTCTCCAGATACAACCCAGCTCCCTAGCTGTGAAGGAAAAGCAGTCTGAAAGCTCTCCCAGGTTTTTCTTGTTTTATTTTCTTTTTTTGAGAGATTGATATTTTATGGTAAAAATACTTGAACCCTGACTACACTACAGCTGTTAGCATTAGGCTTCAATTTTCGTAGTGCAGACACAAGCTAAGTCTTGATCTGGTGACCCAAATGTTTCTTCCCAACTGAGACAGCCACACTGTACAGTTGGGGATCACTAGCAACTAGAAGTGCCTAGTGCTTAACACAACCTAAGAGGGCTTGAAGAGATCAGGGGAGGCAGAGGGAGTGGAGAGGAGGAAGAATAGGTCAGGTAACTGGGAAGAAAGAGGAAAATCTTGGGAAAATCTATCCCACTTAAAAGGATTACTCTGCATAAAAAGTTTACAAGGGAGATGAGTGTGTCCTTAGTCTGCAGAGAACACCAAGGAAAAAGCAGTTCTGATTTGCCATCTTCGCACAATAAAACCAGGACAAATGATGGACATGGAAGCCTTCATGCCTCCCTCCAGAGTACCAGTTTCTAAATTTCATTAGCCTAGCAGGCTGGCTCAGTTGGTCTTGATCTATCATTGTGCTAATGAGTGTAGAGAGGCAGGATCCTCAGCCAGTACAGATATTGCCAGCAGTTACAGCTGAGCCAATTCTAAGCACATTGATGATCAAGCACCCTAGGGGCAAGAATTTAAATATCTTATTAAGTCAATCTTTAAAATCTGAGGTCCCCATTCCATGTTCCCCTCCTTCCCACACCTTCTCCCTGAAGACCATGGCAGGATGGGCAATAAGACCACCTTTTTGGACCCTACAGATGAAGAATCAGGAGAAATTTCAAGCTCAAGTTTTAATGAGAGTTTGGTGGGGAAAGGGATTATGTCAAAAATCTGTCTCAGAGACCAGGCCATGTGCTTAATTATTTATCTACTCACCATAATAATAAACCTTCCGTAATTTGAATGAGGGAAAGGTTCAACCAGAAAGACAAGTTCTGATCCCCAGTAAAGAAATGCAATAGCCACCAGCAATCCACAGGTAATCTGCATAAACTTGCACCTCTGGCCATTTGCCCTTCTTGCTTAGATTAAAGGAAATAAAGGATTTTTTGCCTCAGCTTGTCCTTACCACTCTCATACCCCCATCTTATGTGCTGTCTCACAGCATCGTTTTCCCTTCTTCCGCCAAAAGCAGCTGCATACAGACAGTCCTTAAAGATAAGCTACAAATCAGTGAAACCTTCACTGTGAAGGTCACCACCTCATGCCCCGGAGGGGACTGGCTCACAACAACACAACACATACTGTTACTAACATTCCTAATAGTTTCATCTGAATTTAGATTTTTTTATTTTGAATAGTTGTTATATAGTAAAAGCCAAAGCCTCAAGAGACCAGAAAAGGAAGACTTCAATTGAGAAGACAGTGGCAGATTCCTCAGGAGTGGGTCAAAATTGGACACTTAGTTCTAAAGGCTAATTAACAGTTACGGTTTCTTATCTATTTTCTTATTATCCTTCAGTTCTCTTTACTAATCTAAATTAGGCTTCCTAGTTGGCATAGTCTTGCCACAGATTGTGTGTATACACTTCAAGTTTCACAACTTTCAGAAATTCTGGTTTTTATCATCATACCATACTCTTGGGAAGTACAGTCTCAGAGACATCATCATTTGCTTTCACTTCCCTGAACAGGTGAAGTGAGGAGCAAGTGACACCCTTGTTTACTGATGTTAAGGAAGGAATTCAGGCTGCTGCCAGTCCAATTTCAGGGGTGTCCCACCAGGGATCTGTTGCAGCAGCCTGAGCATGCTGGGTACAAAAAAAGGAGAGTAAAAAGCATCATGCCACCCTACAGACCACTAATTTCTTTGCATTCTGATACACCATCTATTTTGAGTTACTCACAAGTTAACATTTTGTACTAGTACAGCACTTTTCATCTGAAGATCTTAAAGTGCTTCACAACAAACTAAATTGGTCTTGCTCCTCAAATTAGGCAAAGGAGGGTTTTTCATCATTTTATAGACTTTATAACTGAGACACAGAATATTAGTGACTTGCCCAAGGTTGTACAGTAGGGGTGGGCAAATTACGGGCCGGGGCCACATCCAGCCCATGGGCCTGGCTTGACCAGCCCCTGAGCTCCTGGCTGGGGAGACTTCCTCCTGCCTTCTCTCCTCCAGAGCCTTAGCACACCATGGAAAAGAGTGGAAAAGAAGAGATTTTCCCTATTATAAACCCAAAGAATATCATTAGGAGTCCATTCTTCTTCCCTCAAAGGCAAAGACATGGAGCTTTGAAGTACTTCAGAAATATCTTTTGATCAGAGCGGGTTATTATCCTCCTCTTCTGGTAGATTGGAAGCCAGTGAATTTGAAGAGGCATGCTCAAGCAATCAGCACCAAGTTGTACTGTTTTGTATGTTAAAGGTATTGCTGGTGTTGAATTTCACTTGACTGAAAGTTCAGAGCTGCTTTCCCCAAACATTGCAACATCCTCAGTCACTATGCAACTTAGCACCTTCACCCTGAAGCACATCAAGTATATTAGGAGAGACTGCTTGAGACGAGTACGGAGGATTTTTCCTCAAAATCCATAGTGAATAAGATCTATTTAACCCACAAAGCAGAGATCAGACACCAGCCGACTGGAAATGGGTCTGTCCTCTGCATCTACCCATGTGGCAAGGAAAATGAGTGCTTGTCTAGATATGAATATCTAACCTACAGGCTGCTGAAGTAATATAGGTTACAGCTTATACAAAGCTGTTGCATCCGACAAAGTGGGTATTCACCCACGAAAGCTTATGCTCTAATACATCTGTTAGTCTATAAGGTACCACAGTACTCTGTCACTTTTGTAGCTTATACAACGCAAATCTCTACATTATTATACACATTATACAGTCCTATATAAATTTATTACATTTAATACAGCACTAGTCACAGCCTTTACCTTCAATCTCTCTCACCAGAAAGAAGCCTATAGTTTTTTACATTTCTAACTAGACAACCAAGGCAATTCTTGTACTGTTTGTGGCAGCTGAGACATGTGTGGCTGTAGCTGTACGTTCAGGACAGTCTTAACACAGGAGTTTTTACGAAGCAAGAGCTTATAGCATGACCACCACACACATCCCTCCAGAGCATGTACGTGAACTAAGAGAAGTTTGAAAGAGGAGCAGGGGGAGGAAGTGATTGCTGTATTCATGGATTATACCTCTGGATCTCAGCTCCTTGGCAGACTCACTCACTAGCATGACTCAACTGACAAGCTGCTGCAGGTGTACCTCCTTGGTACTGTGCCACATTGCCTTCTCCTCCTAGCAACTATCTTTTAAATCTGACACCAAGATCTCAACCAAGAACTATGGCAACAAAGCGTCTGTACTTGGAAACACTCGCTCAACACACATGAGATTCTTTTCCTCCTATAGGAAATACAAACTTGTCTTGATCAAAACACTCTTTGCCCAGTTTGTTTTCTCCCCATTTCATACCTGGGCAAAAATTAAACCATCTGGGACTGAAGGTAATTGTTGTAAACCAATCTACTGGGTGGAAGAAGGGAAACAATCCAGCACATCTCTCAGCTTTTCTGACATGGCAGTTGAATGCTCTCTAGTGTTGGTGTGGGTAGCACACAACTCGGTATCTCTGAGAAATAACACTATAAAAGCTTAACAGTGTCACGGATGATTTTCCCCTTTCAACAGCCCTGTACAGCAGCGGTTATTTGCATACAGATTAAAGCCTCAGTTACAGATGTTTCATTATGTAATTGAAGTTTCAGGGATGGTGGAGTTTCGGTCCCAGATCACAGAGAATATTTAACAGGCTACAGAGTCTATGCTGGGTTATTACTGGGGGTAGAAGATCTAGAAAGAGATGGATTATCATTTTAAAAGGTCTTTTCCTTCTCCATCTACAGATTTTAACTTAGATGGAGACAAAGCGGTCACCCACTTCTGTCTCTCTTGATCCCAGCAGCTCCCTCCCCACCAGAAAGGGCAAGATGCACCAACAAGATGGGCTCCTCATTTGCCAGTAGCTCCCTGTATCAATGGGATTTTCTATTCAAATCCACCTCCAGAAGCAATCCGGCATCCCTTATAATTAGCATTTCTAGTACCTACAGGCTTCTCATTGTGCTAGGCACTGTACACTAGCAGTAACTACTGCTAGGCACTATACAGAAAGAGGAAGTGATAGTCCCTGCCCCAGAATTGAGCTTCCAACCTTCATATTTTGCTGATTTTAACTTTTATTTGCAATTCTTATATCCTCCTGTCTCCAGCTACTGAGCTCAAGACCTCATTCACCCTCCTTGCTCCATCCCTGCCTCTTCTTCCCTTCCTTCTCCAGTCCTTTTGATTTCCAACCCCTACTTGTGCCAACCTCACTCCACAATGTCCTTCCCCCAAACTTAGAGAAACTAAATAGTCGCTCTTTTTAGAAAGAGGAACCACTAAAAAGACTAGCACCAGCAACTACCTACACTATTTTGCTTTATACGGCATTCCTTCCCCCACATCCCAACCCAGGTTTTTAGTTTTTAAAACTGTATCCTTTCATTACGGGGTGTATGGGTACATAATCGGGTGCTACTGGAATATAAATGATAATAATTAGGCTTGAGACTTATTTGAAATTTATACTTCATTTCTAGCAGTAAGCCATACACAACAGCAATTACTAGAAGTCAACATTTTCTTTTTTGTAAAAAGTCTTGTTTAAGATCATCGTGCAGGAACAAGAACACCCTCCTCTCCCCCCTTCCCAGTATTTCTCATTCTAGGGGTCACCACTGCAGACGTACACTGTGGTGCATATCAAAAACCATCTGAAGGCGGCTAGTAATAGAGAGGCTATTAGCTTTCAACATGCACTTTAACTTTTTATATATATATATATATTATATATATATATATACACACACACATACAGACACACACACACACACAAATGCAATATAATGGTAATTGGTGTGTGTGGGGGGGGTGTAATTTCCTATGCAAACCACACACTGTAAGAAGAACACCAAGAAGTAAAAAGACACAAGAAGAGAGATGAGATGAATGGGAGAAAGCTGGAAAGTGGTTAGCAGCAGGTCAAGTGATATGTCAGAAGTTACTAAACAAGACCAAAATTAAATCAATTGATCCCAAACTGTGGTCTGCAGAGCATTTGCTGGTCATTTGGTGCTGGCTTTCTACTTTGTTTCCAGATTTTAAAATCACTTTCACAGCATTAAAAATATATTAAGGACCTTCCCAGTAGTATTTTTCCATGTAAGCAGTTGCTGTAGCTACCACACAGGTGTTATATGATCATCTATGATAGTGAAAAAAAGTACAATCACAAACAGAATGGCGAATAGAGCCTATATGATGATCTCTATATACTAAGAAGTGGTCTCTTGTGTTTTGCCTAACACTATGGAGGCGAAAGTTTGCCACTTGTGTATTTTATAATGCATCTACCATCACACACAGTAAGTGGGTACTATAAAGGTTTTACTTACCTGAGGCCAGTCCCTCCAAGATGAAAGTACTGAAGATAACTAACGGAATAAATAATCCATGACCAGTCAAGGCAAGTGGTGATGCTGTGTTGCTCTTTGGTGCTACCATTCCATGGCACATCTTATCCACCCAAAATATATTTTTATCTTCAAAGCGTTCTGGTTGTCTGGGAGCGAACCAATCTACAACATAAGAACAGAAGAAAAATGTAAGTGAGGAAGACAGATCTCTATACAATTAGAGAGGAAGGAAATCAAAGAGAAACAAGCAAAAGTTGCTCCTTGTTTTAATGTTTAGGAATCCCACCATATGAATTCATCCACGTTTTAGCGGGGGTGGGGGTGGAGATCACAGAAAGATTTCCATGGGAAGTGTCAAAAGGCTAGAGTTATCTAAGCCAGAGCTTCCTTTGGCTCTAATCCACTCATTTTACATTAAGGCAACAGAAACAGCGCTTACATTTTCTATCTTTCTTTCAAGATAACCAGACTGACTGCAGCACCTGGAGATGTTGCTTAAACAGATCTCAGGTAAACCAGTTTTGCTAGACAGACGTTAATTTTAAGAATGTCTCAAAGAAACAGCAGTCTGACTACTAGACAACTAGGATAAATAAATTAAATACTTCCTTAGCTACTTGGAGAGAGACAGCTAGCCCAACAAGCAATAGCACACACTTAAGGACTACCTTAAGGAGGAATGTCAAATAGACACTGAGGTCAAAACATCACACCTATGGATTACAGCGTGCAGCCAATTAAAAATTCAAGGATGTGATATCATCATACCTGTGAATTCAGCCAACAGTTTGTCACCTTTTTCCACACTCAAAACATAAACCAGATTAACAAGAACCGCCCAGATGGTAAAAATCAGTGAGGACCCAAGGAAGCACAAGTCAAAGCCCTATTTATGTGAAGGGAAAGGCTGTATAGGCATGACTCCAGAGATCACAAGATTTAGTACAGTTTATGTAAGTGCAGAGTTATTAATACACCACTCAGATTGCATTTCTAAAAAAAATGCCCTTAAGGGAAGTCAGAATTGTAATCTGTTACCCTTTAAATATATAAACATTTTTTTGCCAGATTGCTAATGCTATAGTCAAGGTTATGCAGACACTCACTATAGCCTCTCTATTCTTCCCCGTACTTAAGACTTTCAGAGAGAGATTCTCTTTTGGAGACAAGATCTTTCCAGGTCTGGTCTCAACTCAGAGGAATTTTAAATTTGAGGGAAAACACAAACTCTTCTGCTATGATTTTTCAGTTCAGTGGATATTCCCGTTGTAGGAGGTTTTTTGCTAATACAAAATAGCTCAGCTTTCCAGTTTGGATTTTTCAGGTTGATTAGTCTTCATTAAAGGAAAAAAATCCTTTTTATGTTTTGAGATTGAGGAAAGAAGGAAGAAAATAAAAGTATAAGATTTTTAAAACTTGGCATCAGGCATATGTGGTAAAAAATTTGGATGTCTCTAAGATCTGATACTAAGGGCTGGGCTACACTGGGGGTGGGAGGGTGACCTGAAATACACAACTTCAGCCATGCGAATAAAGTAGCTGAAGTCATAGTATCTTAGGTCGACTTACCTGGCTGTCCCCACAGCGGCTGCTCCGCTGCCGACTCTGCTTACTCCTCCTGCCAAGGTGGAGTACAGGAGTTGATTCGGGGATCGATTTATCGCATTTAGATGGGTAGTGCTCGATGTATCGGGGATCGATTTAGCACGTCTAGATGAGGCACGATAAATCAATCCTTGATACATCGAGTACTACCCGCCGATCCGGTGGGTAGCGTAACCATACCCTTAGTTAGTAACACAGCAAACAAACACAGCCAGAAACTGAAGTTTGTTTTAGCCTGTCTTCAGTTTTTTATTCTGCCACAGACAAAATACTAAAGAAGTTGTTAAATGAAGGGAAATGATAAACTTGGGGAATCACTTGAGAAATCTGTGATTGAACTCAATTAGTTGAGCTTTCAGTCAGATAGCTCAAGAATGGGCTTAAGACAGCATTTAAACCACCACATTAACAAGAGGCTTAGAGCATCTCTGGAGGGCAAGCTGCTAGCGTGAGAATATTTGTGCGCGCCATAAAACCCAGGAGAATAAACTTGTGTGGGTGTAACCACCATGTCACACTTGCAGCATAAGAACGGGTTTATGACGCATTGTTCACTCAACTCATTCTTTCCATAGTGAAAAAAAGGACTAAGAAGATAGTTGCTGCCAGTTAAAAAAAAATTTAATGTGAAGATTAAACCACATTTAGGAGTGAAAATCTTTACTGATGCAGAAAGCTGAGACACACTAAACAAAGGAACAGAAACCAAACGACAAACAAATGTGTTTGTCCCCACTACAGTCAGATCTACTGCACAGGATCTTAGAGTTATATTAAAGAAGGAGGCCTAAATATATGCTGCTCTCTACTATATGGCCTATAGTTTCATTCTTCCATGAGCCACTTGTTCTGGGCTACACTACAGCCCCAACATGCAATGCTTCATCTTGAGCCAAGTATCCTTTCTTCTTACATCAAGATGAGGTACTGCAATTTTTCCCAACTCAGTGAGATTATATTGGCATGATGAGCTATACCAGTGTTTCCAAAATGTTAAAAAAGAAAAAAAGGCAAACCCCACCTCAAGGATAGGTACCTTCCTCACAGGAAAGCACTAGAAACTGGACACAGAGGAATAAACTCCTGGATATGTTTGTGTTATTGCCTATTGCTGATCTGGTGACAGGTTGCTACATAGCACAATGCTGCATCTCTCCTTTCTCCCAGGGGCAGGCATTATAGTTTATCTTTGTCACTTTTGGATGAGAAGTCTCATATGAGTGCTGAAAATGTGAGGAAGTAATGTGTGACCGAGGGACCTCAGGTGCCAACTGGCAGGGGGCACAGTGGTACGTAAGGGTTACTGGATCTCCTGGATCTGGTATCTATATACTAGTTCACCAAACGGTGGCATGTAAGGTCTCTGCTGAAAGCTTGCGTCACAGCAGTGATCATAATCACGGTGAAAAATATATCTGGATATGTATGCATATACACACACTGAAAACTATGTTCTTAAAGCCTGTGAATTAGGGCTGGTCTCCAAAAGATGATAAATAAATTGCTTTTAGGAAGGGAACGCTAATCAGTCTGGCTATATGTAAATTGAGTATTGTGTGCTTCACAATGGCTACTTATTTACAAACGGAGCAAAATGCTAATCAAAAGATTGCAAAAGCTACAGAGGAGATTTTCCACATGAAAAAACAAGCAGCAGGGGGTGTGCTGTTTCGGAATAAAGACAATGAAATGTTGGAACTGTAACTAGAGACAAAAACACCCTGCATCCTTCATCGAGGGCAGCAGTTCTCAAACTGTAGGCCAGGAGCCCAAAGTGGGTCAAACACTCATTTTATTGGGGTAGCCAGGGTTGGGGACTGGGGCCAAAGCCTGAGACCCACTGCCTGGGGTTGAAGCTCGAGGGCTTCAGACCTGGGCAACAAGGCTCAGGTTTCAGACCCTATCTCCTGGGGCTGTGTAGTAAGTTTTGTTGTCAGAAGCAGCTCACAGTGCAATGAAGTTTGAGAACCCTTGATTTAGGGAACAAGCTGCCAGCATTCTTGTCTTATGAACGGAGGGTCACAGCCAACCTGATTGTTAAGGACTGGGAGAAAGACTTTGGGGTGAGCAAAACTTCGTTAGACAGGAAAATGTTAACTCTAGGTCCTAGTATGCATGTTATGATTTTAATTTATTTATTTGTGACACCTTAGAGACTAACAAATTTATTTGGCCATAAGCTTTCGTGGGCTAGAATCTACTTAATCAGATGCACAGAGTGGAAAATACAGTAGCAGGTATATGTATATAAATAGTACATGAAAAGATGAGCGTTGCCTTACCAATTGGGGTATGTAACTAGTTTGCATATAACTAGTTGCTTTCAAATATTTTTATTGTTATCACCTGAATCTTGGTGCTTTGTTAAATAAACTTCTTGTTTTTACTACAAACACATCGAAGTGTTGTGCAAAATGGTGATCTAAAGGGAATATGGTGATCGGGTGTGTTTCATTGGGAGCAGAGAATCTGGGAATTGTGGAAGTGTCTAGTGGACCTGGGGCTGGAAACTCTATAGATGCAGGGAAGGCTTGGGGTTTGCCTCTTGCTGCCTGCAGAAGGAGCCTGTGTAGGCTGAGAGGGGAGTATTTGTGTTTCATGTGGCTGGTGGAGTCAGGGGGAGCCAACCTCCAGGCCTGTAAAGGGAGAGACAAGGCTTCCTCACACTAAGGGCATGTGGTAGTGACAGTCTCACAACCCTGGGTACTTCCAGGAAGCATCACAATCTGGTGCTGCTCTGATCTGTGAATACTGTATGCTAATCTGGTTATTGGGAGGATGTTTACTGTACGAATACGTTGATTAAGTTTAATTGCGGGGTGTAGGGAGAGTTAAGAAAAAAAATAAGCAGGAAGTGAAACAATGGCTCTAAATAGGCCTCACACCCGGAAAACCCAGTAAACATTTCAGGATTGTTGAGCAAATGCGTAATTCTAAATGCTACTGCTGCTCACAATTAGCCAGTTCTTTAAAAAAAACAAACAAACAAACTGTAAATCTGTGATGTGCACAGCTGTGGACTGTGCCTCTTTAATAGGACCATTTACATTTGAAATGTACAATACAGCAACTCTTGATATAGACGTCTTAATATGCCTCTCGAAAGAGAAACAAATACAGAAAATAGGACTCGGTCGTCCACAGTTATGAAATCAACATCTACACACCCTTGCAAGGAATGCTATGAACACAGAAGGGGGCGGGGAGGCGAAAACAGGACACTGTCACTTCCTCGTTACAGTTCCACACCAGCCATCATATGATCTTTCGCAGTCCATGACTGAATACGCTAGAGCTAAAACTTCAGTTTCAAGCAACATCCCATTGGCCAGCATTAAAATCTCAGCTGCACGTACATACCCAAACATATGCGTCTAAATGAGCTTCAATCAAAATGAGTCAGCTTTAGGGTGACCAGACAGCAAGTGTGAAAAATCAGGATGGGATGGGGTGTAATAGGAAGCTATATAAGACCCAAAAAATCGGAACTGCCTCTATAAAATCAGGACATCTGGTCACCTTATCTGACAGTGTAGTAGTAGTTGCTACAATGAGCCCCTTGTGTAGGCACTTCATTCCACTGAAACTAGGGAGAACATATCTCCTGCTCTTAAAAATGTATTAAGCTACTTCCAGTGGCGTATACATGTGGCAAAAGCTTTTCTGGAGATAATTGCTAGTTCATTCTATGCCTTTTCTCCTCCAAAGCTTTGGAAGCTACCAACTCTTATCCCTCACCCCCTAAAAAGTCATCTCCCCTTACATGCTTTCCCAGCTCTATGAATCATTTGCTAATCTCACCACTTCACAAAGGCAAGTAAGACAAGGAATACTTGTGGCACCTTAGAGCAGTGGTCTTCAAACTGAGGTGTGCGCACACCCAGGGGTGCACGAGACCCTGGAGCTGCCAAGCCCGCCCGGGAGACTGCCGAACTCCTGGGTAGCCTATTTTGGTCCTGCCGAAACGCCACTGCGGAAAGTGGAAGCTTCTGCTTTCTGCGGCGGCATTTCGACGGACATACACCCCCCCCCGGGGGGGCGCTAGACTGTTCCCTCCGTGGGAAGGCACCACGAGGGGAAAAGTTTGAAGACCCCTGCCTTAGAGGCTAATCAGTTTATCTCAGCATAAGCTTTCATGGGATATAGCCCACTTCATTGGATGCACAGAATGGAACAGAAGTAAGATGTATTTATATACACAGAAAGAAAAAAAAAAGTTGTACATTACAATACCAACTCTAAGAGTTTTGTAGTGGATCTCCGACAGGTGATAAGAACTTTTGAAGGGAAATTAACTAGGGAAATGTAATCAATTAGTGTAATGAGAAAGCCATTCACAATCCCTGTTTAGCTACTGGTTGATAGTGTCCAATTTGAAAATTAATTCCAGTTCCTCAGCTTCTCGTTGGAGTCGGTTTTGGAAGTTTTTCTGTTTTAAAATTCACAGAGGCAGTTCTCCTGGATCTCTTGGGGAAGTGCTCTTTGAATTGCCATGTGATCACAGCTCATGATGAAAGGACTCAAGGAGATGCAAGTAGTTCTGATGCTCTGAGGACATAAAGGAAGGGGGATTTGAGACTTCCTGATTGCTTGGACTGTTTAATAGGGATATATTCTACATCACTGTTTCTGGAACCCTGAAAATGGATTCCGACTTGGTGTGTCTGAAATGCACACTTTCAATACCACATGTGAGACTCTCATGGATAAAACAGAACATCTCACACATCAGAATTCTCTAATTTAACCAGTTAGCTTCCTTCAAAGGAATATTATAACAATCATATCTTGAAGGCACATAGTGGAGAGTGTGTTTCTAATGTATGAATTCTGGGTGTGCACAGCAGTCTTTATGAAAAAACAACCCGAAAGATACTTCTTGCCTTATGGCCACATTGCAGGGGACACCTAGAGCAAACTGAAATGTGGAACAGAAAATCGTAACGAGATGTGGGGTTTAAAAAATACGAACCAAGCTATTTTAAATAAGTGCCCAAAATAAGAATTTAACAGCAAAATGCAAGTCATCTCAGCATCCTCATGAGGCAGATGGTGACTGAAAAAAAAAATTTCAACTCCCATTAGGACTGTGTTGAGGATGGGGGGGGCTGCTTCACAGATGTTTAAGCTAAAATTCTCTCTAATTTTTGTGGTTAAATTATAGTGTAAGCCAATTTAATGCAACTGAAAGATTTTAAAACAATTCTATTTTTAAAAGTTCAGATAACTGAACAACTGCTTTAAAACTGGTCAATTAATCACAGTAAGACTTAAACCAAGTTACCTTAAAACAGCTTTAAAATAGCCTGATTTTCCCACTAGTTTGTAACAGAACATGGATTTACTCAAACCTAAACTGTTCATGAGTCACAGACTCTTACCCTACCACCAACTACAATGTTAATTCAATTCAGATGGCAGTCCCCATTGGGATACAAGCCTGGTCTATACCTAAAACTTAGGTCAAC
This sequence comes from Dermatemys mawii, assembly GCA_007922305.1. NCBI lineage: Eukaryota > Metazoa > Chordata > Testudines > Dermatemydidae > Dermatemys > Dermatemys mawii. Next base: position 38,417,094 of record ML677332.1, on the reverse strand, counting down.
CTAGCTATGTTGCTCAGGGCTGTGAAAAATTTCATACCCGGAGCACCACAAGCATGCTGGCCTAACCCCCAGTGTAGTCATGGCTGGGTCAACAGAAAGATTCTTCCATTGACCTAACCATCGCCTCTCAGAGATGGATTACCTACACTGAAGGAAAACCCGCTTCTGTCGATGTAAAAAGCGTATATACTATGGTGCTACAGTGCACAGTGGCTGAAGACACACTCACAGCCTTCCTAATCACTGACTGGAGTTCCTAAAATAGTGACCAGTATCTGTGAAACATTGCACTAGAAAGGAAAAATTTTGTCTGGTACTACAAGCAGCTAGTCTTCGAGAGTAATTTCACAGGACTTGAGTGCCAAGTTACAGCCAACAGGGTCCTGTTGCAAGTGGTCTTACAAGTATTAGTGATAAGAGGAAGGAAAAAGTTATGGGCAGTCGGTATGGCAATATAGATGATTTGATTCATAAAAAGAAGACACCTGTAACCAGTGCAGATTTACAAACAATTACGAGAACACAACACTAAGGGATCATTATACCCACCAATGCACCACAGCCAACTTTTGGAGAATGAAGAAAGGTTTCCTAGAATCACCTTATTTAATATATTGAGCAGCAATGTAAGTAGAAGTATGAAGTCATGTGGGAGCTTAATTTGGAGATAAGAGGAGCAATACAGAATATTGTTGCAGTCCTCTCCAGTTGATTTCTTTTAAAATATGCTTTATTTTGAAGAAAATTCCCTTGGTAACTTTTTTTTCAGCATTCTTCCCCCCACTACACTGCATCAGAGAGAGGCTAGGTTTCATATTTCCAGCTTAGTCAATCCAACAGTACATTAGCAGAGGGTCATATGCACAAAATGTTCCAGAGCACGTTCCAATCATCATAAGACCTAAAAATAACAAAAATCACAATCTAACTGAGAGGGCTTCAAGGAATTAAAATGAAGACAAGCCGATGAGAAGAGTTAGAGAACCTCTTGAATGCCTATGCAGTACAAGCATGAGAAGGTACTTACTAACAGGAAACAGATTCTGAAGCAATTCTGGATCGGCATGCTGATTTACATACAACTACCCAGACTGCTCTTCCAGTTTATACAGCTGTGCTGATTTCAGTTTAAGGAAACAAAACCACAAGATCTATGTGCAATGAAAGCGGGCTTTATGAGATGAACTGTTAAATATGCTCTTTCCCACCCTCTAAACTTTGTACTGGTGTTTCCGCTTACATGGCTAAAAGCATCCACATGCTGTGCATCTGGCTGGAATATCCTTTTACAGTACTGCAGCATTATAACTGGAAGAGGGTGCCCAACCGGGAAATCCTTTTGTTATCAAAGCTTCCTATACAACTAACTTGCTATTTGACTAGTTGTCAGTCATACCCAGAAGAGAGGATGGCAGTCCTTTATCAGAGACAGTAAAGATAAAACTGTTGCTTTCAGTTGTAAGTACAAAGTGAGTTTAAGGACGACTGTTCCGATTTCCAGACACAAAAACATCCACATCTTTGGCTTTTTAAATGGGGAGAGAAATGTTTCAAAGAGTATTTAATTTAATATGAGGAGATACGGTTTTTAGGGAAGGCTCACATAGTATGTTAAAAAAATCAAGTATTATTTCAAACCCAATTAAAATGGGAAATTGTTAGAACAGGAGTCAGTTCTTTCAAATTCCACCACCTTCAGTTGTCAGAAAAAGCAATTTTCAAACATCCAATTTTTCACCATCATAGTTTTATTGACCAAGTTAAATGAATTGCAAAAGAGAAAATGAGTTTCACTTTCTGGTTCTCAAACACGAGATCATGCAGCTTGGTTTAAGATTAGAACACTGCATGGAAATGTTTTAACAAAAATTTCCATTGCATTTTTAAAAAAAAAAAAAAAAAAAAAAAAATACAAAAACCTAAACCTAGTACTTCATGAAGGCTTGTACTTTGCAACAAATTACCTGGCACTGTCCTTCCTTTGCTGCTGCTAGAACACATCTCATGACTCTATGTCAATTTATTAGCGCACACAAATCTCTATAGAAGCTACATAGTGATAAAGAGTGGTGATAGAAGTATCTGGCACATTTGGACATAGCCAGTCTGCTGTTTTGTCACTGTAGCATTTAAAAGGGAAAACTGAACTTTGCATTGTCATTCAAGGCATTTGTGACTAAGACTATTAAAAACCCATAGCCTCCCAAAGGTCTTGTACCTGCAATCAATAACATTCTACTGAACTCAGGTGAGGCAGATGTGCCTCTCAGATGTGCAGGGAGTAAGCTCCAGAGGTAAGTGCCTTCCACAGAGAACCTGCAGCCACCAGGCACACAAAAATTGAGAACAGTCAGCTCAGACGTCTCTGTAGATCTCAGCTGGTAGGATAGAAGCCACCATTTAGTCTCAGGGGCAAACAAAATCAGCTTAATTTTGATCAGGCTTGGAAATCCCTCTTTTCTCCTTCCCCATCTAACATTCAAAAAGACATGTCAGAAAGGTGAACAAGAGCATCCCGGGAGTTCAAAAGGTAAAAACTCTTAATCAATACCCTCATTTTACATGGGAAAAGAGCTCTCAGCAGTTTTATGCTCAATCTTGCCTTTCACTTAAAGAATTGTGCTGTGTAAAAGTTTAAAAGGAAAATTCCTTCATAGACACCATGAAATGTAAGTGTCAAGCTAGTGGGAAAAAAAGCTTCAGAATCAACATCAGACACAGAAAGAAGATATGAGGAAGAAGAAACCCCACGTGTGCACCAAAGGTACAGTGCAATCTAGTGATAGGGGGAAATTGTTCCTCAAGTCTTTTGAAACCAGACAAAGATGGCCAACTGTTGGGCTTCTATGTGAACTACATACTGCAATTTAAAAAAGAAAAACCACACACTGAACAGCTAGGCAAGCATTGTAAAAGGAGCTCTGGGCACCAGAAGTGCACTGCCTGGTAATATTTGTTAATCCAGTGGTTCCTACCTGCCGTTTTGTAAACCTGTACTGCTACTTTGGGCTGTGGTGACTGGAACTGTCCCTTCCTTCCTTAAGGAGCAGACCCTGTGCTGGGCCCTGTTGTGCCCCAAATCCATGATGATTAGCACATGCATGACTGATTGAGGCCTGAGTTGCTCCCAACACAGATCTTGCAGAGAGGAGGCTGTGTCTTAGAGCAGGCCAGTCACCGCTGCAGGTTGGAGAAGAGATCTGAACAGGAGACCAGTAGGCCCTGGATGAATCACTACTGGTCTCAATTTGTTAAAGTGGTACAGCTCCTCCAGAAAGATGAAAAGTCAGTGATTAATCAGGGAGTCCCCACTATGAAGTAGCAAACAACTACCTGAAACACTGCTCTAAATACACCTTCACCCATGGCTACCTCTATACTAGGAGTTAGGAATGTGATTCCGAGCTTTCGGAGACTTACACGCACTAGCACATTACAAATAGTACTGTAGCTGCAGCACCAAGCGGTGGCACAGGACAGCTACCCTGAGTACAAATCGACGCACATCCTGCGGGTATGTAACTTAGACAACCAGTCCACACTGCCGCTGCCGAAGCTATACTACTATTTTCAGCCTGAAAACTCAGATGAGCACTAGTATGAGTGGATTTATGTGAGTTGGGACTCTCACTCCTACACTACAAGCGAGGTGTATATAGCCTATAAGTTGGGTCAAATTCTCACTGCCCTGCCTTCCAAACAGGGGAGGAAATGGAGACGCAAAACCAGAACAGAATGAGAGGAAACAGGTCACACTAAAAGAAGAGATGGACCCAAATCACTTTTGTTTGCTCCTCTGTACCTTACTATATTATTACATAGCAAGGATTTGAGTAGTAGAAGGTCACATCAAAGGAGAACAAGTAACAGCACTACAGGAAACAGAAACATTTCCAACTGCCCTCTCAAATGTGCATTCATCCGCTTATTCCTGGAATACGTCTCTCACCTTTTCATAGCCACAAAAGGACACTCTGAATGCAGCCCAAGAACACTGAATTATTCAGTCCCAGACATCTTTCGGAAGATCAGGGAGAGACACTAGAGTTCAGAAAGCTCCTACTTCTGTTTTGCTTTCTCAATAAACTGCTTAAGAGCACACAGCCACGTTGACTCAGACTGTCCTGATCCTCCACAGAAATATTACACAAGATTAGATTTCCCTTTAAATGCAAAAACACAGACAATGGATATGAGATTAGCATAGGCCCAACTTCCTGTATACTGCTAAGAGCAGCTAGCTAAAGGTGGAGCTTTCCTGTCACCACACACTAAAAAAGACCTGGTTCAACAGCAAGGAATGTTTTTCAGTGGAACATACTGCTCACGTATGCAGGCCATTTAATTGTTTCAGAGCTGCCCAACATACTAAACTTGGGCAAAACTTGCCCCGGTCCATCCCTTACATCTGGTACTCCCCCGTTTCTACAGTGCTATGTTCTAGAGCAACAGAACAGGGCAGCATTCCTGTAAGTTGTAATGCAGTGTGGTAATATGCATTTCTTCAGCAACACCAACTCTCCAGTTCCCTGGGAAGCTAGCCGTCATGCAGTCACGTTATGTTTCAGGTATTACAGTATCTGAAATACTGGCAATAAGGGGAAAGTGGCCTCGATAGGCCTGCATCCTTTTTGGGACCTGCAAAAGCCCATTGCAAACTGTATGATACCACATAAGCTCTCATACTCAGTGACAGTAGAATGTGTGTTTGTATTATAGATCAAGAATCTCTTCTCCCCCTCCTCAGCACTCCCCCACTCACATAAGAGGAAACCAGGAAGCAGAACAGCAAGAGAATTTTCACCAGATAGATCTGACAAGTGAACAAAGCCTGCAATCCCTGTTAAAGAGGCAAAAAGAACTGAAACAAGGAATTTGCACATGGCTTGTGCTCCCTTCTTAGGCAGGTATCCTAAAGCAGTCCCATACCCTCTAGGGAAGGGGTGGGCAAACTTTCTGGCCTGAGGGCCACATCCACGTTCCAAAACTGTATGGAGTGCCGGGTAGGGAAGGCGGTGCCTCCCCAAACAACCTGGCCACCGCCCCCTATCTGCCCCCTCCCACAACCTCCAACCCACCCAACCCCCCCTCTTCCCTATCCCAACTGCCCCAACCCCTATCCACAACCCTGCTTCCTGATATGCCCCCCCCACGGACTCCTGACAACCCTCCCCCCATTCCCCGACTGCCCCTCATCAGAACCTCATCTGCCTCATGCAACCCTCCCCACTCTCTGTCCCCTGACTGCCTCCCAGGACCCCCTTCCTTTTATCCAACCCCTCTGCTCCCCACTCCCCTTAGCATACCACTCAGAGCAGCATGTCTAGCAACCCTACCACCGTGCTGCCTGGTAGGAGCTCGCAGCCCTGTCGCCCAGAGCTCTGGTGGCATGGTGAGCTGAGGCTGCTGGGGAGGGAGAACAGCAGAGGAGGGGCCAGGGGCTAGCCTCCCTGTCCGGGAGCTCAAGGGTCAAGCAGGATGGTCCACCGGGCCCGATACAGCCCGAGGGCCATAGTTTGCCCACTCCTGCTCTAGGTTATGTCTTCACTGCAACTGAAACAAGCCTCCAAGCTGGGCGGACAGACTCACACTAGCGGGGCTTGAGTTAGAGTGCTAAAAAAATAGTAGCACGGATGATGCAGCTCTGGTGGAGACTCCGGCTGGACACCCAAGTTCAAGTGTAGGGGATCACTTGGTCGTGGCTGGCTTGCCAGAGCCGCAATGTCTACACAGCTATTATTAGCATGCGAGTTACAGTCTGAACTGCGAGGCTTGCTCCCAGCTGCAACGTAAACATGTCCTTAGAGACTAGGTTCCTTCCTCACAGTGCTTAACAGTGATCAATGGTATAAAGGTGCTGAAATTAGAAGATCACTACTTGCATGCAGCAGGCTAATTTATTTTGTTTTTATATCCCTGGCTGGTCACACTGTACTCCAAGCAGCAGCATGCTCAGGAGAGACCAAGTATGGAGCTACAAGTTACTATGACCACTATTGCAAGCGTGGAGTATCAAAAAGAAGGCAAGAGGTGAGTTTTGTCCCACCTATGTTAAACCACTGATGAGCTATGAATATCTGCACACCCAAGCAAGTTATACTGAAAAATATGAACCAGCATCATTTACCAAATTTTGACCAGGATAATAAGTCTAATGCAGCGTTCTTCAAAGATTTACTGCCGCGGCCCCTTTCCACAGTCCACCATCCACTCGCAGCCCCCCGAGGAATGTCTCCCAAAATGCTACCAAACAGAAAGCTTCCGCTGTCCGTGGCGGCATTTCGACGGGACAAAAAAATAGACTGCTGCTGAGTTTGGCAGTCTCCCGAGCGGGATCGGAGGTATCGCCAGGGTCTCGCGCAGCCCCGGGGGTGGTCTCGCGCAGCCCACTTTGAAGACCACTGGTCTAATGGCCCACTCTATTTTCTTGTGGAAACTGCAAGTCGACTGTGGGTTTTTTGTTGGTTTTGTTTTATTTGTCATACGGCACTAAGATTCACTATGACAAACAGGTTCCATTTCATATGGGAAGTTAATGTTTGCTGAAATGCTACATGACTTGAGAGTTATCTATCACCACAAAAGCCAGTTTTTAAACACAGAATCCACTCTTCAAAGGCACGTACCCAATTCCATTATTATTTTCTTCAAATTGTGAATCTGATATGCAACTCGGGGCTTTATTTTAAAAGACAAAAATCCTCCTCTTTCACCAGAACAGCTAACCTACTGCATTTTTAGACGACGTGATTTACTGGAAGACAACAGATTAAATCCATTTGCTAAAATCTCCTCAATCCTCCAACATTCCCACTAGGCATTTCTTCCAAGTTCAGGCAATTAACAGTGAATCATAATGGACAGGCGGCTTTCTAGTTCATATATGTACTGAAAAAGCCACTGGCCTGGAATTAATCAAGCATTTGCAAGGCTAGACCCTCAGTCTCAAGTCCTAAAATACACCCAGCATAAAGGATACTTGGAGTGGGGAGGAAGAGAAAGCAGCAGCAGACTGACTTATGTAATTGCAGAGGGGTGACACTACAATAAGATTTGATCAGGTGCTCAAGAGAAACTGAACAATTGCGAAGCAAAAACTGTCTTTTGTTGGAGAAAGGAATGGCTGCACATAGGCTTCTTTCACATGAAAAGCTAATTTGGCCTCTCATCCCTCCCATTTGAAGGCAACCTTACGCAAAGCCTCCAGAAAGCTACACCACAGAAGTCTTTATTCAAAGTACTACTGGCTTAAGTTACCCTCATCCTCGTAACAGCCAACACAACACACACAGATGGAAATATGGAAGAGCCGCTACCATCTGTAGCTCCAATGCAGTTTAGGCAGCAATTGGAAAGAGCCTACTCAAAACACGCCACACAACAACAGTAAAGGCAAAAAAATATAACAAGGGTGAAGGGCTTAACATTTGTTATCACCTAGTCTACAAATGACAGTTCCTTTCAAGTTGGACAGGATTTTGGAAAGTTTTATTTATCATGCATCAAACCACCTTGGCCGCCTACCTGACAAAACAGTCAGAGGGGTAGCCATGTTAGTCTGGAATTGCAGAAGTGACAAAGAGTCCTGTGGCACCTTAAGCTCTTGTCAGAATTTTAGTTAGTCTTTATCTGACAAAAGAGCTTATCCTTGGTAGACAGATGTTACTACTTAACTTTCGTACTTGAGCCTAAATGGCCTCCAGATAGCAACATATCTTCCTTGTGTCCCTCCCACTTTAAAGCTCATTGTTCAAGAGAAAAAGTAGTCATTTATTCTGTATTTTACTTTCAGCAATGCAGCAGATTTGGTTTTTTCCCCTCTCACCTAGGGCAATATTGCACAACAACCCCACTAGGTAAACTAAGGGGGATAAAGAAAAACATTCAGCTGTGCTAGGGATAGTTCTCAAACACACTTAACAGGATCTCCACCTCTGATTAACAACCATTTCTTTCATAGCACTATCACAGCCTTTGCTAATACACTTCTGCAGCCTTTGCCCTGATACCGCCTGCAATCACTTACCCCTCCATTAAAACAAATGCAAGAGAAATAGCACAGAAGGCGAGTCGGTATTTTCTATTACTTTTGCATCATACACCTAATTTTGAAGGGCAAGCTGGAAGTATGGAGAGTATTTTATAAACCTAATACAATCTATTCGTACTTCTCCACATGCCAGTCAGCTAACATGCTAACGCTATATATTTGCAAACTACAGTGTATATACTTGGATATGAAATTAAGACTAGCTTGGTGGCCTCCGCCTAGTCTCTAGAGGCCAGTGCATCACTGCTCACTTCATAAAACCACCACATGGCTACCTCATAAGCAACTACGTCAAAGAAGCCCGTCAGAATATGGTTATCACTTGACTCAATGAAAGGGCTGTCCAATGATTTAGCCTAGGCCGGTTTCTGTCTACACTATAAAACAGGACAATGCTTAACTTTGTCAAGGGATAACAGCGTTCTTACTGGGACTCTTGTAATTGTGTTTCAGCTTAGACAAGCTTCAAGAAATAGATGTTTAAACAGTGTTGAGAGCCAGCTAACGCTGTTATACCAGGGTCTTGCCATGCCTGTGTTGATGAGATCAATTAGACATGCTGTAGCCTTGGTCTTTTTAACATATTCAGTAAAGAACTGTTTAAACACTGTCAATATTTCATTATAGCTGCAGATGGCCCAACAGTTGAGCAGCAGCTCAACAAAGAGCACTCCCACACACCCTGCTGCAGTGAAACAGGGCAATATAGGTCAGACGAAATATACACTAGCAGAGCTGAAAGAAGCTTGGCTACTGTTGCTTCATGAATAGTAAGATACAGTCAGTCCATCTTAAAAATAAGTTAATAATGCAACATGTATTATTCCAAAGGGTCTGATTTCTGGTTTAAAAGGCCTTTGGGATGCAAGCCCTTTAAAATTAAAGGTGCCTTTTTAATTTCAGCAACAAGAGAGTGCTTAGCTGTACCTCTTTGCTGAAGTGCAGACATTCCAACTTGCAATGAGGAAAGCAAAGAGGCTGGAGGTCTCCAATGCCTGCACAATCAGCTGCAAGCTGCACAAATTCCCCAAATCCGGAAGCTTTCTATGCACTTTACCACTCATAATCAACTTGACAGACACATGGAGCACTATGGGATACCATCGCAAAAAAACCTAAATGTGGGAATACCATAATAAAAACCCAAGTTTGGGGGCAGAGGGAAACGGGGGTGGAGGGGAGAGAATCAGTGACTTTTCAGCTTTGTGGGACCAGTCAGTCACCCTGGAGCACAATAAATACAGCAAATAAACCTGCAAGACATCACTCCTAACCATAGCAGGTTACAGTCAACTTACATGGGAGTGCAAACAGCCCAAATACTTACTACAGCTGACAAATTGCAGGGTAATCTCAGCTCAGAAAACATTAATTCAGGACGCCACCTAAAATGAACAGATTGGATTAAAGAATGAACGGAGTTGAACAAAAGGTTCGAGGCTACCAAAACAAGAGATATTCTCCGAGGGGAAAGAGAATCTCTCTCGAGCATATACAAACTACTGGACATAACAAAGGACTAAAATGGCTAAGAATCAGAACATACTACCAATGTTCCAGTGCTGGAGTTTGCAGTTGGAATGGAGGATGGAATCTAGGGCATTATCACAATAACATCATAGGTTTTTCTTCTTTGGGCGGGTGGGGGAGATAGGGGGAGAGTCTAACCTACAAAGAGCACCAGTGTTAACAGAATGGGGTTAAAGAAAGAAAGAAGGGCTAAGAAAGACCCACAGCACCTTCATAATGACAAGGTTACTGCCCTACTGAATAGAAGGAAGCTATAGATGTGATAGAATTACTTATTGTTTGTAAGGCTTTTGACAGTCCCATAAGAAAACTAGGGAAACGTGGTCTAGATGAAATTACTAATAGATAGGCACACAACTAGCTGAAAGACCGTACTCAAAGAAGAGTTATTGATTGTTTGTCATCAAACTGGGCAAGTGTATCTGGTGGGATGCTGGAGGGGTGAGTCATGGGTCTGGTACTATTCAATATTTTCATTAATGATTTGGATAATAGAGTAGAGAGTATTCTTATAAAATGTACAGATGACACCAAGGCAGGAGGAGTTTCAAGTACTTTGGAAGACAGGATTAGACTTCAAAATGACCGTGACAAATTGGAGAACTGGCATGAATTCAACAAGATGAAATTCAATACAGACAAGTGTGAAGTACTACACTTTGGAAGGAAAAAAGCAAATGCACAACTACAAAATGGGGAATAATAGGTGATAATACAGCTGTAAGGGATCTGGAGGCTACAGTGGATCACCAATGCGATGCAGTTGCAAAAAAGGCTAACGTTCTGGTGTGTAGTAACAGGAGCGTCACACGTAAGATGCAAGAGGTAACTTGACCTGCTCTACTCAGCACTGGTGATGCTGGAGTACTGCATCCAGTTCTAAGCACCACATTTTAGGAAAGTTATAGACAAACTGCAGAAAGGCCAGAGGAAAGCAACAAAAATGATAAAAGGTTGAGGAGAGCTTAAAAAACTGGCCATGATACTCTTGAGAAAGAGATTAAGGGGGATCAGATAACCGTCTTTAAATATGTTAAGGACTGTTATAAAGAGGTCTGTGATCAATTTGTTCTCTGTCTACTAAAAGGGAAGGACAAGTAATAATGGGCTTAATCTGCAGCAAGGGAGATTTAGGTTAGATATTAGGAAAACTTAACTATAAGGGTGGGTAAACTCTGGAACAGGCTGTCCTGGGAGGTTGTGGAACCCCATCATTGGAGGTTTTTAAGTACAGATTGGACAAACATATGGAAGGGATGCTCAAGGTTTACTTGGGCCTGTTTCAGTGCAGGGGGCTGGATTTGATGACCTCAAAGTCCCTTCCAGCCCTACATTTTTATGATTCTATAAAGGCAGGCCTGCACAACTCAGAAAAGTAGCAAGGGCCATATTACTGCAAAAAAACCAGCTGCAGGCCAAAAAACTCCGCCCTTGTCCCGTCCCCATCCACTTCCCGCCACCACACCTCACCCCCCGCGGGCTGCAGAGTGAGCCCATGTGGGCCGCATGTTGTGCAGGCCTGTATAAAGCAACAGCCTGATGACTGTGGCAATACAAAAAACCCACTTTCTAAAAAGTGCACACAATAATTCTGCTTTCAGACTCAAACCAGCAACCCAGAATTGGGGAAAGGGGCAGCACAGGAATCAGGAAAGCCTTCTCAAAGATTAAGAGCCTGTAATCTTTTACTCAGACATATTCAAGTACAAATGGTAACATTCAGCCATTAGGGAATGACCATTCTGCCCCAAACCTGCTAGACAAGCCACAGCGAAGTCTCAGACGAGGTAGATGATTAACACTAGGTCTATGTAAAGGAACATTTTGGAAAGGGCCCCTTTACTAAAATTTGATAAGCCTAATGCTAACTATTTAGTGTGATACAGATATCTGTGTACGAATGGTAGCACCTAGTACAACAAAAGAGCTGTTAATATAATTAAGATGTGGTTTCAAAAGCGCATAGCAACTTAGTTACATGTTGATAAATTACCCAGAAATAGGGACTGTGGTACTCTAGTCCAGTGGTCTTCAAACTGGGGTGCGCACACCTCCAGGGATGCGCGAGACCACTCCCGGGGGTGCGCGGCCCCTGCAGCCAGAGGAGCCGGGCGGCTCCTCTGCAAGAGCTGCGGCAGCCCCGGCACCGGCAACCAGGCGCCACGGCTGAGATGGCCCCTAGGAACCAGGCGCCACAGCGGGGACTGGCCCCAGGGGGGCAGTTAGGGAACAAGGACGGGGGAGTTTGAGGGGGGCAGTTGGGGGGGGAAGAGGGAGTGGATGGCTGGAGCAGAGCTGGGGCAGGGCTAGGACAGGGCTGGGGCTTCCCCCATGGGGGTGCCTGCTCAAAAAAAATTTTCTACTAAGGGATGCACAGTCAAAAAAGTTTGGAGACCCCTGCTCTAGCCACAGAGGTCACTGTAGTGTAGACTTCTAGGGAAGCCATTTCTGAAGTTGTTTCATGTTTGTCTTTAAACTGACAACATTATAGCTTGGGAAAATCCTAATTCTGTGTGCAGAAGTGCCCAGATTTTCCATCCTCCCCCACAAGCAGTGAATAGGCTTTTATGCCAATCTGCAATTTCACACATGTTAATTTTAGAAGGTTTATCAGAAGCATAACACTGGCAACAAAAAAAGGTAGGTGAACACCATCACCAGTTGATTAGCCCTACTATTTTACATGTGGCCACTGAATTGTGTTATCTTGGAGGAACCAAGGCCCCACTCCTTTCAGTAAGATTTCTTTGTTTACATTACACTAAACAAGCTGGCTGTTACATAGAGAAATAAAGGTCAGACGGCATTTTAGCTACAGAATCTTTTTCAAGCTGTGTAAGAAAAACCCTACAAGTCTCCCCCACTGCCATTCACCTCCTCCCCATCCCAATGAAAGCGTCTCAGAAGAAAAGACGCTTCTTATCACATTTTCCATCCCTAGCACACGTATCATAATATTCTCGTCAATACTTGTATGACTAATTTTTCTGATTAGCCATGTAAGTCTATACAACGGGAGAGGTTCATATGGAAAGCCCTGGATTTGTGCCTGAGGATGATCTCTTGCTGAAGACTAGTGTGCGCTTAGTTAAATAAAACCCAAGCAAATGATCCTGATTTCAGAAGTATAATCTGATTTGCAACCATTTCCTCTGATCCCACTTCAGCAGGTTCTTCCAGTTCAAGACAAGGTTAGTTTTCAAAACATTTATCAAATAGTTCCTAACATGCAATAAAATGCATAAGTACTTTAAAAAAAGAGTCTAGCTATATTGTGATTTCACTTTAAATATATGGATTCAGAGAACTGAAAAATAACGTGACAGGCAGCTCTGGATAGGTGTGCTCTTTCTGCCCCAAAGCACTTAAAGTATTTAGCACAGAGGCAAAAGTTACAGCCCGAGACTGCTTAGGAACGTGTTAAAGAAAGCCGAGTTTGAGGTTAATGTTCAGAAAATATTTGACTCAGCTTTTCATTGCCGAAATGAGAATCAGTATTAATTCAAATCTTTTTAATACAGATTTAGAGAGACAGACACACCTCCCCTTCCCCCCAATCACTTTCCTATTTAAACCCCTTCACTTGCTTTTCTGCTCCTTCAATTTTCAGAACTTTGTCCTCACCTTCAATATTCTGCACAGGCTCCACCTCTGCCTACATTTCTACTGTCGCTTCCTCTTTCATTTCCCCACCCCATTCACCTCCTTATCTTAAATACCCATCTCAGCACATACTGCGTCACGCCTAACATGTGAAGAAGAGCCCTTCATCTCCCACAAAGCCTTCTGCAAAATCCATTTTTCAGGACACTTCCTAAACTGAGCTCATCAGCAAGGTTTCCAAGCCTCCCCAGGGCTGAACAATTGCTCCATGGATCATAAAGGATTTGGTAAGGTTTGCAGCGTATGGGCTTTCTGCAATTTGCAAGAGACCCTGTGCACAGTTCCAGCACTAGAAAATTATATGCACCAGTTTAGAACACACACAATCTACTACTTATTTTATGCTAACAATTTAAGGAGACTTAATTTGGACTGATTTGGTTCCTCTGCATGGAACCTTCAATCTCTACTATATGGTATCTTCTGGAGCTTTCCAAAGCAAAAACACCTGGTCACATGGGAAATCCCTGCCCCAGCAGGGGAAGGAAACAGTAGGCACCATTAGGACCCATCAGCAGCAGGATGGCTATGTGCCTGCACCTCCAAAATTAAAAGTGCCTTCAAAGATTACTGACTGACTTAAAAAAAAGAGTTCACTCATTTGAGGGGGTTTTGATTGACCACTGTTTTGCCCAATCCCACCATATACACACAGAACTCCAGAGACAGGATGATCCAATACAAACCACCTCTTGCACAGGCAGGATCTTGGCTGGAGCTGCCTTTACACATTACTGGACATGATTTTCAAGCTTTACGTGCTCAACACAAAAAAGTCTTTAAGTGAGCGAGGTGGGAGAAAGGCACATTTGAACACACCAATGGCTAACCAGGCTGGCTGGGACATCTTGACAGATGAAGTGGAGAACGTAGGGATGAGAAGCAAGTGTGGTCTTATTTTAAAGATATACCATGTACCTAAATGGCCTCAAAAATTCTACTGGCATGTTGTATCTAATTAGATTTAAGCTCCCTAAGGGAGGGGATTTAGTCTAGATGTGATAAATCAACCCCCAACTCCCATCGATTCCTGTACTCCACTGCCATGAAGCACACAGGCTGCGTCAACAGGGGAGCAGCAGCAGTCGATTCACCGCAGTGAAGACACAGTGGTGAGTAGATCTAAGTACGCTGACTAAGGCCAGGTCTACACTACCTGCCGGATCGGTGGGTAGAGATCAATCTTTCAGAGATCAATTTATCACGTCTCATCTAGATGTTATAAAATCGATCCCTGAATGCTCTTCCGTCGACTCCGGTATTTCACCGTGCCGAGAGGTGCAGGTGGAGTCAATGGGAGAATCTACTCAGTGCCATGAAGACGCCGAGGTAAATCGATTACCCCTTCTCCCCCATGTAGGCCAGGACTTAGTTGTGTTACTTAGATCCATTTCCCCCAACACATCCCCAGTGTAGACCAGGCCCAAGTTTGCAGAGGACAACAGAGGTAGTCACACAAGGAAGAACATCTCTGACTGGGAGCCTGAATCCAGAATCTACGATCCAATTACTGCGCTCTCTCAAAAGGATGCTTCAGAACCACATCCCAAGCAGCTTCTTCATCCAGTTTGATATGGATTTTAATATACACATTTAGAAATTCACACCAATCACCTACAATACCAGAGGAGTTGTTACTGACAGCCCTCTGCAGACAGGACATGTGGAAAGAAACAAAGAAGAGTCATTCAACAAAGTAAAATAAATAAATTACGCAGTTAGAGAAACATCTGCTCGTTTCACCAGGAATGCCATATGGTACATTCTGAGGATGACTTAATTCAAATTTAGAGAAGTGACCTATTTTGCTTTTAAAGATAAAAGGAAATGTCTATCCCCTTTCCTCTGACTCCACCACCTCAAAATTAGAATCTGGCTTGACAAAGAACCGATGTTGCCAGCACTCTAGCCAAGGCAGTAAAGCTAGGAGCCCTTTTCATGAGATGATGCTAGAGTAAGGGTGAAATCAGAAGACTCATTTAGAAATTTTTAGTAGCTCTAACACAAAGTTTGTTTTACCCACAGTGCTCTTAATGCTGTCGCACTGAAAGACTAGTTTTGCTACTAGCCAATTACAGTGGAACTGCTCAGTAAAAACAGAAAAAAAGCCACACACAAGTTTGGCATAAGCTGGATAGTTGCAACATTCAGTCCTAAACAGATCGCGCTCTCCAGTCAGTCGGCAATTCCTAAAACACCAATCCACAGAATTGGAATCAGTGCAGCAAGTCTAGAAATGAGAGTTCAAATACAAACTTCATACAAAATTTAAAAGGAAGCCAACAGCGCAGAATCTATAAAATTCCAAAACACTGATACATCCCTGAGATACAGCTTGAATTTGATACAGGTTTGAAGCAGGCATAAAAATTCATTGACGATCCCTTCTGGTTTTAAAAAAATCTCCTTTTATGTGACTGTGTGTCAGTGAATTTAGTTTGTTGGAGACTCTTCCCTGAGCAGTTAGTGATGGCCTCCTCATACTTACGAACGCTTCTAAAAATGATCAAGATTAACATCCAAATCCATTCACTTTTCATAACAATCCCCCCTGCATTTCTTGCCATATTTGTCAATTCTTTTTTCATCCCAACTTAAATTCCTACTCGCTCTGTGAAACTGAAGTGCTAAGTCATGAATTTGGTTTTCCAGGACAGGAGGGTGATGCTGAAAAGAATTAATAGGATTTCACAGCAACACAAGCTGAGAGAAGGAATTCCTAGTCCTAACAGGTACGGTGTCTGAAGTGACAGAATAAAGTAAAACAGCAGAGGACTGGCCAAGTGAACCTCTGTCAGAGTTGCACCCCTCCAATGCCTCTCTCATATCCCAATATAAGAGCCTGTTTAAACACTGCAGTCAAAATCCAAAACATTCTTTCTTCCCATTAAAGTTTACACTATTTAACACATCTAGTATTTGTTTGAGACAGATCTGTGCACAGGACATATACTTCTAGCCCTGTATTAATTTCATACTTGCAGAGGAGAGATCGGGCAAGAAGCCCAAATGCTTCAAAGTCCAAGGATCAACTCTCCCAACTGTCTCCATACCAAGAGTAATCAATGAACTATTTTAGCAATGCCAATCATTTGATTGTACCCTTCTGTAAGCAACAGGGACTCCAGGGTACCAAGTGCAGCTTTAATTTGGACCACCTTCCTCTGTGCTGCTCAGATGCTTCGTTTGGTGATGCTGCCAAGGTTGTTCCTGCTTGTGTGTGCACAGCAAGAAGTGAGAAGGGTTGTCCCACGGAAGACAGACAGCAATTGTGTAGGATTAGGTACATCACAGCCACATACGGTTTGGGGTGGGAGTTCCAAAGAAACGTGCAGATAAATCTGACATCAGAACAACACTACAAAAAAATATTTATTAAGGAAGGGGGTGTCCATATTCTCATTTTGGAATTACAGGGTCATCTCTACCCATTAAGGAAGCCAGCTTTTGATGACAAGCCACATTTATGTTGTATGTTGCCCAAAAAATGGGAAAAAAAAGGTTTTGGTTTTTTTCAGATTTTTTCCCCCTCCTATTTCACTTACCACTGTTTCCAACCAATGAAAGCTCTATTAGAGGAGACATATGCTGACCCAGATGGAAGTAGAGAGAGAAAGATAGATTGTATTTCTATGAGGAGTGGCCAATCGAGGTGGCAGTAGCCCGATGGAAACCAGAGGTCCCCCCATGAAGGCTTTTTGCTTTCTCCCACTCTGGGTTCACATGCACAGCTGTATGTTAACCTTATACAGGAGCTTCCATGACACAAAGGAAAATTACCAGTATTCTGGAAAGTAAATCTTACAGGAAATTTACATCTTTTGCATACAAGCAGTTTCTTTATTACTGGTGAAGGCATCAAAGGTAGAATTTAGCTGTTTACAGATCCCAAGGAGATGTGTTTGTGGTACTGACTGTTCGAAAGGTCACAACTCAACTTTAACTGAGAACATTTGAGCAGGAAGCCACTGAAGACGACTAAACATGGAACTCCACGATATAAATTCCTAGAGTCACTTTTTCGCTTGTAATCATATTTTAATCTGCACATGGCTCACACTGACACAGAGCCTTACGACTCCCCTCTGGGGAACAGGGTGCTGATGGGGAAATAAACGGGAAGCCTGCACTTCACATCATGGGATCTGGGGCAACCAATCAACTTAATCTTGCCTGAATTCATAAACGCCCTTCACACATCTTTTGGGCCACAGTTCATACTTTTCCCCTCACTTCCAGACAGACATGCACTGAATTCTTTCATAGAATCATAGTCAGGCTTCAACTCAGAATAGGGTCAAGGCAGGTCTGTATTTAGATGGGAGACCTTTATCAGGTCTACCCTGCCACATAAGCTTGTGCTTGAACCTGCCTAACCCCCATTCTGCCTACACTGCAATTGCGCTAAGTCAGGGATCAGTCCCATGACTCTTCAGGGCTGAAGGATCCAAACTTGAGTCAAGTTGGGACTCGGGGTCTGAGCCCTATTGCTTTAAGTAGTGAGTGCCTGTAAAGTGATCTGAAATCTTTAGATGGCAGGTACAAGTACTTACACACTCCTGCTAATGTCCAATTATGTTCCATATGAGAGGAAACCATTCTATTCTGAACAGTCAAACGTTTGAGAGGATGTGGCTGGTTTTCTGATTTTTGGACAATTGATTCCCACATTGGGTTTTCATGAAAGCAAAGAGATCCATCCTTGAATGTGAAGTTATTTCACATCTTTGTTCTTTGACTTGAATTCTTGAGAATCCATACCTAACAAGATTCCCTAAAACAGAAATTATAGGATAAAAGGGTAACCATCATTGCACACTTCTCTTTTAGGTAAAGCAGACGGACTAATTCATCTGGTATACCAAAATCTGTACCTGCCCAGCCTGGAATACCCTGGACAGTTAAATGGTTCATTCCAGAGGCCTTCACTGAGTGAACAGAATTTGTAATTAAATTAAAAGGTAGGAAGAGATCTCTCTCCTCTCCCCAGTGTATTCCTGAAGTCTCCTTCACAAGCAGCACTGAACGACAAGCCCAGCACTGCATTCCTGTTGCCGCATTTGTTTTGAATGGATATTTAAACAACTGAAAAGTTCTATGTCTATTTACAGCTCAGCTAGTCTACGCAAAACAAACACCCACATATATTACATAAAGTTTTATTACCACGTTGAGGCTCACATTCCCTTTCAACAGAATCTAAAACAAATAAAACCACTCAGTAAACTTAATATCCTGACTGGCTGACTACTCTTGGGTGCTTGAAAGAAAGTTTCCAATTAGGCCTACCTTTCAAAGCATGAATTTTATAGCTTCAAAATGTTTATTGGATTATCGACAAGATTTCCAATGCCATTTCATACCCAGGCGAGCCAGTCTAGAGTCCCTACCTAAATTCTGGCCACATTCCCCGACTAAAAACTCTTCTGCTTCTCAGTAGTCCAGCTAACAAGGCCTTGAACAAATACAAAACTAGAAGAATTTACAATAAGGTTTCTTTACACCAAAATTCAGACTGTTGAAAAGGCAGCAAAAAAAATTTTTAAAATGGGGGGGGGAGACATCCATTTCTTTGCAATTTACCTTTAATCTATAGTTTACCAGTTGAAATCTTATTCAAGATTTTTAGTAGAGACTGAAAGTTGTTACCATCTGATGCAGGTTTTATTTCACACAGGCCATGAACACCTTTAGAGAGTTAATTTTTTAATGGCATCCACCACCTCACAAAATTTAAACAAATTACCATTAGGCAAATTAAACAAATCTCACCTGTTAACTAAGCCTCCCATGATCTCTAGTCCCGCAACTTGCTGATAAATCTCTTCTACAAAAGATGCCACAGTAAATATTCTATGCTGACACACTCTGAACACAGAAAGACACAGGCCCTGATCAAAGTTTCAAGGGGTGAAAAATCCACACCCCGAGTAATGTAATTATAACAACCTTTAACCCCGCCTCTACCCCAGTATCCAGCGCTATGTTGGCAGGAGAGCTTCTCTCACCAACACTGCGATCGCCTCTTGTGGAGGTGGAGTTATTAAGCTGATGGGAAAGCTCTCTCCCCTCAGCCTAGAGCGTCTTCACTAGAAGCGCTACTGTGGCGCACCTGCCTCTGTGCAAGTTTGTAGTGAAGACCTGCCCAAAGGAAAAGCTTTCTAGGTCAGATGATCTAGTCCAGCTTGACAGCTGCACCATTCTGTGTCATGCAGGTCCATACAAAGTATGGGTCACTTTTGTCCCCACCCTCTGCCCAACCCCACAAATCCAGGCAGTGTCTAGATCTTGCTAATAGAAATGGCTGACATTTTTCAAAAACCTGCAAATTTTCCATTAAAAGCTTTAGCACAACTGAATCTCACCCCTCCGCTGCCCCTGTGCAGGAAAAGTTCCCATTTTCTGACCAGCTCTACTTGTACTTTTCTTTCTTCAGACACTTCTACGATATAGACTTTACTTTCTGCACACACTGCTGAAGCGCTCTCTCAGGCCATCATCATCTCCTACTTCAACAATTGTAAGCTCCTTTTCTCTGGCCTTCCCTTCACCTTCCGCCTTGGTCCAGCAAAATGCAGCTTCTAAGATCTGCTTTTTGCCTGTTCTGTCACCTCTTCAAATCCCTACACCTGTGACCCCCTTGCCACTACATCAAATTGAAGTTTGTCAACCCTCACAGCCCTTTGCTCCTCACTGATTTTTCTGCTCCCTTACCCATTCTACTAAAGATGCTGGCATTAACCATCCTTTTAACTACTTCTCCCTCAACAATTTTTGCCCCTTCCTCCACAGCCACCCATATACATGGAATGCCCTCCCCAAACTGATCTGTAAAGCAACTCCCTACCTCTCCCATCCCTCAAATACCTCCTCAAAATCAGCTCCTGCCAGGACATCTACTTATTAACAATGAATTCAGGAGGACGGGAGTATGGATAGTTCATGTATTTTTTAAAATCTGTGCGCGCTCTCTCTCTCTTTCTCCACTCTTACTTTTCATATTACCGGCCTATCATTGGACACTTCTGCCGTTTCATGTAGACTGTAGTTATCACATTGCGGGTGCTACCATAACAACCACACAACGCCATGGAAACTGTACGACCCTCTCAACCTTGAAGACTACCTTTTCAAATCAAGGGGAAGCACACTGGTGAGTGTGTGTGTACACACGTGAGTGCAGACGAATTACAATAGTGGATCAAACCAGAAGTCCATGTAGTTCAGTATTCTCCAACCATCACTAGATGCACCATAGAAAAGTGCAAGGAATGCCACAGAAAGCAATTGTGACATAAGCACAGCAAGGAATTATACTCAAGTTTGTGGTGCCCGCGCACCACATTTTGTGAAGACTAACAGATGACCCCATCTCAAAATCTAAAGTAATTTCATTGAAATCAATGGGTCTTCCTACAGAATGTAGGGCAGGGGAGGGGGCCACAGGCAAGTGGGAGGTTCATTGAATTTAGTGCTAATGTAAGTGTCAGACTGACAGCCCTGGAGACTGATACTGTCACAGAACAGGTACAGCAGGCAATGCAGGCTTCCCCACACGCATGCATCAAACCTCACCCAATGGAACAGGTCAGTCTGCATAACTTGTTCAGCCCTTGACCTTTTTACTCACACATACCAATACCAAAACTTGTATGGACAATACATACCAGTTTTAACAGATCAATCAAGTGAACAAGTGTCTAGTTGCCACCACAGTCCAACTTCCCACCTTCTCACAAACACATTTTGTAAAAGGTCATGAAAAGCAATACCTTTGCCACGATTAATCTGTGCTGGATTCTAACCTGCAGCACTATATCCCATTACCAGTTGCCTAGACCCATCCACTCCCCAGAACAGCAAGTGTAATGTCAAGAGAGAGCATGCACATGCATGTTATAGGCAAGTCTAGTTGGCTGTCACAGCATATAAAGAGAAAGTTGCAGCACACGAAGAATTGACAGGCTCACAGATTCGGTTAATGAAAGGAGCGGTCCTGACACAAAATATTTTCATTCATGTAAAGTTGCTTGAGACAGGAAAACACAAGTCACAGATCCTTTTACAATAAAAGTTGTTCAGAACCATTGAATGGTTTATCTAATAGCTTAAAATCAGTAAAAATTACACTGGTTCCACTACACTAGGTATATACATCTTTCATGGCCATTGCAAACTAATAGCTTTACATATGCACACATCCTCCCCGTCAAACCAGGGACTGGCTTGGGATTTATGTGAATTTTTATGGGTTTTTTCGGGTCACACCAAGAACCTAACCAGCCAGTCTTTGCATAAGGAAACAGGCAGGTGAAATCTCACCTGGGCACCAAACAAGGAATTTCTTTTGACCAATTGATATTAGTTTTAAAAACGTCATTCCAAAATAGCCCCTGGTATTCCCTCTCAGGTGCTGCATGGCCCAGCCCTTCATTTTGAAAAGAGAATGCTGCCATGAAAATAAACAGATTTATACAGAGGAGAGAATATTTAGAATAGAATTCTCCAAGTTCTTCACATCACAAAGCAAAGTTCTAAAAGTAACGTAAATTTGCCTGCTTCAAACTGATAGTTACAGTAGATTACTGGGATATAAAACACTTACTGAAGGCATAGGTTAAGAGCCTTACAGGAAACTTCAAATAAAATCATCTTAGAAATGCTTCTGTATCATATTTCCCTGTATTCTCTTCTCTTTCCTTATTACCCACAGGATATTGTGTTTCTGAAGAGTTCAACTGCTCCCCATTACTTGAGATCATGATCCTCCATTTGAATGACAATTAGTAATTGTGGAATGGTTTAGAATCTCTTCAATCAAAGATTAAACTTCAGGTGGGAGAGCTGGAGATGTACTCTTTCACATACGAAAATCCAGTTTTCTACACTATTGTCCTTCATAATTAATACACCCAGAGGAAGAGAAATAGCTATAAGGCAGTAACATTTTAGAATAATCGCTTCTAATTACAAAAAAAAGAAAAAGACAAATGGAATGCTAAAAATTACTCAGTATAAATAGCTGAAGATATGCCTTCTCTACAAGTGCCATGCACATACCAGTTGAGAATAAAAAAGAATTCACACACACACACACATCTACTTGTTTTTATTTTCAGGTTACCCTGGGGCTGGGTATTTTCTGGGGTTTAATGACAGGCTGGGATAACTGCCTTCACCTAGGCCAGTGGTTCTCAAACTTGTGGATGGTGACCCCTTTCACATAGCATGCCTGTGAGTGTGACCCCCCTTATAAATTAAAAACACTTTTTTATACATTTAACACCATTATAAACACTGAATGCAAAGTGGGGTTTGGGGTAGAGGTTGATAGTTCATGACCCATGTAATAACCTTGCAACCCCTTGAGGGGTCCCAACCCCCAGTTTGAGAACCCTTGACCTCCTAGGCCATTAAGATACCCAATCATTTAATCCATACTAAATACAATACACTGGTAATAATTAATTGAGGAGTTTTTCAAAGGTTTCTAAAAAGCGTCAGCTGAGCCAAAGGGGTGAGGGGGAAGCTACTCATTCTATTTAGCATTGCCCTTGAATTCCTCACTCGCCCCTACTACCTCTGCCGTGGCAGTCACATCACTGGATGTTAATGTTGATCATCAATAAGTCTTGGAACTCTGGGGAAGTTCCAAAAGACTGGAAGAAAGCTAATGTTCTATCTGGGTAATTAGAGACCTGTCATTGATCACGGCCAAGATAATGGAGCGGCTGATAGAAGACTCGATTAATAAAGAATTAAGTGAGGGTAATGAAATTAATGCAAACCAATATGGGTTTAAGGAGAATAGATCCTGTCAAACTAACTTCATTTTTTTTATTTTTTTTTTTTTTAATAAGATTACAAGTTTGGTTGATAAAGGTAACAGAGTTGACACAATATACTTGGATTTCTGTAAGGCATTTGACCTGGTACCACACAATGTTTTGATTAAAAAACTAGAATATAAAATTAACATGACACATATTAAATGGATTAAAAGCAGGCTGATCGGTCTTAAACGCAACTGTCATTGAGCATGTCACTAAGTGTGTTTCCAGTCAGGTCCCAGACTCCCGACTTTACGCTATTTAACATTATCAGTTACCTGGGGAAAAAACACACAATCACCACCAATAAGGATTGCAAATGACACAAAGATTGGGGAATGGTAAATAATGAAAAGGACAGGTCACTGATTCAGAGATACAAGTAATTTGGTAAACTGGGTGCATGCAAACAATTCACATTTTGGTAGGGCTAAAAGTGAATGTATATTCTAGGAACAAAGAACAATCAGTTATACTTACAGGATGGGAGACTCTTTCAGAGTCACTGCTTCCCAGGATAAAGACTTGGAGGAAGTGGTGGATAATAGCTGAACAGGAGTTCCCAGTGTGACGCTGTGGCCAACAGAGCTAATGCTATCTTGGAATGTATAAACATGGGAATCTCGAGTAGGAGTAGAAAGATTTTACCTCTATATAAGGCACTGGTGCAATTGCTGCTGAACACTGTGTCCAGTTCTAGTGCCCACAACTGGAGAAGGTCCAGGGAAGAGCCATGAGACTGATCAAACAATTAGAAAACCAGCTTTGTAGTGAGATTCAAAGAGCATAATATATTTGGCTTAAAGTGAAAGTTAAGGAGTGACTTGATTACAGTCAAAGTATCTACAAGGGGGGCAAATATTTCATAATGGGGTCTTCAACCTAGCAGAGAAAGGTAGAACGTGATCCAATGGCTGGAAGTTGAAGTTAGATATATTCCGACTGGAAATAAGGCACACATTTTTAACACAGTATTTCATCATTGGAACAATTTGCTAAGGGTTGTAGTGATGATTTTTAAACCAAGACTAGATGTATTTCTAAAAAAAGTTCTGTTCTAGGAATGATTATGGGGAAGTTCTCTGGCCAGTGTCACACAGGAGGTCAGACTAGATGATCACAATGGTTCCTTCTGGCCTTGGAATATATGAAGGTGGGGGAAAAGAGGCAGTAAAGGGTTCATTGCACAATCTACACCCCTTCCTCAACAAGTTCATCTGCAGAAATGAGAAAAACAGATAAAAACAAGGCAAAGCTATTAAAAGACAAGATGGAAAGGAAAATCGGATCAGTCTATACTGAAATGCTTTGTATTAAGCACATCTTCAGTCTTCCCCCTTCTTCCCAGCCAGAAATGTAGCTTACAAGTAGGGTCCTTGTTTTCAGTTTTAATTTTATTTAAATTTTCCACTAGATTTCTTTCCATCTAGATATCTGCTTAGTTTTATAAGAAAAACAGGTGAAAATTAGTACAAAAAACTATTACAGTAAAAGCTCTTTTAAACGGCACTTCAACAACCGCCAAGCTCTATAAACTGGCATTTCTGAATTGCACTGAAAGTCCAGTTTATAGTGCAGTTGGTGAAGGGCCAGCAGCGGCACAGGAGAGGCTGTGGGGTGCACTCTGGGAGGCAGTTTGGGTGCAGGAGGGGGCTTAGGATGCCAGATTGGAGGGGCACTCACCTCCAGCAGCTTCCAGCAAGCAGCTCCTTGTCCCTCCTGTTGCTGTGGAGGCAAGGCCAGGCAGCTCTCTGCAGGCACGTGGCCTCTGTATTTCCTCCTCAAGCACTGACTACACAGCTCCCAGCCCATTGGCTGAGAACCACAGCCAATAGGAGCTGCGGGGGGCGATGTCTGCAGACAAAGGCAGCATGCCTGCCTGCAGAGCCGCCTGGCCACACCTCTGCCAGGAGCAGCAGGGATGGAGAGCCACTTGCGGTGAGCTGCTGGAGGTGAGCACTGCCCCCCATCCAGTACCCTGAGTCCCCTCCCATGCCCCAACTCCCTGCCCCCTCCCACATCAAAACTCCCTCCCAGAGCTCATGCTCCTCTCACACCCCCATCTCGCACCCCCACCCCCACCCCACACTCCAAACCCTTCTCTCTGAGTTAACGGGCATTTTTAATTTACTAGCACCCTCCTTCCCCCAGCATGCTGGTTAAAAAAAGCTTTTACTGTAATAATTTTTCTGGGTAAATATCAGGGTTTATTTTGGTAGATGGAAAGACGGGTGGGGGAGTATTCAGTAGATTAATGCCATGAATTCCGTTCATCAATGTGGTTTGCTGCAGAACTAAAAACACAACTCCTCTGAGTTTAAAAGGGAACACTCTCTCTCTCATCTCCAAATAAAACTTTTCATTTGAATAAACAGTTTACTGCTGTACACTTAGAACTGTTAGCCTATAGGTTTCAGAGTAGATATTTATATTTAATAATTGAGCCTCGCTATTTGCGGCTCATACACTCAACTTCATCCTTTTCTCTTGTTATTTTTATTTTTTTTAAACTTGTGAATACTTCCTTGTGTTCTGGAATGAACTCTGATAGAGATTTTCATTTTCTTCCCATTTTAGAATGTCAAATTTTTAAACTGTTATCTGCTAAGAGCTTGAAATGTGTATGTGATGGGCGTGAGACTCCACTACATTCAGATGTGCACGTAATTCAGAGCTTGCGTGCGTGCCTGTTTGTTTATTGTGTGTATCTTCTAGACCAATACATAGCCTTACTTCACTGGGCAGTTGTGCATATACACACAGACTAATGTATTATTGTAATATTATATCTATATCTATATATAGATATATACACACAATATGTTTTATTAGAAAAATACAAAAAGTTTTTCTATATTTTCAAATGACACAAAAGTAGGGTGAAAAATCAGAAAAAAAAAGAATACTTCTTATAAAACCCAGGAAATTTTCAGTAAAAATTGGTTTAAATTGAGAACAAAGGGGTTTACTTACAGGTAAAGGATGGTTTAGTTGACTCATTTTAAAATGTTAAATTACATTCAAAGTGTTCCTCATTGTATGTCGAGGCTTCAGGTTTCACTGTTGACTGCTATGCATTTTCTCTTGGGGGTGGGGAGAAAAAAACCACAACAATTGCAGCAAGTTAAAATATCAGGCTGTCTTATCATACTTGTGCACATTCATCCTGTAAAGCCAAGAACTACAATAAAACTTCCATAGCACATAGGTCTAGTTACCCTGATGTAGTCTTTTAAGGGCTATTAAAAGTTCAGAACTCTCACCTTCTGTTGTTCACTCTGGCCAAAGCAAGCAGAAGGAGATGAGGAGGGAGGGAAGTTACTTTTGTTTGAGTTTCATCTACTCACATACTTACATTTTTCAGTTACATGTTCCAACACATAGCAGGAGACACCACTATACTGAACTCTCAGCCTAACAGGTCTCTCACCTGAGATCCACTTCTAGTTATAGCTGTCTCCAAAATATTTTTTAAAAATTATATTTTAAAAATTCAAAAGTATCAACATGACCTAGAAGCACAAGTTCCACTGACTCCATGGGATCTGTGTTCCTAAATCACACAGCTGCTTTTGAAAATCTCACCAGAAGACATAATGAAGAATCTAACAAGAGATCTAAAAGCTCAAGTTAGGGCAGTGGTTCTCAAGCAGGGATACACATACCCCTGGGGGGACGCAGAGATCTCCAAGGATTTAGATATTTGCCTAGTTTTACAACACGCTACGTAAAAAGCACTAGCCAAGTCAGTACAAACTAAAATTTCATACAGGCAATGACTTGTTTATGCTGTTCAATATGCTATACACTGAAATTGAAGTACAATATTTATATTCCAGTTATTTTATAATTATATTGTAAGAATGAGAACGTAAGCACCAGGGAGAAGTACGAAGCAGGCATGAATAGGCTGTGAATACATAAGGGATAAGAATCAGAGGGGCAGCTGTGTTAGTCTATATCCACAAAAACAACGAGGAGTCCGGTGGCACCTTAAAGGCCAACAGATTTGGGCATAAGCTTTGATGCGTAAAAACCCACTTCTTCAGATGTGTGGGGTGAAAGTTACGAAGCAGGCATTGTTATTCTGACACATGAAGAGAAGAGAGTTACTTCACAAGTGTAGAACCAGAGTTGACAGGGCCAACACAATCAGGGTGGATGTGGTTCAGAAGTAATCCACCCTGACTGAACTGGCCCTGTCAACACTGGTAACTCCCTTCTCTTCATGTGTCAGTATAACAATGCCTGCTTCTGTAACTTTCACTCCATGCATATGAAGTGGGTATTTTTTACCCACGAAAGCTTATGTTCAAATAAATCTGTTAGTCTTTAAGGTGCCACCAGACTCCATCGTTTTTATAAGGGATACGAATGAACATGTGCATAAAATGGAACCTATCGCTGAACGAGTAGTAGAAATAGCTACATAAAGTAATTGGGGAACATGAAATATGGAGGTACATATTAGATGCAGGCCTGTGAAAGAATTCAGCACTTGATTTCAAATTCACTCAGCAAGTTTTTTGGAGGGGTGAAGAGTAAATCCATGGAGATATGTCAATTATAGTTACAGTCAAATTATAGTTATAGTCAAATATTAAAATGGAATATTATGGGATAATAGTTTGGAAAATATCATTGAGATACAAACTGTTGCAATTTCCCTCCAAAATAGACATTGAATGGTAAAATTTTCAAGAGCACTTAAGGCCCAACAAAAAGTCAATGGGACTTAAGTGATCTTGAAAATTTGACCCAAAACTGCTGGACTATACTTCCAGTAATTTCAAGTGCTTTGAAAAGAAGAAAAAAAAAATCCCCAAACACCTTAAAAACCTTTTAATCATGCAGCACCAAAACACACCTAAATCTTTCAAATCAAGGAGTAAAAAGGAACAGACATTTGTTTAACAGGGACTTGCAAAAGAAAAAAAAATCAGGCTTGTGCTTTTTTCATTTCTTTAGGATGGATAAGGAAGCCCAAAGAGCACAAAACCAAAAAAACAACCTTGCATTCAAAATAGGAGTTTTCTCTACCTTGAAAGATCTGATAGCAAACAGAGAACTAATGAAACTGATATATCACAAGAGTCAAAAGTGAAAGAGAAGATATGTAGAAGGGAAGAAGTTTTACTCAGGCTCTTTAAAAACTTATTTTCATTACTACATATTTAACCCCAATGTCTTTGGAACATTCCGAAGAACACAAGACCCCGCAAATCAGTCCTCAAGCAAAGCCACGGAACTTGATGTGACTGAGATCAAGGCCACCAGGGTCTCCTTTATTCAAGAGCAAGCACAAAGAAAATAGCCCCTTCCCCTAATCTATTAAAAAGCCTTTGCAGGTCACTTAAGAGGCTTGTGCAATTTTTAATAGGCTCTGCTGAAGTGAAACCAGCACACAGCCCATGAGGTAATCTCCACTTTAGCCTTGTACTCATTACACAGGCATTAACTTTTGGCAATGCAGATCTTCCACAATGCTGTTCCGAAGCAGCAATGCCAGAGTTTCCCCAAAAGCTTTTGCCATCTCCTTTATCTCTTGCAATATGCACTCCCCGCCCCCACCACACCTCCAAAGAGAACAGCTGGTTTAAAATTCATTTGGCTGTATCTTTTGTGAAAAGGTCTTATAGGTGGCAGATTGATCAGAGGTTGTATACATTGGCAGATACAACAGTGTGGAATTTATCCAATGTCAGAGCAGTGCTTGGGCATTTCTTTGTGTTCTCTGCTTTTAAAGAAAAAAATCCCAATCTAATCTGCAGAAATAATAGTATTTTTGTCTACAAAAGAATTGCTCCTGAAGGGATGCAACAGTGTGCAAGGACTGTGTTAAACTGAGTCAGTTTCTCTTCTTTGGGAGAAAACAAATATATGCTGAAGCAGCACAGATTGCTAACTAGCCAGTTTTTCATTGTACGACAATTTTCTTTTGCTTTTTACCTTTTGGATTACTGGATAGCCACATCTAACACACACATTTCTTTATCCAGTTTTTCCATTTAAGCAAGCTTCAGGGTATTAGTGTGCTTGTCTAATCTGACATACAATCACTTTTTTTAAACAGGTATTTTGTTTAAGTGGTCTCCACAATGTAATGGAAATTCTGACAGCTCTCTCATTATAATTGCATTAGTGCATGCTTTAATCTAACA
Organism: Dermatemys mawii; assembly: GCA_007922305.1. Lineage (NCBI taxonomy): Eukaryota > Metazoa > Chordata > Testudines > Dermatemydidae > Dermatemys > Dermatemys mawii. The sequence goes on along the minus strand of ML677332.1, from coordinate 38,387,860 downwards.
CCTATTTTTCAAAGAAGAAAAAAATCAGAAACTATACTTTGAAAAAAATAAAGCTCAGACACTTCATTTATCTTGTACATTTAAAATACAGCATACAAACTCAAGCTGGCTTGCCATGAAAGCTGTTACAAACAGCTTAAAACCCTTCAGAGTCACGTCACAAAGCACAAACTATCTTGTTGAAAGAGACATAAACCCTGCTTAGAGTAGGAACCTCACTGTGCAGCCCTAATACACAAACATAAAAAAATTAAGGCTATGTCTACACTGTAGCCGCGAGGTCCGGTTCCGCACATAGATGAGCTGAAACAATGTGAGTCTAAGCTAGCGCACTAAAAACCACACTGTCGCTGTTGCAGCATTGGAAGTGGCTCAGGCAACTCACTCAAATCCAAGCCTGCCTGACCCCTTGGATCCAATCTTGGGTGGCTGGCCAAGGGCCGCAACATCCACAAGGCTATTTTAGTACACTAGCTCCGGCTGAGCTAGTGCGAGTCCATTCACCCGTGATGGGAATTGCACCTTCCAGCTACAATGCAGCCATCCCCTATGTCGATGTTACTTGGAGTATTGCAAAAAAAAGAATATTCTAGTTCAAATTTTCACCATCTATTTACCTTAGCCCCAAAATACGTGAGACACAAAAAACAAAACTAATTTGGTCACTTGCACTTCCTATTTATATTCAATTTCACTTCCTCATCCTCCTGCAGTGGTCTAAATAAGGTTTTGTAAACTAAAAAACACAAAAGCAAGAAAAAAGAAGTGATTCAGTGAAAGTGTCTGGATGCTCAAAAATGTTAGGATTTTATAAAACTTAAGATGGGGAGCTAAAACTAGTTAATCCCTAATAAAGAAACTAGAGACTAACTTAAAATGGTGCCCTGCAAGTCCAACTGTCTCTTTAAAATGTGGACTTTTTCTACCAAGTTTGCAGTCAATGATAATGTAAACTAAGGCTTCACAAGGAAGACTGAACAGAGGAGACTGCAGTGCATATCCTCTGATGTTCATGTGCTTCCAGAAGCCAACTGCACTTCACTGTGCCCTATCAGCTTTGTCTTGTGTACAAGGTTATTGTCAGAGAGGTGATGCTACTACATTCCACTTATGCACACTTGCATTAGGAAGAGGATTTACTGCTGGATGGGCTGGTTTCCAGGACAGAAATCCTCCTTGGGGAATTACTGAAGTGGCATGAGACACACTGATCCTTTCTGCGATGAATAAAGTTCTCAGGGCCGTGCTCGGCTTCCAGAACCTGCCCATCTATCACACTTGCGAAGTGAAAGGTGCAAGCAAGGAGGCAATGGGGAGGATAAAGAGACATGAGTCATTTCACATCTAACTTCTGAGTCTATGTTTTCAGAGAGAGCCCCTTAGTTAATATTGCTGCATTGCCACAACAAATCCCACTGATAACAGCTAAGGAGGTTAGACTAGGCTTCCACTGCCATCTGGCTCTCCTTAGGAGGGACTCACACTTCTTCAGCAATGCGGGGCATGAAGACACATGGTCTGGCACGGAGCAAAGAGGTAAAAGTCAAAGCATGTTTAAAGTGTTACTGCCAACCGATTTTTGTTACTAGCAATGCTAGGTTAATTCTGAAACTACAGCACTGTGCAAATATCCTGTTTGAGGACTGCAGCACAAAAGAAGATGAACAACACTACTAACGGCTTCCTGTTTTTACTCATTCCTTTAAGCAACCAACAGCGGCCAAGTTAGCAGGTTCCACTTCTTGCTGCACAGGCGAGTCTATTTCCTGTAGAAGTAAACGTCACAAAGCTGTTCCTTGCTTAAGAATGATTCTGCAACTGCTTGGCATGCAAGTCTCCCACTGAAGTCAAAGCGAATTCTACTTGTGAAGCTGTTATAGAATCAGAACCAAGCCTACTGGCCTCGAAAACAGACAATGAAAAATGAACAAAAACACATGGCATATTTAAGAATTGCTTACCCACCACAAGATCTAGTACAGCTCCCAGTTACATTAGTATAAATCCAAAGTAATTCCATCTATATCCAGAATTACTTCAAGATTTGAATATGATTGAGACTAAAATTGAACGCTATATGCTTAAAAAGTGGAACTTGACATTTACAACATTTATTCAGCCAGCCTGGACAATACCATTTAAAAACTCATAGGATCTGCAATGTGTGAAGGAGCTCCTAAATAACTTACCGGAAACACCTTGACTGCATTTATTTGGCTAGATATAGGAAAATCTGTACAAAGCTTTTTCCTTCACTTTATTATATTTTATTTCCCCTCTAACCCCCGTACTGAGACATGTGTGCTTTTCTTTAAATATAGACTTTTAAAAAAGTAACAAATAAAAATGTCAATGCCCTGCTGTCACAGGCTGGCTGGTAATTTAAGGGGAGTTTGACCCAACCTCATCTGTGAGCAGTCAATTATTTCCCCAGCTGAGACTGATTAGCTAGAAACATGTTTAAAAACCAGCAGGTAGGACAGTCAGGAGAGAGCTGGAGGGGGTAGGATGGTTCCTGCAGTAGACTCTTGGGTCATGGGAAAGAGCTACAGAAAACAAGTTGGGTCCTGTGGCAGGCCACTTCTCCCACGAAAGTGGCCCATGGAGTAGATACCTGCAGGGAAATAAATAGGCCCTTTCAGCAGACCCTGGGTTATGGGGAAGGGACCGCTGATGTTCTGTTCTAATTGTACATGGAAGAAACAAAGCTGAAGCCCTGAGAAAAACACCTGAAGCAAACTGTGGCAGTGGCATCAGTTCTTTCTCGGCTGAGGAAACAAAATAGAAGCCCGCACCTGCCTTCTCACAAGAGCCACAGAGGCCACAGTGATGGACATAGTATAAATAACTACTAGACAGAGATTTAAGGAGGAACGGTGCAAAATGAACAACTACAAACACACACAGAATCTTGGGTTTGCTGTTGGTGAACCGCACATCTGAGAAACAGGTTATTATGTGCAGTATCTTACTTACTAGAGCTGAAAAGATTCTCAGTGTTAAAGGAAACAGTTAAACGCTGGGACTGGATTGCTCTTGGAAGACACAGTCTTTCACTTCTAGATCCCCATGCTGAATCTAAGAAGAGATGCTAGCGATCAAAATAGTTACTATTATCTGGCTGTTCAGTGGTCTACATGAAATAAGGCATCAGTCTTAGTCTAGTTCTGAGCCACCATCACATGCCACAACTGACATTAAACAACATCTCTGTCGGTCTCACCAGAGAGACAAAGAACTGAATGGTTCATGGAACCTCTCCCTAGATGTGATCCCCCAGGCCAGGCCTGAGTCACTCTGATGAGCACGCAAGGGAGGTGTGGGTCACAGTGGAACTTTGTGCTGCAGCTGTTCTGTGGTCAGAAAACGTCTGGCTCAGTACCTTTCAACAGCAGCAAATTCACTTAAAAAAAATTTTTCATATAAAGAAATTGCTCGAGTAGATTCATTTTGGCAGTGGCCTTTTAAACAAAGATCTCATTTTCCCTGTCATAAGCCAGCTTTTCTTCAGTTAGAAGTATTATTATATAATTGTAGTCAATTGTTGCTCATTTTTAAAGTGGGTTCAGTATACCTCCTTACATACACAAAAACCCTGCCAATCTTCTGAAGATTTAAAAACTACATTTTCCAATTTTTTTTTTTTTTAAGTGTTGTTCTCTCCCTTACTGCTGTGTAAGTGGCCAATGTAAGAACAGGCCTTTTCTTTCAGTTACAGTAATTGATGTGAATTGTAACAGTATCAGGTTTTAAAAAAAAGATCAGAAGTGTGATTTTTAAATTGTCAGTGTCCCTTTAATCTCACCTATAGCCATAAATTATGATGGCACAAAGAATTTTGGCCTCTGCATAGATATAAGTGCAAGAAACAGTCAGCAAGGTGGGGAGAAAAGGCAAAAATATGTTTGTAAAACTGTTTCTAAACTAGCCACCTGAAGGATCAGCCATCAACTGCTAACACAAAACTACATTTTATGCTTGTATTACATGCCACTTAACCTTAGAGAATTGAAGTTTAATATGCAAATTATCTTCTACTTAATGGTTTTGTCTCCTCTTGGTGCACACAGATGCGCACATGCTACAAGTCCCAGCTACAGATATGGATTAAGGGGAGAAACCCTCCCCTTTCTGCACACTGCCTGGGCAATTCCTCAGTTTGCTGAGGATAACCATTTCACTTTTGCTTTAGCACTGGAGAAAGGAAATACGTATTAAAGGTTTTATTACTAAAGAGGAGACACGGTAATCATCCTCCCACTTCTGACGCAGGATGCAAGCAGCAAGCTCGTGTCTGAAGTCTTTAGCACAGTCTGTGAAAAGGGCTGAACAGCTGAGAGTAAAGATGCCTTGGAACTGAACCAGAAGTTTTGAGCTTAGTCTCACTGCATGAAAAATAAAAAAAGTTAAACAAAACCCTCTTCTTATATGGTAAAGAGCTTTTCTCTATTGTTCTTACTGTAACTCTCCCGAACAAACTGCATCTGTCAAACACCCCACACACAGGAATTACTGTGACTAGAGACTCCTTCCAAGAGACGCATTATTACACAACAGCATTTATGGGAACCCACACAAAAAGCCACCAGAAAGTATGATGAGACAAGTGCTAAGTCTTTGCAGTTTCTCCATTCTTTGGAATTCTAAACACGTCAGAAATGTAGGATGAAAATGTTCTGAAACCTCCCACCCATGCCACCTCCAAATAAAAGCAACACTATAAATAAAAGCCATCCAGTCACAATAATTAAGCCTCCCATAAGAATAAACCCATTCAAAACCATGTATATTTGTGGAATCATATTTAAAGGAACACTATTCTTCAAAAATATTTTTTTAAACCAAGCAGGCACTAATAATGAGATATTATAACTGAATCATTTGTTTACTTTTCTCCATTTCTTTTGTACTGGATACTGAATACGAGTCAGTTTCACTGTTGTTGCAGTTTCCTTACACCTACTGGTTCTTATATACAAACACAATCTTGCAATAGTTGTTACAAATTCTTTAGGGGATATTTATAACCAACTGAAAAACTTGTTATCTATTTGTTATAAACATCACCTAAAATGTTAAGCCTAAAATCTGACAGTGCTTTATGTTTGTACAGTGCCTAGCACGATGATACCCTGGCCTTGAGGCACTACTGCAATACAGATCATTACTAGAGAAACCCATTGGGCACCCACCCTAGCTGAACTCAAATTTCACATAAGGAGGTGGAAGTTGTCAGTTCTGTATGACCAGATAAATCATTTAAATTAATAAATAACTCCGCCCTTTCTACACCACTTTCCATCAGTAGATCTCAATGCACATCAATAATCTCTACAAGACCAGGAATATCAATTTACAGGAATGAGATTTAAAATTGCTATATAAATATACTAATATCTTATTGCCCAGGATAAGGTATTCAGGAGGTCTTCCCCTACATTAGAAAGGATTCTGAAAGGCTAACAAGATAACTTTAGAGATCGTAGACTAGTAAGAAAATTCAACTTAAAAAATTTAATTTATATAGCATGGTAAATATAAAGATCGCTTAACCTACACAGCTGTGTTAATTTTTTAACACATTACTTAATGGAACTAATCAAAAGTCATTTTCTTCTATTATTCACTAGTTGTAGACCTCCATTCCAAAGTCTGTCTAGAAATCTTTTAGGGAAGACAGACCAAAGGCAGCAGTTATGTTTCCCTTAGCAGAGGAGAGTAGGATAGTTTATGTGGTAAATTAAATTACAGAATGTATTAACTACCAACTAACAGACCGACTTGTTAGGAATCAAGATCAACATGCTGTCTGCATTCCATGGTTAACAAACAACTCTGATGTCAAGTTTCATGGAAGAGGGATTTTGCTGCAGCAGAGAGACGCAAGCACTTTTATTCCATCAGTGAACTTTTGATCTCACTTGTTCTTCTCATTAGTTGCTCCCACCCTTTTCCATTTAACACATTATTTTAAATCTAGCCTCACACAGAGAAACTGGCAGAACAGAACTAAAATTAATATTTAGTACCAATACAAACAACCTTTTTTTTGTTTTCAGGAAGTGGCTAGTTAGCAAGAATATTACATTCAAATAGGACAAAAGCAAACACTTTTTGAAAGAAATGACAATTTGCAAGGAGACAGCAGTGAGACAGTTTCAACTTTTTGCAGGAAATACATCATTTCTGAAATATCACCCAATCAGTCTATGGCTGGAGACACAAAGGAACTAAACACTACCAAGACCTACAAAGTTTGTTTTGCCAGAGAGCTCTTCCGTCCCTCTCTACCAATTGCCCCTGTAAAAAAATAAAAGAGCAAAATTTTCTTTCACAGACGTCAGAGACAGAAAAGATCTATGAGGTCATTCTAGTCCATTCCTATGGGACATTGTGGGATTGGTCTGTCAGACGCTTTGTCCACGCTAGTTTGAAAAGACTCAAGTAATGGTATTTCCCTTGGGAGTCTACCCCATAGATAACGGAGCAAATGAGATCCTCGGTTATAGTCATGCAACCGCAATGAACTCGGGAAGAGAGCCTGCTGTCACGTACTCCCCACACCTGGCGCAACTCCTAGTTACACCCCTTGGTACCCAGGGGAGCAGATCTGGCACATTTAAGCCGCATTTCCCCGGGCGCCCTTCCAGACAGCAGCACTCCCTCTTCAATGACAGCTGAGGCTGGCACAACAGAGCAGGCACTACGTGGAAGCGGGGCGGTCCCGAGGGACTAGTGACAGGTCGCGGCGCCCAGGAAAAACCCCGATCCCTAATAAAGTACTTTCGTGCTGCGAGCTCGGAAGGCCGAGGGGCCGGCGGGCCAGGGGGAGCCAGCCAGCCCCCGAGATTGCAGAGCTCACCCCAGCTCCACGCACGTGCCTGTCCGGGGCTGGCACCGAATACCCCTCCCCCCGCGGACGCCCTCGGAGGCAACTCACCCAAGGAGCTCCGTGGCAGGTCACCGGGCGAAGGCAGCCGGCTCCCCCCCGCCTCCGAGGCGCTGGCAGGCTGGGCTGCGGCAAGGCCCGCGTGCCCTTGGCTGTCTCGCTCTGGGAGGGAGGCGGGGAACAGAGCCTGTCGCAGGGTTCGCGGAATGGAACATTCGCGGCCGCAAACGGATACAAAGTAGCAGCAGAACGTCCCGTCCGCACCAGCGTCTCGCGAGCCGCCGAGAGCGTGAGGCTCCTGCTGCCCCCGCCCTCTCCGCCGGCAGCGGCCGCCCGCGTGTCTCCGCCCGCGCTCTCGCGCTAGCTCACCTCAAGCGCCGGCCGGGGAGGAGAGGGAAAGGGGCGGGGCTGAGCCTTAAAGGGGCAGAGGCTGGCTCGTCCCCCAGCGACACAGGGCGGAGGGGCAGGGCCGAGGCTGAACCGGGAAGTGTGCGGGCCGGGCTGGGCGGACACCAAAGGGCCCGGCCAGGTGGAATCCGCCCCCCACCGACGCAGCAGTTCCGCAGCCCAGCTTCAGAGGGGCGATACCCCCCCAGCCGCGACTCGGCCACTGGGAACAGGAGTAGCCTGCACCTACCCTTGGGTCTGGCCGCACTGCATTGCAAACCCACCCTGTGGGACTCGGGCTTGTGGACTGGGTGTTTCTAAGTCTGCCCTTGAGACTCCGCGCTGCAGCGTAAACCCAGGTTTACAATTGCTGCACCTGATTTTCACAGCCGTGAAAACCTCCATGCTGCAAAATGACCTCAGTCCGCCTCAGTTCCACAGCTGGAGCTGTATCCATGCTGCAGAATGACAAGTCTTGAACCCAAGTCACAGAGGGACTTAGGTTCTTACCCGTTCCCATTCCCCTAAGAACAGAGGCCTTTGGGGTCAGCAAGCACTCAGCCCCGTCAGACTAATGTGTTTGTGTGTGTGTGGACAGAAGTGGGGTGAGGAGGGCTCAAACTGAGTTAGAACCCAGGTGTAACATGCAGCGTAGACATACCCTGTGAATTCAGCCTCATATCACCACTGTAAAGCATCAGCAACCCTATTTTAAACGTGGAAATGGAGGATGTTGTTTGGGGTTCTTGTTTGTTTGTTTTTGCATTTAGTTTAAGCCTAACTACACTGATCAGTTACTTTCTGGTTCTAGTCAGTTTCACTTCTTCCTGCTGTAACCCAGCCTTGAAGGATTCAGCTTCAAAACACTTTAGAGTATTACTTTAAAATGCTAACCAAAACAAATATTTTTTCTTGCTTTTTTACTTCCTAAATTATACTAAAACATTTATACTTATAAGATTTGGTAAAAAAAATATTTGAATCAAAATGTAATATGATGTAATGTAATATCTACACTACCTTAAAAGAAATAATACTACTCTTTAAAAATACAAGCTAATTTATACCAAGATTCTTTTCTTGTAAGAGTAACTATCTGTTTTTATTCATGTGCATTCTGGGAACAGCGAAATTCAAACAGTGATCACCTCTGTAAATAAGAACATGTCTATGTACTTAACCTAAATTTTGTATTTCCCTCTTGCTGCTTAGTTCAAGTAGATCCTGACCCTCATCTTTGTAATCCCTGTACAGGTTTGCAAAAGTGACAGAGTCCTGTAAAGACTAACAAAAGTATAGAAGCATACAGGTTTGGTCACACTGCATTAGCCACCCTTTATCTTTTCAGTAATGTATGAGCTAGACTTCCTTAGCTTCACTTGGTATATGACCTACATAACTGATCAATTTAGTAGCTCTTTTCCAAAACTTAATAATTTACACCCCCTTAAAAGACCAGTGCCCACAACTGGAGACACTATTCCAGGTGGGGTTTTTCCATGGCCTCGTACATGCCTTATAAGGAAATTCTTATCTATCAGTCCAGTGAAGGAACTTTTCCCTACTGAATCAATCAGGACATGTCATGTGTCCATTGAAAGTTCATGATCAGCCAATTTGTGATCAACTTGCATGATAAACCATTCATTCAGGGTTTTTCTGTTTTTAAACGGCAAAGGCAATTTGTCTACTTCATACAATACAATACATCTGGGATGACATTCACCCCTATACAGAGGATCAGGACAAGCCCACATATCGCTTCAATGCTTCTTTAACCCTCAAAACACAGTAGAATCTCAGAGTTATGAACACTAGCATTACAAACTGACCAGTAAACCACATAACTCATTTGGAACTGGGCATATGTAATCAGGCAGCAGCAGAGACCAAGAGAAAAAAAAGGAAATACAGCACAGTACTCTGTTAAACATAAACTACTAAAAATATAAAGGGAAAGCGGCACTATTCTTCATAGGAAAGTTTCAAAGCTCTATTGAGGCAATGTTCATTTGTAAACTTTTGAAAGAACATTCATAACGTTTTGCTCAGAGTTATAAACAACTTCCATTCCCGAGGTGTTTGTAACTCTTAGGTTCTACTGTAGAACTTGAGACATTCCCATCAGTTGAATAAAGTTTTGGGGTTATGATTTTATTTGGGGGCCATTGGTTTGTTTTTTTATAGGTAGTCATAGATTCCATAGTATTAATTTGGTAGAATTTTATTTTTTCCTTGGTTATTAAACAGCACTTACACAAGTGTTAAAGAGGGAGAAAAGTACAAACAAAAACTTGGCACTGAAATGTAGAAATATGATGTGATATGCTGAATATCCTTATGTAGCCCATGGTTAGTTGTTCAAATCCAATCATATGATGGACACTCAGCTAGTGGTATAGTAGTTTCCCCTGGTTTTGTTTACAATTCCCCTGTTGATGAAGTATAGGACCTGTCTTCTATAGCCTTCTTGTCTGCAGCTGAAAAGTTTGTTTCCATCTTTATGTTACTTGTAGTATTAATGTATTTCATTTCTACGACATTCCACTCAGCAACATTTAGGTTGCCTTATGATTTTTATATCTAATTCAAGTATCACCTATAGATATCATTCAGTTAAAGGTATCATACAGTCATCTGTCAATTCAGGTGTTTGGTTCAGAGGCGGGATTACAGATCTGTGAGGGCCTGGGCCAGAGAAAATGAGGGGCCCTCCCCCCCACCCCTTCCACCTGCAGGTCCCTCCCCGCCGCCCTCCTCCAGGCACTCCTGCCAGGGATCATGGTCAGGGCACAGGAGCTTGCCCCGCTCCACCATGTCCGGTGCTCCTGTCAGAAACAGGGTTGGGATGTGGGGATGCCCATTTTTTCAGGCCCCTCCCCGTTGGCCAGGATCTCTGAGCACGGGTTGACAGATATGACACTGCAGAGGACTTACATTTATGGCCTATTTATGCTCAAGAGCCACCATGAACAGGATTTGAGTTCTGAACCGGAAGCAATTATCAATCTCCCTTCAAAAAGGAGTCTGAGTTAACACTTTAGGGTAAAGCAAAGTAAAAACAGAGGATCTCCAAGTTGGTCATAAACAAGCCATTGTTAACTTCTGATAGATCAGTCTCTACTGTGGTAGTGGCATGAAATGTTTTAATATTTGGGGGCAAAATAAAAAGTTATACTCAACCATCTAATTTAAGCTTTGCCACAATGTAATGAGAAAAGAACTGGCTAAAGGGACTGTGGTGTTAAGTAGGGGTTAAAATATTTTTCTGGATATGACAGCCCACATTCAACCATTCACAATGAGTCTTTCATTGGAACCCAGAATCATTTATGCTAGGATCAGCAGTACTTAAAAAAAATCCAGTGGGAATTGGGGCAAATATTTATGGGGCGTTTCTGGCACCAGAGAAAGACCAGGTTGCCAATTACTTATGAACTCCACTGTGCTGGCTGTCTCTTTCACTGGATTCCACCTCACTGAAGCAAAGGGTTCAATTTCAGAGTAAACCCACCGAAGATTTTTTAATAGTAGTCACATTTTGCACATGTATGGCACCCTAAGGCTGCCAACAGACTGTAAAAATACTAATGAATGAGGGCTCACAACGCCCTCGGAGGCACCTCCATCTTAGAGAAATTGAAGCACAGGTTCAAGATCACACAGCAAGTCAGTGGGAGAACTGGTAAAAGAACCCATATTGCCTCACTCTGACACCTGTGCTTTAACCATTAGACCTCCCTGAACCATGCTTTAAATCTAGACAATTCTTAAGAGAGCGAGGCTTGGGGAAAAGAAATATATGTCCCACAGCATTACCAACCCACACATTCAAAAATCACAAGTTAAGCTGCTTTTTTAAAAATCTCATGAGTGGCTTAAAAGTCATGAGATTTTTTTTAAAAAATGGATTTTTGCGGGAGGGTTGAGCCCTTACAGTGCATTCAGTTCATGTACTTAAGCTTTTCTCTGCAACCAGGAGAGCTAGACACATATTTTTAAATGTTAAAAGACAAAACAAAACAACAACCACCTATCACTTGATTCCGAGGCTTAAGACTTTAAGGAAAATATCACATATCACAAGAAATCCCTCCTCTCTTTGGTCCAGGGATCCACCTTTCATCTGTTTGGTCTCTTTCATCCTTTTCCTACATGGGGAGGAAGTAGTTTATAGAACACCAACTTAAAGGTACATTCCCAGAGTTGAGGAGATCTTCATTACAGAATAATAATACAGTAGACTCTCGATTATCCAGGATGATAGGGAAAAAATTAATCCTGGTTAATAAAATCCTGGATAATCACCATCCATAGGAAATATGGGGAGGGAGGGTTGGTTCACCAGCTACTCTGAGCTTGGGGGGAAGGGGTATTGGTCCACTGGCTACCCTGTGCCCTGGTGGGTTTTTTTTTGTGTGTGTTTGGGGTGGCAACAAAGCCAGAACCAGCCCAGCGAGTTACGCATATTTTTTTTTTTTGACATCCTGGTTAATCCACTTTCTGGTTAATCCAATCCTGGATAATCGAGAGTCTACTGTATTTTAAGAAGTCACTCCCATGGCAGACCAAGGCAGGAAATAGCAGCTGCCTCATGTTTTTTCATCCCCTCTTAGACACCTACCAGTGTTTTCCGCCTTCAGAATGTTGACACCCATGTATTGAGATAATAAACAGTAAGAATTCTTCTGTCAACCTAGCAAGGTCTATACCTTGACTCTTTGGTCAATCTAACTATGTCTCTCAGGGGTGTAAATATTTCACATCCTTGAGCGACACAGCTAGGTCAACCTAAGTTTTAGGTGTAGACCAGGCCCTAGATTATAACTGCTTCAGAGCACAGACCTTCTTTATGTTCTGTTTGTACAGGACCCAGCAAAATGGAGTTCTGGCCTATGACTAGGGCTCCAAGGTACTATGGTGATACAAATATTAATAGAACAATCTGGACTCATGTAGGTCACTTTTTCTGTACACATCTTTTTGTTCCCATCTTTTTAAGTCGGGACAGTGGTGGAGGAGGGAGGGGCTGGTTGGTTTATTTTATTATTTGATTTTCTTTAAATAAATTGATTTTTAAAATTGTATAAACATTGCTTGGTTTTTTTTCATTTTGCTATTTTTGTCAAACTATAACTCTGGAGAAGAGGTGACAGAGATGCAAATGGTAAAATTGTGATGAGAGCTCAGAAGACGACAGAAAACAGAAATGGGGAACGGCGAGAGAGGAAAGGGATCGGAGCTGAGCAGTGCCAATTCAGATGGTATAGAGGAGGAGGAGAACACAATGACACTGGATAAAGAATTTGCAAGGAGCGAAAATGAGGAGGTGGAAAGAATCAAAAAGGTGGTGAACTGAAAGTGGTCAGTTAGTGAAAGTGGCAGTAGTAATCAGCCTCACTCAAACAAACAAAAAAAGATAGTTATGCAAGAGGCACCACCAGGTTAGAAATTGGCTGAGTGACTCAGATGGCAGCACAGTTTATAGTTTTCCCAACTTCAAATTTTTGTTTTGGTTCTTAATCCAAAAAGCTAAAATCCACAAATAAACCACTCTTTAGGAGAGGACATACAGAAGACAGCCTGGAGTCGAGCACCTCACTATAGTGTCCTGTCTCCAGCCATCCCCACTTTCTTTTTTACAGGTGGAAGATTTTGAGGAGCACAGCTGCTAGCTGTGTATATTGTGTGGATGAAAAGCCAAAGCAAGTAGGCAGTCGTCCCATGACTTTCAGTTGCCAGATAGAGCAAAACAGATAGAGCAAGCATCAGGCAGTATTAAATTAGTTCAAAATCAGAGATCCTGCCTTCCCACCCCAACATCAGTGTTTTCACCTATTTGTTACAAACAGGACCTTAAACAGGAACAAGTCAATCTGGGGATTTGTGGTATGTCATGACAGCACTTCACTGGTGCCCCCATCCATTACTGCAGAATTTCAGCCTTCTTTTTAAATAAATAAATAATAAATAAAGGGCCAGAGGCTCAACTGATATACATTGGCTTCGCTCCACCAACTTCATTAGAGTTATGCCAATTTAGACTGGCAGCCAGAGGCAAGGCATGGGATCATGTCCCCTGTCCCCGCTCCCCCGTTTCTACTGACGGGGAGTCGTGCTGAGTGTGGCTGAGGCAGGGATATGGCTGGGAATGGCAGCAGCAGCTAGCACTCCTGCTAAGCCCTGCTAGGAGGCACCCAGAGCTCTGCTAGAGGGGGTGCAGGGAAGCCCACTGAGTCCCGTCCCTTCCTTGCCCGCAGCTGCAGTTACCAATGCTTGGCAGTAGGTGTCTGGAGCCTGCTCTGTGCCCACAGCAGGAAGTTGATGGGAGAAGCGGGGAAGGAGCTGTGAGGGATATGGGGGTAAGGTAGTGCTAGCAAGGTAGCGCTGGCTTGGAAGGGGTGTGGGGGGAGTGGGAATGGAGGCAAAGGCGACATGTGGGGTGATCATGTGCCTCCACCCCCACTATCAAGAGTTGTGTGTGACCTCTGTTGGCAGCTGAGGATCTGCCCATAAATTTCGAGTGCTCCTGGTTGGGACAAAAACCTTCTGTGATCAAAAACAACAAGGAGTCCTTGTGGCACCTTAGAGACTAATAAATTTATCTGGGCATAAGCTTTCCTGGGCTATAACCCACTTCATCAGATGCATGGAGTGGAAAATACAGTAGAGAGGTATAAATACTGTGACAAAGTTCCGAGTCTGTATTTGTGGGTCCTGCGCTTCCTGGCAGATTTAGGGGCCTCAGAAACTCATCTAGGCCCAGAGTGACCTCCCTTTCTCAGTAACTAATTAAGGGAGGCAGAAAAGGGGGAAGCCCAGGCCCTCCCTCTACTCCGGACTCCAGCCCAGGGACCCTAATAGTATCAGCTAAGATGGCTGACCTTTTATCCACAAAACACAATACAATTCCCTGGGCTACTTCCCCACAGCAGTCTCCGCTTCTTCAGACTCCACTTCACCCTTACCTCAGGGCCTCCTTCCTTGCGTATGATATGTTGTCCACCACTCAGTCTCACCAACATCATAACTTCCTCCCACAGCTTCTGACACCCACAGCCCACCTGACTAACAGGGAGGTTTTTATCTGGTTTCAGCCAGTGCCTGATTTGCTTCAGGTGTCCCAATCAGGCTAGCTGTTTCTACTCCTTTCTAGAAGCTCCCTGATTGGCCTGGAGTAGCCTTTGTTTGGCTATCCAGGGAACAGGGACCTGCACATCTTGAGGCTGATATACCTGCCTTCCAGCACTCTCCTATACCTTTCTGGTCTGACTCCGTCACAATACACAGCACATGAAAAGATGGGAGTTGCCTTATCAAGTGGGGGGTCAGTGCTAATGAGCCAATTCAATTAAGGTGGAAGGTCTGTTGTCAACAGTTGACAAGAATGGGTGAATACCAAGGATGGGAAAATCCCTTTTGTAGTGCTAATGAGGCTAATGCAATCAAGATGGCCCATTTCAAACAGTTGACAAGAAGATGTATTAGCAGAGGGAAATTAGTTTTTGTAGTGACCCATCCACTCTGAGTCTTTTTTCAGGCCTAATTTGATGGTTTCCAGTTTGCAAATTAATTCCAGTTCTGCAGTTTCTCATTGGAGTCTGATCGGAGTCTGTAAAAGAAAAGCCTGTAACAATAGCTTGAAGGCAGGTGTGAACTGTCCCATGTCATCTCAATATAGTGTTTACTGAAGCTTTAAGATGACAATTTAAATGTCAAAGTTATTAATCATTTCACTTCAGATCATTTGAGAAGCATCCAGCTTTTCTGGGATTTTAGGCTTTATCTAACATTTATAGCAGAGAAAGTTATACCAAAGTTGGCCCCCCTCAATCAACTGAAAAGCACCTTGAGTCTGTCTACACATTTTGGAAGGAGCCAGAGGGCGCCCCCCAACCCAGGTCAACTCCTCTTTCCGGGTTTCAGAGCCCAACCTCCAGCCAAAGCAGCAGCTTCAGAACACACACTTATAGACATCTAATGTGAGTCCCATTACCGCAAGTCTATAGACTCAGGTTAGGAGACTTGCTCCCACTTATCCAAAATGCTGTGTAGACATACCCTTGTGTTCACACAGTTAGGTCTGGTCTACACTTAAAAATTACAGAAGTGACAAAGAGTCCTGTGGCACCTTAAAGACTAACTAAAGTTTTAGAGCATAAGCTTTCGTGGGCTAGTACCCACTTCGTCGGATGCAAGCAGTGGAAGTATCCAGGGGCAGGTA
>ML677332.1:38321938-38371960 GCA_007922305.1 Dermatemys mawii | reverse complement strand
GCATCCGACAAAGTGGGTACTAGCCCACGAAAGCTTATGCTCTAAAACTTTAGTTAGTCTTTAAGGTGCCACAGGATTCTTTGTCACTTCTGCAATTCCAGACTAACACGGCTACCCCTCTGATACTTAAAAATTAGATCGCCATAACTACATCCCTCAGGGATGTGAAAAATCCATACCCAGAGTGCTGCAGCTATGCCAACGGCCAGCCTAATCCCTGGCATAGATGCAGTAGGTCAATGAAATAATATTTCTGCTGACCTAGAGACCACTGCGTAGGGAGCTGGAGTTCCTACAGCAGCAGAAAACCCCCTTCCATTGCTGTAGGAAACGTGTACACTACAGAGTTACAGTGGCATAGCTGTGCCACTATAGTGCCCATGGCCTTAACAGATTGTTGGGAAGGCAGCATTTTATATGGGCAAGAACCACGGTAGCCCAAACAGGTGCATACCACTCAGCATCTCTTCAGCTTCCTCAGTTCACCAGCTGATCGGTCCCTCTGCACTACTCCTAGCCATCTCTCTCAACACTGCCTCCACCAGGAAACGAAGGCCCCCTCAGCTCTATGGGTCCAGCTGGAGAACTCCAGCCTAGACTGCACTCTCCCCTACCAGACCCCCTGCACTTCCCATCGCCCCCATATCATCAGCTATACAGTTGCAAACACCATTTGAGGTGGTAGGGAGCATACACAAGGGAGCATAGCAGGGGACAAGGTTCCAAAGGTTTAGCTACAGCTCCCTGCTTCCTCTCTATATTCACGGCTTCTTGCCTCTCCAGATACAGGAGTATGTGGTCTTCTTCCTTAGCCATCGATGTCACATTGAGTCAAGAAGGATTTCATCCTTTGTTTTCTTCTCTCTTCTTCCTCAGATTAAGATTTGATTACTGGTTACAGCCAATCACCAATCCCAACCTGCTGTGCTGCTAGTTCATATTTTGCTACTGGGTATGGACCTATAAGCTCCTTTCCCCCACTCCCCGCAAAGAAAAATAAAATATCACCAGATATATCCTGTGTGGGAGAGTAGGGACAGTTCAGATTATTGCCAAATAAAACATCATCATCATCTAGCTGTACCTTTGCTCCTGACTGCAGTAGTACATGGATCACAAAAAAAAAAGACAAACTGTAATGAGCTAAAGAATAGTTTCCATTCACTTGATCCAAAGCAAGACATGACTAGTGCGCGTGACAATTCATTTCTTTATACAGACAGCGTTATTGACACTTTAAAATAAAGGAGCAGCAGGAAACAGTCAAATTGTCTACATGGATAACACGCACCAAGACAGGAAGGTAGAAGCTGCAGTGTGAGACACAGAAAGCTATAGGGTGATTTCTACAGCTCCTCTGTGCAAATTCTGTACCCTAACTTCCCCTCTCCTTCCACTACCACCTTTTCTTTGTTTAAGGAGGAAATCTCCACTGAATCAAGGAGAAAAAATAAATCAGAGAAAACACCCGGTCACCTGAAAAAGGGCAGTGAAAATCTGTTTCCTGTGTCTCTGGCTGCAGCTTTGATCTTCCTGATCTTACAGAGGCATTTCCTGTTGAAATTCTCATTAAAATGGCAGCCTCCTGCAGGAAAGATGCACAATTTAAATCAAATGAGATTCTGAACTATTTTCAGGTATTTTAATTTGATATTTTGTACTTAACACATATTCTGATTAAGGGAATTTCACTGTAGGTATCTAAGGGCTTGTCTACACTACCAAGTTTTGTTGACAAAACTTATGTCAATACCAAAATGTGGACAAAACAAAAATCGCCAAAGGGTATTTACACTTGGCTACTCCCTCTGTTGACAGCTCATGTCCACATTTTGGACACCATCATCGACAGTGTGAGCAACGCACTGTGGGTACGTATCCCATAGTGCAGTGTTGTGGGAAGGAAGAGCTGATCTCTGCTGCGGAGAGCAGCATCATGGGCAGTTCTGTGAGCTCTCCATGCTGAGGAACCATAAAGCAGCAGAGCAGTCTGACCCCCTCCCCCTGCAGCAGCTATTTGCCTGCTGCTGTGTTCCTAGTACAGTATAGGGCAAAACAGGAGCATTCCAACAATTTGCTTTTTGTTCATTCCCCAAAGGGAGCAGCACACAGATGCTTTCTGGAGCTTTGAAAGGGGAGGGGCACATGCCTGCAGGTCAGCAGGGATCAACACACTGAGCAGAGCAATCAGCGCAGGCATTGTGGGATACTGACGGAAGCCAGTTCTGTCGACAAAACAATCAGCAGTGTCTACACTGGCTCTTTGTTGACAATAAAGGGAGGGAAAAAGACAAAAGCCTCTCAGTGGGAGTGGAAATTTTTTGTCGCCAAAACTGGGCATTTTTTACGACAAAAGTCCCATTCTACTATGTACACACTTGCTGTTTTGTTGGTCGTGTAGACAAAGCCCAAGGCAGTAGTAAAAAAACCACTGGAGTTTTTCTTTGAGGACTTGGACATTGACATTTAACTGCACCTGTGTTTTGTTTATTGTGGAACAACACTTGGCATGTATATAACTTTACATGTTCAAATCACTGTGCAGATATTAACTAATATTTTTACTAGGGTTTTCTATACCACATCAGACCACTGATCTGTCTGGCTCTATACCCTGCCTCCAGCACTGACCAGTAGCTTGTCTTTTTTTACATTAAAGGATTTCTTCCTAAGGCTGGTGACCAGTTGTACATAGCATGTGGGCTGGGCTTAGAAATAAGCCCAGCCCACATGCTATCTCTATAGCAATCAGTTTACGCTCTGAAGCATGATATCTGATTAGCCATATTCTCATTTTAGCTCACATGGCCAACTGATTAGGGCTATTTTATAATCTGGATAGCTAATTAACAATGCAAAATGGATCCAGCTATTTTTCAGCCCATCTATATCATTAACTATCTGATTTGTTCACTAGTTAGTTTTTCTTCCCAAGAAAGGTCATTTTAGAGTGACACCATCCAGTTTAATTGAGATTCCTGGTGGTTTCCAGACCGGTGAGGTACATGGCAGATTAAGGCAGGGGCTGCAGGACTTAATCAAGCTCTCACTTTTTGGCCCTGGAAAAAAAGGGATCTTAGCTGTTCCAGATTCTCTCTTTGAGTCTGTTGTTTCTTTGGTCTTAACACAAGAAGAAGAACATGGAGAAGCCACAAAGGCACAGCTGGGCCCCAGATGACCATGTTCATTAAATAGAGACAACCATGCAAGGCCTACCTATATACACACTACTGCTCTGACCACTTTCTGTGGGCTTCTGAAACATGGAACACATTGAGCGCCACTAGAATAATAGAATATCAGGGTTGGGAGGGTCCTCGGGAGATCATCTAGTCCAATCCCCTGCTCAAAGCAGGACCAATCCGCAACTAAAAAGCTCACAAACTATTTAAAGGGATACTCCCTATATCTCTACATTACAGTGTCGTAGACCTCGCTGCTTTCACTACCTTTTCCATACTCCAATTCTGAACTTAAAAAGGAAGTGGCTAGGAAGCAGACACTCTCTTAGGGCATGTCTACACTATGAAATTAGGTTGATCTTATAGAAGTCGATCTTTAGTAAGTGATTTTAAGTGCATTAGGTCGGCAGAGTGTGTCCTCAATACCACAGTTCGCATCAACTCACAGAGTGGTGTACAATGGTTAGCTATCTCACAGTCCCCGCTCCCCACTGGAATTCTGGGTTGTTTCCAATGCCTGATGGGGCAAAAACATTGTAGTGGGTGATTTTGGGTACATGTCGACAGTCTCCCCTCCCACCCGCCTTGAAAGCAACTGTAGATAATTATTTTGCACCTTTTTTCCTGAGTTATCCGTGCAGACACCATAGCACGGTGAGCATGGAACCCACTCGGCTGCACACTGCTTTTGTGAACATTGTAAACACCTTACGCATTATCCTGCAGTATGTGCAGAACCTAGCTAGGGCCCAGCAGCTTGAGGAAGATTGTGATGAGGACATGGACACAGACATGCCTGAAAGCATGGGATGTGGCAATTGGGATATTATGGTAGCATTGGGGCATTTTGATAGAGTGGAATGCCGATTCTGGGCCTGGCAAACAAGCACAGACTGGTGGAACTGCATAATGTTTCAGGTATGGGATGATTCCCAGTGGCTGCAAAACTTCCACTGCATAAGGCCACTTTCATGGAACTTTGTGAGTTGCTTTACCCTGTCCTGAAGCACAGGAATACCAAGACGAGAACTGCCCTGCCAGTTGAGAAACAAGTGCTGCTATCACTGTGGAAGCCTGCAATGCCTGACTGCTATTGGTCAGTCGGCAATCAATTTGGAGCGGGCAAATCTACCACAGGGGCTGCTGGGATCCAAGTAGCCAGGGCAAGCAATAACCTTCTGCTAACAAGGGTAGTGACTCTGGGAAATGTGCAGGTCATAGTGGACGGCTTTGCTGCAGTGCGGTTCCCCAACTGTGGTGAGGTAACAGATGGAACGCATATCCCTATCTTGGCACTGGACCACCTTGCCAACCAATACATAACCGCAATGGGTACTTCTCAATGGTGCTGCAAATCACTGGTGGATCACAAAGGACATTTCACTGACATCAGCATGGGATGGCTGGGAAAGGTGCATAACACTCACATCTTTCGGAACTCTGGGCTGTTCAAAAAGCTGCAGAAAGGGACTTTCTTCACAGATCAGAAAATTATTGTTGGGGATGTTAAAATGCCAGTAGTTACCATTGGGGACCCAACCTACCCCTTACTGCCATGGCTCATGAAGCCGTACAAAGGCAGCCTGGAGAGCAGGAAGGAGCAGTTCAGCTACAGGCTGAGCAAGTGCAGAATGGTGGTAGAATGTGCCTTTGGATGTTTAAAAGGGCACTGGCGCTGTTTGCTGAGTAGTTTAGATCTAAGAAAAGCAATATTCCCATTGTTATTGCTGCTTGCTCCATAATATCTGTGAAAGTAAGGGAGAGACATTGATGGCAGGGTGGGATATTGAGACAAATCTCCTGGCCGCCAATTTTGAACAGCCAGACACCAGGGCAATTAAAAGAACCTTCTCTGCCTTCAGGGTCGGGGAACAATACGCCCTGGGAGGGTATTGGTTCCAGGATGATGAAAAGGTCCTGGCTGCTGAGGAGAACGGATTCTCCACTTACCTGCTGCGCACTCTTCTTCTGCTCCTCCTCCTCTTCCTCATCCACAAAATCCTCCTCTGTGTTATGCAAAGCTGCCACCCTGCAGGGCTCCACGGACAGTGGTGGGGCACTGGTAGGGCTTTCCCCCGACCCCCCGAGAATGGCATGCTGCTGATCATAGAAGCGGAATGTCTGGGGCTCTGACCTGGAATGACCGTTTGCTTCCTTTGTCTTGTGGTAAGCTTGCCTGAACTCCTTAATTTTCATGCGGCACTGCTGTGTGTCCCTGGTGTAGCCTCTCTCCACCAGGCCCTGTGCCACTTTGACATATATCTCAGCATTTCTTCTGCTGGTTCGGAGTTCTGCCTGCACAGATTCTTCTTCCCCTACACTGTACAGCAATCAGATCCAGTGTCTCCCGTTCGCTCCATGCTGGAGCTCATTTGCTATTCTGGGACAGCATGGTCACCTGTTCTGCTGAGCTCACCATGCTGACCAAACAGGAAATTAAATTCAAAAGGACCTGATGCTTTTCCTGTGTACCTGGCTAGTGCATGAGAGTTGAAAGTGCTGTCCACAATGGTCATCCTACCCAGAGTGCTCCAGACAGCAAATGTGAAAAATTGGGAGAGGGGTAGGAGGGTGGGGATAATAGGAGCCTATATAAGGAAAAGCCCCCAAAATCGGGACTGTCCCTATAAAATTGGGACATCTGGTCACCCTAACTCTGGGATAACTCCCAGAGACCAATACCATCAAATTGCACAGCACTGCATCTACAATACCACAAATTCGACCCAGCAAGGTTGATTTTAGCGCTACTACCCTCATTGGGGAGGAGTACAGAGGTCAATTTTAAGAGCCCTTTAGCTTGGCGGAATGGGGTTGGCTGTGTAGACACATTCCTTATAAAATTGACCTAATGTGATTAAATTTGACCTCATTTTGTAGTGTATCCCAAGCCTTACACACTATAGCCTGGTGGTTAGGGAACTGATCTGCAATGCAGGAGACTTACAGTCATTTCTCTTCTTTGCCTGATTCAGAGTGATAGGGACTGGGGAAAAAAAAGAGAAAGAAAGAAATCTATCCACCCACACACCTCTTCTCAAATCAAAAAGCTGAAAACCTCAGGTTTCAGTCCAACAAAAAACAGACAGAATTCAGTTTTTGCAACAACAGACAAGAGATTTTGGTTTCTTTCCAGTGCAGAACGAAAACAAATGTCAAAGCTTGGAAAGTTGCTGTGAAATGAAGTTGTTGTTTCCCCATCAGTTCTAGCAAGATTCAAGTGTGTGCTGTTAAATGACTGAAATATTTCAGGATGATGCCAGTTGCATGTCATACAAAGGTCAAACATTTATGTTTGCATCTTAACCTGATTCAGAAATTCATTCATAATCCAGCGGTTATGGATTTTGTTTTCACCCAACAGAAGTGATACCAAAGCACACCAGTCCCACTTTGTCAACACACTACCTCTTAGTGTGGCAAAGATTTTTATGAGCATCTGATCATGCTCTGGCCAGTTGTCCTAAGGCCCAGTACGGATGGAAGTAGCTGCTTTGCTTTGCTGCAATCAGGTGTGTGCCCTGAGAGCCTCAGAATCGCAGGTGCGCTGAAATCAGCTCTCAAGTGGTGAGGTCTGTCATTTGGTACTGTGCAGGGAATTATTTTCCTATTAACTCATTTATGAGCTTGTGACTCTCTTATTCAAAGGGAAGTCAGAGCCGCTGAGAGAAGGCGGAGAGCCTGATGGGCTCAGGGTCAGCTGCCATAGTAGAGTCAATACCAAGAGCAGCGACACTTTCCATGCACATGCTCTTTCTCTTATGCTGTCAGGTTCTGGGATCTCATCCTAGGGCTAAACATAGTGCAGCCAGGTGCTCTGC
Organism: Dermatemys mawii; assembly: GCA_007922305.1. Taxonomy (NCBI): domain Eukaryota; kingdom Metazoa; phylum Chordata; order Testudines; family Dermatemydidae; genus Dermatemys; species Dermatemys mawii. Next base: position 38,364,957 of record ML677332.1, on the reverse strand, counting down.
AAATTTCACCTCTTCCATTTAGCCAGCATTACTGAGGAGCCATCTCACTTCTGATAGGCAGTCTCCCCATCCCCACCCCCATTTCAGACTCACATAAGAACGGCTATATTGCGTCAGACCAAAGGTCCATCAAGCTCAGCATCCTGTAGTCTGACAGCAACCAACGGCAGGTGCCCCAAAGGGAATGAACAGACAGGTTATCATTAAGTGATCCATGCCCTGTCACCCAATCCCATCTTGTGGTAAACAGAGCCTAGGGACACCATTCCTGCCCATCCTAGCCAATGTTAAATAGGACTGGGCCCAATATAGATCCCTGGCGACACCACTATTTACCTCTCTCCACTCTGAAAACTGATCATTTATTCCTACCTTTTGTTTCCTATCCACGAGGGAACCTTCCCTCTTATCCCATGACTGCTTATTTTGCTTACAAGCCTTTGGTGAGGGACCCTGTCAAAGGCTTTCTGAAAATCTAAATACATTATATCCACTGGACCCCCTCAAAGAATTCAAATAGATTGGTGAGGGATGATTTCCCTTTACAGAAACCATGTTGACTATTTCCCAACAAATTATGTTCATCTACGTGTCAGACAATTTTGTTCTTTACAATAGTTTCAACCAATTTGTCTGGTACCGAAGTGAGGCTTACCAGCCTGTAGTTGCCAGGGTCACTTCTGGAGCCTTTTTAAAAATTGATGTCACATTAGCTATCCTCCAGTCATTTGGTACAGAAGCTGATTTCAGTGATAGGTTACAGATGACAGTTAGTAGTCCTGCAATTTCATACCCTTCATAGCTCTGCTAATGCACCTCAAGCTTGGCCTGAAGCACCTACAGTCACATCAGTTCTGGGCTGCTCCTGAGAAGAGTCTGCCAGTTGGACTGACTTGGTTATGGTGGGTGCTATGGAAACAAATGTCCATTAGGAGCTGGGGCCTACAGTGTCTTCATCCCCTGGAGTGAGGCAAAGGCATCAAGTCAATTCCAGTTCCTACCACCCCTAACCCTGAGTTGAAAATCTTTGGCTCCTCCATTTGCTGGGCCATGGTCAGTGGGCACTGAAATCAATGGGAGTTTCACCTGAGCAAGGATACTGCCTCAGAACCAGTCAGGCCAGGATGGAAAGCAGTAGACAAGAGTCTCTGCTCTGTGGGTGAGAGGCAGGGGCTGAATGGCTACTTTACTTAGCACAGTTGCTGTATCATCTCCATCTCTGTTTTAGATGGACAACAGGACACTGAGCCCTGCACCCCCACTTCCAGAATCCCAGGACTCAGACAGAGATCAGTGCTAGCGAATGCAGTAAAACCAATGGCATCCTCTGAACAACATTAGCTGATCAGTGAGTGCCCTCTGGTGGCAAACTTTTTTTTCATTCATTCATTCATTGTAGTCTGTACGTGGGATACTTTTTCAAAGCCCTTCCCTTTATATGCCCTCAAAATTGGTACCTAGACCTACCCACGTGTGTAAAAACAAAAAGCGTGTTCTCAACGTTCACATGATAAAAAGGTAATTAGCATAGTGTGTGCTCCTAAGAGTGGCAATGGAGTTCTTTATATGCCATTATTGCATTTACTCCCTCCCCCAAAAACCAGAGAGTCAGCTTGACCAGGTGTTTAAGGCAAAAGAGGGAAACACCGTTACTTTAGTCACAAGCTTACACACAAACCCTTCAGCACTGAGCTAACGAGGAACTTCCAACCTCACAGGGCTCCCTCCCACAACTAACTGCCTTCCTCATACAACCTGAAGTCGTCCCCCGGCCCCGGTGTCTTCGCCCCCCATCAGTTCCCTTTAGCTCCCCAATGGATTGTCCTAGCCAGCACTTTAATGGGGTCATACACAGGGCAGAACTAGAGATGCTTTCTGCTGCTCGTTCTTGGGATTGTAGTTTATCTGGGCTCCAGCCTCTCCTATCTTGTGTGTCCATGACACCTGTGCCCCATCTCTCTCCATTGTCCTCTTGCAGATAGCATTTATGTGAAGCATCGGTCCTCAGCCTGTTTGAAGTGAGATTGATGACAGAAGCAGCAGCTCAAGCCCAGAACATGCTCCTGCAAAACAGCTTTTTAAGGACCCTCAGAATTCCAAAGATCCCCATTTGAGTTTTTTTAAACTAGAAATAAGGGCCTGGCTTAGTTATCCTACCGCAAGTCACACAGACCCTAGAGTCCCCATCGCCTTATCCTACTTAGTGCTTCCTTAGCACCTTTCACTGAAGGTTCTCCAAACCTTTTACGTAGTATGGCAAGCATTATCCTAGGTGGGGAAACTGAGACAGAGGTTAACAACCTCCCCACGGCCACACAACCAGTGACAGAATTGAGAGAAGGCTCCAGGTCTCCCAACCTCTGAGCCTACCACCACAGCAGCGTCATTCATGTAGCAGTTTGGCTGCCCCTGTTGTCAGCACTGGTTCAGTTGTAGACATGGCCACCATCAATGCAGCACCAAGCCAGGCCAGAGTTACCAAAAGCCCTTGAGACGTTCAAGAGAGCCAAAGTGGCCTGTTGACCCTGAATCAAATACAGCAAGAGACCACTCAGACTATTCAGGACAGCAGTCCGAGCGACTGACATTCTTTACCTCCCAGCACAGTACTTGCCTACCTGCCCTGGGTGTTGCAAGACTTATTCTTTGTACAGCACTTGGACCCCTGTCAGAGGGCTTATCCCTAGGACATTCCCAGGTTTAATTCTCCCACATGTTCTGGGTCTTTTTGTGTGGTGTGCTCTATGACCCGTTGTTTTCAACCTCAGTTACACCTGACACTGCAGCTGCCATTCATTTCCAATGGGGGTCAAAGTCATTCACCACGCTGTAGGATCAGACCTATACTTTCTAGATTTAGCAGCATAGCAGTGGCCTGATCCTGCAGTCCTTGCCCATGGAAGTCCATTGGATTTGTGTTCTTTAATTACAGCAGGACTGAGGCCTAACTATGGCTAACAAGCAGCAGGTAAATGTTACCCACATGTACACAGAACATTGAGAAGTAGTCAAATTAGGGTAACCAGACAGCAAATGTGAAAAATTGGGATGGGGGTGGGGGATAACAGGAGCCTATATAAGAAAAAGACCCAAAAATTAGGACTGTCCCTATAAAAGCAGGACATCTGGTCACTCTAAGTCAAATGATTACAATCTTTTTGCCAATATTTTTGGATCTCAGCCATCTCTTATAGGCCTGGGACCTCACTTTATGACTTCTTTCCTGTTCCTTTCATGTTTGAACAAAGTCGTCTTGTTCCTGTTAGCTTCTTCTGACATCTCCCTTTCTACACTTAGGCACTCTCTTCACTTCACTCTAATCTTTTCAGTTCTCTTCTCTGCACAAACTGTTCTCCCAACACGTCCTTTTCAGCCTGAGTAGTTGCTGTTGTGCTTCCTGAGTTATTAATTTACACATGGGGAGTTGTTACAGGTTTACTAGGGCAGCATAAATTATTAAGGCTTATTCAGGGAAGATGTAAATATGAAGACTCATCCCCCAAAGGGCCCCAAAATAAAGTAACTCAGGGAAAATTGTCTCCTGAATTGTGATTTGTGAGGCTATCCACATAATCTAGGCAGGCAGAGACTATGTCTATCCAGGGACCACCAAAGGGGAGACCCTTTCCTCTGCAGCAGCTGCATCCTCCTCATCTCCCTTCCCTCCCCTCTCTCTACCCAGCTGGGAATCCGCTGGTAGAGATGCGGTGCAGGAACAGTTTTTATAGTGGGGGTGCTGAAGGCAGAAACTATGTATTGGGGTTATTGCTACTACTTCAACTCAGGGGATGTGGCAGGACCCCCACCACCTGTTGTCAGGTGGGAAGAAGGGGAAGGTTGTGCAGATCACCCTGTTCTTGAACATTCGCTTCCTAGATTAATACTGACACATTACCTACATTGATAGTCAGTTTCCTCTTCCATTATATGAAGTCCCCTGCTGTGGCTCTTGCACAGCCACTGCAGGAACTGTGCTTCTACACATACAAAGGGAACCAAGAGGCCCTGCAGACAACACTGAAACACATGGGATTTGCAGAAGTTCAGAGCAAATGGTGTTTGGTCCCACAAGTAGGCAAAATTACCTGCATAAATACCCAAAGGAGCTCAGAAAATTCTTGCAGTCTCCTATCAGCTACATGAGCCATTCCTACCTGGGAGCAATGTGGGCCTTAATTATTTTTTCCATAATTGCAGCAATTTGATTTTTACCCCAGTAATCCAGGATTTGAGCCCCATACTACAAAAGCATGAATTATACTTCACCTAAGACAGTCACCTAGACTGTAAACTGGGGTGGTCAGTAGGCAGACTATGGGCAAAGTCTAGACTGCCAGATGCCTTTGAATGGACCCAAAATATTTGTTTTTTTTATCATCATCATCATCAAACTCATTTTCTCTGGAGTCTGGATCTTCACTCTACTTTGACCAAGACATTTGGACCGTGACAAAAAAATAGTTGACTACTGTTGCTAAGCTGTTCAGGGCAGGAAACATGAACTTACCTGCAGCCCTTCCTCCTATTTAAATCAATCTCAAAACAACCATTGGTTCTAATAGGAGAAAGTTTCTTCAGAGCATGTATTTATAAAGTACCATGTTAGTCTATGATACTAAATGATGCTGCACATCAGGAGGCTAATACAGCCAAATGGGTCCCCAGCTTATGGGCAGCATCTTAGCCAGTGCTATATACAGCAATGGAACAGGAGTTAAAGATACCACATGTGAAACTGCATAACTTACTCCAAGGGCCAAATTCCCTGTTCAGTGACACAGGTGCAACTCCATTGTCATCCTGGCACCAAGATACTATGGTGATGAGAGCTGTGTGAGCACCTGAATAGAAACCAGGAGAATTTGACTCAGGATGTAATGACCAGACCAATTTAGGGCTAGCTCCTTCCCTCTCTTTCTGTAAGCAGAAAAGAATGAGCCTCTCCTAGGGAACAGGAAGGGGGGGCAGCTCCTCCATTCTCCACCATCCCTCTTCTCTCCCAGAATGGGGCCCCACAGAAGCCCCCTCTCCAGTGGAACTCTACAGGGTTCTCTACTCTGGGGGCAAGACAGATGGGGGAGGGGCACCTAAGGTACCAGCTACTCTCTATGGAGTTGTTCCATGCTGAGCACTCCATGTTCCAGTCAGACAGCTAAGTGGGGGTTAATATTGCCTCAAGCAGAGGGAAGGAAAATGTGGAGGGAAACCCACATTCAAAAGATATTTTTGCCTCTAGAAAACTAGGTTCTGCTATTCCCACTGCCCCTCAACCCCAATCTGAGGAGATAATTACTTGGAAATTCCCAGGCTAGCCATAAAGACCCACCTGCCTGTCTAGCCACATCCATAGGTTCCTCCATGGGAGAGGAAGACAAGAAAACTATAGGGCACCCACTCCTAAGGACTTCATAGCAGTTAAACATCAAACAGGCACCCTGGTTCTATAGTAGAGCCCAGTTCCAGAACCCCAGGAAGAAACAGCCTGCTTGGGGGAAAGCCCTCTTCTGCAACTTCAGAAAGCCAATAACCAGGAAATACTTTACAAAAAAGATCCTTAACCACTTGGGTGGCTTACTCAGAAAACAAGACTCACAACAGAAAACAAACTCACCAGATAAAATATCCCCAGTGAGAAACCTGCCCAAGCTGCAGAGAGTTATTTCCCTCTAGAGTAGCAATCACTGCCTCCACACCTAGCCCCTTTGCCTCCTTGTAATTGGATCCAGCTGCTCCAGCTTCCTATCCCTTTCATGCGTACTGGGAACTATTCCTCTGGGTCCTAGGTCCCACCTTCAAGAAGAGGCATTTCTTGATTATATGTCTGGTTCATTTGTCAGTCTAAGACAGTGTACTCTAGTGGTGGAAACATGGCCCTTTAGGTCAGGAGAGCTGGGTTTTAGCCTCAGCTCTGCGTCAGTTGGATAGTGTTACCCTGAGCAACTCACTTGGACCTACATTTTCAAAAGCATCTCCTAATTTTAGTGGTCCAGTTTTCAGTTGGCCATTTTAAGACACTTAGGTGTCTCAACAGATAATAGAGCTGGTAGAAAAGGGCTGCAACAGAACACAGGGGCAGGGCCACTGAGGCCAATGGGACTACTTGTATAAGCAAGTCAGGGTTGATGAACGGTGTCACAGATAAGCATATATATTAAAATGGAATTCTACAAAACTGTTTTTAGAAACCCCTGTCACTCTTCCCTGGTCTACATGCCTATGACTAGTGCTGGGGTAGGATGCAATGGAAGCTGCTATTTTACTGCTATTTCACAGCACGTACTTTAGAATGAAGGTGGACACGTTATGCGGCTCCTGATTCTATGAGGTGAGCTCTCAAAGTGGTTGGTGGCAAGTCTCTCTAAATACCTATAAATAACAGAAGTTACCTTCCAACCACTTTGCATTCAAATTTAGCTGCTGTACGTATATAGGGCCTAGCACCATCATAACTGAGCAGCTCACAATCCTTATCACAGGGAAGTGCTATAGTCCCCATTTTAGAGATGGGGAACTGAGGCTCAGAGCAACCAAGGCCCATGGTCCAACCCTCAAAGTATTTAGGGCCCAATTGCCTATTGAAATTAATGGGAACTAAGTACCTAAATACCTTTAGCTATTTGGGTATGTGTGACTCAGCCTTGCTGTGTAACCCTAGATGTCAGAAAGTTGGGAATTATACCTGAGTCTCTCAAGCTCCACGCTAGCACCCTAATCATTGAACTATCTTTCCTCCCACACATGAGCTGTATTCCCTCTGTCCTACTGTACATCTATAGAGTGACAACTTTCAGCTTCCTATTTGATTATGTATTAAAATTATATTTAAGAAAGTCATTTATGTATAGATTTACTCTGCTTTGTAATTAAATGTAGCTATTAGGATCTTTTATATTACACAGCAGTTTTTCTTTAGGTTACATCAGTTAACCCTTTGGTACCTCGTCTGTTCTATATATGTCATGCTGGATTCTTTGGCACTGAGCTGCAACATGCAATGACTCTGTGAGCCTCAAGGAATTAGCAAATCGTCAGTTTAGCAATAAGAACTCAGCACAAGATAATTGCAAGGGCAGCATATTAAAACTTTTGTCCAGTGGCTTTCATGTTTTGAGGCAACATCTGGCATGGAGTTTTATTCCAAATATTATCAGTTAGGAAGATTTCCCTCCAGCAATCTTCAATTTGGCAGTATTCCCAGATGTCAGTCTAAAGGAGCAGTAACATCTATTTAGCATCTCCTCCAGCCATAGTCTTTCATTGCTCAAGTAGAGTTGCTCCACTGTTCTTCAAAAGTTGGAGAAAAATGGTGGCATGAAGGTAGAATTAATTCAGTCGCACCTTTACAGTTTAGGATTAGTTGACATACTTAAAACAGGAATTCTACCTCTGAGTTGTGCATGAATAACATAGCGTATTCTTGCCAAGCTCAGGGCACTTGGGGACAGAATGAATTTCTGGGCATTAACAAGTAAATTCATTAATTATAGTTAAAATTAATATAAAATGGGCCATTTAACATTTTTTTCGGCGTCATTTCCGCTCCCCCCTTTTCTTCTAGCTAGGAGATGGATTTGGTGCTCTCCCTTCAAACTTTACATATAGTTAAAACTCATTTGAAACACAAGCATTTTCTGTGTTTCTATGGCACCTGAGGACAGGAACTCCAATCCCAATTCAGGTCTCTGGGAGCTATCATAATAAAATATTTACTACTGTCATTACTATGCCCAGGTTACATTTGGAGACACATATTGTGCTTAAACAAAGTTATTAAGAATGGTTGTTGTATGTAATGGTTATTATGCCTGTACTCAGGGCCAAGTCAGGAGGTCGGGTCATTGTTAAACAGTGTCATTGTGACAGCAGGAATAACTCAACCAATCATCACAATTCTTCTCTAGTCCATATGCATGCTAGACAGGACTGGAAAAAGTGAGATCCCCCACCCACATCTTCAGCAGCAAGTGATTAAGCAGTGCAGATGGGCCTTTTGTGTTGGTGCGAGGTAAGCGTGTGAGATGTGAGTATACTTTCTGGGGATCTCTCCTCCCATGGGAGTGTGGCTTTATATTTTTTCTTCAAATTCCCATGAATGCCTGAGGCAAGCACCATGGTCCTGATTCTTTGTTGCCTTTCACCTTGTGCAGTAATCTACAGCTATGCCAAATGCTACCCATGTGACACGGTCATGTTTACATGCATTTTACACTCACCGCACACAAATGGAAGTGGCTGCATGCAGTACAAAGCAGTGAAGAATAGGCCCCATATTGGCCTCAGCCTCCTCTTCCACCACTACACTTCACTCCAACATGAGATCAGAGGTGTGTATCTGCCCTCTTCCCCACACATATCAGGAGGTTGCATGCAGCTGAATGGGATGGGGATTACTAAAACAGAGCAATTAAGAAAGAGAACTCTAAATTAGATCAGTAGATCCCATTCCTGGAAAGTGTGTGTGTTAGGGGGATGATTTATTTTTATTAAGGCAAAGTTACACTACATGTTAACATACTACATCATACATTGCTTATTCAGGAACAGGTTAATATTCGACGATCCTGGCCAAGGATTCTGGCTTGTTGTCTGGGGATTCCTCCTCAAAATGCAGATTTAGTACTGTTCCTCCCAGCTATGATGCAGAGAAGGGAGGCAGGAAGGATGTGTCCACTCAAAATTTCAAAAGGTCCATAGGTCCTTAGTGTCTCTTTAATGAGAAAATCAATGGAACAATCAGGTTAAAATCATATAAAAAGAAAAAAAAATCTCTTGTTTTGTAAAGAACACTTCAGATTACTGAAAATTAAAGTAATCTTAAACTCTAATCTCCATCGCACTATTTGTTCTGCTTAGTTACATTTTGCATTTTGCATTTTGCACAGTACAGCCAGATAGGTCATTTTCACGGTCACTCATTCATTTCACATTCAGGTTCTCAAGCAGTCATACAAAAGTGCCGTGTTACAGTTGTGAGCACAGTGGAGGAGCAGTAATTTGTTTAAAACAACATTTTCCAGTAACACGAGCAGGGGGCTGGAACTGTTTTTTATAATGGGGATACTGAGAGCAAGTATATAATTGAAACAATGGAAACCACTTCAAGTCAGGGGATGCAGCAGCACCCCCCAGCACTCCTAATTCCAGCACCTATGATGTCAGCTTCATGAGTGTTGGGCTTGGCTTCAAGATGGGCACGCACACAGAAGGGCAGCTGGTGAGCTGAACTGGTCAATTTGAGGGAGCTGAGCCCCCTCGAGCCCCAGCCACCCACAGCTTATGCTTACTATGTGGAGTCACTCTGCTGTGAGTGCAGGGGAACAGTGCAGTTACCACCACAGCTGGGCAATTTCCCTTTGAAGTCAGGCATGGCCTGCAGACACAACAACATGAACTCTCTCTGCATAGGGAGAACAGGCCCCGGGGACTGAGAAACAGACAAAGGGGAAGAGACATGTGGGAGGAAGGAAAGGGGACAAACCAGCTCGGTGCACCTCTTTCTGAGGGAGAAGTATATATTGGTAGTGAGCAGCCACAAGGCTGCCAGCATTGAGTGAGGATGCAAAACATGGCCAGGACTGGAGACAGTATGTCAAGTAGGAAGAGAGAAAACCAGAGGGCAAACCAAAGGAGTATATAAAAGGAGACACAATAGCCAAATTCTCTCCAGCTGGAACCTGGCAGCTCATCCCTTTCCTTTTTGTAGTCTGGCTACACCAGTGTTCTCTTGGGTTGAGCTTCCCTCCTCTGTGACTGCAAAAGGATTGTACACGGTGTCTGACCAAATCTCACTGTCAACATTAGCTCAAAGCAGCTTGGCTATGATCACACTTATGTGGCCTGAAAACTGACAGCACAAGAGTAAACAAAGGGTTTGAGATGCAGCAACTGATTGAACTAAAAGAAGCGGGGAGGGGTGTGCACACTGGGGTATCACAGGGATAGGCCTGAGGTCCTGTCTTATTTAATATCGTCAGTAAAGATCTAGAAAAGGAGGCAAGTTTGATTAAAACGCTGCTTGCTCATGATACACAGCGCTAGATTGTGTTTGATAGACCATCTCGGAGGGGGTGCAGCTGTATCACCCCAGGGGAAGCTCTAGGAGGGATTATGCCGGATTGTGCACATTCTACCCCTTAGGAAGACGCAGGATGTTCTGCTGGCCCAGGCAGGGATGGGGGAATGACTCTGCGTACTGCCTTCCTCCCGTTGTGGTGGCTAGTCCCTATAGGGGGTATAAGAAGACTGCAGGTTTGCAATCAGACTAGACCCTGCACAAGGAGGCAAGGGGGCTCCTTCTACCTTTCCCCACATGCCCATGAAAGGGACAGGAATAGCCTGGGCCTAAGATGGGAGGAGTTGTGAACCTCAGTCAGTACAGACTCAGGGAGAGTAGAAAACCCAGACAATACTGAGACGTAATTTAGCTTGGACAACGTAAGGAATTACATTGATGGGGAAATAATTGTACATCAAATATTCATTGGAAGGGAGAGAGCTGAGAGGTAGTAATGTTGGGGGAAAAAGTGATAGCAAGGGAGTGATAGCAAGGGAGTGATAGCAAGGGAGTGATAGCAAGGGAGATCTGAGCTGCAGGGTGATGTGGGAGAGAAAAGGGTCAATGCAACTGTGGCTGTATATTCCGAGGTGCCATGCCACAGAGCAGGGAGATAACTGTTCTTCTCCAGGTCGCTCTGGTGGGACAGCACATGGAATACCATGTTCAGTTCTGCGCATCTAACAATCAGAAAGATATTGACAAATTGGAGGGAATTCGGAAAAAAAGCTGATAAATGACTGTGAGGCTGGAGGGATTGATTTGTGAGAATAACATGGTTAGCTTGGCTAAGGACCAACTAATAGGGAACATGAAAACAATTTACAAACATTTGAAAGGTGTGAACACAAAGGAGGGGAGAGGAGGACTGATTTGAGCACAATAAAAAGGGACAGGGGCACTTATTTAAGAGGCGTGACCACAAATTAAGAAAGGAAAATTTAAGATGAATATAATGGAAAACATCCAGACAATGAGATCTCTGTTGAATTGTTTCCTAAGGGAAATGGTCAAAGCCCCATGCACTGGCAAATTTAAAACTAGACTGGACAAAATGCTAATAAATGAGCAGCTGTACACCGGCAGGGAGATGGACTAGCTGTGTTAATACATCTTTTTCCAATACTAGCTTCAAGGGGCCTGATTCTGCATTTCTCTGCACCTTGAACTGTGATTTACCCCAGTGCAAAAGTGCTGTAAAATGCTACCAAAGCAGATTAGTAGCATTTTATCTTCACTTTGGATTAGTGTATAAATGACTACACAAGGTGCAGGGCAAAAGAGAAATAGGCCCTATGATTTCGTAAATAAATAAATAATTAAAGGACCAGTGACAGAAATGTGTCTCTTTAATCTCTCCAGAGTGCCTTTGGACATTCAGCCTCTGGTCTGCATTAGTCCTCTAGAGAGAGATTAATATGGCCCCGTGAGCAGACTGTGCATACTAATATGTCAAAGACATAGAAGGCTGCTTTAGTATTCTTTGCGTAAAGAAGGTCCATAAGTAAACAAGAAGGAACAAGGCCCAAATGAGGCAACAGTGAAGGCTGCAATAGCAACTTTCAAAGAGCCACGTATAAATTTCATATCAATGTGCAGAAGGTTTATATCAGAACACAAGCAACTCTAATATTTTCCATGAGTCAGAAAATATAGTCCTAGTTAGGCAGTAACAATGCATCTATTATTATTATTACTAGTTATTAGCATTATAAATAATAGAATATCAGGGTTGGAAGGGACCTCAGGAGATCGTCTAGTCCAACCCCCTGCTCAGAGCAGCACCAATCCCCAATTAAATCATCCAACAGATTTTTGCCCCAAATCCCTAAATGGCCCCCTTAAGGATTGAATGCAGAACCCTGGGTTTAGCAGGCCAATGCTCAAACCACTGAGCATGCTGTCATGTCCTGAAGAATTTAGTTTACACCTGAGACTGGTTGCTGATCTTTACAATTGTCACCTAGACACTATGATGATAAATCCATTAGATTTGATACATCAGTATTGTTTGTTGGTAGAGTTTGCCCCCTACCTACTTGGTATACTGCTGTGGGTGTGCTAGAAATCCCTTAGCAGCCAGGTCAAAAGTGTTTGTTATCTGAGTGCACCAGCAATAACAACCTGCAGTTGGTCACTAGTCCTTACCTTACTGTTACAAGGAGAGGGCAGTCCCAGACTGCATTTTAGGCCTTTGTGGGCCATATTTGACCCTTAAACTACACTTTATCCTTAAATTGGGGCTGTCCTAGGGTCATTTGACTGGTAACATGTTCTTGTTCAAGTAACCCTAAACTGTAAATGTGTCAGTTAAATGGCAAGTTGATCAACAGCATTAATGGTAGTAATGAACTGGCTAGTGTGTTTATTACTGTCCTCTCCAACTCCCCAAAACCACCATTTGTAGGGAAACATACACTTCATGGAACTGGCAGGATAGCAGCTGTTGCTTTACACACCATAATGACTCTCTCCAGTAAGAACTAATCTGGCTCTTTTATTTCAGAGCATCCTAAAGAGTTAAAAAAGAGGGAGGAGAAACCCTGGGACGCTACTGAATTTGCTCGAGAAATCCGTCACCTCCTCCACACTAACCGACTCCACACTAAAGCTGCCAGACAGGATGACCCTAGTGCTGCTTGATCGGAGAACGGCTCAGCATTTATTCCTAGTCCCTTCTTTTTAACACCCCGGCCATGAAAAGAGAAGCAGTTTGGGCTTGTGGGTGGTTTGTTCCCTTCCCTTTCCCTCCCCCTTCTTCAACCAACCCTTGCTCTCATCAAATCCCAGCCCCTACCGAGGGTGCTCTGGGTGGGGGTTGGGGTGAGGAGCCCGAAGTAAATTGCAAGATTTGGGAGGCTGCAGAGACGCGAGGTCAGGGGTGTAACTATCTGTCTCCCGAACAGAATGCCTGAGACTGCACCCTCCTCCTGTGCGTGCTGTAGGTGAAGTGTCTGCGCAGGGTTTGCTGGGAGCCATGGAGGGGCAGCTGCCGCTGTTACCACCAGTAACCTGAGCCAGCTCTCAGCAGCTCGTTACATCTCCCGGAGAGGAGGCGGCAAGGGGACAAAAGCCCGCGGTGCCGCCTGCGCCGCAAGAGCCACAGCGAAGTGCAGTAAGTGAATGACACCCACGATCCCGCTCGAGCCCCAGTGATTCGGGAAGGACGGAGGCTGCTGCGCGTTGGTTTGTTGGCAGGGCGGGGGGAGCCGGGGCATTAGCCGGGGGTCGCAGGCTCACATGCATGGGGAGGGATGTTCTCCGTGCCGCAGGATGCCGCTCCCGTGCTCGGCGGAGGAAGAGCAGGAGCTTTTCGCCAGGGCAGTCCGTTAGCAGGGGCTCTGCACGGTCGGTCCCCTCGCGCTGCATCCCCGCCACACAGCAAAGAGCAGGAGCGTGGCATTGAGAAAGCGAAGGGGGTGTTCGCTTGATCCGGTGTCCATCGCTGCCTTTGCCAGCCGCCCCCTCCTCTGGGCATCGGAATTGATCTGCAGCTTGGCGGGGCTCCCCGCGGCCCCAGCTTAACGGCTTAGAGCGGAGCGACACTCAAAAGCCAGCGCCTTGGGTCCCTGCGCAACTCAACCTGCCCAGGCTGGGAAACCCGCAGCCCAGATGCTGCCTGGGCAGCGGGTCCTTCCGTGTGTCTCTGGTTATGACTTTGCAACTTCCGGGAGAAATGTTCCTGCGTGAAATTGACACAGACACGCGCTGTGCGGAGCCCCAGTGCCCGCGCGCTGTTTTCTTCCCGGGGTTGCATCGGTGCGGGAGCCGAGCCCGGTTAATCCCGGTAGATTAAATCGTCCGGCCGGGGATTGTCTGACTGATCCCCCCGGGGGGTTGTTTTTCCCCCACTGCAGACACTCCGGCGGGCCAGGCATGGTGGATCCGGCGGCGGAGCCGGGCGAGGAGAAATGCACAGACCCAGGCGGCGCCGCTGGAGATGGGGCGCCCCCGGCAGCAGCGGGCGAGGGGCCCCCGCGTCCGCCGCCGCCGCCGCCGCCCGCGGGGGAGCCGGGGCGGCGCCGCGAACAGTCCCCGCTGCTACACCTGGACCTCTTCAACTTCGACTGCCCGGAGGCCGAGGGCAGCCGCTACGTGCTCACCAGTCCCCGCTCGCTGGAAGCCTGCGCCCGCTGCGCCGTCAAGCCGGTGGAGCTGCTGCCCAGGGCCCTGGGTGAGCTGGTGAGGGAGGCCCCGGGCAGGTCCATGCGGGTGGCCGCCGGCCTGTACGAGGTCTACGAGATGGACCGGCAGAGGAAGCTGCAGCAGTGCCGGGAGGAAAGAGAAAGGATTATCCGAGAGGAGAAGAGAAGGATTTTCACTCCCCTCATGCTAAGCAGCCTCCCTTCCTCCCCAGCTGCCAGGATCTCCTTCAAAACCACCACCAATGGGACCTGCGCCCTAGCCCTGGAGGCAGGGGCTCCTCCTGGGATCAAGCCCAAGAGCCACTCCCTGGACTCGCTGCAGAAACGGAGAGAGGGGTTCTCCGCCAAAACCTCCTCCGAATCAGGGGCTTCCTCGTCCTACAGTGGAGAAAGCTTTAGGGACAGATGGCCCAAAGGGACCCCTCGGACTAGGACGGTGGCTGCCATGAACTCCCTGGTGGGCAGAAGCTTCAGCCTGGGGGATCTGAGCCACTCCCCCCAGACCACAAAGAAAGTGGAGAAGATTGTCAAGGAGGTGAAGAAGAAGAAAGGTCTCAAGGAGGTGCCTGAGAGGGACAGAAAGATAGCTGCCCTAATGATAGCCAAGCACCAGGAGGAGAACATCCTGAACGAGCAGAAGTATGCGGCCCACCTCCAGTGGGACAGCCAGCGGCGACGGGCCGAGCAGCAGAAGGAGCAGGAAGAGAAAGAGAAGCAGAGGGCTCTGCTACAGTGCCAGAAGATGTGGGAGTCCCAGGTCGAGAGGCGCCGTGGGAAGCTGACCCAAGGGCAGAAGGAGGCTACCATGATAAAGCAGAGGCAGTGCCTGATGTATGAAGAGAGGTGGAGGGAGCAGGCAGAGAAGCAAGATAGAATGAAAAGGGATAAGCTAGAAAGGGCCATCCTGGAAGACAAGCAGAAGAAGCTCCATCAAGAGCACAACCTAAAGGTGAAGGAAGGAGACAAGAAAGAATTCCTGGAACGAGAAGTGCAGCTTTTGCAGGAGAAGATGTCCACTGCTGCACAGAAGAAGCTGAAGAAGGAGCTACAGCTGCAGAAGGAAAAGAAGTTGCTCAACCAAGCTGAGAAGCTGAAGCACGAGGCCCTGCTCAAGGAGCTGGCCAGGCAAGAGGCAGAGGAGAAAGAAATGCTAAAGGTCTCCCTGGAGATTAACTGGCACAAGGCCCAGGAGAACTATGAGCAGCTGATTGAGAAGAGGAACCAAGAGCTAAGGGAGAAAGCTAAGCGGGAGGAGATGCAAATTCAGAGAGCCAAGCTGGTAGCCGAGAGGAAGGAGAGGGAGCAGAAGGAGCATTTGGAGGCCTTGGCCAAAGCGACAGAGAGGAAGCTCCAGCATGCTGCCCAGGTGGCTGAGGAGGTGGTCCAACAGAAAGCACGCAAAGTGGTCCTAAGCCGCCTGGAGAAGGAGAAGATGCAGAAAGTAAACAAGCAGAAGGTGGAGCAGTACGAGGATTTCCGCCGGAGGGAGATCCTCCTGTCCATCGAGAGGAAGCTGGAGAGGAGCGAGCAGATCTTCAAAGAGAAGAAGACTGTCCTGGAAAATGCCAGGTCGGTAGCCCGAGCATCCTTCCACGTCCGGGAAAAGGTGCGGGAGGAAACGAACATGCGCACGTTTGACAAGATGGTCTCTGAGGCAGAATTGCACGCCAGCCTGGATAAAAAATGAAAGGTCTTTTCTTTCTGTGGATAAATGGGGAATACATCATCTGGTGCCCAGCAGAACACATTAGAAAGCTCTTTCATATTAGAAAATTTCAGTTTTTAACCCTGATTTATTATTTTGGGGAGTAGGGTACAGCACAAACCCTGTGGCAGCTATTTCACATACCTTCTTAAAATGTTTTTGTTTTGGGGGTTATTTTAGGAGACTGACCTTTGTTATCCCTACTAGAAGAGAAATTGCCCCTCCCCCACTCTACACAAAGATGTGTTCAATGATTAAAGCAGGAGCACACAAATTTACTCAACTGAGGGTTGCAAAGGCAACTTCCCAGAAACCTGTGGGCCACCTCAAATTTGCCTAAATTGGAGCAAATTGCAGTCACCCTCATCTTTATTATGACAAGGGCAGACAGAGAGTACATATCTCAGCATGTAATTTTCAGCTTGGATCAAGAAGCTGGGAACTGTTTTCTCCTTGTGTCTTGCTTCCATACTAAAGATTAGGATGGCCCCATTATAGAACTCCGTAGGCTGCATTCAGCTCATGGTTTGCACTTTATCCGCTACTGATGTAAAATGTGGAAAGAGAGGTGCCTATTACAAGATTTTAAAACACCATGCAAGAAGATACAACCATAGCTGGGCATTTGCTGCAAACCAACATTTACTCAAATAAGCCCCCAAAAGTTCCTTTTGATGATGGTATTCACAACCCCTTTTATTCACTTTCCACAGAGGATCACACAAAGGAATTTTTGTTTGCAAGAATGTTTGCAGAATGGGAAATTACCACAAATACTACTGCAAATATGCATTCCTGGGTTATTTGCACAGGAAGTGATTGTGTGGCCTTCTTGAAAGCTCTGTATATGTGTTATGGAGTTATTCAATCAGGGAGCAGAAATAATACCATGTGACTTAGGTGACCAATCACACAGCTTTAACAGCAAATTATGAATAACTACTACTTGACATGATAGCTATGGTGAACGGCTCATGAGCAATCCATAGACTGAAATATGTTTGCACAAACCATTCATTTAATAATGTCAGAAAATGAACAAACGTCTGAAAACCTGCCTGTTTACAATCTTGTGAAAAGAAAAGAAAAGAAAAGAAAAGAAAAGAAAAGAAAAGAAAAGGGGATTAAATTTGTCAAGTAAATTATTTGCAGTGAATAGTTCACTCAGCTCGAACCATGACTTTACTAAACATTACAACATTTATTTGTCCATTGGTGCTAATGATTATGTTCTGTTCTTTATGGCACGTAAAACAACAAATGCACATTCGGGGACAAATTTTGTTTTGTTGTGGATTCACTCAGCAGAGGAATGTGGCATTTTCACAGTTCTACCTAGATATCATGTACAGAGAATGAGCCCTGCTGTTAAGGAATTGGGACTGTGAAAAGCCTGCTCACACCTCACGGAAAACATTCTATATATAGAGATCCTTCTGCTCGGATTTTCTGCATTTATTTTCTCCTTATTTATTGTTATGAAAACATAGCTGCCTGAATACAGAAAGCTTTGCCATGTAGCTTGTTCACAAATGAGAGGTATATTCCCCTGTCTGTGACATCATATTAGGTTGCTGTGGAAATGGTGATGATGTCACAAACAGAACATGATTACGTCAGATGAGGGAGAGGCTGCAGGAGTGGCAAAGCTCCTGTGTTCATACAAATGACTCTAACAATACAAAATACGGGGGAAGAGAAAGACAAGCTAGGTATTATGTTTCACAGATTCATTTCTAAATAGATTGCGCTTCAAAGTTTTCCTTGAGATGGCAGCAGATCTTAAAAGATTTTAAAGAGGATGTTAGGTTAGTGGCAATGATAGTGTTAGACCAGTGTTACCAGAGTATGAACCATGGAAATAGCATAAAAAACAGTGACGGAAGTGAAGAGGGTGTGTGGTTTATAGTGGGTCTTATGGTATTTGCTCCCCCCGGATCACTGGGAAGACAGACAGTATTCTCTAGCATAAACAGAAGGGGATTAGAGTCAGGAGATGTGGATTTTATTCCCAGCTCTGCCACTGATTCACTGTGTAACACTGGGCAAGTTGCTTATAGAACATCTACATTTCAATAAAAACCCCGGGGCTGGCCCAGGTCAGTTGACTGAGGCTTGCAGAGCTTATGCTGCAGGGCTAAAAATACAAGTGTAGACATTCAGGTTTGTGCTGAAGCTCAGGGTCAAAGTCCCTCCAACCTCCATTGGGTTTCAGAGCCCAAGCCTACACTTCTATTCGTAGGCCTGCAATGTGACCCCAAGTCAGTTGGCCTGAGACTCGCTGCTGTGGGTTTTTTATTTTTTGTTGTTGGTTTTTTTACTGTGTAGACAGATCCTTAGAGCCTGCTCCTGCTCCCATGGAAATGAATGGCACTGATTTAAAAGGAAGCAGAATTGGGCTCATAGCCTTGCTATACCTCAGTTTACCCATCTGTAAAATGGGGATAACACCAAACTTTGTAAATCACTTTGAGATGTTTAGCTGAAAGGTGCTAAAGTAGTGCAAAGTATTACTAATGTTTATTTATAATTATATGTATTTATATAATGTGTTTGTTTTAGTTAGTAAGTAAAGTAAAACATACTTGCCAGGAATTACTCTTGCCTTTGGAAAGCACCAGTTTATACCAAATGGCAAGAATATTCAGAAAGGTAGGGAGGACACTGCTGGATCGCCATGCCCAGAAAGGATTCCCTTCCCTCACCCCCATGGCTTGGTTCATTAGTCAGTTTGAACATTACAATAGGCCAGATTTCTCCTATGCGAGAGTATAAAGCCAAGCAAGGCACCCTGTTTTTGTACTTAAGTTCTCCACCAATGGCCTAGTAGCTGCAAAGGTCTAAAGCAGTTTGTGGGTTTCAAACATTTGAGCCAGATGCAGCCCACTTGATGTGCTGATATGAACCTACTGGCATATACAAACTGGGCACAATCTAAGCTTTCATTCCAGAAAAAGAGTAAAGGTAAAATCCTGGCCTCAATGAAGTCAATAACAAAATGTCCATTCATTTCAATGGGGCCAGGATTTTCCCTTGTTTCTAGCCCTCTTGGCTGAGGAGAAAATCTTCCCAATGTAATGTGAGTCAAACAGAGTTTTTTTCTGGGACCGCAGAGGGCCTGAAACAATGACTGAGAGGTAGGAACTCCTCTACCTCTATTCAGCTCACTGGTGTGGGTGTGTGGCTGAATTTGAAAGTCCACTGCTGATCATTTTAGCAGATACAAAGGGGGAAGTAAGTGATGCTGAATGTGACAGTAAAATGAACAGATACGTAATAGTAGCTGAAAGTGTAACCAGTCCCTAAGGGTCACATTCCACTCTGCATGTGTATACTTTCTAAATGTAGTGGCCCTGATCCAAAGCCCACTGGAGTCAGTGGGAGTCTTTCCATTTATTTCAATGGGCTTTAATCAAGGCCACAAATAGCACAAATTCAGAAGTGCTCAAACTTGTGGCATCGAAGGCCACGTCAGCAAGCTTGG
Organism: Dermatemys mawii; assembly: GCA_007922305.1. Lineage (NCBI taxonomy): Eukaryota > Metazoa > Chordata > Testudines > Dermatemydidae > Dermatemys > Dermatemys mawii. Next base: position 38,345,569 of record ML677332.1, on the reverse strand, counting down.
CAGAGGCCTGAGACTGGCTACTAGAGCCTGCTCCTTCTTCTTGTTGAGTTCAGTGGGCCCAGAATTCGGTCCCCAGATACATGTAAAATGAAGCCAGTTGTATCTTCACTATTGAGACGTTCAAGGTCAGAAGTGGCCACAGTGGAAAATAGTTTTGGTGCCCCACCCGTCCGAGCTAAAAAAAGGGAGGATGACCTCTACTGGTCCTTCACTAGGACTGTAAACACAACCATATCATGAGCTATTATTTTATTATAACCTAAGATTCTGCCATTATAATAGGTTTTCTTGCACATTCTAATGATCCCTGCACAATTTAAATATCTGAACGTAAACAATTACCGTTGTCAGGGAGTTTCTGTGGCCAAAAGCACTGGGTGGTTGTCTTTATTACAGATACGCTGACACCAAATCTCATCTCTGAATTTCCAGACATTAGGAAAGCTCAGATCTAGATCTGCATCTCAAGTCAGATCCAAATTTCACAATTGACCCCTATATCTACTGTGTCAAACCAAAACCCAGACCCAAATATCCCTAGGTTCAAATCCAAAATCAAACTCTGACACTTGGACCCCTCTTGAACGTCCAGTTGATGACTGCTTGACTGATTATTAGTGAGCATTCTTGATCTGGCCAGAATTTGCAGACTGTGAATATACGTAGAGTTTAATACAAATGCCATGTGGAGAAACTCTCCCATTGACATAAACTGGAGTGTGCCAGATTGAGACATCATGATCCAGCCAGTATTGCTAGAGGAAGAGATACACCCAGGTCTTTGCATACCTAACACCATGATAGAAAAAGACCTTTTAATAATATGAAGGTTCTCACACTTGTGTGTTTTTTTACTGCATGGATATGAAAAAGATACGATGGCCAGAATTCTCTTCTTGAATCTATGGTGTGGCTCTGTTGTCCACAATGCATATCTGCACTCATTGCATAGTGAAGTTTCTATTGACCTAAGATGGACATTCCAGCCATACAATGAAGGCAGAAAAAAGTAGATCCAAGAGGAGAAATTTTCCCTTTACATGCTACAAGGCCTAGACTGGATTGGGAAATTTCGGGGACATAGATTTGCTATCCTGGATCAGACCATTGGCCCATCAATTTCAGTCTGCTGCCTCTGCTACAGTCACTACTTACTGCTTAAGAGAAATAACATTTCTTTTCCTCCAACCCTATCTGATTGTGCAGTGCTCAACATAGGGAAAGACCATCCTCGCTACCCTGGCCAGTGATTGCACCCTCAGCCAGGAGATTTAATTTTGATAGTTTCCACTTGTCTGTGAATTTTCTTGCTTGTGAGAAAGTAAGTGTTATAACACTATTTTGTGGTGCTGTGTTCAATAGCCTTAAAAAAAGCAGGAGAGAAGGGGGAAACAACAAAGTAAAACATTAAAATATCCATCTTGGCAGTGCAGAGAGCTATAACTGGGAGTGATGAGTCATGTCACTCCGAGCTATAGAGCCAATAACCAGGCCAGCTTTCATACGGAATACAGCTTTGCAGCCCTGTGGCTAGTTCTCTCTGTAGTATGGCAGACTCTCCTGCACGCCTTCAGTCAGCGGTTTCAGGAGTTTGCACAGGCTGGAAATGCTGTGGAGGCAGCAGGCAATGCTCCCCTGGCGGGGCACTAGCAGCATGTCACATGGCTGGTAGAATTCCCCCACCTAGGAGACATATAGATGAGCTCTGAAGGGGACTGCAGACTGTTGCAAGCTTTGGCCTTAAAGTATGTAACGTTAAGCCTACGTTTAAGTGACTTGCTGAATCAAGGCCTTTGGGAGCTAGTCTGCTGGAAAGAAATTCAGCCGGCACAGTTTTTGGAGGTTTTTTGGGGGGTGGCGGTGGGGAGATTTTCATAAGCACAAAGTGCAGATAGGTGTCCAGCTCCCATGTGGTTCCTTTGAAAATCACCCCGTGATATTTACATTGTATGGGCATGTTACATTGCACCCTGATGATGTTTTAGTGCCACATCATTACTTTTCATGCAAATGTCATTGTGTTTATAGGCTACAAAAGTCACTGCAGGACGCTCGAACCCCTTACAAGTAGCACACGCCACTATCGGCATGTTGAGGCATCATGAAAAAATTAGAATGATTCTGCAATTCTTGAGGCAGGCAGCAACCGTTCACCTCCCTTGATAGAAAGCAGATTACCCAGGCATTGGATTTTGAAGTGGAGGAGTGGCAAGAAAAGGGAGGATCCTCAGTAGTTGCTAGGCCCCAAAACACTTAGGAAATAACATTACTGCTTATATACTGCAACCCATTTTTCAAATGTTTTAGACAACAGATAAAGGAAGAACATAGGGTCTAAACCTGCTCCCACTGACATAAATGGCCAAACTTCCACTGATTTCATGGAAGCAGGATGTGGCCTAGTGTGCCATACAATCAGTGATGGGGGAATCTCAGCAAGGCTTGTTCAAGTAATACCCAAAGGACTGGCTGTTTAGCCCAACCTCTGGAGTCTGCAAAAATTGTGCTTTAACAGGCTTGCTCTTGACATTTTCAGCACATCCTGCTTTTGGTCAGAGAGGAAGTGTCAAGAAAATAGCCACAGAACTACTCCAGCCCTTCTGGGCCTGGCCAGAACCTGTGAGTGTGCAGGTTGCGTGTCAGAGAGAGAAATGAGCACCAGGAAAAATGGTAATGGAACTGGTTTCCCCTTCCAAAGAGGTTCAGGGTTTGGTTTGAGTTTGGATTAAGGTTCAGGACCAAACGGATACCAATATCATACTGATATAAGTGGGTGGCAAATCAGGTCCAAAGAGGGTATGTGAGAGTGTGTACATGTAGGCAGCTCATATTTTACCCAGCCCTATTTAAAATAGTGTAAAAATAGGCCTCAACCAACACCCAGATCCCAACACACCTAACCTGGGGGTGGGGGTGTTCAAAACACAAATCCAGTTGTGAAATTAACAGTTAGCCTCTTTGGGTCAAACCACTAAGATCTTACTTCAGCAAATCTCTCATTGACATTAAGGGGATTTTTGCCTGGGTAAGGACTCTGGGTCTCAACATTTATAATGGGATAACCTGAAATGCCAAATTCCCCTAAACCTTGAAAGGTGTCAAAAAGCAGGTGTGGATCTGAACTTTGCATCTTGAATCAATTCCCATGTAAATTGTTATCCATTTAGACAATAGCAGCTTTTCTGTGCAACATGAGTGTGCCAGCTTCTAGCCCAAAATGATCCATACTAGTTGCCATGTAATTTTGCATACGTCTCCTGTCTCACTTCCAGATCTGTGCTCAGTGGCAATATCACTATAGTATGCTAGAATACCACTAATACCATGCACTGTATTCTTATAGCACTTTGCAGACTTTCCTAGAGAAAATCTCATAACCTTCCTATGAGGTAGGTAAGTATTATTGTCCCCATTTTACAGATGGGGAAACTGAAGCAGAGAGAGTTAAATAACTGCACTTGCCTAACGGCATAATAGAAGTGGTACAGCTGGGACTATCACTTTGGAGTTCCTGATCCCCCAACCCATGTTTTAATTTGATGCCTTTCCTAATTGTTAAGGGACACTGGCTCCACATGACAGCGGCAGTTCTGAACCCTGCTTTCCAGGTGGCACTGTCTTGGAGAATCAAGGATTTAGAGTCAAGCTCCCATCATTCACTCTCCTGCATTGTGTTAAAGTCCAGCAACACCTGTGGGGTGTATAAGATTTCCCTAGTCTAAATGGAAGACCAGAAGTTGTAGTTGCATGGGCAAAGCTTTCTGGGGAGCCCTGGACTAGAAGAGCAGGGCCACTGCACGTCAGGAGTGAGATGCATTAGCAGAGGTGTGGGAGTTTGGACTGAAATGGTGCAGCAAATCAGGTTTGTTCATTGACAGTGCGTGGAGGGAGAAGGGGAGGACCATTGCACAAAACCTGTGAGTCTGACTAGGCCACCACTTCCATGAAGACAGACAGTAACACTCCTTGTGGGGTTTAAATCATTAAATGTGCAGGACTGTGACGGAGTCAGACCAGAAGGATATAGGAGAGTGCTGGAAGGCAGGTATATTAGTCTCAGGATGTGCAGGTCCCTGTTCCCTGGATAGCCAAACAAAGGCTACTCCAGGCCAATCAAGACACCTGGGGCCAATTAAGAACCTTCTAGAAAGGAGTAGAAACAGCTAGCCTAATTGGGACACCTGAAGCCAATCAGGGACTGGCTGAATCCAGATAAAAACCTCCCAGTTAGTCAGGTGGGCTGTGGGTGTCAGGAGCTGTGGAAGGAAATTATGCTGTTGGTGAGACTGAGTGGTGGACAACTTATCATCCAGAAGGAAGGAGGCCCTGAGTTAGGGGTGAAGTGGAATTTGAAGAAGCAGGGACTGCTGTGGGGAAGTAGCCCAGGGAATTGTATTGTGTTTTGTGGATAAAAGGTCATCCATCCTAGCTGATACTATTAGGGTCCCTGGGCTGGAGCCCAGAGTAGAGGGCGGGCCTGGGCTCCCCCTTTTCTGCCTCCCCTAATTAGTCTCTGAGATTGGGGGACAATAGATACTGTGACAGGAAGGGTAGCTTCTCCTCACTGATTTGTGATGAAAATGGCTCAATAGACTGTGACCTTGTCTCCAGAGAGAGAAGGGCTCCGTGGAGGGTCACAGTGAGCCGCTGAGGCTAGTAAAAATCCGCCAGGAAACGCAGGATCCACGAAGATAAGGACAGAGCTTTGTCACAAGGACCCAATTCATCCCAGAAGTAACCACTCTGACATCAGTGGAGTTCCACCTCGGATGAATGTGACTCACACAGTCTAAGCTCTGATGCGTTTGTGATTATTGCTGTTCTCATCTGATAGAATTTCCAGGAGCCCAGGGGGCATCATTCTCAAATCTCTGCACTGTACCCACGGAGTGGGATGGAGGGTCACATATCTGCCTTTTGATTTTTAGGCACAGTGGTGGGTTTGTCAATACTATGTGCTCCATGCTGCTTTCTGAGCTGTGTGCAGAAGACAAGACATTTCTGCCTGTACAGCTGCAGCACTACTGAGCTGGGGAGGAGGGACGGGTATACAGGTGCCTTATGAAGCAGAGACACAAACACTGGGGGGTAGGAGATTAGACTCTGGCAGATGCTAGTAGAAATGGTGGGAATGTTTTGGGGTTTTTTGGAGGGGGGAGGATGGAGGATTTGTTTCGTCCCATCCTTAAACAACATCAAGTCATGATTTAAAAAATTTATTCTACGATTTATTTCTGGGAGACTGGGGGCAGGGGGAGGCAAGGGCTTTAATTTGTGACACCCGGCTTTAGCCAGAAGCCACTCTCCTTTTTCCCCTCAAAAGAAATCCTGACTGTGTTATTTTGAGTAGCAGGGGTTGGATGATTGCATTGTGTGACAGACTGAAAGATGGGCCCTCTTAACTGAAAAAACTTTACTATGATTTGCAAGTGTCCTACTCAAAACTGCCCATTCTGAATGTGAGCACCCATAAAGAGACTGGGCACATGAAGTTCTGAAGTTAATTCGGAATTTTATGCAATACTTATGGGAGCGGCTGGTATTTACTTGCCTTTGTGTTTAATAAAAGGCTGCATTCAACATGAGAATGCAGTGTCCAGTAGATGCTGCAAGGTATGGGATACTTTCTGTGCAGGAGAGACACCGCCTTGTAATAGAGACTCCCTGTGACCCCTGTAGGAGCTCCCAGAATCTGTACATTCCTCTTGGCTCAGTACAGCATTGTAACACCGATATGCTCTGATTCCACTAGAATCTGCAGCTCTCTGTGTGCAGGGGCATTGTGCTGTAACTCAGACACCTTCCTACCGGTATGATGGCATTTGCAAGCTCCTCTCTTTAAGGGACAATGTACCGTAACACAGATTTCTTGTGGTGCCCACAGTCTCCTGATATTAAAAATCTCTCCCTGTTGGAGACACTCCACTTGTAATGCAGATAGTTCCTGCAGGATCTCATCAAATCTGTAAGCCACTTCCTGTATGGCCATTGCAATGCAATGCAGATTCTGTCAGATCCTGCAGGAATCACAAATCCACATCTGCAAAGATATGAACCTGGCAACAGCTACCAAGGGATTCCTGCAGCATCTCATGGTATCTGCAAGCCCCTCTGCTTCTTTTCAGGTCGTTCTGATAGAGATCATGGAAAGCTGCACAGTCTCTACTGTGTAATATACACTGTGAACCATCACTACGTTTCTGAATCTTCCTCACCATGACAACACATTGTGATGTCCCAGGTGTAGGATGCCTTCTAGCATGTCGTGTGCAGGGAAGCTTTGTTGGAAAAAACACTAACATACAGGGCATGGTTTTCTCTCAACCCTTTTTTCACTAGGGAGCCGGAGGCAGAAAGTGCAAAGTGAAGAAATGAATTCTGAGCAAAAGGAAAAAAAGAGAATTGCTGAGCATCTGGGAGAAGAATGAGAAGCCATCAAGTGGGAGATGTAAACAGGCTTAAGATTACAGTGAATGGAAGTTGTGTGTTTTAGCCAAGTACCAGAGCTATCCAATACAATTTCTGTGAAGTGTTCTGGGATGGACATTGTATGAAAGGCACTGTGGGGAGCGCCCATTCTGACCCTACTCACTACACTTTTGTTTAGAAAAGTCAATTTTGGTAAAACAATTATGGAAATTGTGAGTTTGGGGATCTGTGTCACCGCTGCTTTCCCTGCTGCTATTAACACTGACCTGTAACCCAGGGGTGGCGAACTGAAGCCAATACAGGATTCGTTTATTTTTGTTAGTTTGGAGTGGGGGCAGAGTGTCTCTCTGTTAAGCCAGTTTCTAGTTTAGCCTGACCCCTAGACACAGTACATACCATAATTGAGATTCAGTTAAGAAACCATTTGCCAGCGTCTGACTTTATTACATGTGGGGTGATGAATACATGAGAGAAGCCCATGGTGAGCTGGGTCCTGCTGCTCTGTGAAAAACGTGAGGGGGTGCTAGGGCTAGCTGGACTCCTACGGCTGGCACGCTTTCCATGGATGCCAAGAACCTACAGGGGTAAGGAACACCAGAGAGCAGAGAGGGGGAAATGACTTTTAAACAAAGAGAGTGAGAGAGTGTAGGAAGGGGAGGCTACCCAAAAATATGACCATCCTAGGAGTAAGGTACAGCATCACCACTGATAGACCTGTATTGCTTATTTTGCATTTCCAAGGGAAAGACCCTGTGGGATGGTCAAGCTTTCACGTGATCCCCATTATTAACACCTGCTCAGTGAGATCCACCCTGAGCACCGTTCTCTTATTTTGCAGACGTATCTGCCTCTTTTAGGCACCTGGTAATATTTTGAAATGACAACTGCTACCGAACCATCCTCACCCCAACTCCTGCAGCGTCCGATCATCCTGAGGCTGTGGCCAGGCTAATCACGGGGAAGCGGTGGTGGCGGTAGGGTGGTACGGGCTGGTGCGCTGTACCAGGAAGATATTTCTAGCCTGTACAGCATATTGGAAAGACAGAAGAGGAGCCCGCCCCCGGCTCTTCCATGGGGCCTTGTCTCTTCCACCTGTACAGCCGCCGCCGCTGGAGGAGCTGCTGGCGTTCTGCTCCTACTGGGAACTGCAGCGGGGAAAGGGGCAGCAGAACATGGGGTCGCCGGGTAGCCCACGACAGCAGCTGCTCCGGTGCAATTGATGTACTGCCCAGCCCTGCCCCACCCCAGCCCATTCCTGTCCTCCGGCAGGGCTGCCGTACAGACCCCAGGCGGGAGGACTCAGGAGACACAGCTGCGTGGAAGGGCTGGGGGTGGTATTGCTGTGTGGGAAGAGCATGGGGGTGGGGCGAGGAGGAGTCATGTCGGGACGTCATGTCCCCCCCACACTCTTGTATCCCTCCTAGGAGTGCAGTGTCCTGGCAAGAAATGATTTCTACTTGCACCACTGCAGTAAAGTGTCCCTGACTGAGAAGAAAATCCTCACCCTGTAAATAAAGATACAAACTTTTCTAAATTAAATTTCATGGTGGAACTTATGTAAATGTTTTAGCATTTGGTCTGTCATTTGAGTCACTGAGTGGAATGATCACAGTACTGTGCGTACAGGACACACTGGTGGATTGGACACTTCTTTAGCCCAGAGCCTCAAAGCTAGTTTTAGGCACCTAACTCCCACTGAAGTCACCCTTCATCAGTCTGTTCACACACACAGGCTCACACACAAATCGGAGTGCGATAGAATTCAGATTAGCACTTGGTACTTGCAGACAGCTATGCGGAGGCCCAGGACTGAGACAGCAAGAGTGCCATATGTCACCACTGAGGTGCACTGTCAGCAGCACAGGACGCTTGCACGACAGCTGCCTTCATTATTCCCAGTTCAAGTCAGTCTGATTGGTCATTCACTTTCAGTAGCAATATAGTCACTCACTCACAAAAAAACAATCAACAAAAAGGGAGGAAAAATAATCATAACATGCATTTTATATATGCCTGCTAGCACTGAGGATCAAGGCACAAAGGGACTCTGATTCCTGATGTTCCTAAGCCTCACCATATGGCTACATCCACTCAAAAAAATAAAATAAAATAATGTCCTAGATATTGCAGACAGCAACCAATGAGCTTAGGAGGATGAGGACATGTAGTAACCATTTTCAAAGGGTTAATACAGCTTCTGCAGCCTCCACAGTAATAAAGCTATTGCTAGACTCTTGTTTTTGCAGCCCCCAGAAAATGGACACTGGAGGGATGTAACGTTACATTATCCAGTGCAGTGGCTTAATTACTAAGCAAAGTGCTTATCCTTCGACCTCACGGTCAGGGATTTCTCTCTCAACAAATAACTCAGCCAGTGCTTGGAACATGCTTGAAAAGCTAAATTCTCAATGTCAGCCAACAATCTATAGGCTTATCACTGTCGGTAGAAGCACAGTGCACAATAAGATCCAACTGAAATGCAGTTTGGCGTTCCCCACCTGCCCTCAGCATCGTCCTGGAGGATAGCTTGGGATAAGCAGGAATCCAGTGTGATGCACCCAGCCCCACCTTGCAAGGCTGCCAGTCTTGGGCAGCTACGTGTATTTGGCACTGTGTTGTAAAGGATAACATTACACAGGAAGAAGGCCATGAGCTATTAACTGAACATTCAGTCACGGCCCTTTAAAAACGACTTACCTCAAACTCATTGACCGAATTACTTGTCAATGCTCAGTAAATTCATTTTGTGCTTGTGGAGTGCTCCTAAGTGCTACCGTTTTGGAGATGATGTACTGACTGAGGTTTGGTCCCTGCTTTATGTGCAAAGTCAATTCAGTCTTAGATACAGAAATGCTACCAGCAGAATCCACTCCAGCCTCTCCTGCTCCTTCAGGTAACATCAAATGAGCAAGGTTCAAAAGGAGCTACACTTGATCCTTTTAAAATGAGATGTTTCATCAATTCTCATCAGGTTTCCCCCAAGAAGAGGTTTAGCCACCAGAGTAGATTTAAAATTAAAAAAAGTAATTGATTTTTTTAAATCTAAAGAATCAGATTTTAAAAAATTTAAATTAAATGCAAGTTAATTCTTACAAATAAATCTGATTGAAGCTATGACAGCCTATGTTAGATCATAGTAAGTTTAGGCTTATGAAAAGATTTAAAAGTTAAATTTTAAACAAATATTAAACAGTACACATTTGCTGCCAAGTTTTAAAGAAAATGAAACCATTGAACTGGCGGAACTCACTGGCTAAGCATCAGGAACCTGAGTTTGTTGAAGTGTTTTTGAACCAACTTTCGAAGCAATAGCCTCTTCTACAGGTGCAATGAGAGTATTTTCTTCATTTCTGTTTATTCAACTAGTTCAGTTTAATGACTAATTAATTCAAAGTTAAGAACCCAATTGTGAGTTGAAAAAGCAGATAACCTTGTTTTCCACTCCCAGTCTATGAATAAAAAGTAGGTGTGAGAGAATGAAATCTACTAGTTCTAAAATCTTGAACAGCATGGTGACCAGAAACAGGCAATTCACTAACTACAGATAATACTTCCAATTATTTTTGATAAACTTTAATAATTTTTTTCTTATATAGCCAAATTACTTAAGGTAACTTTAACTCATTAAAAAAATAAATGCTATTTTTGTGTATTTTTAACTGAAGTCAAATTTCCATCCAAATAGAGCTTGACAACAAATCACAAGTAACAAATTAATCCATGTCTATTAAGTAGGAAATGCATTATTGACCATTTTCTAACATAATAAAAAATGTGAACATTAAGAATCTGAATAAAGTTAGGCTATATAATTGCTCAAATAAATGTGTCTAATTTGGTATATCTGCTTGGAGGAAGCATGACGTTTGGTGTAAAGGCTGAATTTAGTTGAAAATCAGTATGTTTTAAGGATTACCAACCAATGAGAATCAACCTTTCTTTAGGAAAGTAACTAAAAAGTACAAATACAAAACAAGATTAAAATCAATTGCTTTGATTTAAATCAGTCCAGCCTGCCCTTCATCACACCTCTCCCTTTTGTTGTTCTTTAAACTCATCCTCTTTTAATGCTTTGGAGAGCTATCTACTAGATTTTGTGGGGACCTATGTGAGATAATATCTATGGTGCTCTCATTCAGATCTCCCTTGCTCTACTTACCAAAGACCCCCCAACCCTCTAGATGCCTCCTGGCTGCAACTATTGCCTCTTTCCCCTACATGTGCAATTCTCAGTGGCCTCAGTTGATGCCACTCACATCCAGAGGCTTATTCAAAGGGATTCCAGGAAGAAGGGTTGGAAGCCCAGCTTTTTAAGCAGGTTGCCTGAAAAGACAGTTGAGGAATTCAGCCACCAAAAGTCCACCGAAGACAGAACTGCAAATGGGGAATTGGGGCTGGTTCCCTAGTTGTCATGTTGGGGTAGTGTGTGTGTGTTTGTGGGGGGGCAAAGGAATCCTGAAACAGCAGGGCCCCGTAAGATAACACAGGTCTAAGGCTACTGCCCTTTAGCGCTCTTGGGCAACAGGAATAAGATTTAGATATTTATACAAAAATTAGAGGGAACGTTGCTGGGCAGCTTGAGCAGAGCTTGGAGTGGGACTGATGTGGTTGTTGCAAACAAAAGGTCTTTTCTCTTGTCTCTGATGGTTACAAGGAGGACAAAGCCCTCGTTCCCTCCAGTAGAAAATTGAAAGCTTCATGTTTTCCACTTGGCTACTCCTCTCCTGGTTCCCCTCCCTTTCCCAGCTGCCTTTAGGGAAAATAAGAGACATGTAATACATTTCAATATTGTTCTTGGGACTTTTTTCCCTCATGATCTCCTCCTTGAAGTGAATCTGGACAATGGCAGGGCTCAAGTTCAAGGACTGTCTCCCTTGCAGCAGGCCTTGATTCTTTACGACTCCTCTATTCAATGTCCCTTGCATAGTTGGTGCGCCTGCAGTCCCCACCTCTGCAGCACACGCTACCATGGCACAGGCAAAATGCCTCAGATATTTTCACCAAACTAGAAGCTTGACAAATCCCTCAGAAATGTGTCTCAGACCGAATGCACCACTTACCTTACGCTTTTGGTCCATCTGCTTTTTGGTCTATTTGTTTGACTGTCTGTTTGTTCTCTGTGTACGTGTAGTATAACTGGGCCTAAGCCTAGGCCTACGCCTAGCCACTGAGCAGGGAACTGAGGCAGGTCTGTTTGTTGGTACCTTGGTAAAGGCCACAAGGCTCTGACCCTTGGAGCTTTGTTTGAAGTATCTAATTGGCTAATCACTACCTGGTGGTGAGGGAGTGGAGCTGAGCTGAGCTAAGCAGGGAGACTTGATATAAAAGGTCACTTGCTAGGAGAACTTGAGGGCTGCAATCAGAGGCAGGTAACAGGAGAGTTTCAGAGTGAGCACGAGAGGGTCCTTCCATGTTCAGCTCCATGTGAAATGCCAAAATGGAGCAGTGCTGGTGATCTGCAATGGTTATGCAATGTTTTCTTTCCTACCTGAAGCCAGAAGGGACTTCATATACATGAAGTGCAAGATGGTGGCTGTGCTGGAGGACATGGAAGTTGTCATTATTAGTGTTGGGGCCATTACCTGATGAAGTTGGTGTTCCTTTCTCCGGGGTCATCATCTCCACCAAACTCAGTGAGTTCTCGGGGGGTGTCTCCTCTCATTGCATTGTCTGCTTTTCACCTTGTTCCCCTATGGGGAATCCCCTCATCCTAATCCCATCAGTTCCTGGGAGAACTTCCAGTCTTGCCCATTTATTACAGGGGAGGCTAAATTCAGGGCCATGAGTTCTGTCTCTGTGATTCTACAGCATTAGCTGGACTTGCCTCATGATGTATGGATGTAAATCCCCACAGATGCATTGAAGGAATATAGTGCCCAGCCAGGTGTTCTCCAACTATAGCCCAAGTCTTGGATTGGAGTAAGTCTTCGATTCTGACTCCATTAACTGTACTTGGCCCACCAGTCTCCCCAGTCCCTTTTTGTGGGCTGTGGATTTGGCTAGACAAAGCGGTCCATAACTGCAGACAGTCCATATAGGGATAATTTTGTCTGAAGTGGCCTGGCTGTCCTCATGCAAAACGGTTGCCTGAAGGGGGAGGTGCTTCAACTGTTTGGGCTCCCACGTTCAATGGTGTTTCTGTGCGGAGGACCTTGGGCTATGTTGTAACTACACTCCTGTCCCGTCTCTCCATGTGGGTAAACTCCTGCAGTCGGTCATTGCTCAGTTAGTCCTGTCCCCTTGGGAGTGGGCAGCCAGGTTTCTTTTATGCTTCCCCTCCTCCATTTTCCTCTACTTGTCTGAGTTAGCCAGTCTCTCCCTAGGTAAACACAATGATTTTTACTCCAAAGCCACTCGGGAATCCACCACTATCACCCGAGTGACTCTCAACCAAACAACACTCACGCTTCAGAAGCAATGTGAAAACATTGGCACTACACTGTGCACTGTCCTTGTTATCTAGGCACACCTGTTTGGATATGTACAGCAACAAAATAGACTAGAAACTCCCAAGCTTCGCACCTCAAAATTGGATACAGTTCACACTATAACTAGGGTAATTCCCCTCTGACAGGAGGTGTTCAGTAGGGCTACGTGGGGTTTGGCTACACAAACTCAGAGTTACATGGCTGATCTCTCCGCTACAGTGCTCTGGTCTGAGCTAGCTGCTGCTTTCTGGGTAGCTCCAGTTTTGTCCAACCTGAGACCTCCCTCTGAGCAGCTGGGATTTGGTCCAGTCTGGCCTTACATCTTTTAGGCAGGTCTGGCCTATTTCAGCTACCCGCTCCTGGGCAAAACTGGTCATTTCCAGCCCAGCTTCTCCTAAGGACAGCTCCAGCTAATTTCTTTCAGGACAGTGTTCCTGCCACAAGAACTAGCTCCCCAACACATTAAGCCCATGACTACCTTAAAGAAAAATCTCATTTGTTGGCTTTTACCTGATGGGCTTCACCTTCCTGCAGACCTCAACATGTTAGAGTGACCAGTCTGGACAAGAGCATGATCTCCCTGAATCAATAGCCCATGGCAGCTTAAAGCTGAGAAAGCCAATTACAAAGTGAAAATAACATTACTGCCACTGAAAATCAGGAGCTTAGCCAATGCGCTGTTTATGCAAATCAGCAAACAGTTTATTCCTTTCCTTCTCATCTCTGTACACAGGGCCAAGGATGTTAAAACTTTCAGTCAGGGCAGGGCCAAAACTTTCCCAGTACCTTTACTGGACACCTGCAGCCAAACATCTTGCTTTTATTACTTTCCAGCACCCTCTTTCTATCAACATTTTGTCTGCTTAATTTGTAAGCTCTTTAGGGTAGGGACTGTGTCTTCTAGGCTGGCTATACAGAGCCTAGCCCACCAAATTTTTTTACAAATCATTAATGATAAACCCCTGGGTTCTTCTGTTGGCTGCCACCTGCTGGGGGGAGAGAGGGCGGGAAAGGAGGGCTCCTGTTAAAGAAGGGGAATGTGCATAGATGGCAGAAGCTCACTTTGAATGGAGGGGAGGGGAAGTGCCACTAAAATCTAAATGTACTAAGCACCGTACTAAGATACCAAGCCTGTAGGCCACTCAAGGCCCATTTCTTTCCATATACAACACATTCCACTCTGCACTGTGCACTCCTCAGACCTGTGCCCACCAAACCACTCCTCAAACCCAGGCAGGGAGGTCGGGGTGCCATGAATAGGAATGCAGGTGTGGGGAGTTAGGGTGCACACTCTGCATGGGGAGCAGGAAGACAGAAGAGGGAGACTGGGATGTCAGAGATAGGAGAAGGAGTAGGGTGGCTACTCTGTATGGGAACAAGGGAAGCTAGTGAGATATGGTGTGGAAGCCAGTTCTAGGCTGGAAAGTAGTTTTAACATCTGCTCTCTCACTGGAATAGCTGCTCCCATCACCTCAGTTCTTACCTGCTCCCCTGGCCTGATCCCAGGTTCTGTGGCAGCCGCTCCAGCTCCTCTGGGGCCTGCTCTCACCTCTGTCCCCGGTATGTGTGCATAGTTTACAGAGAACATTGGTGTCCAGAGTGTGTGATGGAACAGCTTGTTTAAGAACATTAACATGGCGGGGATGGAAACATAGATCAGCCTCCATGATCTTTCCATTGCAGGGGCACTTGCCCCCACTGACCCTTAGTTCCGCTGCCCCTGAGAACCTGTCTAGGATCATGCCTATCGAGTCAGCATTAAATTACATGAGGAATCCCACTGAGTTCAGGAGACAATTCCACAATTCCTGGCAGTGCAGTTTCAGCCCCTAGCCCACCCTTTTCCAAGTATGGTCCCCATTCCCCACAGCCCAGCTGGGCAGTGGCTTCTCAAGATCAGGGTGAAAAGGGAACAACGCAGCTGAGGCAGCACTCTCTGCTTCCATATCCTGGGCAGGATCCACCAGATCTCCATTTCTGCCAACCAGAAGTGGAGTCAAATCCTGCTCTTCATTTCACCCACACAATCCCATTGACTTTAAAGAACCTAGCTATAAAGCAGCATAAGATTATTGGGCTCAACACAGGGATAAATGAATGAAATTTAACATCCTATGTTCATGCAAGAGGTCAGACTAGATGATCTAGTGGTCACTTCTGGCTTTAAACTCTATGAAAAAAATCTGTAAAGATTATACAGATTGATTGAAATAAAAGCAGTATCTGAATCATCTTCATATATAGCATTCCATCCAAAGATGATTTGCTCCCCACTTCCTTCCTATTGTCTCCTCTTGGACCCCGCAGCTGTATATCTAGTGCTGCTTCATACAGAAATGAATCAAATGCTTTATTCAGGAAAGATGGAGCCATGAAATCAGCTCTGGCACTATATTTAGTGTCTGTCATGGGGAATGGATGTGGATTAGGACTATAGGCATGGCAAAAGATGACCCGTTTTCCCTTAGAAAGGAGACAGGATTCGTTTTATTATTTTCTGGGGCCCCACAGTTTATTAGGAGTGCAACTCATTTGCTGCTTCCAAACATTTGGGACCTGTTGTAAAAAGAAGCATATGGTGCTATAGATCCTCTCCCCTACTGCCCTTCTGTGTTAACCAACAAGAATACAGAGAATAATGTCTTTTCCTCCTTCTGAACAAGCAGCCAGTGGTTTTACTTTGGTAGACACTGCACTGCAACCTTAATAGGCCAAAAACAAACACCTTTGCAAAACAGCCCCAGCCTCTCAAAAGCATGAAATCTTCCTTCAGCACCAAATCCTGTTCCCCTCAGCATTGTTGCCATAGAAACCCAACTGTTCTCCCCCCATGCCCCATACACATACAGAGTCTCCTATCCTTTCACACACATTCTGAAGGGAACCAATTATCTTGTATTTTGTTCCAAGTAACACTCAGAGATGCTAAAACACCCTTGATGCATGTGTGAGGCAAAATTTTTCCAGTGTCCTTAATATGAAGGGCTTTTTTTAACTCCATCTTGTGGCAAATTTGCCTGCACTATTAGGATGGGTCTCACACTTTTTCTTCTTGTGGGAGGTTCAGGGCAACATTTCTCACCCCTGAACAGGGTATTAACAGCCCCACTAGTATCTTAGAGTAGAGGAATGGAGAGGGAGGGACCCGGGCCTTCCCTCTACTCTGGGTCCCAGCCCAAGGGCCCTGAGGATAGCAGTAAACTACTTGAACTAGCTATTCCTTCCCCTGGGCTACTTCCCTCTCCTACCCTTCAGCTTGTGGTGCCTCCTGCCCTCTCTCTGCACAAGCCAGGTGTCCCTTTACTTATGGTCTGGGTCTTCCTAGCTCACCGCAGCACTTCTTCAAACTCTCCTCTGCTTTTCTCCAAACTGCTCACTGCTCCAATTCCTCCAAACTGCTCACTGCTCCAACTCCTCCAAACTGCTCACTGCTCCAACTCCTCCAAACTGCTCTCTGCTCCAACTCCTCCAAACTGCTCCAAACTGCTTTCCGCTCCAACTCCTCCAAACTGCTCCAACTCCTTTCAAACTGCTCCAAACTGCTGTCTGCTCCAACTCTTCCAAACTGCTTCAACTCCTTTCAACTGACTGATTGAAGCAGGGGAGTTTTATCATGTGCCTGGCTTCAGTTACTCTAATTGGCTTCAAGTGCCTTAATTGGCTCTAGGTGCTCCAACCAACTTCTCATAAACTTGCTTCCCTCTACAGGGAATAAGTTTCCCTCTAACACTCTCCTGCTGCCCTCTGGCCATGCTGTATCACAATGTAGATACAAAAAATAAATCTGCTACAGGAAGTGGAAGTGCCCACACCAGGTCTGTCTGTCTATCTGTCTGTCTTTATGTATGTGTGTATGTATGTATGTGAAATTATTGCTGGCGAAAGATACTGGCTTGACAGCCCTGGAAATTCAAGTTCTATTTATCCACAAAACAGCAGTGGCACCAATTCAGATATTTCCTGAGTAGAGTTGGGTGGAGGGGTAAATTCTGGTCCTTCCTCATCTTCACCAGCAGGGACCGCATTGTGGTCCTTGCTATTTCCCCCCACCACACACACAGAGGGATGCCATGTCTCCCTCAGCCAGGGTGTCTCTCGTCTCTCTTACCAGGCCACACATGCCACCAGTAGTTGAGTTCTTGATGTCTCCCCTGAGGTCTGCTGTACAGGAACAAAAATGAACTAGAGAAGTTTATGGAGGCTAGGTCTATCAATGGCTATTAGCCAGGATGGGCAGGGAGGGTGTCCCTAGCCTCTGTTTGCCAGAAGCTGTAAATGTATGACAAGGAATGGATCACTTGATGATTACCTGTTCTGTTCATTCCCTCTGGGGCACCTGGCATTGGCCACTGGGCTAGATGGACCTTTGGTCTGACGCAGAATGGCTGCTCTTATGTTCTTAACAGATTCTCCATGCACCAGGTCACAGTGTTATTTGGCCCAGCCACCTCTCCATCTGGATAAAGCCGCGGATGGGTCAAATTTTGGTGGTGGTGTGAGCATGTAGCCAGAGCAATGTTCCGGACCACTGTAATGATTGGGCATAGGACCCCCCTGCTTGAAAGTGATTGGTCTATGTGTCCCTCCCTACCCCACTTTGAGCATATGCAGAAAAGCTTTGTGGCACGTGGGTAAGCCACTGCAAAACAGATATAGTACAGTACAGACAGTGACAGATCATGTTTCCTTCATGCCAGCCTGCCAATGTGCCGTAACCCCAACCTGCAGGGCCCAGCTCTGTGAATGCACAGGAAGGTCAGACTCCATGACACATTGACCTCTGGTACCAAGACTGCCCTTAGCAGAGTGAGCATGTATCCTACAAAACCAGTCCTGTCCCTCAGCTATACAAAAAACAGTGCCGGGGTGGGCTGTGGCCACCTGAACGCACTCTCACCAAGCGGGCCCAGCGCAACTGACAACAGATTGGAAGATCACATACATGCCTCAAGTGGGGACTTCTGAAGTACCATGGTAATGAGCACCACATGAAACTTGGATCACTCCCTGACGAGGCCTGTCACAAACTGAGAACTTGTCCTCCACCACTGCCTCACAACACACCCCAAAACAGCTCACCGCCATTGAGCTCTCAAGGAGTCCTCAAGCCAGCACTTCCCAACACACGAGGAGAAGGTCAGAGGGTTATTTGACAGAAGAAGGGGAGAGAGAAGAGTGAGCTCTATATTCTCTTTCCCTCGGCCATTGCCAAAATCCTCCATTGCACTTCTTGCTGACTCCAGCCCCGCGTCAGCCCTCCATCTTGCAAAAGCTGTCCTAGTTTGTCACTCTTACAGTCTGAAGATCACCTTAGTGTTAGTTGCAGCAACAGTGTTTTTTGCCGTATGGAACTGGAGTGAGACTCACCAACACATTTCACAGAGGCCACTGAAAAACGGATAGCATCACTAGGCCATGACTGCCCCCTGAAATTGTTTTTTGTTGTTGTGCAGATGCCGAATGGGCATTAACACGAATACAGAATTAGTTGGTGCCTTTTTCAGGATTGTTTCCCTAAGCACTGCTTTCTCACTTGAACTGATCCTTTATTCATTAACAAGGGAACTGCAAGAACCATCATCATTACACCTCCAGAATTATTCCTTTCTGAATCATTCATTTTTTTCAGGCTGAAATTTTACAGGTCTGGTCTCTGCCTGATGGGAAATGGTTCTAGAGAGTAAAAAGGTGATACAGTCATTTTTGAAAAGGAGAAGATTTCTCCCCTTCTTTTCCCCTAATTTATAAAGTAATTCTTGTGATTTTTTTAAAAAAGCTGTAGCACCAAACCTCACTGAGAGGAGAAGAGGAAGCTGACATTTGGCAGGGAAATATGAAAAATAGGGACTCAATGAAGGAAAATCCTTTTGAGTGTTCTGATTAAAATGGGGGTTGGTTCCACCAAGTTATGAAAGTTTGAAAACTGCCTTCCACTCACGTCTTGCACTGAATTTTCTCCCTGAGCTGATAAAAACCCACTTCTGCAAGGTGCTGAGCAACTTGTGAAGGTGCTGAATGCGTCAGCTCCAGGAGATGCACAGCACCTTACAGGCTCAGGCCCAAAGTGTGCAGTCACACCACAGGGATGTGCGATGAGCTGTGAAAGCTTGTCTAGTGAAAGTGTGCAGTGAATGCTGCACTGCATTGGGTAGATAATTCTATGAATTCCATGCATAAAATGTTCAGTTCTGAAGGCTTTATGTGCTAAGTGCATAGTGGTTTCCAGGCAGGAATCTGGTACCATTAAAAATGCATGAGCAGCTGTAAACAGTTTTCTATAGGTTTTTGCCTCAGCTGCATCCAACAAGGTAAAAACTAGCTTTTAAGACCCACAGGAGAGGGGCTCATTCCTAGGAACTGATCATTCCTTTTATGTCTGTCATGTTTTTTTCTCACACCAATGCAAAGCAAATCATGCCAAGGTCATATTTATTTCAGCCTAAGGAACACATTAACAACAAGCAGAGAAAGAATTAATGTCATGTGTCTAGGGTTGGAGGAAGAAATGATGGCTTGCTCTGGCATAGTATACGAACAGCACTGGGTGCAGTATAAGAATCTACATAGACATCAAAGGTTAAAGCAGGTTGAAACGGGAGGGGATGCTCCCATCACACTAACGAGGAGGGGGAATGTGGGTAGGACGGCTTCTTACCCAAGCCAGGGAGAGGAGGGGAATTGTCCCTCTGCTTGTAGCAGAGGAGGAACCTACATTAATCTCTGAAAAACAGAATCAGAAACACAAAATGGCATGAGATGAAGTGAAATCTCAGTTTTCTAGCTGCAGGGTGGCAGAGGAAAGCTTGAAAACCAGAAGACAGACAAAAAGAACCCCAAATGTGTTTTTTATAACTCTAATGACTTTTAGGCTACTTTCATGCTTTTTGGGGCCTGACTTATGATTTTTAAATGCTTGGGACTGACTATACTTGAAGGTTCAGTACACAGAAAACAGACTGATTTTTTTCAGTTATATATCTCAGTGGCCAGCCAAATATTTCCACATTGTGACATACCTTTCTTCTTTCAAAGAAGTTTCTTTCCAAAAGTTAGAGAGCATTAATATTTCATAACTAGCATCCAAATGTCAAGAAATAAATAAAATAGGTAGAATGTGCAACCTTAAGACTGCCCCCTTGTGTGTATGCACACACACTGATACAATCAGACTAATTGCACAAGTAACACTTTTAAAAACCAATACAATATCAGATATTTTTCCGTATCTCCAGATGTATAGGTGTGACATCTTAAATTACTGTCTACTCCAGGGGTCTCAAACGCATATGACCACAAGGGCCGCATAAGGACTAGTGCATTGGCCCGAGGGCCGCATCATTGACACGCCCCCTTGCTGCTCCCGGCTCCAGCCCCACTCCACCCCTTCCATGAGGCCCTGCCCCTGCCCACCTCTTTCCACCCCTTCCCCGCCCCTTTCCAACCCATTCCCTGAAGTCTCCACCCCAATGCTGCCAACTCCCTGCCACCAGGGGGTGCAGGAGGGGTGCAGGGTGTGGTGGGGGGCAGGGAGTTGGTGTGTGGGTGCGAATGGGGGTTGGGGTGTAGCAGGTGGCTCAGGGCAGGGAGTTGAGGTGCGGCAGGGGGCTCAGGGCAGGTAGAATTAAGAGCACTCCGGGAAGGTTTTTTTTTATTATTAACAAAAGTCCCCAGGATCCATTGACTATTTCAAGAAAACAGATTGAGAAGCAGAGGTATGTGCAATAACACTTCCTCCGATTTCCATCAAGAGCAATTGAAATGTCTCAGGGAAGCACTGACTGTGACACTGAAAATAAAACTGATCAGCTTTGTAGGAGAGACTTGAGACCAGCACTTACCAGGTCAGACGTTTACACTAGCAGGTGTTTGGAGGAGGGGAGCCTGTTTGCTTGGATGCTTTACAAAGAGACTGGTCAAAATCCTCCATTGCACCTCTTGATGACTCCAGCCCAACATCAACCCTCCATCTCGCAAAAGCACACGCTATGATAAATCATCAGGGACCAAAGGGTAATAGACTTACACCGGGGTTGCATTTGGCCCAATAATTGTGTACATTCCTCTAACTCTATTATTCCATATATACCGTGAGGTGCAATCCTGTTGTTGCCTACAATAGATGAATTTGGCCTATGGTCCATGAATTACTATTCGTATTTCAAAAGAGCCTAAACACTCCAGTTATGGATCAGGACCCCCGTTGTGCTAGGCACTGTACAAACACAAAACAAAAATAGGGTTCCTGCATCAAAGAGATCTGACCGGCCAGGCTTGTATACAGAGATAGTGCAATTTCACATGGGCATTTCTGTGCCTTTCTCCACTCCCCTCAGACTCTTTTAGCAGCACTTTCAGATTCCACACAACTTCTCAGCTAAATATGTTTTTTAATCTGTTAGATCTAAGGTATTTATAGGGGAACAGATACAATGATCTCGCTACAAGACTGGAAAAATTAAAGCAACGTCTCATAATCAAAGCCTGTGCCACTCGTGGAATAAAGTGCATTTCCTGGCACTTAATTATTCATGCAACCAATTCCCACCCAGGGGACACAGAAATGCAGAAAGCCTGAAATCAAAGTGTGTGTAGAGTGCCGGGGGGCGGGAGAGGAATAACACCACGATTTTGATGAATGACACATGAATGGAAAACCCATGGCTGGGGAGAAAGGGGGGATGGCAGGCAGGGGGACTGCAAACAGGTTTCTACCCAGTATCAAGCAGGGGCCTGCAAAAGGCTCTCTGGCCTGGTCTTCACTAGGGGGGAGGATCGACTGCAGATATGCAACTTCAGCTACGTGAATCACGCAGCTGAAGTCTGCGTATCTGCAGCCGATTTACCTGCTGTCCCCACTGCAGCGGCAGTCAGCGGTGCGCTCCCCCGTCGACTCCAGCTTACGCCTCCGGTCAAGCTGGAGTTACGGAGTTGATGGGGGCAGCGCTGGTGATCGATTTCTCTCGTCTTGACAAGATGCGATAAATCGATCGCCATAAGATCGATCCCTCCCCGCTGTAGTGAAGACAAGCCCTCAGAGGGGAAGAAAGGGACATAGGAGTGGACCTATGCAAAGGACCCGAGGGGGGCGGGGGGGCTGCCTTACCTCTTCTAGCGCCTCTCTCACCCCTGGCCCTCCATAGGGGGCGCCATCTGTTGCCGCCACCACAGCTGTACCTGGGTGAGGAGCCGAGCTCCGCGCTAGGACCTGAGGTTGTCTGTGTAGTGAGCGCTGGACCAGGGTTTGTGGGGAGGCATGATCTGATCTGGAGCCCATGTGCCGCTTTGAGTCTGTTCCGCCGACTACCTCCTCCTCTAGCTGTGGTGGCGGTAGAAGATGGCGTCCACTATGGAGGGCCAGGGGTGAGAGAGGCACTAGAAGAGGTAAGCCTTTGGGTGGGGTGCAGAGAAGCACGGGGAGCTTGGTGGGCTGCACGGAAGAGCCCTGCAGGCCGCATGTTTGAGACCCCGGTTTACTCTATGTGTTCCAGCAAACAGACTCCATAAAAGCAGCGCCAAATTAACTATAAGACACAGTAGTCCTGTGTCTAGGGCCTCCAGTTCTGACTGTCATCCTGTGCTCCAGCAGTGAAGGAGGATCTCCACATGAGTCCTCAGGAACAGGAGTCCACACAGTGTCCTCCCACTGGGATTAAAAGAAGAAGAAGAGAGCCCTCTGCTTCCACCTACATGCTCTTGCTGATGTCCCTGAAGCGGTGCCTGGCCACCTATCAGCCCCGGAGGTCATTGCACAGGGGGTCTGACCAGGTATCTGTCCTCCTCGCCTGGCAGGATTGAAGGGGATCCTGGACAGACCCTAGTTTGGCTGAAGACAGGACGTGGGGAGACAGGGAGGAAGGAGGCCGTAGCCAGTCTGAGGAAAAGCAGTGGCAGCCCACTCCTCCAATCCAATTGCTGGCTCTTGTGTGGGTGGCCCATGTGATCACCAGCCCAAGCTTTGGCAGGGCCACAGTAGGAGCAGGAGTGAAGTCACAGCAAAGAGATATGGCCAGGGAGCCCCGTGTAGGAATATACCTAGGGTGACCAGGTGTCCGGTTTTCAAGTGGATCCAATCAAAATGGGATCCTTGTGGTTCTGGTCAGCACCGCTGACCAGGCCGTTGACTGTCCTGTTGGCAGCGCCGCACAGTGGGGCTGCAGATTCTCTGCTAGCCTCCACGCCATGCGGCTCCTGGGAAGCAGCCAGCTTGTCACCCCTCTGACTCCTACACGTAGGGGCAGCCAGGGGGCTCCACACACTGTTCCAGCCCAAAGAGCCACCCTGCAACTCCCATTGGCCAGGAATTGTAGCCAAGGGAGCTGCGGGGGCGGTGCCTGCAGACGGGACACCACTCAGAGCTGTCTGGCCGTGCCTCTATGTAGGAGCCAGAGAGAAAACATTCCACTGCTTCTAGGAGCTGCTTGAGGTAAGTGCCACCAGGAGCTGCTTGAGGTAAGTGCCACCTGGAGCCTGCACCCCAATCTGCTCCGAGGCCCCAATCTCCTGCCCTCCAAACCCCTCAATCCCAGCCCAGTGCACCCTCCTGCACCCCAAACCTCTCATCCCCAGCCCCATCCCAGAGCCCACATCCGCAGCTTGCCCTCACCCCACCCCCGGGTCTCTGCCCCAGCCCTGATCCCCCGCCCCCTCCAAACTCCTCAGTCCCAGGCCGGAGCACCCTCCTGCACCCCAAACCCCTCATCCCCAGCCCCACTCCAGATTCCGCACCCTGAGCTGGAGCCTTCACCCCCTCACACACACCGTAACCCCCAGCCCC
>ML677332.1:38036365-38321928 GCA_007922305.1 Dermatemys mawii | reverse complement strand
GGGGAGAGCAAGTGACAGAGGGAGCGGGATGGAGTGTGTGAGGGTGGGGCCTCAGAAAAGGGGCAGGGCAGGGGAGGGGCCTCAGGGAAGGGGTGGGGCAGGGCAAGGGTGTCGGTTTTGTGCAATTAGAAAGTTGGTAACTCTAGATATACCACAAAGCTAGTTTGGTCAGACCTGAGAACCAAGCTCAGAATCTAAATGTGGCTCAGAGCTGGAGTATTATTGCTGGGACATAGCCCCACCAGCTGTAATAATCCACCACCCCTAGAGAGAGGCAGGGCTATCTGCACAATTACAGGCATGGGACAGGAGGGACCTTGTACCTTTTGTAGATGCTCCTGTGTAGATGCCCTGGTAGAGTAGAGAGTTGCATATGTGTGAATCCCAATGCTCCAATGACCTTTCGTTCCATTGGATTTCTACTGTTAGGATTTTGCTTGTGGCTAGGAGTTGGGAATCGGAATAATAATGGAGAGAATCACATGCAGGGATCAATACATAGGAGCATAAAGAGACAGGCTGAAAGAATGAGTTCCAGAGCATAGATGTGAGCCATTAAACATCAAAAAGAGCAACACAGTTAAGTAAAGTAAATCGTGACTGGTTCTTTGACGAAAATGGTTTCCCCAGGGATTCCCATGTGCTTGCATATTCAGGACATTATGCTAAATCATTTGCAAAATAGCATCAACTGAAGAAGAGCTGAGATTTGTTAGAGCAATTCCAAAAATAGCATGGAAAAATACAGCACTAGGATTGGTTGATAAGGATTCAGATGATGTGTGGTATGCAATCCAATATTCCAAACATGTACCAGTACTTCTCTGCCCCCTAAGAGTGAATATCAGTCCTCCACTTCAAACAATAGAATTAAACTGTCAAACAAAGAGAATGCTCAAAAGCAAAGAAAACTGATAAAATCCCTAAGGTAAACAAAGAGCATCTAAAGTTGGACGGCTTAGCATATCCTCTGCCATTGGCAACCAATGGACTAGAACAGGAAGTCGTACCAGAGGTCATGTGTGGCAGAACTATATGAGGGCACATGAGCTTGGAGTTCTGGAGGTCATGCACTCGAAAGCTGTAAGGAGTGGCAACTCAGGACTGGAATAAGATGGGATGCTACACATCTGAACTGAGGTACATGGGCAGACCAGTGGGGGATTAGACCTTGATAGCCTTTTAGATTGAAGACTGAATTGCCCTGGCAGAACAATGTGTGGGGAGGAATGTAGATGGGGCCTACTCACACTGTGTATGGATCCAGCTAGAACAATGAGTCATTGACTCATCTTCACCATTCACTGGGGCGGGGGGGAACAACTATTTCTTAGGACCATAGTGGCAAATCCTTTCATTATCCACCCACACCCCAGCTAGAAATAAAAACTCCCCTCTCCTTTTCATCCCAAGATGTGGGTGAGTAAGAATATAATCATGGGCTCTCAAGCAGCTGTTGAAAAAAAGAACATTAGTGTCTGACAGTCACACAAGTGGATAATTTTACCCAGCAGATGTCCTAATTAGCTGGAAGAAAAGACATGCCGGGAAATATCAGAATTGTTAAGTCTTGCCTTTATTGCTTAGGATTTGTCTACATACACAAGGTGTATGACTTTAACAGTCCAGATATAGTTAAAGCAGAACATCCCACGAGTGTGGACGCAATTAGAAAGAATTTTATACTAGTATAGCTATTCCTGTATAAGAAGGAGAATAAGGCTATGTTTATACACAGAACACTTTACGGGTATAGGAATAGCAGTATACAATATTAGCAAAGCACTCCTACTGTGGAGACAGCTAAGCCAGCAACGCTGCACTCTGTAGCAGTTTAGGAAGACACCTCCACATGAGGGAACAAAGGTAAAAATAAACAGTAAAAGTGCAATTTTGCTGGTATAACTGCACCTTCACAATGGGCTTTTGCTGACACCATTATAATGGTCATGAATCACACTTCTTCCTGCCCCTGACCAATATAGCTATGCTAGCAGAAGTCTCTAGTGGCCTAAAGCTATACTGGGATAAGGCCCTTCTTTACCAGTATAATTATGTCCGCACTAGGAGCTGTACCAGTCTAACTATATCAGTAAAAAAATCAGTCAGACCCCTAATCGACATAGTTACACTGGCACAAAAACTGTGTGTAGACCAGCCCTTCAAGGGTTGGCTGGGTGACTCAGCTGTGCACTTTGTGTTTTCTGAGCAGCCCTCACTGAATGGGATGTGGGCGGGGGGTTGCCTCTCTCTCAATTGTCTTCTTTAAACAGGTGTTTACAAATACCAGACCCAGAGAGTTTTAAATGGTTTGAATGAAAATCATTTTCCCTTTCACTAGTTCACAGCAGCTTGTGCTGCTGTATGCATACAGGCTTCTGACAGCTCTCCAGTCACCCACAGTCTGCCAGCGAAGGCAGGGTCAGAATGCCTAGCTTGAAAAATAAACAAAACCAAGAGCCAAGCCGCCCTTTTGGGCCTTCTTTCTGAAACATAAACAGTAAAAAAGTTGCATGGTCACTTTATTCATTTGCAGGGCACTAAAAAGCCCCATTTCCCTCTCCCTCTTCGCTACCGGGATCTCACGCTCCACTCACTCCCTTCTGGCTCCAACAAAGCCTCAATTTCTTGCCTCTTCTCCCCAGAGGACCTATCTTTTGCTTACGTTCTTATTGCCCTTTCCTCTTTTCCTCTGCTCTAACCCCGCAACTCTCCTGCCTCTCCACTCCTCCAAAGTGTGACCTCATGCCTTTCCACATATTCTCCCCCTCCCTTTCTAGCAACCATTTCAAGCCACTACTGAAACATAACCAAATCTGGATGGAATACAGCAGCTGTTTTACAGCACATCACATTTCCATGTTTTAGGGCTTAAATTAGCTGGGGTTGGGAAGCATTTTTCTCTTCATGTTATTGTTCAGCAACAGAAGCTGCAAGAGAGAAAGGGAGAACAGTTTCATAAGAATGGCCATACTGGGTCAGACCAATGGTCCATCTAGCTCAGTATCCTGTTGTCCAGCAATGGCCAATGCCAGGTGCCTCAGAGGGAATGAGCAGAAAAGGTATCATCAAGAGATCCATCCCATGTCACCTATACCCAGCTTCTGGCAAACAGAGGTTAGGGACACCATCACTACCCATCCTGGCTAATACCCATTGATGGACCTATCCGCCATGAACGTATCTAGTTCTTTTTTGAACCCTGTTATAGTCTTGGCCTTCACAACATCCTCTGGTGAAGAGTTCCACAGACTGACTGCGTTGTGTGAAAAACAAAAGGAAGCATTTTGTTTTAAACCTGCTGCCTATTAATTATATTTGGTGACCCCTAGTTCTTGTGTCATGAGAAGGAGTAAATAAATAACACTTCCTTATTTACATTCTCCACACCACCAATGATTTTATAGACTTTTATTTTATCCCCCATTAGTCATCTCTTTTCCAAGCTGAAACATCCCAGGCTTATTAATCCCTCCTCATATGGAAACTGTTCCATACCCCTAATCATTTTTGTTTCCCTTTTCCAATTTCAATCTATCTTTTTTTGGGATGGGGCGACCAGAGAGGCACAAAGTATTCAAGACGTGGACCTACCATGGATTTATATAGAGGCAGTACAATATTTTCGCTCTTATTATCTATCCCTTTCCTAATGATTCCCAGGATTGTTCGCTTTTTTGATTGTCACTGCATATTGAGTGGATGATTTCAGAGAACTATTCACAAAGACTCCAAGATCTCTTTCTTCAGGGTCTAACAGCTAATTTAGATCCCATCATTTTATTTGTATAATTGGGATTATGTTTTCCAATGCACATTACTTTGCATTTGTCGACATTGATTTTAATCTGCCTTTTTGTTGCCGTCACCCTGTTTCGTGAGATCCCTTTGTAACTCTTCACAGTCTGCTTTGGACTTAACTATTTTGAGGAATTTTGTATCATCTACAAATTTTGCCACCTGACTGTTCACCCCAGTTATGAATATGCTGAACAGTATTGGTCCCTGAACATAGTACTATTTACCTCTCTCCATTCTGAAAACAGACCATTTATTCCTGCTCTTTGTTTCCCATCTTTTAACCAGTTAGTGACCAGTTTCAGACCCTTTTCTGAAGCAGCTGGGGTTAGACACTGGCTGGGATGTTAAATCTGATGTTCTTATTTCACAGCTGAGAAACTCAGCTCTCTCAGAACAGCCTAACCAAGAAACAGGACTTAAGTTCACCTGCTGACAGCAAGATCTTTCTTTTGCCTATTAATGTGCATGTGTCGTGGGTGGGAAGAGGGGATATCCTTTAACAGACACACTGACCCACAATCAGGGGTACTTAGGCTATCAGGGAATTTGTTTTGTTCCTGCTTTTAGTTGTCAGTCATAGTGCATGAAGCCACAGCAGTGTGTTCAGTCTCCATGTACAAGAAATAGTGGGCGATGGGATTGGGAGGGTAAGATGAAAGTGGTGGCTTTTTCTGAAATGAAAGCTGTCCCTTCCCATTGGAACTACATTTTGTCTTCTCAGATAATCCTGCTCCTAAATCTTGCAGCACTGGGGCTCAGCTTTTGGATGGCTGCACCTTCTTTCTTGGTAATTTTCCCCACCTTCTCACTGTCCCGTGCTGCATCTGAAAGATCAGCTGCGATAATAAGGCAGGTATCACTGGGACTTAGCAAAGAGAGAGCCTTAGCACGCAGGTGAAGGGTTGCCCAGTGCACTATTGTCTGTGTACTAATACTGACTTTGGCCTGCAGGTGGCTGTATGCTTTCAGGAGTGACCACAATACAAGCTCTCCCAGGGTAGCATTTTCATCCATGCTTATGGAATCTAATGTATTTTTCTTAAAGGAACATTAGCAACTGCAAAGTGATCAGTTTCACCCAAACCTAACAAAAGCAGCTCTTGTCCCCCAATCCCCAGCCCATTATTTATTTACTTTTTTTATAACCACATTTGTTTTGTGAGAGCTTTTGACTTTGAGAAATATTTCCCTCTGTCTCCCCTGCTACTGTTTGTGACCCACAGGAAAGGACTGGGCTGGACTCCACAACAAGCAGCAGCTCGTGCAAAGGGCTACCAGGAACCCTGCAAGGAAAGAATCTGTCCCTGCTCACTCCCTCTAGTTTCTGGTGCTTCCCAGGGAAAGATCACCTGCCTCTGCTACTTCCATTAGTGTTCACCTGTCCCCCTGGCAGGGGTGGGGAGTAAGGCAAACCCTGCTCCTCTGACTCTTCCCGGAGCCCCAAGGAAGGGGTGTGAATCTCCTGCCACTCCAATCTCCCTGAGCAATTTCCCAGTAGAGATTCATATTTGTACCTTTTAGAGTTTTAAAAATTAAACCCTATTGACTAGCTGAGGCAGAGATGGCTGCATCCAATCCTATTCTCAGACCACCGGCGTACACTCCACTCCTTTTCAGAGAGTGTCCCTAAGCAAGGTATCAGAATGTCACGCCATCAGGCTAGGGCAGGGCTCCGGGAAGAGAAACTATCAGTGTAGAAGCAAAAGTGACTCTACACAAAGTCCCATCCAAAGCACACAACCAGCTCAAAGACAAAATTGTTCTTGAGGTCCAGAAAACATCAACACCATGAAAACACTTTAAGCAGAAATGTGACTATAGAGTTAACAGTGGAAAGATCATTAGTGTCCCCATGTAGGCTGAAGAAAGAAATGCTATATCACTGGGGCAGTGTGCACCAATGGTACTGCCTGCAGCCTTCTCTCCAGTGAACAAGGGGTTAACTCCAGCACCACTACTTTCTCCTCTTGCATATAAGCTCAGGGGCAGGGCTAGAAGGACTGCTGTCTGTAAAAGAGCCTGTGGGGCTCAGCACCTGGTGGTGGTCACCGGACTGGCACGGGTTTACCCACAAGATGGGATGCTTTTCTGTTAGGTTTCTGGTAAGGTCTCTCATTTTACTTTCTGGTTAGACACCTTAACCCCTGGGGAAAAGATCTCACTGACTGCAGCTGTTTCCTGCAGCTCAGTCACTTCCTCCATTCAAAGAGGTATTCCTGGAGGCCACCCGACTATGGAATTGAGTGAAAAGCAAGCAGGAGCAATCCCTTCCTGGCTTGATATGAACACACGGATTGCAGAAATATCCCTCTATTAATCACTACCACCACCCTAGCAACCACCTTGGCAAAACATATCAACTCAACTCATTGATTTTCAAGGCAAATATTAGCAGCTGAGTTGTATTCAGGCTCTGTTGAGATGAGTCTACATCACACTTCCTGAGTATAGCCCACTTCCTGAGAGAGGGACTGTCATGTGCAGTGCTCTCCCCACACCCATACTGGCAAGAATCACCTTCCTCCCCATGGCAACTAGAGAAATTGCTGTCATGGAAAAATAATCATAGGACAATCTTTACAGGGTGCCCACCATCTTGACTGACACCAGAGACTGACACAGCAACCTCCAGAGCTAGAAGCACAAATGCGGACAGCTTGAGGGAAAGAGCAGGCTCTGTAACTGCGGCCTCTATTCTCTGTGCACAGTAGGGTGACCAGATTTCCTGATTTTATAGGGACAGTCTTGATATTTGGGGCTTTTTGTTATATATATGGAATCCTATTGCCCTCCGCCCCCACTTGCTATCTGGTCACCCTAGTGCATGGGGCACGCAGCAGGAGACACCTAACACACACTGACAGTGGGTTACATACAGTTATTCTCAACTGTTCTGCTTCTGGCTCTGAGGACAGTTTCCTTTTCCTCTCCACTTCCTCTGATGTAGGAGTGGCTAACACTGGTGCAGATCGCATGGCTCCCCCTCCTTGTTTTCATTTACTTCTCTAACCCCCCAGGCTCTTGTGGGCAATGTGGACCTTGGGCAACCATAGAAGCAGCTGGAAGCAGAGAGGAGGAGCCAGCCCCAGAGGAGCTGTCCTGCAGGCCAACAGTCGTCCAGGGAACCACAGTTTGTGAACCATCGTTCAAAAAAATGCCCTGAGTGAAACAGTGATTTGTCATCAGAAATCATCCTCTGCCAGCCATGGAATTCCTGTTCAAGCCTTTCCACATATCCGGTTTAAGCACGTTACACGGAGGCTGATGTACCCTAGAAAAGGACTACGTTGCCTTGTGAACAAATAGGTATAAACTGATTTGATTGATTTTCATAGGGAGAAGCAGTGCCACATCAACACCAAACACCCCCGTTAGAGATAATGTCGCTTTATTTGTTATGTAACTAATGTGCTGTATCCTGAAAGCAACAGCTCCATATAACTGATATTGTGGAAGTCAAGATTTATTGTCGTTTAATGACTGCAGATCAAAGGTGTTGTGTTAACAAATCAAAAGGTGATTTTTCTAACTGCCAGGATTGCAGACTCTCTTGCTAGGATCTAGAGGTGTCGTTTGCCCTCTTACATCATCAAGTAACAAAGATTCTGCAACTGGAAATTAAATGGTGTTTTGGTCAAGAATGTGCAAGGAAGAATAGACTCTAGCTTGCTGTCCCATAGCTGTATTGGCTCCAGGAGTGCTAGAACAATTTAGTGGAGGTGCTGAGAGCCATTGAACCAATCTGTGAGCCTGTATATAATGGAAATCACTTCAAGTCAGAGGTTCTGCAGCACCCCTAATTCCAGCATCTGTGACTGGCTCCGCAGAGCACATAGGAGTTGGAACCACAAAAGGATCAAAACTGTTAAGGAGGCATTTTGACAAGGTCAGTTATCTGATGATGACCTTTTATGCCTTTGATGTTGGACGCTGGAATCGTTAGGCACATCCCATTGCCTGGCAGAAGGATTCCTGCGACTGCCACCCCAAAGGTATAAAATGAGGCATGAGCTATGCCTCATGACTTCCCCTCAAATTTCCTGCTTATTGCCCAGGTAACATGCGCAGCTCCTCAATCACTGTTTGGCCCTGCTTTAGGATGAAGTGGGGAGAATGGAATTCTGCATAATACACCAAACAGGCCCTGCTGAATTACAGCAGCAGAACTGCTCTACAAGCTTAGCGAACACCATGTTCATTGGGACAGCATGAGGCCTGGTTCCAGCCTCACTGCTGCTTTCTGCCTATAAACTACACTACAGAGATAGGAAAAGTGGCTTACTAGTTCAAGCAGGTAGCTGGAAGCCAAGATCCCCTGAACTCTAATAAAGGTTCTGCCACTAATTTTGTGAGTTTGGGTAAGTCACTTAACTTTTCTGTGCCTCAGTTTCCCAATTCATACAATGGGGATATTACTACTCACCTACCACATATGCTTGTAAGTTATATCTGAGTGCTAAGTAGTATGTACTATTATTGTTGTAGTCTGGATACAAGCTTTGTACAGCTTGTTATTTAAAGAAGGTGCTAGTGGCCATCAGATTTGCATTAAAAAAATGATTCCTCTCTCTTCAGCAATTTACAGTATTATTATATGGTAGGCAAATCCTCTCTTCTAGCCTAGGTTGAGTCTGGGCTTCCATGACAAACACATCATCTACAGCATCCCAGGAAGGATGCAGGATGATGGAAAGGGAATGCAAGGGAAAGTCCTGATCTCTCAATAGGGGCACCACCACTGATAACAATTGGATAAACCATGGATTGTGTCCATCCTGCTACAACCTGGATATTGGTAGTGAGATGGGTCCCGAACGTAGACCTGGTAGGTAGCTGACATGACAATGGGGGTGTTATTCTGGGCAGTGAGGAAGCCAGTGCTCCTCAGGTTGTGTGTTAATTAACTAAGACTGTGGTAGCAGGACTCATTGCTGGGTTCTCCTCATCCACCCCCTTATATTGTCTTGTTGTCATTGATGGTGATGGCACCATAGACACCGACTCCATGGGGAAAAAAAGTGAGTGCTCAGCACCCACTGGCAGCTCCACAGAGCAGCTCCTCCGCACCCCTCCCACCAGCAGGCCCTGCTGATCAGCTCCTTCTGCTCCCTCCCAGCATCTCCAGCCTGCTATGATCAGCTGTTCAGCGGTGTGCAGGAGGTGCGGGGGGGGGGGGGGGGAAGGGGAGGAGTAGGGGTGTAAAGAGGTGGGGCAAGAAGTAGCGTGGGGGCTGGGCCTGGAGCAGAGCAGGGGGGGTCAAGTTACACCCCCTCCCCACAAGAGCTTAGGAAGCCAGTGCCTCTGGATGGCACACTCAGCCTTACATTATTATCTGCTTAAAGGGTACTACTTTCCAGGCTTGACGTCATTGCACACAGTCAGGAGACTGATATAGCACTCTAGGAAACATGACAAGGAACATCCCCCTTCCCATCACAGATCCTGAGGGGTGTATTGGACCACCCAAGAAAGAAGGCAGGACAGAGCAATTGGGCTAGTTTCACTAGCTGGACATTAGGCTAAGAAAGGGGTTTATCAGCAGCACCTACATTTAGCTGTGGAACTAAGCCATGAAGAAATGACCCGACATTCTCTATGCTAAAGTGTGCGATTCATTTGAACACTGATTGTGGGATTTTGGCAGAACACGTCCTAATGGAAAGGGCTGAAGTAAAGGCAGGTGACTGGGAGGTGGGGGGGGGGGGGGCGCAGATGGCAAAGCCTCCCTGCAGTCTAGGGAAAGAGAGATTAGCACTGCTTAGGAACGCACGCTGAAAGCCACAACCCTGGAGGGTGTTGCATGCACCCATCCTGCCCCTTTCCCCACAAAGGAGCAAATCCTCCCCCTGACCCCAGTGGTTTAACTTCTGACGAGTTGAACGATGAGCTGAGATCAGAAGTCCCCTGCTGACGGGAGGAGATGAGGATTCACTTTTCATCCCCTGTGGCAGAATTCTTTTGTGACATCATGATTTGATAGAGGGTTTCCCGGAAGTGCTGGTCCCGGCTCAGCCTCTTGGCTGCCTCCTTCAGCTCCTCAATGTTATCGGCTTCTGTCTGGGAGAAGATGAACGACTGGGACTGTTTCACTGAAACAACAGCAGCAGTAAAAGAGGTGAGTGCTCCCATGCCAGAGACCGCCCCAACACTGCCCAAGACCCAGATTCAGCAAAGAGCCAATGCAGAGCCGCGGGAGCCGAGCAGTGACATCTTTACAGCCCTGGGCCCTGGCAGGGGAGGAGATAGTAACCTGTGATGACATTTGAGAGCACATGGAATAAGTCCATCTTGCTCTCCTCAGAGAGGGACAAGAATGAGGGTAAGGCAGTGCCTGTCCACCTCCCTTCCCCCGGTTGCTGCTGTCAGGTTGTACAAAGGCCCCAGGGAGGGGGATTCCTATGGATCAGCTACTCAAAGCAACTCGGCTGCAGCAGCATGCTTCACCGGCATGCACACAGAGAGTGGATGGCACTGGGGGGGGTTCACCCCCATTTTCCAGGTACGTGAAAAGCCAGGGAATTCAGGTGGAGAATTGGTGCCTGAAGTTTCTCTGCCTGCAAGCTCATGAGTGGGTGATACCACAAGGAAGCAAGAAACACAAAGCACTTGTGGAACAAGTTCCTCACCTCCTCCACCCCCAATCTCCACTCCCCAGAGAATGATGGGGGAAGAGCCACCAACACCTACAGTCATTCCATGAAGCACTGGACCTTCTGCGGTGAAGCCGGCAGCTCTTTATCCGGCGGGTGGCAGTCTTGTGGAGGTACACAGAGTTCTTCATGATCACGGGCATCTTGGCTTCCAGCTCAGCGTTCCGGATGCACTCTTCAAAGAACTCTGGGGAGCAGAGATTCCAGGAAGCCATGTGGGGGAGGCTCTTCAACATTAGCATTGGCCCCAGAGCGAGCCAGTCCCAACTGGGCATACTAGATACCACGTACACCGTCCTGCTCAGAACAGTCCTGCATTGCCCACAGAGATGGACCAGGTACTCAGACCTTGCATTTCTAGAGCACCGTTCAGAGAAAGATCTGATCCTGGAGCACTTTCACAGACGCTCATTCACAAAGCCCCACACCATCGCCACGGGATGGTGCTTAAAGCAGTTTGAAAGTAAACAGGGCATCAATCATAACCTAGGAGCAGCAGCTTGGGTAAGACACAGCTTAGAGTGTGTCCCACAGTGGCCCCGTGCCATTAAAGCAAACTTTTTCCAGGTCTGCACCCACTGGCAATCCCCCCTCCTTTCAGTCTAAGCACTGTCAAGGGGTAGCAGCTTCCAGACACTATTGATCTGGGCTGGATTCAGACTGGTGAAATGAAGACACAAGAGCCCATTACCAGCCCCACAGGAGCCATTCAATCCTCACTCCGTTATTCCTACAGCTGCAGCAAGAATATCTCAGTGTCACAGTCACTAGCCAGGAGCCAGCTAGCTCTTTGGTTGGTATTTCACAGGACCCTCTTCATGGGTCTCCAGAAATGCAACACTTTGAAGCACTACTGGTACTTTGGTTCAGAGAGCCCAAAATCAGTAATCAAGCCAGATGGAAGCTGTGGCCACTGGTCAGCACAGCCATATTTCACAGCTCAGTGGAAGCAAATAGTGGGACTGTGCCTCTGGCCACTGCACTCCTTGTTTCTCAAATGGTTCAGAGAGATGGGATTCCCCAAGGTGGAAAAGGGGAAATCCTGCAAATGTTTCCCGACAGCGCCAAAGGAGGAGAATTTGCAGGTGATTTATTCTCTTTCTAGGTGAGCTTTGGAAATGGGGGGACTAACAAGACAGGCACATGCTGAGCAAACACTGCCGAGCAGCTCTGCTGATGTGTTTCTTTCCTGACTTGCAGCACTCCTGCTATTCCAGCCTGAGTCCCCCTTCCCACCACAGTTCTGCCAATGCACCTGCATCCTGACCTGCTACATAGCCTTCTATTCCAGCCCTGGGCCCAGCTCCCTTCACGATATGCCAGTGCTCCTCCTCTGCCCTAGCCAGCTACATCTTGGGCCATTCCAGCCTGGCTGTCCTCGCCCATCTGCACAAACACCCCTTAACTCCCCTGCTAGTCACAGGCCCCCAGACATCTTTGCTAACACATCTTGATCCTGACATGAAGGAGCAGGGGAAGATGGGGTTTGCAGGCCAGGCCTGAGGTGTGTGGTATTGGCACTTAATTCACCTTTATAAGCACTTAATTCACCCACACTCTTTTATTCTTTTAAGAAGAGACACAGTAAAACTTAGGGCAGAAAATTAAAGCTGGGAGGGGTTCTAGTCCCTTTGCGAAAAGTTACCCGACTTTTCTGTGCCAGAGCTAAGGATTCTGTTCAGATAACTCAACACAAGGTAGATTTCTGTGTTGACAATGTAGATTTTGGACCTGATTTTCCAATCTCTAAGGCCTGGTCTACACCTACAAAGTTAGGTTGTTCCAAGGCAGCTTACGCTGACCTAGTTGTTCATGCGTCTACACTCAAATTGGCCTCTCACCGCTGTAAGCACTGACACGGTAACACCACCTACTTGGGCCATGTAGAGCCACAGTCAGCGTACTTAGGTTGACACAGTGCAAGTGGGTGGAGACACTGGGTTACTTATGCTGACCTTAACTGTTCTCCAGCAGCTGTCCCACAATGCCCCACACTAACCGCTCTGGTTACTTTGTGACCCCGAACAGTGGAGTTCACAAGAGATCAGAAGCCTCTCTCCCTCTCCCCATAAATACTTTTAAAGCCCTATGAATTTTTGAAATTCCTTTTCCCGCTTGGTGAGCACCCCTAGTGGTTCTCCATTGTTGTGTGCGACTGCCCAGCTGACCATGCCACCTACACACTCCCGACATGCTCCTGTCTGGAGTAGACAGGCGATACTGGGGAGAGGCTATGAAGGCACAAGATTAACCTACCAAACCACCCAGCACCGAGCTGAACTCCCCTTAGGCTGCTGCCATTCAAATACTGAAGGATCAGAGTAAGGATTGTATGGTGATGGAATCATGGGACTGAGATGCTGAGATTCATTCAGTTCTATTCCCTGCTCTGCCACAGCTTTCCTATATGACCTTGGACAAGTCACTTAATCTCTCTTAGTCTCAGCTTTTTCATTGGTAAAACAAGAGAGAACAACACTAACATTTGCAGGAGTGAGAGACTTAACTCACTAATGTTTGCAAAGTGTTTTTGGAATCTGTAGAGGGAAGCTGCAAAGTGTTTTGAGAACTCACTAAATACCACTTTGCTTGGCTTGGGGAGATGGACCCTTCTGTGGAGCGTATTCACCACAGAGGGGGATGGAGGATAGACAACTTACTTTTCAAATTGCTGACATCTGTTTTCATTTTTTCCTCCTTCTCTTTGTTGCGATCCAGAGAATTTAAGCCTTGCTCCAAGCTCTGTAGGGCTTCCTCAGCCTCCCTCAGTCTCTTCTCTAGATCCATTCGCACCTTCATCTCAGCCTGAGGAGGACGGAAGGAAATCAGTCACTCTGGAAAACCATTCAACACAACAGTGATACTGCTGCTGACTCAGGAGTTGCAAGGAACCCAATGCTGAGGGTGGCATTGAATATGAAGGGTTAAATACAGGGAGAGCCAGTGTAGATCAAAACCATGCAAGCTAAAATCAGATACTCAGGGAACAGTATCCCACTATTTCAAGAGAAAGAGTCCGGTAGTCTAATAGACCAGTGATTCCCAAACTGTGATGTTTGGTCCATTTAGTACAATGAGATTGACATGGGACAACCAAGATCACTGATATGATTCCCTTGGTGCAGACTGCAGCCCAATCATGTCAGCATACGGGAACGTATAAGCTCCACTCTCCAGAGACTGTGCTGATCCTGTCCAGCTCTGGTGTGGATCTATAAATACCTACAAGATTTGGGCCCTGGCTAGTTGAGAGACTGTTTCTCTATGCAGCACTATGACAGCAGAGATCAGAAGAGTCCAGCAGTCCCTGGATATGAGCATCTGGTTGCAGAGGCAGGACAGTCTCTCAGAGGATAGCCCTGTTTAGTGGAATTCACCTGCTTGTCCCATCAGAGCCTAAATCTGTTGACCTTATACTATAGGGTATGGTATAAGTCTCTATTCCATCCACTCATGCTTTTTTCCTCTGGAGTAGAAGGACTGATCACGGGGAACCGTTCTTCTTCAGAGATTAAGTTCATTTAGGTTGACATTGTCAATAAGCATCTCTCTGACCAAGTGCAGGCCCTGAAGCTCTCCTCACTCCCATCTTAGGCCTTAAAAGAAAAGCTATAACACTCTGAGATCCCTGAAGAAGTCTGCAGTGGAGAGGTGAGAGGAAGGAGATAATCAGTTGGGCTCAAAGCAGGGGCAGATTCAGTGAGCAATGTATGCAGTACCTTGAGGTCTCTCTCCGTCTGCTGTTTCTCTGCCGTCAATTCTGAGAGCGAGTTCTGCAGAACCTGTGACTGAGACGAGTAAAACTCCCGCTCCTCCTCCAAGGCTCGGGACCGCTCCTCATTCTCCTTCATCCTGCCACACAGCACGACAAAGGAGCATTAGAGAAGACCTCTCCCTGGCCATTGCAACTCCCAGAAAGGAGGGGAAAGAAGAGCTTGGTTGAAAGCTGTTCTGATAGGTCAAACAGAGCAGGGCTGATCTTGCAAATCCAGTTGGCCTCAGTTCTAATTGTACATATTCACTGGAGCAATTCTCTTAGCATTTTATCTCCATTTTTGAAACAGGTAAATGTAGTGATCCCAGACTGACAGCTCTGGAGGATGAAGTTGTCCATGAACAGAACAGGTCCGCCAGCAGCACCTGCTTCTGGCCTATTGTTGGGCTAATGTGCTCCAATCTTGATCTGAAAGGAGCAGCTCTAGAGTCAAAGAGGAGCTCATTCTCCAAGGCCCATTCAACCCTTGGCCTCTCTGCTCAGACTGTCAAGTGTCTGCAGTATGAACACTTGACCACAGGGAATTAGAAAGGTTGACCACTCATTTCATCCTGGCAACCAAGCATCACAGCCACAGATGGATGAATTTGAACCTGCCTGGCAATCTGAATTGCCTGACTAGCACTTTCCCCCTCCTCAGCAGGCATCCACCAGGGGAAATGACAAAAGGTCTAACAACTCTGCAGAAGCTGGTGGCCACCAAGAAATAGCCAACGTTAATGAAAATAGAAAAAGTGCTTTAAAATAATCACAGTTCTAAGCCTGGAATTGTATTCAGGGACTCCTCTTATTATGACCTTGCCTCTGCAGGAGTAATGGTCATTCCTTTCCCAACACCACATTCCCTCTGCAAGGAGTAACACTACGTCCTTCCTCTTCTGGGACTCTGTAAGCTACTTTCCCCACCTCACCTTCTCTCTGCCAAGACTTTCTCCTCCAGCAGCTGGTGCATCTTCTCCTCAATCTGGCGCAGGTTGCTGTGCAGACCCCCGCTGGGGTTTGGCTGCTTGCTTGCATTGGCAAGGGGCTGACGTTGGCTCTCGTTCTCCTCCAGCATCTCCAGGGTCCTCTGCTTTTCCCGGGAGAGCTCCTTGGGACAGAGAAGGAACAGAGCAGCTCATTACTAGCCAGGCCACCAACATTCTGACACTGATGTTCCTGTGGATAGGCACCTTCCCAGAGGACTCCTCTCCGGTGGCTCCCTATTGCCCCTCCCTTCCTTCTGCTGCCCTCCTTTCCCCATCCACTTAAACCTTGGATTCCTCTTCTCCCTTCCAACCCTGGGAGCAACCACTTCCTTAACGTTCTCTCTTTATGGAGGCAGACGGGCCATCACCTGGGGCTTCCCTAAAAGACTCTGACAATGGTGGCTCATGATTATTCAGCAGTGTGTGCTCCAAGAAAGGGGAACTTTGCTTCCTCCACTCATCACTGATACTGTACAACTTCCCTGCCTTTCCTCCTCTTCCCTTCAGCCCTCTCTGCACCTTTGCTTCCCTTGCATGCCAGAGGACTCTCCACTTGCATGCTGATGAATCCCTGTGGTGTTATTAGCTACAGGGGGAGGGCACATGACACTGTTTTCCTCTGTACTGCTCAACCTATTGACTGTAGTCAGAACAGAATCATTCCTTCCTTCATACTATCATTCCCGAACTCTGTCTTACCTGCAACAACGGCGGAGCAGACCAGGTCAGGCAACACGAGTGACCTGAACCATGAACCATGCCCAGTGCTCAAACTGAAACCCAAGCCACCCAGCAAAAAAACTCAAGAGCAAGAGCAAAAGAGAGAGGATCTGTATTATGGGAAAGTCCTATAGAATCAAAATGGGATTAAATCAACAGGGTTCTATGGCCATTTCTCTAAGAACCTGCAGAATTTAATACAGCATGGGATCCTTTCCATAGGGTTTTTGGACCATCCTGCAGAGTTCAATGGAAAATTATAGGCCATATTCTGGGTGCTACTGCCTAGCTGAGAATTCCCAGTGTGTGGGGAGGGATCTCTTAGAGGGTATAAAGCTAGAGGAGCCACCCTGACATAGGGGTTATAATAGGGTAGGGAAAGGTGTGATGGAGTTCTACTCTGTATCACAGCTGGTATAGGATTCCTCAGGGACCATATGCAGCTTTACAAATTAGAGCTGCCACCCGGGTGCTCTAATTTAGACCAGAGCTAGGGCCAGGGAAGCTGCAGCTTGAGCATCAGGGAGCTATAGCTGGGTCCCTGACAGCTCCAGCCCTGTCCTGAAGAGATCTCAACACAGGAGAGGATCTTGACCTATGTCCCCGCTAAAGGGTTCTATAGGATGGATCAGTCGACCTGCAGAAGGATTTGATTCCCTGTCTAACTCTGTAGGCTTTTAGAGTAATTACTACAGGACACTGTTAGTTTAATCCCTGTTTAGTTCTATAGGACTTTCCCCAAAAGGCTGTCACCAGGAGAAGAGTCTGCAGAAGAGAAGAATGAGGTGGGATTTGATAGCTGCTTTCAACTACCTGAAAGGGGGTTTCAAAGAGGATAGATCTAGGCTGTTCTCAGTGGTATAAGATGACAGAACAATGAGTAATGGTCTCAAGTTGCAGTGGGGGAAGTTTAGGTTGGATATTAGGAAAAACGTTTTCACTAGGAGGGTGATGAAGCCCTGCAATTGGTTACCTAGGGAGATGGTAGAATTGCCTTCCTTAGAGGTCTTTAAGGTCGGGCTTGACAAAGCCCTGGCTGGGATGATTTAGTCGGGGATTGGTCCTGCTTTGAGCAGGGGGTTGGACAAGATGACCTCCTGGGTCCCTTCCAACCCAGATATTCTATGATTCTGTGAAAAATCTGTCACTGACCTCCAGTGTTTTCTGTAAGGACTCTGTCAGGCTTCGCAGTTCCTTCTTCTCCTCCTCCACTCCTTTGAGGGACTGGGCTGTCAGTTCCAGCTCCCTAAAAGGACAATGGTTATGCACTTTGTGGGGGAATAATAGCCCCAAAAACTGCACTCACACTACCATAGGCTATAGAGTTGGCCATTACCATAGCAAGCTCTAGTACTGATTTGGAAGGCGTGCTGTCAAGAATCAGAAATACCAGCCACAAACTAATTTAAGTGGAGCTGGGGAACACCACCATAGCTCCCCTCCTTTACTAAAAACAGAGGAAGCATTCCTCCTCCTCCTCTCCCTGGCTTGGGTAGGCAGTTCTCCCCCAGCTCCCATCCTTCCTTGGCTGGCGTGGTGCGAGCCTCTTTCAATCAACTGTAACCACTGCATAGGGGCACATGTGCATTATACATTCTAGACACTTAGGGTCCAAATCCATCCACAGTGTCGCTCCACTGATTTCAGTGCAGTTGTGGCATGGAGACTTCCAGTGTCTAGAATTGTGGCATGTGCCAGTAACGTACATATACTCCCATGTGCCATGACCGGCCATAGGCTCTTACACCTGAGAGGCATAGGAAATGCCTTTGTCTGGAATATGAACCCCTGTGTGTGCTTATCGCAGGGGTGGGCAAACGTTTTGGCCTGAGGGCCACACTGGGGTTGCAAAATTGTATGGTGGGGGGGGTCGTGAAGGGAAGGCTGTGCCTCCCCAGACAGACTAGCACCGCCCTCTGTCTGGTTCCACCCACTTCCTGACCCCAACTGCCCCCCTCAGAACCTGCAACCCATCAATCCCCCCGCTCTGTGTCCCCTGATTACCCCCTCCCGAGACCCCCCACTCTAACTGCCCCCCCAGGACTCCACCCCCTACTCAACTCACCCCATTCCCCATCCCCTGACTGCCCCAACCCCTATCCACCCCCCGCCTCCTGACAGACCCCTGGAACTCCCATGCCTACCCAACCACCCCATTCCCCGTCCCCTGACCGCCTCCTCTCCCCCAGAACCTCTGCCCCATCCAACCACTACCTGCCCCTTTTCCAACCCCCGCCACCAGCCACCGGCCCAGTCTCCTTACCATGCTGCTCAGGGCAGCATGTCTGGAGGCCGCACGGCCCGCTGGAGCTCGCAGTCCCACCCTCTTACCATGCCGCTCAAAGTGGCAGGAGTTGCAGTGCTGCCCAGAGCACTGGCAGTGGTGGCGCGGCACGCTGAGACTCCACGAGAGGAGGGAAGGCGGGGGAGGGGCCAGGGGAGCCTTCCCAGCTGGGAGCTCAGGCGGGCCAGACAGGATCGTCCCGCAGGGCAGATGTGGCCCATGGGCCGTAGTTTGCCCACCCCTGGCTTATCGCCATAGTATTTAGAGTTTATGGGGTGATCACCCTTCTATCCTATTTACTACACTGCTCTAAAAAGGCTGTTGGGGTCCTGAATGCAAAGTGAAACTGAGATCACTTCTCTCCACCTGTGAAAGTGCCAGCTGTCTCGTCACCCTCCTAGTTTCCTACCTGTCTGGGATTCATTACCGTTTAATCTGCTGTTGCTCCTGCCGCAGCTCCTGTACCACCTCTTCAAACTGCTGCTTCTCTGCCTCTAGCACCTGGTTAAGACGCTCCAGCTCCTGAAAGGTAACATGGGGAGATAAGTGCACTCAGCTGCAGCACTCAGAGGGTTAAATGATTACCCCTGCAATAACTCAATTCCTTTATGTTGTAGTCACTCTACCCTTTTCTAACTTGGCCTTCCCCACCATCCCACATGGGCACTAGTGTTGCCTCCAAATCCAAAACTGTAAACGTGAAATGCATAATGATTAAATCACAGAACCATAGGAATGTATGGCTGGAAGGGACCACAAGAGGTTATCTACTCCAGTCTTGGTTTAAAACGTACTAGAGTTAGCCACTAGGTAAAGCTCATACAGCAGCACTGTTAGTGTCACAGAACCATTGATTGAAACTGACAAGATAAATTAATAATAAAGACTGTACATCCATATGGCAGATCCAACAGTTCAAACAAAGTGCACTCCCAAACCATTCCCGTGAAGCCCTGCAGGCCTGGAAAATGTCAGACCAATTACGCTCCCTGTAGATTATATTTTCCTTTCTCCTTTAGGAATAAAGGACCTCACAACTGCCCTTGCTCCTGTCTGCTATCTGTGAACATTAAAGCACCCATGGCAGGCTTTGTAAGAGTAGGATCCAGCCCAGTGCTCTCAACCCACTGCAGGC
Source organism: Dermatemys mawii (assembly GCA_007922305.1). Classification (NCBI taxonomy): domain Eukaryota; kingdom Metazoa; phylum Chordata; order Testudines; family Dermatemydidae; genus Dermatemys; species Dermatemys mawii. Next base: position 38,302,595 of record ML677332.1, on the reverse strand, counting down.
CTACTAGCCAGCTGCTCCTTTGGAGCTAGAAGGGACAGTAGATTAGCCCTAAACGAGGGAGAAGTGGACTTGCCACTTCTGTAGACCCCAGAAGGGAGCAGAAACTTTCTGAAACCCCCACCCCTCAAGAAGATATAATAAAGTAGGAGGGGTCTTCGAAAGGTGTTTGTGGTGATGCCAGGGGAGAGAGCAAGTGTTGAATGGGTTCTAATAATTTGGGTAAGTTTCATAGTAGCATTTGAATGACTGGGTATTTATTTGAACTGAACCCAAAGCCGCAAATCTCTTGAATTTCACCCATAACTAAATGTCTGTTTGCTCAAGACTAGAATGGGCCAGGGTACTACTGCAGGTCAAGACTGAGGTACACCAGCAGTGTTAATGAGGGGCAAGGATTAGAAAGAGAATCCCGACCTGCAGAAACCCCTCCTGTTCCAGGTTGTAATTCAAATAGCGTCCTTATTTTCTGTCACAACAACTTTCAACCTTTCCTATATGTGAGCAGATGCTAACATCGAGGAAGATGAGAGAGAGTGTGCAGTAAGAAGAGATTAAACTGAAAAGTGTGCAGGATCCATCTACAGGGCATGGCTACCTTTGGGCTTTGCATGGTGCTAACCCATCCAATCAGCAGATTGCCCTGCACTCTGCAGGGAATAGGCAGGGGTATGATTTGATTGGCTTTGAATGGGCACCCACCTCCTTTTGCTCCCTCTGCAGACACAGCTCCTCTGTCTCTTCCATCAGCTTATCTGCAAACACACACAAACACAGGCCAAATGCAGGAAGAAAAGCCACTGATAATGCGATGGGATGTTTATGATCCTGGGGCATTGATCACACAGAGCTGGAAAACGCAGATTCCCTCTTGCATTTTGTACTTCTGTCTGGGAGTTTCCTAAGGCCAAGACGACTTTAATGGGATTTTCGGTTATCCTTCCCTGCCCAATTTTTAACAAACAAACAACACTAATACTTTGCAGCCCCTCTGATATCTTCCTTCTAAGATTCTTATGGCATATCAGTGAGGGAACCCTCACAGCCTTCACATGAGGTAGGAAAATATCACTCTCTCCATTACACAGTTGGGGAAACTGAAGCACAGAGGGTGCCAGTGACTTGCCCAGAGTTTTACACAGGTCAGTGGCAGAGCCAAGAACAAAATACAGGTGTCCCGACTCCCTGTCCCTTACCCGAATTAGCAGGCCACACTCTGTCCTTAAGCTAGGACTAGACTCTGGGTCATGATCTCAGCCATCTGCTACTAGCCACCCTTGTCTAGCCCTCATTTGCTTTCATGCTCACCGTTGTGCTCACTCCACCTATTTATTCAACAAAACTTGCTCTCTCCAAGGTTGCCACTGTCTCTTTCATGCTGATCATCAGCTGTTCACTACTACCAGGGCTGCCACCAGCCATCCAGTGAGATGACAACAGCATCTTTATCCCATTTCCATCTCTGTGGCATGACATTGTGAAGAAATTGGTCACATCGTTATCATGTCCCAGCTAAACTTGGGTTCCTTCAACTGTCTTGAAAAGCTCGAAGTCTCAGAGGGGTTCCTGTGAGTAATGAAGTATCTCAGCTCTGCCTCTTCCTAAGGTCTCCAGCTGGACTTTGGCCATGCTGAAAAGAGCTTCTGTTGGTTTATTAACAAGGTCAGTACCCAGAGTTCCTGCCCACTCTGAGACTAACTCTTTTAGAGAGCATTAGTGAAATTCAACAGAATGGTTCAATTCTTAGTTCTGCCAGTGGCCTACTGAGTGACCTTGGACAGGTCACTGCACCACTCTATGCCTCAGTTTCCCCATCTGTCAAAAAGGATGGTGATACTGACCTCCTGTGGAACGGACTTTGAGATCTAAAGATTAAAAGCTCTAGCTAGGAGCTAGGTATTAGTATTATTATTGGGCACAGTGGGTCCAGGTCTACAGCTAGAGCTCCTAGATGCTACGGTACCACGAATGAATAATAATATCATTACTCTATTCTTTCTGAGAACCTCTACTCCTCTCCTTCCTCCCTCCTGTTCCCTCTCTCCCATCCAAAACTCCAGACCCTTCCACTATCTCCCTGGGAGCACTGGAAGGTGCTGCCAAAACCACGGCTCCCCTCCCATGCTGTAGGCTGAAGAACCTAGGCAGCCTGCCCCATGTGCCACACCGCTGGCAATGTGCCAGCTCTTCCCTTTCTTCCAATTCCTGCCCCTGTCCTGCAGGGTCTGACCTTCTGATGCAATCCACCAATCCCTGTGGTTCACAGCCTGAGGGCAGGACTGGGCACCAGAGGGGAGGGTTGGAGATGGATGATCACTCCAGAGGGGTGAGGGTACAGAGGCTCCCAATAGAAAGGAGCCAGAGCAGTATGTGTGCCTCCCAGAGTCTTGACCTGATCTCCCAGTGGCCAGAGACTCTCCTGTCCTCAAAGCCCTCATCACTGGAGAGACACTGAGCACTGACCAGGATGCTAATAATAAGGCAGAAACCTCAGCAGTTATACTGGAACAAAGCGAACCAGAGCAAAAGTTGTCAAATAAAACGGGCCAGGCATGACAGTACTGAATGGTCACCCTAAACACCCTGCTATGGATCAAAGATCCCTGTATATATATAGCTGTTAATTAGAAGGGAAGATGTCTTTTCCTCTCCCGTAGATGACTGCAACCTGGGAAATCACCAACAGTTCTTATGTTGTCCTGGGGGTCATGGACAGGGTGTTTGGCCGCTAATAATGAAAATCCGCTAACCTATGACATTCAGGGGCGAGGGACAGGTCTTCCCACTAAGATCCTGTTATGTTCTTATAGAGAAAATCTCTCTCACATTTACCACATTCTGCAAGGGTTGCACACCCACAAAGCTGCATAGTGTTCTGCAGCCTCCCTACAGAATTTGGCAATGGTATTATACCACCTGAAGTCAGGTGGAGAGGGAATTGGGAAACCATGATGCAGGTTCTGGAAACATCCTGGAGAAAGAGGGTTTGGTTGAGAGAATCCTCCCATAGATCAGTCCCGGGTCAGTCCATGGAAGGTTTGAAAAACAAGGCCAAAGATTAGAGCAGGGGAACGGGAATCTGGTGAGCTGGGCTCTGTTCCCAGTGCTCGCAGACTCACTGTGTGGCTGTGGGCAAAGTATTCAGAGTTGTTTGAAAAATGGGGGAAAAAAATTTCTCATCTAAAAGTAATTAATGGCTCCCTGTCAACATTGCTTCTGGTGCAGGGACCAAAGAGAATTTTTGGCACCAGTTTGTTTGATCAACATTTTAACTGAAAATGTTACTGAACTGTGATGTAAATGAAAACGGTCGGTAACTACTTGCATAACTTTTTAAAATAAAAATGACAGTAAAGGTGTTGATAAAACTATCTCCCTAAAAATTATGAACAAGATTTGAAACACACACCAGCTTTTCATGAACAAATTCTTAAAACCCACACATCAATCTTAGACAAACTTTTCTATCTAGGATTCTGTGGCCCTCGGACACTCCTGAACCTAGAGTCCCCAATACAAAAAGCTGCTCAAGCCAACCTAAGTAGTCCTGCTTCTCCTTGGCCAACTGGAGCCCCTGAGCTTCCAGGCTCTCAATCATGGCTTCTCCCAGTTGAGCATTCTTCCAGGTCCTAAAGAGAGAATGAACAGAAATAAAGAGAGTTGGGAAGGAAGCAGGACTGGGAGTTATTCAGTGAGGAGGGAAACTCAGGCTTAAATTGTACCTACAACTTCAAACAGAGTCCCATGCATTTGACAAATTATCTTTTTTAAAAATAAAATATTATTTCTGCTAAAATGAGTTGTAAAGTTTCCTGGGATACAATCAATAGAGAGGGATTTTCCCAGGTAGCCGGTAGTAGGATGTGCAGTGGGCCTGTCAAATTGATCCTGAAGGATTGGTAAAACACTGATTAATACATGAGGATGATGACCAATGACATTGGACTTCCTGTCTAAGATCGATCCCTTCTAGCCACTTGTACCTCCTCTGGCTCCGCCACTTTCCAATACTTAGCCCCACCATTGCCAATTTCCATTTGGGCATTAACCTGTCCCCAGCTCCTTCCCTTCTCATTTTTGTCCTCATCCCTTCCGGAATCCCATGACCAATGGGAAATCCCACCCTGATAGGCAATTAGCCAGTGGGATTTGATGTATGTCCTGGAGCTCCTAGCTCAGTGGTTCTCAAACTTTTGTACTGGTGACCCCTTTCACATAGCAAACCTCTGAATGTGATCCTCCTAATAAATTAAAAACACTCTTTTATATATTTAACACCATTATAAATGCTAGAGGCAAAGCGGCGATTGGGGTAGAGGCTGACAGCTCGGGACCCCCGTTTTAATAACCTCGCAACCTCCTGAGAGGTCCTGACCCCCCAGTTTGAAAACCCTTGCCCTAGCCCATGTTTGTTAGTAGCACCACCTCTAGAAACAACGAAGAGCCATAACTAAGCAGCAAAAGAAAAGCTAAAATGTAAAAAGAGCGAAGCGGGGGGGAGGGGGTTATTATAACAATACTTTGCATGCAGTATCTGCCAGAAGATCTCAAAGTGCTTTGAAAACATTATTAAATGAACCCCACAATCCTCCTGGTGAGCACCACTGGCCACACTTTAAAGACACAGTAGGCTGTGGTACACAGGTTAAGTGACAATCCCTAGGACTCATCATAAGTCAAAGGCAGAGCTCCAGCTTCTCAGGCCTCTGCTTCGATCACTAGAAAACACATCTTTTTTATACTTAAAATGCAGACCAGTTAATTATATGCACATATGAGTAGCATGCCACATTTAGGAATTTCTCAGTTCTTTACCATCCCTACTAAGCCACTGTGACAATCAGGGTCCAGACACACCAGTGGGAGAACAGGAGAGATGAACTCCAAAAATAAAATTAACTGATTGTATACAATATTACTGTGCTATAGAAATGTATTGAGTAAAGTATCATAAAAATTGGTGACATGCTAGTCATGAATATAATTGTGGGATACGTGTACAGATGGTGTGTAAAGAGTCATGTAAAGTGTTCCATAAATATATTCCTACAATGTGTTCTGGGGGCAGATGTGATAAACAAGTTTGCCCCAGGCAAAGGAATGTTGAGCATAAATTGAGCAAGGTGATGCTAGAGACAATGGAAGTTCATTTGCATCTGAGTCCACAGGGAAAGCAAATTGAGAGAAAAGAGAGGAAGGCAGAATGACATCACATCACACAAGCAACAGGAGAGAAAAAACTTTACCTGGGGATACACTTCAGAAGAATACATTTAAAAGGTTCGCTGGACTATGAAAAGTAGGGGAGAGAACCTCTTAGCTATCCCTGCCTTAGGGAGCAAAGGGGACAGCACCTTCTGATTCCAGTGGGAGCCTCCCACTGGCAGTGCTGGAGATACTGTTAGTTTGATGCAAGTGAGAAAGCTGTTTAGGCAAAGATTTTAGCTTGTTAAAATTAAGTCTTAGAAATGAAAAAATGTGTTTTGTTTAGTTTGTAACCAAACCAGTCTCTTGTTTTCTTGCTTAGTATGTCTGAAATCTCTTCTTGACTAATAAACTTATTCTGAGTTTTACTGAAAACCATCTCAGTGTTACGTTGAAATGAAGAGTGAGTCCTCAGCTAATCTAACTGTACTGTCTCTTTTGGGGCAGAGAAGTTAATTTCTAGAAGTACTTGTGGCACTTTAGAGATTAACACATTTATTTGAGCATAAGCTTTCGTGGGATATAGCCCACTTCATCAGATGAATGGAATGGAACATACAGTATGAAGATATATATAGAGAACATGAAAAGGTGGAAGTTGCCATACCACGTTAATTTCTGTGAGTGTCCAGTGAGAGGGACTGGATGCTTCAGAGACATCACAGGGGAACTCATGTAAAGCAAAGTTAGACTGGCAGAGTCTTGAGGAGTTTGCTGCGGGGCAGGTGGGCCAGTGCGGCAGGGAGCTGACATACAGTTTAAGCTCCAGCAGAGCTCTCCCTTGCTGAGGTAGAGCAGTAACACAATGGCCATGATGCTGGGCTCCCTGAAGAGAGTGTCAAACCCATATAAAGGATTAATGAATTTTGTTTTCTTGGGGAAAGATTAAGATTTATAAATATTGGGTGCAAATAATGCTTATGACTAGTTGTTTAGGCACATAGTTTATGGAATAAATTGTTAAAAACGTAACCAAACAGCTTTCTATAGAACAACTTCAGTGAAGCCGGTATTTTGTCTCTTACAAAGTTGATGTATTAACCCACTTTTCCCAGAGGTCGGACAGCTCATTGTTCTAACAGCAAATTAGAAGAGAATTAGTAAAAATGTATGGCTTTAACTATTATTTGCACACAATTGGATTTCTTTTAAGCTAATGTGTGACCATATCTAAAATGCTGAGAAATTAGAAGAAATTTAATAAAAATGTACAATTTCAGCATCCATTTATGTGCAAAATATGTCAATGTGTGCATGAATGACCCAAGTACGTTAGTGCCAGCTAGGGTTATGGAATGTCCTGATTCTGGTCTGTACATTCTGGTTCACCAAAGATTATCATGTGAGGTCTTAAATGAACGCTGGGGTCACACTAATCATTAATGTCATTGTGAAATGGATGTGCTGATACTACATAAGGAGTTATATATGTATACTGAAGATGTGTTATTCAATACTGTATCAAGGTATGAGTCACTAACAGAAACAGCGTATCTGCCAGATAAGAGATGTTTATTCACTGCTCTTTCTGTCAGATGTAAATTAAGCATTGCAAACTAACACAATGGATGTCCATTTACATACAAAGTCAACAAAGGCATGGGAAGTCAACAGGGAAGGAGCATGCAGGAAAAACAAGCTACAGGTGGCTATACTATCTCCGAGTACAGACAATGAACTTTGGGGAATATAAATAGAAGTCAAAGATGACATCCCCTTATCTTGCACCTAGAAGTAAACAGGCTACTTGTTTACACTCATGAAAACAGGATCTCAGCCAACCTTGGTGGAAACACTGCAGAGAACCATGGGGATGAGATAAACTTCTTTAGACAGGAGGTTAGCCTGTTAAGTTACGTGTAGTCTCTAGAAAGCAGGTTATGGTTTTGTTTTGTATCTAACCATTTGTTTCCAATATTCTTACCCACTATCATTTGAATCTTTGATAATAAACATATTCTTGTTTTCACTATAGGTATATTTCAGTGCTGTGGTATTGTACAAGGAGTTGATTCTGAGTTGAATCATTCAAGCTGGTGCGTACTGTTCCCTTGGGGAAGCAGACTGGGTATTACTAGGATTGCTCAATGGATAAGGGGCTGAACACTACAGGGGAATGCTTCAAAGGGGTCTGGGGACTGGGATGTACCAATTGTTAACCCACAAGGAAAGCATGGGCTGGCATAGCCCAGAGCAGATTATTGGGGTGGCTTATTTGGAGGAGTTAGGGAGCTGACACCAGTTAAGCACAAGCAGGTCTCCCTCACGCTGAAAGCGGTGAGTGGGGTGAGGGGAACAAGATGACTCTTAGTCTTGGGTACCCAGAGAAGTAAGTGTGTGTGTGTGTGTGTGTGTGTGTGTGTGTGTGAGAGAGAGAGAGTGAGTGAGAGAGAGAGAGAGATGTGCACAAGGGGTGTAGGTATTTTCTAAAATGCTGAGACGCTGGGTGACCTCACTGAAGTCACAAGCAAAATTCCCATTTTCTTCAATGGGGCTAGGATTTCATACATTGTTATACTAATGGCTTGAAAATGATTTAAGCATTTAGGATGTCTCTTTATTGAGGTTAACTTTTCCACGAATACTGCCCTAAAATTGTCATCCCCTCATCCTGTCCCTATGATACAATCTTAATCCCATTGAAGCTGAATTTAAAAGCAGATGGGTCTCTCATGTCTGCATAGCTTGGCTCATATTTCAGAAGTAATCAACACGTTTCTTTTCTGTGCATTATAAACGAAAGCTGCAGTCTTATGACCAGTGGCCCAGTTGCCTTGAAAGTTCAATCAGAAACTGACTATGTACTTCTCAAAGAACTTCCCTTAGGACTTTGCGACACTAAATAATTGATATCTAAAGTTCTACTGTAGCTGGCAGACAACTGAGAACCTCTGTTGGTATTCGCAATCTGTGCTTCTGTGTGTGAGTTGTTTTCCATCAAATATTATCTCAACTAGCATAAATGCATGTTTAGCTGGTTTAAGGGTTGTTTGCTTATGCATTTAGAAATTAGTTACATTAGACTATTTTCATAAGGGGAAAGAACTCCTGTGCACTTTGTGGCATCACCTTCAGTTAGACAAATCTAACTTTGGCCCTGCTCCAACAAAGAACTTAACCACATACTGAACATTAAGCATACACTTAAGTCCATCCCTATTCAACAAAGCTTTGCATATGTGTTTAAAGTTATAAACATGCTTAAGTGCTTTGCTAAATTAGAGTCTTAACCCTATTTTGTAAACCTATCTAAAGATACACTTTTCTTTTAAAGAGTCTCTTCTTTCCTGGCTTTTCATTCTTTCTATTTATGGTGGCTATTCCTTTTTAAGAAGGATGTGTGGTAAATTTGTGGCTATAAACTTTGATTTTAAATTCTGCCACAGCACAGAGACCCCAATTCAGGAAAACATCCCTTTGGAGGACAGCATATAAGGATGCACTTAACTTTAAGAACTTACTTAAGTACTTTCCTGAAGCAGGGGTCAAACCATGTGCCTCCTTCACTTACACTGTTTAGCCCAGCAAGCATTAGCAAGGTTAAGAGCTAGGTATTATTAGTACATTTCTTCTTGGGATATGTAGGAGACACTGTGTCATGATTATGAATTGTATTTATTTTCTAACAAAATATTACCTTGCACATCTTCTCCATTTATTATTATAACAGGGTATAATAAACAATCTGCAAACAACCCTTGTATGTTTGTGACATTACAAGTGTTTCCTTCCCTTCAACAGTCACTGTTTACTTTAAAATCAGTTATAGCACAGACAGCAAACCTGCATGCTTTCTCTAATGATCATTGGCCCTGTCAGCATTAGCCTATTTCTGGAGGAGGAAATAAAATTTATAATACAGCATATAAATTTGCTCTTGAGCAATAATTACAATGATTATTATTGCAATAGCACCTATGGGCCTCATGTGAAATCATGGCCTCATTGTGCTAGACTCTGCACATACCTATTACACATCACACTTATTTATAATAATCCCTTATTTTAAAAATCATTTTACTCTCAAATCACCCATGTGAAGTATTTTAGTACTCATCAGCCAATCATTCCAGGATTCTAGACTCTACAAGAGTTACTTTTGGCTAACAGCCTAGGCAGGGAGCAATTTTCAGATGTTCACAGGGCAAAAAAGGAGGTGCCTGGAGGGTTAGGAAAAACTACCGGAAGGGGAAAGAGACAGAGGAGAGGGCAAAGGTCAGAAAAGGACATTGCAGTGGTAGGGTCAAGAGTTGAAAGGAGTAGGCTTAGGAAAAGGCCAGAAGGGACAGGACCCAGCTACGAAGCGGGATCCTCTGCATAGAAATCACGTGTGATGTTACCACCCTTACCTATCGATTAATCTCTTATTTATTCATCCAAATTGATTTGATAGGTACATGCACTCCCAAGTACTGTACTGGACTAGCCCATTGTTGCTCCAAATCAGTGGAAGATCCTTTAGCTGCCCTACAAATGCTAGATGGCCACCAATAGAACCCAGAATAGATCCATGAAAATCTGTTGCTGCCGATTGGAAAGTGAAAGGGCTACACACTGAATTGTAGCAGGAATAAGTTATTCAGGGAGAGACAGCCAAAGGCACAACGGTCAATAAGGTACCCAACGCCCACTGAAAATCAATAGGAGTTGAGAGCTTAACCACCCATCATATCTTTGAAAATCTCACCCTTATGGGTTGATCTTACAGAGACTTCTGTGCTATATGATGATAACTTGTGATCCCAGCCTGCAAAGTCAGCCCCTTTTGAACTAGTCTGGCTATTATTCACAGTTGACCATAGACACTCCCAACTACTGGAGGTCGGTATATTTTTTACTGAAAAGGATATTTATTAATGAACATTTTCAAGACTTTTCTCTATTTGCTGACCAGATCTACTTCTAACCAACCCAAGAGAACACAGCAAAAGCAACTCCAAAAAAAATATGCATCATGCTAGTGTCGTGGGTATATGGCCCCCACTCCCCAGACTGGTGGAGTCCTCTGAATGCCTGTCTGAGCCAGAGGATCCCTGTCCTGTTTGCACCACTTCACACTCAAAGGCCTTACGTGCACTGTGGCTGCTGTCCTTGTGGCCACACCAGAGCGGAGGGAGGCTTCCCTTTGAGAAGTCATAAACTCTAGTCTTTAACTAATCAGAGGGCTTTGGGATTAGTCACTGAGCTAGGGAATGAGAGCTCAGGACCCGCTCTCAGTTCAAACACCCCCAAGTGACAGTGCATTTTCACTGAGCCACCAGATTAACCCAGCTTTCCAATATTTTAAGTACTCTATACCCCAGTACATTTGTGCCCTCCCCCTTCTCCAGATTTAAAGAAACAGTACCCGTATCCTCACACAGTACAAACAGAGGAGTTTAGGGAGAGGATGTTACTCCACACTAGTCTCATTCTTTTCTATATTCCTTCCTTATTTATTGTAACCCTTGTCTAGCTATGCTCCCGCACATTATTATGAAGCGATAGGCTGTAAAGCTAAAGTATAAACCCTAGAGTTGAATAAGCAGCACACTTCTCCTCCAGGAACAAAAGGGCACTGAAATCTGGTGCCTAAATGACTCAAACTGTGTCCTTTTAACTTTCCCTTTCAGCATTGCTCAATTTACTGGCCAGTCTGCACTTTTTTCGCTGTTGCTCAGCTCCACTCCCGACCTTGCTAACACAAGTCACATTAGCTCCGCTGTCCTTCACATACACACAGTCATCGACAGTGATTAGGTGAACCCTGGAGCCAGATCATTCCTGCAGCGATGGTGCATGGGGAGGCAAGACAGATGCCACAAGCCTATGTGCCCATCCAGCACAGTGGGTTACTCTGCTGCACTGCTAGGAACGTGCCAGCACCGTATCAGCTTCTGCATCAAACACAAGGGGCTGGAGGAACAGAGTCAGGGCCTAGAACATGGCTGGTTCTAGGCATGGGATGAAGCTGAAAGCGCCCAGGGCCTTATGCTTTTGGGAACTCTCTCTTTGTTAGTGCCCCTCCCAGCCTGGGCCCACAGCCACCCCCTACCATGTTCCCACCCACACTCTGAAAGGTAAAGCTACCTGTGTCCCAGCAAGAAAAGTCCCAGGGCCAAATTCAACACTGATGTAAATGAGAGCACCTCTATGGGCTTCAATGAAAATCCTCTTATTTACACTAGGGCTGAATTTGGTCCCCTCATCCTCTCCAGCAGCCAAACCTTTCCACCCCCCAGGTACACTATATAGGTCACAGAGATCTGCCTTAGGCCTGGCATATCTTACACCTTGTCCTGCCAAATCCAGCTCATCTCTAGTCAGTACATCTAGGGATCAAACGCCTTGTCTACACTAGCACTCCTGTTAAAGTCTCCCTCCCATTTCCCTGTCCACAGTGTTGCTCTCAAGGAGTAACCACCACCATGTCATCTATACCTGAGCTGAGTGGTGTTAGAAAACAAGGAGATAAAAAACCCCAAATGGCCAATCAACACTAGCATCACAGCTGTGCTAGCACAAGGGGAGCCGGGTGTGGACTATGGAACAAAAATGATGGTGTGGAGTAGACAAAGCCAAAGAGAAAGATACAGATTGGACTCTCTTTTCGTCTTGTGCGTGAGATCTCATGGGTGGTGGGCAGAGTGGGGTGCTGAGCTAGGGCTGGGCTGATACTCCATGCAGCCCTGGGCAGGGAGCTTTGTAGTGTGCTCACCACTAATAAATAGTGAGCCTTTGTAGCACTTTTCACTTGTCTGTGATATTCTCCCCCGCCATACACACACTTTCCTCTTCACAGAAATGAGCATTCCCCATCTGTGCCTGCTGATACCCCAGGATAAACTCATCTGAAGGAGAAGCCTTTTTTCTAGAGGGGCTCAAAGAAATAAATCCAGTGTAATAGCTCCCTGAGGAAAAGCTGCAAAACGCTCTTTCCTCTATGCAGCTTAGCTGATCACCAGGCTCCGGAGATTCTGAAAGGTCCCCTGTGCTTTGGGACAGTCCCTGTCACTCAGCTCCCTTCCTAGCCCCTGCTTTTGATATTGCTGCTAAGACCTAAGAGGAGATGTTGGTGTTAGAGCCAGCTGCTTGCTTCCTCTGCAGGTACGTAGCCGTGAGAGCGCTGGCTGAACCTTCAATCTTTCAAAGGTACCAGCCAGATAAGCAACCAAACGTCTAGATGCGTACAGCACTGGAGAAGTGGGTTGGAAATCCCATGATAACAGACTCTCTTAGGGGATTTACTTTACTCCCTGATTTTCAGAGCTAAATACATCTCCCTCTGCACAGTCTGGACCTACTGGGATCTGGGCAAAAAGACCCCAAGATCACAGATCCATTCTACAGCAGCAATTGAAGCCACACCTGTGCTCTCTCTCCATCGGGGAGTTTGACTGGTACATCTACATAGTCATGATTTCACCCCTAGTTCTCCTTCATCTGGCCCTCATCTCACCCAAAAGTCCTTCTCTCTGTGGTGCAGGGAGCTTCTGTGAAGCATAACCCCAGAGCAGGATTTTGCTCCCCACACACAGCAGAATTGCCCTGTTTTCATGAAGTTCACGGACTTCCACACCTGAGGAGAAGGAGCAAGACAGCAGAGGCCATGCGCCATTTTATCACTCCTAGTCCTGACCACAACCAGGGGTGTGTTAGCAACACAGTGAAACAAACATATGATGGAGGATGCTTTGTTTGAACTTTGAAATGTTTTGGTGTCTGTTGGGAGCAGAAAACGAGGAGGTAAGAGGATTTGACTAGCCACGGAGGAGCATCTCAGCTCTTCCACACTGTCACTCTAGTTGGGCCTGATTCTCCTCAAATCCTCAGCACCTCCCACAATGCTTCAAAGAGAAGAAAATAATGGAAATAGAGCCCCGGTGCTCACACTTTTCCAGACTCCTGCAGCATCTCCAGCCACTGAGCCTGCTCAAATTCCGACTCCGCTGCCAGCATAATGTTACCCTGGAAAAGAAGAATCAAATGAGAGGTGCTGACGTGAGCCAGGCAGAAGTGCCCACCATCATGCACAAACAACCCCCATCCCTATTCCGGTTCCTAGTGGACACAGGTATCCATAATACAGGAACTGCCACCCCTGCAACCGGTACTAACTACTTTCCTCCTGTTAGCCCATTCTGCTGCTTTGGTTCCATGGAGATGGTCTGGGGGGTGTTGAGGCACACTGGAAGGGCAGTGGGGCAGGGCGGGGAGGGTTGCAAAACAAAGGACAGCAATATCCAGGGCTGTCAATCCAGCACCTTTCCCCAGCACCAGGTTCATGGACCTGAAAAGGGAAAAGTTCACGCACGTGGAAGTCCTCATGGGAGATCTTCATGGCAAAAGGCATGTTGGGCTCTTCTTTGGCTTCCACGATGCAGCCCGCCAGAGGTATGACGCCCTAGCCATGAACCAGAGAATTTAAATTGGTCAGTAGAACGTCACTGAGCAGCTACAAGGCATAACCTAAGCAATTAACATTAGGAACTGGTCGCTGATTCCTAGCCCCAGTTTTTGCTGCTGGCTTTTCCCCTGGGCTGGAAGCATCATGAAGACAGTGTGCCGAGGTCCTGAGGAGCAGGAGTGCTTCACATCACCCAGGGGAGCTCCCTGCAGCTAGCTAAAGAGAGGTGTTAATTGACATCAAAGAAAATCTCATCCTGTCCACCTGAGCTGAGAGATTGGTGGCTGGGATAGACAGGCCATGAGGAACGAGAGCTGTTTTATCAGAGATGTGCAGATCTTCCCAATGGTCTAAAAGGTTGACTGTAGTGCATAACGACAAGAGCTAAAGTGAGGAGGGAGTGTCCTCAGGTGTAGCCTCTCCACTTCATTTCCCTATGTGGTTCTGTTTCCCACATACATAATGTGCCCGTGGCTAGTGATCACGGCTAACCAGTGCCAGATGGAATCAGACCCGCTAAAGTGCATGTGCTTATGTTGTCCTGAAGAGGCTGGAGATCCACAGAGAATCAGAGATGGACTAATACCACTAACAGAAATACACATCCTGCTTCAGCTCGGATGATAAAGCCCAGGGAGCTGAAAGGTCCTGAGTCCTCTTCCCTGTGCTGCAGGTGTGTGGTTTAGTGGGCTTCTAATGGTATCCACATATGTGACTATGGATTAATTACAATTAGCAATGATGAGTAAAGCAATAAACTCCCCGATTAGCAGGCTAGCCTCGCAGTGGCTATTCAAGTGGCTGCAGGATCAATGGTATGATTAGGAAATTGCTAAAACAATGCAGGGTATAAATCCAGTGTTATGCTGTTAGATTTATACCCTACCAAGCAGCTGGTGTGGTAGTGGGGAACCTGAATTAATTTCAGTTTTCAGAAGAGATTAATCCATGTCCCCACGCTTCTTGGGGGTACCTCTGGATCTAATTACAGGGCTGGAGTCAGAGAACCTGCCTGTTTTTCTCTCCAGGTGCCTATAAGGGGCCAGGTGGAGTCAGAGAGGAAATAGCTGGGGGGTTCTCACCTTGGGATGGATATTGAAGTATTTATTGCTTTCGAAGCTCTTCTTTTCACTCTCAGAATAGTAAAGCAGAAAACTCTCCTTGATGATGAAGAACCTGAAAGGGGGAAGAGAAGGAAAGCAATCAACTCCTACTAATATTTATCCTTTAAAAAGCACTTACTTCATCAGAGCACTGAATGAACATTACCTAATTTATTCTTTCAACAGCTCTCTGAACTGGGAGGTTTTATTACACCCATTCTATACATGGAAGAGCCTAGGCAAACAGAGGTCAAGGGACTTGCTCCAGGGCACTAGGTGACTCAAACTTATGCTTGGCATAAGTGGGTGGGCCACAGGCACAGACAACAGAGTTGTAGTAGTATATGCCAGTGGTGAAGCTGGACCAGTGAATTAGCGTAAGAAGTGGGATTAGAACTTCAAAATTCGTTATGCCCTGTCCTGTGCTCACTCCACTAAAGAATGGGAGACAGTTTCCCAGGAATTACTAAACAGAGATCCCGGCAAAGTTGTCATTCTTTGTCATCGGGAAATACAAAGGAAAGAAAATTCTCTGAAATATGTCTCCCATTAACTCTTTCTTGCCATGGTTGGTTAAGTTTAGCTATACCCAGATGAACATGATATGATAGGCCCAAAACATCACAGCTTCTGTAAAGGAAAAAGCAGGCCTCCCTGATCTATTAGAATTCTTTGAGCATTGTCTCAAAATTGTGAATGAAGGGGCACCAGTTGTAACTTTTTTAACTTCAATATGCTGTTGACAAAAGCCTCCCTCTATTTAGGAATCCATGAGTTAAGAGATAAAGTACCGCAGTGTGCAAAAACTGGCTAAGAAACAAAACACAAAGAGCAGGCTTAAATGGTCAGTTTTCAGCATGGTAAAACATAGGTCCAACATTTCATACTGGGGGAGAAGTTATGACAATTTATACCAGCTGACGATCTGGTCTTAGGACTGGTGTTCTTCCGTACATTTATCAATAAGCTGCAAAAAAGGGGTGAACAGTGAAGTGGCAAAAATTGCGACACAACATTACATAGATTAGTCAAAGCTAGAGAAAACTGTGAGGAACATCCAAGGGACTCGCCAAAGTTAAGTGAAAAGACAACATGATAGCAGAAAGAATTCAGTGTAGGAAAACATGGTAAGCAATACACATTGTAAGGAATAATTAATTTCCATATGAGCAATTCAAATTTAAATGTAACTACTTAGGAAAGAGACCGGGTAGAGGTGGTTGGAGAGTGGTGTGGGGGGAGAGAAGGGAAGCGTTACCGTGGATGGCTCAACAAAATCCTCTGATCAATGTGACACAACAGTCAGAACACAGCAATAGCAAAATCCCTAGTAGACTTAATGGAAGCTCTAGCTTTTCTCCTTTGGGGGGAAAAATCCCCTCTGATTGGGTGTTGTTTGTTTGTTTTATTGGACGGGTTGGTTGGTTTGATTGTTACAGGGCTTTATTCATTTTTAAATGTATTTTATTTCCTTTTAGCATTTTTGTTAACATATGTAAAGAATGAGAAAGAAAATTCTGCTGAAAGTATCAGAAGGCCCTTTTATAAAGCAACGATACTCTCTCTGGTACACTGAGTTCTCTTCTAGCTCACATAGGACATAGCAGAAATAGAAGGGCTCCAGTGACGAAAGGCACGGAAAGATTGCCATACAAAGAGCAGATCATGACAGAGGTTTAAAAAATAATTAATGGCACAAAGAAGGTAAGCCTTTTTTTATACAAGAACCAGGGGATCCTTAATGAAAATGAAAGGTAAGAAATTTAAAACAGATATGAGGAAATATGTTTTTACATAACACAAAACACACCTATGGAAGTCACTATCCCAAGGTCTGGAGGCCAAGAGCTTAGTAAAATTCAAAAAAAGAACTAGATGTTTATATGAATAATGAAAATATTCCTGAGTTCCATTAGACAGGATAAAAAAATGAGACATGCTATAACCCTTCATGTGTCAGGGCATAAACCACCCACTAACAGAGAGGGGTCAGGAAGAAACTAGCCTCTATGGGCAGGCCAATCCCATCATTATTTTTATTAACAATAATGTTTATTATAGTAGTGCCAAAGGGCCAACCAAGATGGGACCTCATTGTGCCGGGTGCTGTACAGTCAGCGAGCAACAGACAGTCCCTGCCCTGAAGAGCTTACACTGTAAATAGTCAAGATCGACACAGGGTGGAGGAAGGGGCAGGACACCGACAGAGTGAATAACGTGATGGCAGTAAATGGCATATTAGTGCCAGGACTGATTTTATTGTGGGGTGCGTTAGAAGGGGATCAGCTAAATGGAAAAAGAGAAGGGAAAGGTAGGGATGAGGGGGATGGGACAGGGAAGGAGAAGGCGAGAGGGGCAGGTGTGGAGTGAAGATGAAGGTGAAGAGTGAGCAATGATCTCCCACCCCGCTGAAATTGCAGCGAGAGTACTGCATTAAGCGGAATGTAATTATCCAGCTCAGAATTAGGTCAGCGCTTCGTCTTCTGAAAGGTACAGGGAGAGCTTTAACAATGGCCAGCAGGTCAGTGCCCTGGCTTTACACCCCAAAGTTCTGTGAACATAACAAACCGTATGAGGGGCTTGCAAAACCTCAGCCTCCAGCCATTCCTGCCCAGGAGTATATTTTGGACTGTGCATTTCCAGGGTCAGGCGAGGTGAAGACAGTTTGCTGCATCAGCAGAACATAGCCCTTTTGATTCACACTCCCTGAGCCTCAGGCCTGGCTGGCTGCTCTGCATCCCCACACAACCACCTGCTCCTGCACTCAGCCCAGCAGTATCTCGCTATATCTAAGAGCACTACGTGGGGAAACTCACTGCTTACTGGCCATAGGGTCAAAGAAGGGTCAGTGATCATGGTAGCTCCCCCTGCAACAACTCATCGGAACAGAAGCTGTTGACCACCACGTCATTCTCATGCACCTGTTCTCCTCCCAACCGTTACTGATTTCTCAACGTAGGCCTCAGAGGAGCCTTAGCAACACCGTTCCTCCAGCTGGTAAAGCAATGGCTGGCCTCAGCTGTCACTGCTTTGTTGTCCAGTAGCTAACCGATGGGGATGTATGCCAGGCAGTGAGCACATCCACCAGCACAGCACCTCAGTGCTGACCTCTGAACTGTTTTCTAAATTGCTCATTTAATCTCTTTGCTTTTCTTATTGAAGCTCAGGTTCTTCTCTCTTGCGCTGAGAGTGCGAGCATTTAATAGACTACATGCAAATTAGAATTAGAAAGAAACAAGGGCCTCCATTGAGTGAGATTAAATTAAACTGCACAAGAAGTGTGCAATGAGTGAAAAACAACTGGAAAACCTCAGTTCTGAAGCCAGTGAGAAATGAGAAGGGGCAAAATGTTTTCTCTTCCCTCAGTGTTTCTAAAGCTCTCAGTCCTATCCTGGTGATGATTATTATTGTGTTATAGTTGTGCCCAAGATGTGCTAGGTACTAGACTACCCAGCTGGCTCACTGCACTTTCGGTGGATCTTGACAACACTCTCAAATGTGCCTCTAGAAACCTCAGGTGTATCCCTGCTGACCCATGTCAGGTACCAGGGTTTACAATAGTCTCTAGGGTCAGCATGAAGAGGCACTGAGATACCCAAAGAACGGAGGGGCTCAGACATCTCCATGCCTCTGGCACTCTTTGCATTACTGTTTCAAAAAGATCAAAGCCCATTTGCCAAAGCCGAACCTGGCGGTGGGTGATCCCCCTCCTGACGCAGTGGTTCCATTTAGGTTTCACCTCCGGGTGACGGGATTTTCCAATATATTTACACTAATGGAAAATGCATCAGCATTTACTGCTGCAGCAGCTCCAGACCTGCTGGCACCCAGGGATTCATTCTACTTTGCTAACTTTAAAGTGCCCTGACCTGGTGCCCAGGCAAGACATCAGAAATATCCATGCTGGCCGACTAGCTAGTTTTGACCCCGAAGTTCTTTGCTCCAGTCCTTGTTTCCCTCCACTGCATGCCAGCATCCTAGCTATCTGTTTGTTTCATCCACCTCTTACCCTTGATCATTAACCCAGACTGTAAGCTCTTTAGGTCAGAGGCTGTCTTTTTATTACAAGTTTCTACAGTGTCTAGCACTGTGAGGACTCAATGCCTAATTTGGATCTCATGCCACTTCTGCAACAAATTAAAATATATATATTTTTAAACAGATCATCTCCTGCAGGGCTTGCAACTCAAACGTTGCAGCACTCTACTAGCCTGTGGAAATCAGAACGTGGAACTGACTAGCCACAAATACAAAATGAAGTGGTCTATTGCTCTGAGAAAAATGCAAGCAGCAAACAGTATAAATGGTGAAAAGTCCATGAATATTTTAAAAATTATTTCAGTTTCAACATCAGGTGTTATTTGAAACACAAGTAAGGACATTTTATTGTTAAGTATGTGCAATTCATAAATCATCAGAGTCCCCCCACCTTTAAATCTAAGTTCTGTAGTGCAGTATTCGGTTTTTGGCTGCTTAGTGCTCCCAATAATCCCTATGATTTAGATTTTGTTCTGAGAAAATAGAATTGAGTTCTGAGCAGTGCTGTGGTTCTGCGGGATTAAAGTCCTGACCTCCGACTGGTTGGCAGAATCCAGGGGGATTTGGAATTATAAATAAATTAAATACAATTGAATGACAAATAATACAACAGTACACATGAATAATAATGAAGGCAAACAAAACCAGTTCAAACCTGGATTTTTGATGGGCACTTCATGACATGTTGCACGCATATCTCATGGTCTCTCCCTACAAAGGAGGCTATCCTCAGTAAGATTGCCACTTTATATTCGGCTCTAGGACAAAGTCATCACATCACTATGTAAGGACCCTGAAGGTAGGGATGGCTAAGGCAGTGTGAAGAGGGGAGCAAAAGACCCAGAGAAGTCTGGGGGCTGTGAGACACACACCCAGCAGAGAGCTGAAAGACACAGAATGAGTGTAGGAAGTAGGTAGGGGCATCTTGGGGAATGGGAGGGAAAGCAGGGGTGATGGAGAGACAGGACAAGATTGTGGGAGGAGCAGGAAGAGAGACAAACAGACTGGCAGGAGAATGAAAGAGAAGGTGACGGACAGGAGAAATGAGCATGGAACAAATGAAAAGCAGGAAATATTGCACATTGGAAACATTTGTCCTTTGTATCTGTTTGGTCACCTTGGGCTCTTTGACTCCCCAAATGTGACACTCTGCCATTGGGCCCCTCTGGCCATTTCCCTGCAGAACCTCTCTCTTAAATCCAGCCCTGTAGATTACAGCAGATGGGTCCCTAAAATCATATCTCCAGCATTAGGCCCATACCACGAATGTCAGAAACAATGGGCTAGATTCCTCCTCCCTAGTGTGACTTTACTGAATTCACTTGCGTTTCACCAGGGTTGAATTAGCCTCAGCGAGCCAGATTCCCCTTGCACATCAATGTCACTGAAAGAAGAATTTTACCTGGTTGTTATATGTGAGTTGGAAACCACGTGCCCAGCTCTCAGATTGGTTCCAGCTACCATATTTGTTTCTAGCTCCAGCCAGTCTCAAGGCAATAGCCACTGAAATCATGTTGCAATTAAAGTAGGGATGGAGAAGAAATGATAGTAATCAGAGTTATGGGACTCGGGTGAAGGTCAGAGGCGTTGTGCTCTTCCAGGGTCAGAAAGCAAAGCTACATCCCATTGGGAAGCTGAGGCCCCTAATCTCTGTGACAAAGTGCTTTTTTTATAGTGCTGATGGCTAATGAGGTTGGTTAGTGAATGTCTGAAAAGCGTTTTGAGGAGATAACAGGCCACACAGTAAGCATCAGGATCATCAGACTTTAAAATGGTCACTGGGGCTTTAGTCTGGCAGTGCTTTTTTGGCACTGCTCCAGGATTAAATATAGCAAGTCCAGATGCTGGACCAGTATGATTTGCATTCCCTGAGGCTATCCCAGGAACACTTGGACAGTGGCGGCCTGAAAAACAAATTAACGCAGAGGCAGCAGCATCTGTCATTTCTTCTGTCAACTATCCCTCGGGATAGTTATAGGCTTTCCTTGTCTGTCTTATATTCTCATGAGTTCTGGCAGGAGAAGGGGACGCCCTGGGGAACAAGTGTACAGATCACCAAAACAAACACCCCAGGAGGTGGAGGCTTTTGCCTAACATTTTTTTCTCTCCCTCCAGGGCGGGGAGCCAGCTGTGGCAGTCCTTTTCAGGGCTGCCACACAGTGAAAATCAATCCTTGCAGAATATACATTTGGAGATCCGCAGAGTGATTTAATGAATGTTTTTTTAAAAAATCACTGTGCAAGTTGCCTGTGATTTTCAGAGCTGATGAGAGCGCTGAACACTGATGGCTTCTGTTTATGCACAGAGCAGCTACAGGGACAGCAGCAACTTCTCAACCCCGCTTCAGCTCAAACCTGACTCCTGAGCTGGAGGGACCACATCCAACGGGGGGAGGGGAGTTCCATCTCCGAGACCCATTAATGACCTTGACCTCAGCTGAAATGGCCAACAAGGTGCCAGTCAGCATTGGTGGGTTTTGGATGGGGAGCTCAGATTTATCCACTGAGAGTTGGATTGCGACCCTCCCCCCCTCAGTTTTGTTCCTCATAGGTCATCAAATAGCTGCAAGATGGTGACAGCTTGCAGGCACTGCCAGCTTAGGCCTTGATCCCCCAATAGTTAGAGCACAGTGGGCTGCTGCCCCTACACAGAGCTCCAACTATTGCAATGGACTCCACATGGACACAGCAGGCTGTCCACGTGCTACCCATCACCTGCAGGATCAGAGCCCTAGGCAGGAGTCAGACAGGCTATTTAAGGTGGGAAAACCTCTTCATGACTTCTAATCCCTCCAGTCCCCCGTGAATAACTATTCCCACTGCCACTGCTTTTTCTGAGCTGCCAGTACCTGTAGTGGCCATCCTGCTGGAAAGCCAGGTCACGTGCAACCTCAGCAGCATTAGCTCCCTAGAGCAATCAAAACTTGGTACTCCCTCCTAACTGCTCCAGATGCATTCCAGTTCAGCAACAGCCTGGGACCCTGCCTGCCTCCTCTCTGGGTCTGCTCAGCCACCTTCAGCAGGCAGGAGAGGATCGATTTACTTGTTGGAGGTATTGGGAGGCCTGAGGTCCCGGGCAAGGGTCTGGTTGCTCAGCAGGTGGTAGCAGGATGGTCAAGCTGCTGGGAGAACACACATAACGCTGGAGAGGGGGATGAAAAGGACACGCTCCTGCCCTGCTCTCCTGTTGATGGGTCCTTTGATGCAGTGCTAGGTCTTGTGCATTTCATTCTGACTCCACTCCTGCCATTGGCCTTAATGTGGCAGGGAAAGGGGTTGAGCTGCTACTTGAGGATCATGGGAGGAATGAGCAGCTGCAGGAAGAAGAGGGCGGAATCACAAGTCAGAGGCGGCAGAAATTTCTTTCCAAAGCTGCCCCATACCACTGCAGTCACCCAACTTGGACTTGACCGGTCAAAAGCATCAAAAGGAGAGCTGTATAATAAAATGCTAACTACAGGGACACATTTAAGAAAACTTGTTTTTCCAGCTGGCCTGCAGCCAACATTTGCTGACACTCTGCAACAAATGAGAGATGATCTGACCTTGGAAGGTCTCCCCCTACCTGCTCTCCCCTCCACTCAAATTGGCTCTATGGCATCTGGCTATAACAACTGCACAGGGGGTAAATGAAGTGGAAGATGGCTCATCATCAGTGTTCCAACATAAAATGTGTTAATTATTAACTCGAAGTCCCCCTGCACTGTGCAGTCTGTTAGACCTACTTTCTTTGGCAAGGTCCCTGGGCTCTGCAGCGCTCTGGTGCAGCAGGCTGGAAGCTCTGAGATATCTTCATTCACATTTAAAATT
Source organism: Dermatemys mawii (assembly GCA_007922305.1). NCBI lineage: Eukaryota > Metazoa > Chordata > Testudines > Dermatemydidae > Dermatemys > Dermatemys mawii. The sequence goes on along the minus strand of ML677332.1, from coordinate 38,280,057 downwards.
GAAGTTTTTAATTAAATATGAAAAATTATTAATAAAATCAGTTCTCTATCCCTTCTGTTTATTTTAATATTATCAAGTCCATCCCCATACAAGGGTATGATGGACCCTTGATCCTGCATGGAACTCTGGTCAGGTGGACCCCTGCAGCCCCACGGAGCCCCACTGAAGTCAACAGGACATGGGACAGGCGCAAAGGCTTGCCCATACATACTCGTTTGCAGAAGGAGGACTTTAGACAGTCCCCTCATACATACCAGCTCGGCGCCGGATCCACATCCACACTCCACTCCAGTGGCATCAAAGGGGACTCAGGAGATCTGGGCTGTTCCTTATGCTGCAATATAATTTCCTGCTTGACCTTGGGCAAGTCACTTCACTCTTTGGTTTCTCAGCTCCTGGTGTACAATATGGGCTTGATGAGAATATTCCCCTGCCTGACGGAGGGGGTTGCAAGGATGAATTAAATGTGAGTGAGGCACTCCACCATCATGGTGATAAGTGCTATAAAAATGCTAAGTGCTGCTGTTTGACCCGAGCAGCTAGTCAAAGTTTGGGGCCCGGTGGCTGTTCCAGTTGGAGCAGAAATTGGTGATAGTCAGGGATTTTTCTGTACATTCTTTGTAACTCAAATTGCACCAAAGTCCTGTCTCTCTGAACTCAAAAGGAATCAAAGAGTGGGAAAAGCTCCTTTTGCTCACAACACCAACAACACTGTTTTCAGCCTGCAACCTGACCCAAAAGCCTCTTCCCAGGTTTCTTCCAGGGTCAACCACATGCTTTTTTTGTCTAATCTCAATGTCTGTGAGATCTCTCTCCCCCACCTTCCATGGCCCTACTGAAAACAATATTCAGCCCATAGCTCCGGGGCAGGCACACACCGAGCTATTGTCTAAGGCTATATCTACACTAGCACTTTTGTCGGTGTAACTTAAGTTGCTCAGGGTGTAAAAAACACCCTTATGAGAGATGCTCTCCCGCTGACATAGCTACCGCCACTCACTGGGGGATTAATTATGCCAGTGGGAGAGCTCTCTCTTGTCATCTTAGAACATCTTCACCAGAAATGCTACGAAGAGGCAACTGCACCTCTGTAAGTGGTGCTGTGTAGACATAGTCAAAGTTTCACGCAGGTGATCAGTAAAATGTTGTTGCCCATGTCCGGAGTGACCTGCCTGATCAAGTAGCCCATGGACATCCCTGAGTCCCTCCTCTAAATACGTTTCTTTCCAGTCTCTCCAGCAATGACCTTAGCACAATCCTATAAAGAGGAACCAACACGTGAAGCATGCAGCTCTAGCAGGTGCACACCCTTAGCTGTGTAAACCTTCTTCCTTCATCTCCTGATCTGGTCTGTCCCTGCATCACATGATGTCATATTTCACTTAGGTTGTAGGCACCTCAGGGCAGGGAAACATTTTATTCAAGGTGCAATGCATACCAGTGCTCTGTATAAATGCTAACTAGACAAATAATAAATAATAATAGGATTTCGTAATAACAAAGGCTTTGCCATAATCAACAAGAACATTAGCGCATCAAGTCACCTGTCTACAGCATTAGCCAATAATATCCACTCATTTAAATTAATATAAAAAACAGCTGGGTCCCCCTATCCTCTGAACTAACTTGCCTGACCAGCCACTTTTTGTTATACTGGGGGTGGGTGGATTATTTCTTGAGCCTCACCATGATCAGTTTACACAAGCCTGCAAGAGATGATTTCACAGCAAAACCCTTCTGTGCTTGAGAAAGTAATGCTAATTTTACCGAGAACTTCAAGAGGAAGCATCTTTAGGCAGAAACAGGTGCCACAGCATCTTAAAATCCAGCCCTCTGTGAATCCTGACATATGACATGTTAAAAGCCCTGGGAACTCTGCAAGGAGCTGCCAACTGTAATGTGCACTGATGCAAATGCACGTCCAAACTAAGAGGCTTGCAGGAGGAATGACAACAAAAAGAAAAACAGGATGGGAAAGTCTGAGAAAGATTCAACATGCTGCAGAACCTGAAAGCCTCGGCAAGCTTACATCCCATTTTCTTCCAGCAGTCCTCTGACTTCCCTTCTCTTGTTCAAATTCTCTTTTTGTCTTCCAGGACCTCACTCACCCTCCATTTTTGCTTTTCTTCCAGATCCCTTGCTTTCAAGACCCTTGTGCCCCAGCCTTCCATATATTTCACTTCCAGGCGTCTCCCTTTCCTTCCTAGGTTATGTCTTCACTGCACAGTCAGCCCAGGCTCTTATGCACTTCTAGCCCCAACCCCTCTACCAGACACACAGCAAATCATCTGACCCAGGGTTGGCAGTCCTTTAAGATTGAGCTAGCATACTCGGCTAGGTGGAGTGGGGTGTTAAAGTCCAGGATTCACTTTCATTCACTAGAACACACCCACTTTGCAGTGAGGATGTAGGCAAAAAAATCACCCAAGTGCTGACAGTCCTCCAATGCCTTCCCACAATTCTCTGCAGAGGACAGACAATTTCTCTTGCAGTTGACACAACTGTCTGGGAAAAAATCCTAGAGCATCTCAGTGCAAACCACCATGGGCTATGCCCACAGACACACATGGACAAGTACAGAAGCATGAGGACACAGTATTGCAAGGGGGTCTTTGAAATGGGGACACTTGTCCCCAGGCTAAGCGAATCTGGATGCTCAGACCTAGGTGACAATCACCCATGCTAACTGCCATGAAGCCATACTCTCATGCATCTCTTCATTCCTCCTGGTTTCCTCCTGTTTCCTTTCACTATTTACCCAGCCTCCTGACTTTGGAATACCTCATCAATTCCTTTCCTTCAAGCCCAAATCCCCTTCCCATTTCTTTTCTCCCAGGGCTCTTGATAGTTCCAGTTGCAGCAAACATTCCATCCCAACCCATCACTGTCTCATGAGTGTCTCCCCCACCTCCTGCCACCTGCCATCACTAAAATATTTACAACTCTCTGCCGAAGGGGGTGACTTCTAGGAACAGAACAGTGTTAAATAAATAATGACTCAAACGGCAGATAGAATTGGACAGTTTGGTTGCAAGAGATTCTGATTGAGAGGAAATGTGTGTGTTAAGGACTCCTTTTAATCTGTCTTGGAAGAGATTTTGCCCTTGGTTATTCTCTCTTTGCTGGGAAAACACCAATTATTGGCTCCTTTCAGTAGCATAATCACATTTGTTTTGAAACATAATTCATGTACCAAATGTTTGTCGGCTAACAAACGTTTGGTACATGAATTTGATATCACAAATCACCTCCCAGAAAATAACATCTCAGTTTTGCAGAAAAATTTGCAGTACACACAAAGTGGGGGGTGAGGAGGGAAGGAAGCAACACTGATGAGTGAAGCTGCCTCTCTAACAATGTCAAATTACTTTTCTGATAACATTTCTATATATTTTCATGGGGTGGACTGCAGTTACAGCACAGAACCGGGAGTCAGGAGACCTGGATTCTATTGCTGGCTCTGTCGCAGTCTTCTTGTGTGGCCGTGTGCAAAAGGCTTAACCGCTATGTGCCTCAGTTTCCCCAGCTGTAAAATAGGACTAAATAAATAATAACTCTGCCTCTTACAGTGCATTCCACAGATAGTGACAAGGAATTTCTGAGGAAGAATTGTTATCTCCTTTTTTCAGAAGGGGAAGTTGAAACTCAGAGGTTAAATTACTTGCATAAGACCACAAAGCAAATCACTGACAGTAGCAGGAGAGAAATACAGGTCTTCAGACTACTAGGTCGAGATCTGACCTGTTAGACCACAATTCAGACTGATAATAGTATTTCTCTGCCTCTCAGGGTGTTGAAAGGCTTAATCTGTTTGAGTGTGTAATATACTGAGAGCCTTAAACAGAAGGTGCAATAAAAGTATGAAGAAGAGCATATATATGTGTATAGTCACATTTGTTGTTTGAGGGTCACCAGAAATGTTTTAAAAATGTAGTGAAACTTACACTGAAATAACATCAACTTTAAATAAACAAAGAACCACCCACTGCTTCTGTAATAAGATACATACTTTTACCCAGATAATAAGTAACAAAGGGATAGCCACCTACAAACTTCCTGATTATCAGTATGCAACATGCTGTGCCAACTTCATAGCAACAGTGGCGATAGAACTCGCACTCTCCATCTTCAGAAGCAGACGGAGAATCTCTTTTTGCTGTTAGCAGTATAGCACCTATGACACAGAGTGAAGCAGTTCTGATTCCATCCCCCTACCCCACCTGCAGAAGGCAGCAGTACATGTACTCACTAGCCAAGTATTTCAAGGAGCTTTACAAACACTAATGAATCAAGCCTCACAACTCCACAACAAGGTAGACAAGCAACCTCGGCCATGGTCACACAATTATCACACTGTAACATTCGAATGCTGAAGTGATGTGTGTATGGCACAAGGGTTAAGCAGAGCTAGAAGGAAACCGGTTGAGATGTTGCATGTACAACAGTCTCAGAATGGGGGAGCTTTCCCCAGAGGTTCACACTGCTAATCTAACCCCTGCCTTGGAGTCCTCCCTATCCCCTTGGAACTTGCCTTTATATCCTTCCCTGCTCACCCAATGGCTCTTTCAGAGGTTCATCCAAACCCATATAATTGAACACCTGCTGTTTTATCCTCTCTGCCCCCAACTTGTCAACCCCTCAGGGGGTCTAGCTGCTTATCTAGTCCTCCCCTCCCTCCCTTGAACTTTGCATTTTCCAGTGACCAGACGGAGTCCCACAGTGCCTCATCACAGCCAAATCCTGCATCTTACCTCCTGGACCATTTGGCAGACTGCCTCCCAAAGGGTCTCTTCCAGAGCACGCCATACAGCTGCACTTTGGTGCTGATATCCAAGACATCTGAGTCTGCTTGTTCCATGGATGGAGAAGGGGAGACCGAGTTGGATTTTGAAGTGAACATCATAGACGGATTTTATTCTAACTCTCTCTCTTTGCCTGGCAGCTCAGGGAATCCGATTAAATGCAACGACCCAGAAGGACATAACCAGCCACTCCAACAGAGAGACCGAGGCTATGGTTTAAATCAATAACAGGACTGCTCAGTGCTCAGGCAATAATTCTCCCCCCGATGCAGAGATGATGAAAGTGTCTTCATTTTGCATCACTTTGTGATGCATGACGGAGAGCGCAAAGGTCCCAGTCCATGAGTCAGAGGGCTGAATAGAGCCACGGACCAGAAATACAGAGAGAGAGAGCGCGCGCGCACTCAGAAATAATGCAGCAAGCCTAATTATCTGAGAGAGAGCCAGGAGGTAAGGATGGTTATTGCAATGAACATTCAGGAGCCCCACACGGGAGTCAGAGGGGACAGTCTGCAAATTGGCAGGCTTGTTTCTGTGTCACATGCCCCCAAAGTCTTGTGCCTGCTCATGAGTTCTTCTGATTGGCTTGTGGAGCAAGGTGAGCAGAGTGAGTGTGAATCAGTGAGCTCCAATGAGACTTCCTCATCTTTTTGGAGAGGTTTCCTTTCTGTGCCAGCCTGGAAGCCAGTGGGTAGGGCTCTCATGCTCACTCTGGTTTGAACAGGTTTTGTCCATGACACTAGTCTCATTCTTCCTTAAAGGGCCATTGCCAGCAATAAAATAATCTATTATACAGCTCGACAATCCCAGTTATGGGACTTGGGACACATTACCCCTTCTGCTGCTCCCAGGTGAGCTTCACCACCCCATTCATCTTCTCCGACTCCATCGCCAAGGAACAGCTCTCCAGCCATCACTCGCCTCACGCAAAGTCCCTCCAAGGGACCCTGCCTCCTCAATGCTCACAAGAAACCACAGCATAATGTTGCTCCGAGTTCCCGCATCCTGCCTTCTCTGTCTGTCTCTGACACTGTTAGATCTCTGGGGAGGGATTGCCTTCGTTTTGTCTTGCCCAGTGCTGAGAGCACCTTGATGGCAGCACCTAACAAATGATAAAGACAAGAAATTAGAAGTATTATATTAATAATAAGTGTTGTGAACTGGTAAAATCAGAGTAAACGTTGGTGAGATCTCGACAGGGGTAGGCAAACCCAACATGCTGTTCCTATTCTCTCTACATTGAGTCCCTTCTGTTGCATTATTCTACCTCTCTCTCTAGACCTGTCCCTGAACAGTGTCAAGAACATGCCCCTCCAGCTGCAGTCAGTGGGAGCTTTGAGTGCTCAGCCCCCGCCCCCCCGTTTCCACACTAGGGAACCATCAGCAATTGAACCAGCTTAATTAAATAAATGGAGACACCTACCATGTATTTGGACCTACAAATATAGTTTTTAAAAAATAGAAGCAGCAGCAGCCAGGTCCCCATTTGATGCGAAAGTTGGATATTTATTTCTGAAAGTTACTTTCCAGCCTTCCAAGTGATTAGATCCGTGCAGAGGATGTTTTAAAATGGGGGAAGGCAGCATGCTGCCAATCCATCCACTCCCTGTGACACATGGATAGATGAGTTTGTTCTGCACACCATTATTAAATTTTAATACCTTGGACGGGAAGAAAAAAGCTGCCCTGCAGAGCTGAGAGAGTAAGATTATTCAGCAAATAGCCTTAAAAATAAAAAGCCTTTGGCAATGCATTCTGGACCCCATACACACAGACTGGCAAATTTACAGCCCCATCTGACATCTATCTCTGGTGAAAACATATGGTCCGTGTGACATTCTGTACCTCGCGGGAACACCCTGCACCCCATGTTCATCTTTATAACATGACTGTGTAGTATCCAATGCAAAGTTTGTCATGTTGGGTGTCTCCGGAAGGCTCATGATGCACTGAGCATTGCTGCTATAGTCATGTTATAGGTTGTAATTTCATGTATATAGGTATGAGGCTGAAAATGTGTCCTCATGGTTTAACAAGCCCAGACAAAAATTCTCCAAGAGCAGAGGGGCAGTTCACACATCAGGGTAGGTCTGGGACAAACCCAGCCCAGCCTCACAGGAACAAAGGACACTGGCCTAGTCAACAACAAAGGATCTGTTGGACTCTCGAGTGAGTCACCTCCCTTCCTTTGGTCAGTTTGGGACTGCGCTGAGGTAATGCTCACCTGACTCTGAAGGGCAGTGGCAAAGCCAAGAGGGAAGAGAGGACGTGATAAAAGGGAAAGACACTTGCCATGTTCTTCTTCTCACTTCCATCTACAGACACCACACCAAGTGACTGAAGTGCTGATCAAAGGGGAGAGCCTGGCTGAAGGGCAATCACCCAGCCTGTGGTGAGGAGCATCTAAGTTTGGTAAGGGTACTGAAAGAATTAAGATCAGCTTAGAATGCATTTCGCTTTTGTTTCATTTGGCCAAATCCAGCTTGTTATGCTTTGACCTATAATCACTTAAAATCTATCTTTGTAGTTAATACATTTGTTTGTTTATTCTACTTGAAGCAGTGTGTTTGGTTGGACATGTGTCAGAGACTCCCCTTGGGATAACAAGCCTGGTACATATCAATTTATTTGTTAAATTGATGAACTCATATAAGCTTGCAGCATCCAGCTGTTACCCAGGGTTCTTTCAACCCAAAGTTCTCGGTAACTTCTACTCTGTGCGAGGTGAAATCAAGGGAGACATGGCCAGTTGACCGATAGATGGCTGGCACAAACTGGGCAACACAAGAGTGCTCTCACTGAAAGCTAAACTTTACTTAGTCTCAAGCACTTACACACGTTCGCAACTGGTTACTAAAACACTGCCAACCCTTGATAATTACCGAAGCTGAGTGTGGTTCTTGAGTGGCACAGCGGCAGCCTTCCAGTGGCCAAATCTTCCGTCTGCGGGTGGGGAACACAAGATGTATCCAGAGGGAGAGTCTCTCTACCTCAAGTTTTCCCCGCTTATTTATCCATTAGTAATACAATGACATGTCACTTAAAGAAAACTTGTTAAGCAAGCAGTTTCAAAGGTCAAGCAAGAGATTTCCTTCCGGTCACCGATTAACCAGGTGTGGTTTTTTCAGAGTTTGCACACCTCGAGGCCCCTAAAATGCACGTATCAGCAACTTCAACACAATTCTTATCAGGAAGGATGCAAGGTCAAGCTGCAAAACCCTCTCCCCTCCTGCCTTGGTTAAGATAAGGTTGCTGCATGGCTAATTTACAGTCTGATGAGTCGGCTGCTTTTAGGAATAAGCAATAGTGGTTTCAGGCACTTTACTGGTTTGCCAAAATCTCCCTGTACACAGTGGGCATAACTGGACACTGCCTGGGACCAGAGATATTGGCTAGTGTCATTCGGTTGCACACTCCAAAGAGCAGCTTACATGCCAGAGGCTATGCGTGATCACATAGGAGTGGGGGTTTTCACAGCAGAGCAGGGTAAGTCTGGCTCCCAGAGTCAAGGATTGAAAAAAATTGTTCTGTGGAAGACACCCCCAAATTCTTACAAGAGGCTTTTCCTCTTCGCATTTCAAATGCCACAAAATGAACTGTATCTAGACCACCAGGCTTTCTAACAAACACACTGTTAAACATGTTTTTTCCCTTAATGTGGACATGTTCTAAAATATTAGCTGGTCAATTCCCTGTTCCCTCTTCATGTCACCTTTATGGTAGTGGAGTCCAGAGTACCTGTGATAGAAGCCTGGAGGACAATGCATGACAATCACTTCTTTAGAGTACACGTATCAAATAGCCAGAGACGAGTCCCCTTCCTTATGACAGGGGCTCTTATTCACAGCTCATTCGCGATAGCATCTGTTTGGCTTTGTCTTACAGTCCCTTTGGCTCTGATGCCACAGGACATCCTACCTTACCAAAATCAACTGAAGCAAAGGGTGACCAGACAGCAAGTGTCAAAAATTGGGACAGGGGGTGGGGGTAATAGGAGCCTGTATAAGAAAAAGACCCAAACTTGGGACTGTCCCTATAAAATTGGGACAACTGGTCACCCTACATGTAAACAGATAGGCCTGGATCATCTTCTCCTACAGTAAAATCCTCAGCTGGGGACTCTGATAGGAAATTTCAGTGAAAATCCCCTCCGAGAGATTCCATTCTTAACCCGCTGATTAGTAAAAAGTTTCCCTCTCCCTCTCCACCCCCAAAGAAAAGACAGTTGGCTCAGTCCTCATCCATAAACCTGGTGGATCCCCTGGGATCTGTGGGAGGCTAGGGCCATCAGCAGAAAGGCCTTCCCCCCACTCCCTGGAAACAACATTGCCTGCAACTTTCCCAGCCTGGGAGGGAGGCAAAGGAATAGTGTGGAAATGACAACACTGCCTGGAGCCCCATTTCCACCTCCAGGCTCTCCCTTCTCATCTCTCCCTTTCAGCATGGATGCTGGCCTAGTTGAGAGCCTTCTCCAGTGGCCACAGGGGAGGATGGTGCTGTGGAAAATGAGGAGATCTCTGTGTAAAGGGTCTGCTCCATCATGTACAATCCAAGGCAGGGAGGGCATGATTTGGTAGGCAGATTTTTTAAATTCATGGGAAATGTGTTCCAGTAATCAGAGCACTCCACCTTGGGGATGAGTAGTGAACAACAGCACGCAACATTAAAAAAGTCCAAGGATAAATCTTTGAAATGATGATCATGACTATTACATTTTCTACCCAGCAAGCATACCATGTACATTATCATTTTTTTTCTTACAGCATTTAATTTTGCCCAAACTTCCTATGTTGCTGTTAATGCTATTCTGCCCTTCTCCAGACATTACAGCAGCATCAGGAACAGTGGCAGGTAAAAAAGGAAGCTGATTGAACAGGAGAAAAAGAACATGGGTAATAACTTCAGCGAACACCAGTGGAAGCTTTCTATAGAAAGAATATACAAGTCATATGTTCCAAAAGCTACCTGGAGCCCAACAATGAACTTCCAGGGGCTTTCTTATCCCATGCTGTCTTGGAGACCAGAATGCTCCAGGAGCTAATGAATAAATCAGGCGTAGACAACCTATGGCACGCATGCCGAAGGTGGCACGTGAGCTGATTTTCAGTGGTGCTCGCACTGCCCGGGTCCGGACCACTAGTATGAGGGGCTCTGCATTTTAATTTAATTTTAAATGATGCTTCTTAAAAACATTTTAAAAATCTTATTTACTTTACATACAACAATAGTTTAGTTATATCTTATAGACATAGACAGAGACCTTCTAAAAACATTAAAATGTATTACTGGCATGCAAAACCTTAAATTAGAGTGAATACATGAAGACTCAGCACATCTCTTCTGAAAGGTTGCCGATCCCTGGAATAAATCACAAAGGCGAGCTTGCTATTCATAGCAGCCATTTATTTGGAAGAGCATGAGTATTAGAGGCATCTACTGCTGATTCAAGCCTATTGTTCATTTCCAGTCCAGCTTTCCTTTCAGAAGATGGATGGCCTTGCAGTGAAGGCACTAACTCAGGGCTCAGTAAATCTGGGTTCAATTCCCAGCTTTACCATAAAGACTGTGTATGTGCCCTACAGCAAGTCACTTAATCTCTCTGTGTCTCAGTTCCCCATCTATACAATGGGGAAATTAAAATACTTTCTTAGTCCCCAGAAGTGCTGTGTGGATAAATTCACCATTGTGTTGAATTACCTCAGACACTGTTTTGCAAAAGACAGGTTTTGCAAATGTCAGGGCTTCCATCTTCCAGGGTTTCCTTGCAGGACAACTGCTAGATCATGAGGTTTTTGATAGTGAATATCATTACATAGTTACGTGACGTCACATTGTGACAAGTAGCTCATCAGATTCCATTTGGGATTTTTTAAATATCTGACAAGTTAGTCTTGCAGCATCTGTGGGCACGTTTACACTGGCAGAGTTAGAGCACCACTGAGAGCACTAGAGGGAAACCGCTGTTGTGTGTTCACACTTATGGCACTTGCAGCGGTATTCGGAGCAATGCACCCTGGGCAGCTATCCCACAGAGCATCTCTTCCTCTTCTGCTGGTAAGATTTGTAGGAAGGCAGATGGGGGCCAGGGGCATCCTGGGTCCTGTCCCAATCCTCCATGATGCGTTGCTTTGCATCCCAGAAATCCCTGTGCTTCCGTCTGTATTTGGCATCATCTTTCAATGGTTTGTGTACTGCACACCCTGCTTCTTTCAGGCTGCAGGAATGGATCCTGAGCAGTTGACCAGTATGCTGCTCGCTCTACCCAACACATCATGAGTGGCACTGGAGTTATTCCTCAAAATTACAAAGGCAAGAAATATGCTACATTGATCTCATCACACAGACGTCAAGACATTGCTTCTGGCATTCATGGAGGCATTGACCACAGTGGAATGCCACTTTTGAGCTCAGGAAACAAGCACTGAGTGGTGGGATCACATCGTGATGCACATCTGGGATGATGAGCAGTGCCTACAGAACTTCTGGATGAAAAAAGCCACATTCATGAGACTGTGATGAGCTCACCCCAGCCCTGCTGTGCAAGGACACAAGGATGAGAGCTGCCCTGTCATTGGAGAAGCATGTGGCAATTGCACGGTGGAAGCTGGCTAGTCCAGACTGCTACCAATCAGTCACTAACCAGTTTGGAATGGGAAAGTCTACCATTGGACTCGTGTTGATAGAAGTGTGCAGGGCCATTAATCACATCCTGCTCTGGAAGACTGTGACTCTGGGCAATGTGCGTGATGTGGTTGGCTTTACACAAATGGGTTTCCCTAACTGCGGAGGGATGACAGATGGCATGAATATGTCAGTTCTGGTACCAGAACCCCTATCTACCAAGCACATTAATTGGAAGGAATATTTCTTAATGGTTCTCCAGGCGCTTGTGGATCACCGTGGGTGTGTCACAGACATTAACGCAAGCTGGTCCGGAAAGGTGCATGACGCACAAATCTTTTGAAACACTGGCCTGTTCAGGAAGCTGCAAACAGAGACTTTCGTCCTAGACCGGAAAGTCACCACAAGAGAAGTTGAAATATCCATTGTGATCCTGGGAGACCCTGCCTACCCCTTAATGCTGTGGCTGATGAAGCCACACACTGGGCATCTTGACAGCAGAAGGGTGCGGTTCAACAACAGGTTGAGCAAGTGCAGAATGACTGTTGAGTGTGCTTTTGGCTGTTTAAAGGGCCACTGGCGCTGCCTCTATGGGAAGCTGGACCTGGCTGATGACAATGTTCCTATGCTTATAGCCGCGTGCTGTACACCCCATAATATTTGGGAAGGGAAGGATGAAAGCTTCACTCAGGGCTGGACCACAGAGGCTTAGGGGCTGGAGGCTGAGTTTGAACAGCCAGAGACCAGGGCTATTACAGGGGTGCAGCACGGAGCCATAAGGATCAGGGATTCCTTGAGACAGCAATTTGAAGCTGAAAGCTACTAATATTTGCTGCTACGCTTACTGTTAATGGGTCAAGAAACAACGCAGCTCTGCTGAAGAACTTGTGGCAGCGGATTGCTCAGTATCTCCATGAGAGTTTCCTGGCTGAGTGAGATTCCTGTGAAGTGTGGGAGTCAATCAAAAGCCTGTTGCACTGCTCAGACTAGGCATATGAGGGGAAACAGGCCTGATTTCTGCAAGTCTCCTGCCCCCAACGACTTGCTTCAGCGATTCCCAAAATCAAATCCACTCACCAGGGGGTCTCCTCTCCTGTTTGCGCTTTGCCAAGATTCAACAGCTGTGACTCTGGGGTAGAAAAGAGCTCCTAACTCCATGCATTTCTGACCTCTGAGTCATCCTCTGCCTTCAGGTCTCCCTCCACATCCTCATCCAAGATTTCCTCCTCCTGGCTCGATCCACTCTCAACTAGCACATGAGCCAACAAAATCTCCACAGTGGTCTTTGCAGTGGAGGTGGGCTCACTGCCGAGTGTCCTGTCCAGCTTTGTAGAACCGGCAGCTCATGGATGTGGCACCAGAGCGGAGATTGTGGTAGCTGTTCCACAGCTCCTTCACTTTAACCCTGCCCTGCAGCATGTCCCGGTCTTGGCCCCTTTCTGTCATGCATCATGAAATCTGTCCATAGGTATCATAATTTCTACAGCTGGAGTGCAATCCTAGGATGTATTTGCCTTTTTCACAGCCACATCACATTGTTGGCTTATAGTCACCTGCACACTCAGGTCTATCTCCTTCTCTGTTGCTTCCAACTGAGGAGACCGCAGCTTGTAGCAGAAATTCTTCTTATTAGTGCCTAAGCGCATGACTTTGCACTGTGTACTATTGAATTACATCCCATTTCTATCACTCCCGTCCTCAAGGGCATCCAGATTTTTCTGTGTAATATTCTGATCCTCCTCTGCATTGACGATGCCACCCAACCATGTACCATCAGCACATTTCATTAGCACGCGCCTTCATTGTGTGCCAGTATAATAAAAACACCTGAATGAGATTGATCCCAAGATTGATCCTTGAGGAACTCCGTTAGTAACCCCCTTCCAGTCTGATAATTCACCTTTCAGCACAACCCATTGCCTTCTCCTCTTTAGCCAGTAGAGGAGATTTCGGCAGGATTTCTTAATCACCTTACAATTCTTGTATTGGTCCACATCTTCCATAACATAACGAATAATTTTCCTTGTACCGTTTCCTTGTAAATGTTTTTCCTGAAGTCCAAGCATACTAGATCTATTCCATTTCCCTCATCTAAGATTAAAAAAAAAATCAGCTATTTTCTCAAAGAAGGAAATCAGGTTAAACTGGCATGACGTATTTTGGCAAACCCATGTTGCATTACATCCCCTCTACCATTTACCTCCATGAATTTAATTATTCTTTCCTTCACAATTTGTTCTCAATCCTTACACACTCCTGAGGTCAGACTAACAGGCCCACAATTGCCCAGATCACTGTCTTCCCCTTTCTTAAACACAGGCACAACATTAACTATTCTCCAGTCACTCCCACCAACTTGGGAATGGTGCTCTCAAGTCAACTCCTAATAACTCTCAAGTATAACAGAAAAAAACAGGACTAGTAGCTAGGAGTGAAAGTAAAATAGAGCTCGTACCGGTAAGGCCCACTCTGGTCCCTCCGGAAGGGATGGAGCCTCGGGTGGAAGGGGCAGGGCCTCAGGCGGAAGGCGTGGGGCTGGGGTCAGAGTCCCTCAGCCAGTCCATCTGTGCTCCCTGGCTCATGCCCCCCAGGGCTCCAGTGGCAATTTAAAGGGCGCAGGGCTTCGGCTGCCACCACGTCGTTGCCCCTTTTGCGCTCCTCATGGATGACTCTGCCCCGGGTCATTGCTGCCCCCTTTTGCGCCCCCACCCCAATGCTGACCCTGCAGGTAGGAACCTGCAGGCAGTGCTTTAAAGTTAGCGGTACAGCTGGTACTACAGTTTTAATACTATACCGGCCCGTACTCCTTTACTTTCACCCCTGCTAGAGGCAATGGTGTATGCTAGCACATTAACTGCTAGCAACAGTATGTCCTTTTACTGTCCCCAAATTTCAGTAGGCAAATCACAAGAGCTCCCTGGGCTCCAATTTAGACTGTGTTCACAATGAAATAATCACTTGAGTCATTGGATTAACACACTGTGCAAAACACATACTATATATTTTAACACTTCTCCCTTATTTCATGTTGTTTGGCTTTTTAGGTTTAAATTCTGTATATTTTAGATTTTAGCCATTGTTAGCTCATTTTTCATTGTTTATATAGCCCCTGCAAGCCTTAGGCAAAAGGCATTTTTTTAAATTATGCTTTCTAATACAGCTGATAGTTAAGGTCTAGACACCTTAGGCATCAGAGAAAATGCTCCGAAAAGAAAGGTAGAATGTGCTGTACTTCTGGCTGGAGGGATATTTTGTTAAGACTTGCACACATCAGTAATATGTTTTAATTTGCACATTGACACATACTAACAGCTCAGCTCATTCTTCCTGCTGTGCACATACCCTAACAGCTTCTGAAAAAACGCTGATTAAAACACAGCCTTCGCATGAATATACACACCTTGTACAGTGATTGCCTCCAAAACAAATGTAACATTTACTGGTGTATTAATAGAAAATACTGTACTGCAGTAAGTTAAACTACTACGGGGTAGTGAATGTTAACTTGTGAGTGATAACTGTTGTAACCAAAAAGGTGGTTTCTTCTTGCTCATCTCTCTGTAATGATTTCAATAAGTGGTTAAGTCTTCCATTCCTCAGGTATCATTTTTACAGAATACATTAACAGTACATTTACTACTAGATGATGAAGCATCATAAATAAATCATCATAAACCTGAGCTACAATTGTTAATTAAAAGAACAAAGTACATTTTGTCAAGCATTTAGCCTGGAGTCCCCTTTGCATTTGTTCACTAGCTAATTTGCAAAACTTTAGTAATTCGCCTTCAATCTTCCTCTGGTGAGTATACACTAGCGATAAATTATTAGTATAAATTATTGTACTTAAGTGTGCATGGAGAAATGCTATTTTGTTAACTGAATAAGTCAGCTTTAAATTTTATGCTGAACTAGCAGAAAAGTCAACCACCTCAAACAATTAGTTCAGAGTATTATGGGATATATTGCTTGTGGGAGAGGGGGAAATGGAAAATGGTTTTGAAGTATGGCAAATTTTGAAGTTACAGGATCTCAGATAAGGTTGTGCGCAGTGATTGAACCGAAGGAGATACGGGAGGAAAGAAACCCCTCTTTTGTCTAGTTACTGCTAAACCGTCTCTGCCCAGGATGATTTTTTTTAACCCGATTCATGAAAATAATTTTGAAGAGCAGATGCTTTGCCCTGGGAATGCCCTGAGGTGCTTTCAAGGCATTTTCACAATGGAGGCTACGCTTGAACTTCCTACAAGAGCTTAATTCCCCCGCGATTAATTCTCCCCCAATTCTTCTGGAAATAATATAGTATTTATATTACACCTATTCCAAAGGTGGCTAGATGCATGAAAGAGAAAAGGGGTTTATAAAACTAGCGAAGTAAACCAAAAAGCACTCACCTCTTGAGCACTTTTTAAAAAAAGCTTACCAAGTTTGACTGTAGGATGGGATTCCAGTTGGCAGTGACTCCTATCATCAGATCAAGTGAATGCAGCCCCATCCTCTCTTAACACTGTCCTCCGTACAATGCTGCTAATCTGTATCACTGCAATGCATGTTAAGTGCAGTTACCTTAGACATGTACTCTGATGTTTCTAGGTGCAATTCAAGGTACCGGCTAGGCTCTTTTAGTCCTTAATGGTCTAGGAGTCAGCTGCCAACGAGGCCACCTAACTTGGTTGCATTACAGCAGGTAAGAGCTACTGGGTTGTTCTTCATGGTGATGATTTCTGGAGTTGTATTGTCTGAGGCCAGCAATGGTATATTTTTGGTTGAGGATCCCTCCCTGGTGATCCCTCACTCCATTATCTCTCCACCTATCAGAGCAGAGTGTAGTGAACTTTAAGGAACAATGCAAAGCACATTTGTTTACATGGGACCTTTAAACACAACAGCAGACTGTTAAGATGGAGACTTATGTTTGTGGGTTTTAACTGTTACAAAGCTGCCACAATGGGTGATGCACTAAAAACCAGTAAATAAAACATTCACAAGAAACATAAAATCTCTTCAGGGATAGGTTTCACTTTTCAAAAAGAAACGCTGACAGATTCTTGGCTATGGGCACTGGAGCAGCTACTGTGCAAAACACACATCTCAAGTCTCAGCTTGAGCAACCGGAGGAGAATAGCAGCAGAACAAAGATTATGAAGGGGGGACTGTATGTTGTTGGCAGCAGGAATAATATAACACCACCCTACTGGTGGGGAGGAGCCATAAGGACTGAAGATTCTCTCCAGCTGGCAACCAATGCAATACAAAAATTTAGATATCCAGAGTTGTACAACTCTGGATAAATGTTGCCTCAGTAACATCCTGTAATAGAAAGTCATGTCTTTATTTGGATTCTGGCATGTGAACCTTCTGAACTTATGCACAAAGTCCCTTAGACTTCTATGGGATATTGCGCAGATGTAAGGGTCCTCCTGAACGGATCCTGCACTGCAAATTGCAGGCTGCAGAGTGTAAACTCTTCAGAGCAGGGAAAATGTCTTCTATAGAGGCTAACCTACTCAGGGTACTGGAAAACAAATATTAACATTGAACAGATTAGTTGTACACAGCATATAAACATTTCATTTTAATTTTGTTACCTTTTCAAAGAGTCACTTGGGTCAAATCTGGCCCCAAACTGAAGTTTGGTAAAAACGAGTCGTTAGCCTGGAGGAATTGGTTGTGACTCCACATTTAAGGTGGCACTAAGTTTTTCACTTAAAGCAAGGATTCAACCTGTTTTGTATGACAAAAATAGTGGCTCCTCCCCTAAGTTCATGGCATACAATATGAGAAAGGACTGAATTTTATGAGGATATCCCATTAAATTTGCAAATCTGTAATAAGTGTGTCTTGGTAAATCATCTTTTTTGCACCTTTTTGCTCAAAAATCATATGCCAAAGCTTCTCTCACACATCCTGAAACTTCTGACAACATCTTGGATGTAGGCCCACAGGTATTTTCCATTAGCCTTTATAACTGAAAAGATGTGCACTAGTAAATGTATTCTTTTCAAGAGAAACCAAGGAAGGACTCATTTTCAAAATGGTCAAAATGTGCCCTCACTTAAGAGGGCCCATTTCCCTACAGTATTGAAAAGAGTAGGTTGAGGCTGCCCTTAGCAAAGATGACCATTGCCTTCCATTGTTGCCAGTGGGAATGATGCCAGGGAAGATGGCACCTTTCTCTGTTGTCAGGAGCCAGAAAGGGATACTGAGGTGCTGTGAAGGCATGTGTGCTGGGGGAAAGACCATGTGGAGGACAGATGGAAAACTAGGCTGTAGGGGAATGTGGTGTACACAGAGAGATGGAGAAGATTAGAATGGCAGCTTCTCCATAGCCCAAAGGTAAGGAGATGCTAAGTAGAGTCCCCTCCAAAAGCCAGCCAAGAGGCTCACATTTTGTTTGTGCACTTATTGTTGAGTTTTTAATCTGAAACGCTAACACCAATTAGGGGCTGGCTATTTCCCCATCATGGCTCAGAAAAACAGAAACAGCCAAAAACCAATGTGACTATTAATATTTAAGTCAGTTTTAAGCCAATCATGATTTCAGAGATGTCTAATACATGACTACTGAATACTTGTGGTTGGCAATATTGTTCCTGACGCCCACTCTCATTCCCCTACTGTAATCCCAACTTCTTTCTAGCTAGTGGCAATCTTGGGCAAAGATGTTCTCTGGGCTACCTCAATAACAGAGCTCAAATCTCTACTTGCTAGGGGTGCATGCCTGCAAGTTTCCACCCCTTCCAGCTCCTAGAGCTACAGGAAGAGGGGGAGATGGAGACTGGCAACAAACTCCCCTGTTAAGTAAAGCAAATTATGCCCATGCTTACATCTTTTTTGTACATATGAGAGACAGACTGTCATGTTACGTTGGTATGACATAACGCGACAGTCTGTCTCTCACCAGCTTTCCCTTGTAGCTTTAATTTCTGTGGGGTACTCCGACTATTATGGCTATGAGCCCCACAGAAATGCCTATACAATAGAACCTCAGAATTATAAACACATTGGGAATGGAGGCTGTTTGTAACTCTGAAGAAAATGTTATTGTTCTTTCCAAAGTTTACAACTGAACATTGACTCAATAGAGCTTTGAAACTTTTCTATGCAGAAAAATGCTTTTAGCCATCTTAATTTAAATGAAACAGTTTTCTTACCTTGTCAAATCTTTTTTTTCCAGAAAACTTTCCCTTTTTTTTTTTAGTAGTTTATGTTTAAACACAGCACTGTACAGGAAAGTCTCACTTAAAGTCATCCCGGTTAATGTTCATTGTTCCATTGCTGATCAATTAGGGAACATGCTCATTTAAAGTTGTGCAATGCTCCCTTCTAATGTTATTTGGCAACCGCTTGCTTTGTCCACTGCTTGCAGGAAGAGCTGCCCTTTGCAGCTAGCTGGTGGGCAGTGGGAACCAGTGTGGAGTGGCCCCTATCAGCTCCCCGCTCCTTTAAGTTCTGTGTGCAGCAGCTGCCCAGCAGACTATCAATAGCCACAGTTCAGCTGTCTCTCCCCGCACTGCTATGTGCTGCTCCTGCCCTCTGCCCTGGAGCTGCTCCCTGAGACTCCTGCTTGCTGGGGTGAGGGGGCAGGGGAGCCAGGAAGAGGGGGGCTGTCAGGGTGTCCCCCTGCTCCTGCACCCTGCTTACCCCATCTTCCATAGAGCAGGGGGGACACACGAGGGAGGAAGCTGGCTGGCAACAGCTGGTCTCTGCAACCTGATCTAATTAACAAGGCAATGTACTTACGAGTTGGTATACTTAATGGGGAATCTTTCTCACACACACATGGTGTGTGTCTCTGTCTGCCCTCCCTCCTTTCCTGCTGCCTTATAGAGTATAACAGTTAATCCTTGAGGGCTCATCCAATTGCTAGTTCAATCATTTAGCAGTAAGGCATTCCCTGGGAAATATCCCACCCTCTGACTCCTCCACCTCAACCAAGCTTCACAATCACCATCACTCTGTACCAGTATTAAACTGTTTGTTTAAAACATAAATAAATATAGTCTTTTGTCTAGTGAAAAAATTTCCCCGGAACCTAACCCTTTCATTTACATTAATTCTTATGGGGAAACTGGATTTGCTTAACATCGTTTCACTTAAAGTTGAATTTTTCAGGAACATAACTACAATGTTAAGTGAGGAGTTCCTGTACTGTATTTGCTTTTCTGGGGGGGATGGTCTCTGATGATGCCCAATTCTGTACTTCCAGTTCCAAATGAGGTGTGTGGTTGATCAGTCAGTTTGTAACACTGGTGTTCATAACTCTGAGGTTCTACTGTACATAAAAAGAAAATGCACAAGTCTTCAGCAATGCTACCTTGAAGTGCCACTGCTCTTCACATGGTCTCTAACAAAACCTCATTTGATAAATGAGAAGCCAACTCTTAAACACTGCAGCTAATAAAAATTTAATATAATAAAACAAATCAAAGAACCAACAACATTTTTTTTAACCATTCACAATTAAAGTGGAAAAAACCAAAAAATTATAAGGCAGCCATTCATGGAATGATTTCATGTGTACAAACGGTTTTGAAAAGATATTAAAATTACAGCTCAGTATGCTGAGTCACTTCAACTCCAGCCACCAGGCAATTTTATTTCCTGGAAAACTTGAGCTGCTGGAAGATGTAACCAAAGAAAAATGAGAAAAGCGGGTATTTTTAAAAGTTCGAATCTGAAACTCATTGGACACGCTCCCTACAACATCACTGATAAAAGCAACCAAACTCCTCCTCCCCGAGTTCCTGAGGATGATAAGGAGATAATGTAGAAGAGACCAACAGCAACACAGTTATTCCATAGCCTCTCCATGTTATTTTGAGTATAGTTGACAATGAGGACACAAGTCAGCCGCTGCCAAGGAATCCTATAAGACAATCGCCAGCCTCTACAGTAGTTCCTGAATAAATACTGTTGTTCTTCTGGGTTTCTTGGATAATGTTAAGGTTTTAAGACGTCCCACGTAGGAATGCTCTTTGAAGCTCAGATGTAGACACGTGCTTAATTCCTGGCAAACTTACAATACATGGAGCAGCCATCAAAACATCCTTATCTTGGTGTGACTGCCCTGCCATTCTCACATCTGTAAATATAAATGAGGCTCCTGTATCTTGGTTGTCATTAGGTACCGAAAAAATATTTTGCCTTTATTACGAGGAACAAGAATGAAATCAGATCAGTGAAATAGCAGAACTGACAGGGACTAACACAGATCTAACCTTAATTGATTCTTAGTATCAACTCAACCATAAGGAACTGATAAATTAGCTGACGTGGAGAGTTCTGGTTTGGGCCTGGGATTTGGAAAAAGAAGGGACAAATGCAAGCCAATCAGTTACAGTGTTGTCTGGGTGTACCTGTTTTCCACCCCCGTCACAACTGAAAGCCTTTATAAGGATGGACATTACAGACAAAAATTGAAGAGTAATGAAGAACTGATTTGCAACTACACTTCCTGCGGAATGGAAACTGACAAGAGATGGCCCTGATTACATGTGATAATTGATTTTATTACGGCAGATAGAGAGGAAGGATGGAGGTATGATCAGAGTTGTTTTCACCCCAACTCATATTTAACTGAAATCCTATGTTGAAAGAAAATAATTTGCTATGAGGAACTACAATCAAGATAGATTTGGTCACTTGAGGCAAAAAAAAAAAACAGTAACTCACCTTCTCGTAACTGTTGTTCTTCGTGATGTGTTGTTCGTATCCATTCCAATCAAGTGTACAATGGTCACACGGGTTGTAATGTGCTGCAGGCACCGCCACCGCTGACAGAAGAATCGGCACTGCTGTTGCCCCCTACAGCTCTGGCACCGACCCTTCTGTCAGCGGCACCGCCAACAGCTACAGCTTTGATTCCACCAGCGTTGATATCGGCACCGCCAGAACTAGCAACTTCAGCACTTGCCTCGGCACCCTCTGGTCCCTCGTGTGGCCTTGCCTTTATTAAAGATGATCGTAGAGACAACCAAAATGCTGCGGCAAACCCCTGCTTCAATGAGTGGGTCTGATTCCTCTACCATCTCCTCTCCCTGTATGCCCAGGTTCTAGGCATCACGACGTAAGAGCTACTGGAGTGCCCTGTTATCATCCAGAGCTAGGGCCATCAACGTCCCTGCGACCGCTTCATCCGGGGACAAGGAGTGGCCTGCAGTGGTCCCTGTTCACTCCCTTCAGTGCCCCGTGAGTCTCACGGCACATGGTATTCAACAGCCTGTGGTGATAGCCCTCCTGGAGGCGGAAATATTGGTGCCGATGCAGGTGCTGAAGTTGCTGGTTTTGGCAGTGCCGATACTGTCGACGCCGGTGGAATCAAAGCTGTCGCTGTCGGAGGTGCCGCTGACAGGAGGGTCAGTACCGGAGCTGTAGGGGGAACCAGCGGTGCCAGTGCTTCCGTCGGAGGTGCTGCTGTCAACAGTGCTGGCATTGTCTGTGGCTTATTACAATCCCACAGTACGCCTGACTGGAACAGACATGAACAATATGTGTCTCTCTGATAACCCATAATTCCCTTGTTAACTGCAGCAGTCTCAGCTATGTAAGTTTAAACAGTTCAACAGATATATACCATTAAGGCAGCCAAAAAGACGAAGCTAGTTCTAAGTGGACAGGAAAAAACAAATATCTTATGCCACTTAGTCAAAATGCAAAGTGAAAATTACACATTACCAGGCCTTCTGTCCCCATTTTGTTTGTAGACATTTTAATTTTAATTTATTTTTCAGACTCTTGCACACTTATTTATATCTTGGCCGATAATGTTTAATGCTCTGGCCTCTCAAGCTTAGTTTGTACAATACTAAATTGAGCATTATCATCACTGGCAATTGCCCCAGAAGTTGGAGACTTGATCTTATGACATGTTCGTGGCAAGACACGTCTCTTAACAATCATCTTCCTCTTAGCAATGCCGACAGGAAGATGATTATCACTATGGTAAACCTGCCAGAAACTATGATAGCAGGAGAGAGAGATTTGGTCAAATGTCTCCTCCTTAATAAGCAATGGTCCACAGAGAAAGTTTCTGGCTGAATATTGCAGCCTGGCAGGAAAAGATGGTAAATGGGACTCCTACCTACAGTGGACATATAGATTTCTGACCATTCCAGTTACATGAGACGAAATGATGGCTGAAGCTGAACACAGATGTTGGAAGATAACCATAAGCACGTGCTGGGGAAAAATGGAAGTAAACGTGAAGTGTGGATCTACCCCAAAATACAACTGCAGAAGTGTCACTAGGGAGGTTCCATTTTCATTTTCTGCCAATGACTACTGATCAGATTTGCTCAATTTACAAATAGACTTGGTGTTTTTTTCATAACTGCCAGCCTTACAAATTTACCAAGAGATCTAAGAGCAGGATTCTTTACACATGGCCTGTTACCACCTGTCAAAAAGGTTCTACAGGCCTAATTATGCCCTCAGAGACACTTGTGCACCAGCACTGTTCTCAGTGGATTTACACAGGTTTGTCAATTGCAAACAGTTACACAATTGTGGTGGTACACAGAACAGAATCCAGCTCTCTAGCTGAGCTGTGTTGGCTTTTCAGAGCTAATGGGAGTAAAAAAGTAGATTTATATGTTTCTCTTGAGAAACAAGGCATGAATACACACATAGAGGGAATAGATAAGTCAGTTAGGTGGTGCTATTTTTGCTGTTGCTTTTCAGAACACAACAGGTTTTTAAAGGCCTAGTGTCATGTACCATGGTTTAGGTCTTATATTTTATCTATCTTAAAATAATTACGCTTGTGGGAAGGCCTTCTACATTCTGATAATTCTGCACTGATATTCAAATCCACCTTTTTAACAGTATAAAACAAAAAAGCAGTCACCACTGTTAAAATCTGATCATGAATTACTGGTTTTGTGCTGTTACAAAGCCATTGAAGAGAGTGATCACTAATTAAACTAACAAATCCTGTTCCAAGAGCCACACTGATACCCACTGCTGAGCTGGAAGATAATGAGGATGTAATGAAGTAAAGAAGTCAGAGACACGATGGCTGTGTACCATAAGAAACAGATGGCGAGAGAAGAAAGATGCTCTCTCTTTCACAAAGAGACAATAGGTTCCTCGAGAAAGCAGTGTTTTCAAGCTTTGAAGATTTGTTTCAAACAATGAAAATGACTAAAAACAAAAACAACATTTTGGCAATATTATATTTAAGAAGTGCGGATAAATTCAGACTAGGGCTTAAAATGGATTTAGTATAAAAGCAATTTTTGTAAAACAAGAGTTGTGTTTTCAAACTGTGCATGTCAATTGTTCTGAATTTGTATGCACTACAATTATTAAAATGTACAATTTCTTGCATAATTAAACAAAAACATTGCCTGACAAGAGAAGGCATGTCTTGATAAGGAAAGAATCTTTTATCATTCATCTGCAATGGCACTGAATCTCAGAGTACCATTACTACAACCAACCACAATCAAGAGGTGGTGGATTGCAAGATTCCCAAAGGAGAAAGGTATGATTTTAATAGGTTCTTAACAAAAAACTAAATGTTTCTTGCTTGTTGGTATGAAGATTTAGCAGAGCAGTTAACAAGTTTAGACACACCATACACCTGCCAATATGTACAATATTTAACCAGAGATCTTGTTTTGTTAACCTTAATATTTTTTATTTAATGAAAGAAAAAAAACACAGACCACTAGTTTCAGCCTTTGTAAATGAGCTAGTATAGCTCTCTGGTCCCTCAAAATCCATTTCTATCAGATCTTCGCTCAGAGCCCTGAACCATTTGATTTAAAAAGACACTGTGTATTTGTCTCTCAAGAATAGTAACAGTGCAGCCCTGGTACCAGATTCCGACTTGCCTCTACAATTTTGGTTGCTACTCTTTACGGACATGATGGGAGATCTGCTTCCAAAGTGTGCTGCCTTTGCTTTTGTGTTTTGTTAAATAATGTAACAAGCCATTGCATAAACCAAGTAAAAACAGAATATTTCCTTGTTTCTAGGACTTCCTTGCTTCCTTTGTGTTAATCCACTGAATGCAAGGCAAAAGTCATCTCCACTTACTTAATTAGCTGAATTCTCACATCCTAGACTTCCTCGAATCTTTATCCAATAATGTTTCTTCCAATATATAGTTGCTGTCTTTTGCAACAAGTGCATTACCCAGAATTTTGAGTACTGCATCTTTACAGCAAGGCCTGTGGCACTGATATTACAAGGATTGGTCACGTATGTCAGGACAACATAAAAAAATGGTATGGGAGGGTCCCCTATTCTACTGGTAAGAAGATTTCCACATATTAAAAGGCATCCATGCATTGTTTTATTCTCAGCTGTGAATACTGAGTTACAGAGTACTTTGGTGATTGCAATTTCATGATGAGCCATTAAATTCTTCCCCACTCACCTTGCTTAAAATTCAAAGTCCATCTTCCCTGAGAATAGGGGGCCAGAAATCAAAATTAAAATATCAAATGTCTTCAGAAAAGAAAATTACACAGAATTTATGTCCGGCTGCCAAAGTACATGTTGCTACACTAAAAGCTTTTTCAGAATTCCTCATATTGGAATCAAGCCTCTCTCTGCACTCCACAGCGCAGATGGGGTGGATGATGGGGTAAGAGAGACAATGATGGAAAGAGCAGCTGACAATTACTGCTCACACCAGATCACGGAAAAGAACAGTGACTTTGAACCTTTAGTGCTGGTGCCCGATGGACAAAACTAGAGGAATAAGGCAGCCCAGGACCAGGGCTGCTACCTCCAGGCGGCTGAGTCCTTTCCCACCTGTTGATTCAGGTTTGTGGCTATGCCCCATTCCTCCCACCTCTGGGAGGACGTGCACTGTGGCAACATAAAGAAAAGTCCCAGCAGAGAAAAGCATGGCAACTCCAGTGGCATTGACTTCTGAAAGGGCTTCTTTGCTGCTCTGTGAAAGAGAAAAAAAAAGTGTGTGGGGGGGAGTGAAAATGAATCCAAACTACAACAGATTCAGCAAATAAATAAAAATTATTAATATTCCAGCTTTATTATGATTTAGTCAACAATCACTCTTTCAAAGTCACAATCTTTTTTAGAAAAAGATACCACACTCGTGCATGAAAATGTTTTAATAATTCATACTTTCAAGAAGCATCTGACATTATAATTCTTGACAAAGATTAGCAGAATTAAATATCTTTTCGCCAGTTTGTTTACTTTGTGCATTTAGCAGTACTGTGTGTATAGTAAACTGAACTGTTTCTCTTGTATAGTCAGTTCCCCTGTTTGTGTGTTTTTCACACAGCAACAAAGGAACAAAATATACTTTTTAAAATGGGAAAATTAAATTGCAAAAGCACAAAATTGGGCACTCACACTGAAGTACTTTTTTTTAAATGACTATATTTAAAGTCTTTAAAGGCCTGCCTGGTTCTCCTCCCACCGTGTCAATGTGAGTTTTGCTACTAATTTCAATGAGATCAGATTTCAGGCCATAGATGTCCACCCAGCAGTATTTAAATTGTAAACCCAGCGAGCACTGTGCGCTTTCCAGGGGTTCTATGAAAAATTATTACATACATGGGATGTATCTAACAAGTTAAGAATGATCAAGAATCCTTCTATTCATTTTATTTTAGTATTTCTCTACATTTATAGAAGAGGTTCTGCCACACCGGGAAAAGGATCACACTATACATAACTAAGGTAATAAAATGAAAATGTGTCCGTTCATTTTTAAGGTCCTTCTTTGGTCAAGCTCTCATTTATCTCTGATCTTATTTCCTGGTATATTCGCAGGAATATAGGAGAGGAAGCCAGCGTTGGCAAGTAGAGATTGATTCTTTCCATCTGCAACTGTAATAGCTACATAATTATTTCTGCCGCCTCAATTCCCCTTTCTTCTAAAATGCTGCTCAAAACTCAGCTCTTAGCCTGCCTAAAACCAATGATCCATCAACAAAGATCCCTCATCGGTGTTTTTTATTAATAAACCCATCAAACCTCTCACCATCTACTCTGTACCTGGCTTTGTAGCTAGCATGGTTCCTTTCTAGTATCTCTCTCCCAGGCTATTTACTCAAAGTCTCTCCCTGTCCTTTATTCTAGAATCCTTTTATATAACGTCACAGTACATCATCTAGACAGTAGATAGCAACATCCAGATTGGAAGAGATGTGATAAGCACATGTGCGGTGACCTGGTTGATAGCTCACTGGCTCTCGACAGCCTAGATGAGGTGGGTTTTGAGCTGTGCTTTTTACAAAGAGATGGGAAATCAATAAGGCAAAAAGGCTATTTTAGAGAGAGAATATAAAATTCAGCAACTGGCACAGGAGGGATGATCAAAACTGATGGAGCAAAGATTGAAAAGAGGAGGAGTCCTTGAACATGAGGAGAGCGAGCTATACTGGAAGGGGAACAGGTAGAGACCTTTCAGACTCAGAGATGATGCAATGGCACACATACAGTCAAGAAGGCATGCCACAGTGCTCTGAATGGACCTGAATATGAAGTCACTTAGGCATGGCATGAGATGACAGAAAAAATGTACCAAACGCTTGAGAAAAAAATGTTAGAGAGAAATAGCATATAATCCTAAATAGACTTGTCACTTTGTGGTATGCACAAAACATGACAGTCTCATATACAGAGAGCACTCCCATTTCTATCCCTTGATTTCTGATTAGTTCTTGTTACAGTTTTAACACTGGATTAGGGAACAGATTTATGCATCCTAACACTTCTATGTTAGCCAGAGTTTGGATCACCAAGTGTTTCCTTCGCATCTCTTCTGCAAAGACTTCAATTCCAAATTGCACAGTCTTTACCTTTTTACTCACTGCATGAAATGTCAGGCTCTGTATTATGAAAGTGTCTTAGGTCATTATATCAACTCTACTGAACAACCAGAGGATGGAAGTTCTGAAATATCTATAGCCATAAGAACTTTGCTGAAGGTTCTACATTTGGTGCATTTTGAGTCCCCACTTAGGCCCTGCATATTGAGCTATATTTTAGGCTGGGCTCGGTGACACATCTCTGAAGACAACACAATACACTAACCACATCAGCCTCTCACATCCTACCCTCTATAGATAAGTTAAGAGACATTTATGTAAAGACCACATTACACATGTGTACACTAGTGAAGTGGTTCTCAACCAGGAGTAGGCATATGCCTGGGGGCACACAGAGGTCTTCCAGGGAGTACATCAACTCATCTGTATATTTGTCTAGTTTAAACAACAGGATACATAAAATACACAACAAAGTCAGTACAAACTAAAGTTTCATACAAGGACATGTTTATACTGGTCTATATACTATACACTGAAATGTAAGTACAATATTTATATTCCAATTGATTTATTTTATAATTATATGGTAAAAATAAGAAAGCTAGCTATTTTTCAGTAATAGTGTGCTGTGACAGTTTTCTATTTTTATGTCTGATTTTATAAACAAGTAAGTGAAATGAAACTTGTGGATACACAAGACAAATGAGACTCCTGAAAGGAGTACAGTAGTCTGGAAAGGTTGAGAGCCACTGTACATTTAAATACATTTACTACAAACTAGTTAAAATGAACAAATGAGGCTTAGCCTAATGAGTATGTTACTGGGTGTTCACTCTAGGCAGATGTTGAGGTTTTCCTTGGGGAGGATGTATGGTCACTAACAGTGCATCATTTACTGTTGCAAGTCTATTTGTCTTGGAAAAACTTTTGATTTTTCAAAGGAACACCTGGTCTGTCTCAATCAGTTCACACTACATCCTGCGTATACACAATTCTACAATCAGGCTTTTATTATGTAAATAAATATTACATATTTTTAGAAATGTTTAGGTACAGATCACCTAAAATGTTTGGACTGCTATAGTCAATAGTCTAAACCTTGTGGATGGGCAAGCTGTCTAATGGTTGTACCAGCATACTTTGGAGTTGCGATTCCTAGTTCTCCTGTTCCTGGCTTTACTAGCAACTCAGCATGAGCTTCAGTTTTCCTATGCTTGATTTACAGGACAGCTGAGAGACTTAATGACTTATGTTTTTAAAGAACATGGATTGTCTTGGATGAAAAGCACCATGTAAATGTAAAACATTAGCAAAGTCCCAGACATTCTGACACGATCTCTACCCAAGCTCTGCAGGCAAGACCCCTACTGTGAATGGCATGCCAATGCTGAATTAAGTGATACACTGTAAATTTTGCAGCATTATCGAGTATGTCCAAGATTTTTTTTTACCTTACAAGGAGTAGTGTCCCTTGCGATATTATATTTTAATATTAATACAGTGACTCCTCGCTTAATGTTGTAGTTATGTTCCTGAAAAATGCTACTTTAAACGAAATGATGTTAAGCAAATCCAATTTTCCATACAAATTAAAGTAAATTGGGTGGGGAAAGGGGTTAGGTTCCAGAGAAATATTTTTTGCCAGACAAAAGACATTATATACATATACAAGATAAGTTTTAAATAATTTTAAACAAACAATTTAATCCTGCACTCACCAATGATGATTGTGAAGTTTGGGAGAGGCAGGGGTGTAGTGGGGTTGGGGGCTTGCCCTGCTCCATCCGCCTGCTGGGGAGTAGGGTTAGGGCGTGAGGGCTTGCTCCCCTGTGCCTGCCTGGCCGTCTAGCTGGGGAGCGGGGTCACAGCGAGGGGGATTTCCCCATTCCGCCCGCTCAGGGCTCCTGCCAGGGAGCGGGGTCGGGGGCTGGTCCGCTCCCTGGCTGAAATGCCGATTAGGCAGAGTGGGGTAAGCCCCCGCACTCTGACCCTGTTCCCCAGATGGAATGCCAGGTGGGCGGAGCAGGGCAAGCCAAACAACCTTATAATGGAACATTGCGTGACTTTAAACCAGTATGTTCTCTAATAGATCAGCAACCTAATAACAAAACAATGTTAACTGGGGCGACTTTAAGTGAGGAATCACTGTATATTGTATGCTACACCTACAGTTTTCATGTGCTGCAGATTTTCGTACTGACAATATCAGAGGTTGTCAAGAGGGAGAGCTGGAAGCTCTGGGCACCACATGGGGTCTTTGTCACCATAAAAGGAAAGGGAGATGACTTGAATTTGTCCTCCCAGAGGCTGTTGGAGGCTTTGGCCACCAAGGAGGGGATGCATCTCTTATTGCTCTCTTCCTAGAGGCTGAGGTAATAATTTGTGTCTCAGGGAGCTGGGGCTTGAACTCCTTTACAATGACTACCACACTACTGCCCAAATATCTTCCACTGCATCCAGTAGGGATGGATAAGCACAACTAAATGTTTCCACTTAAATTATCAGCACTGCAACTGTTAATGTTAAGATTTACATTATTATCATATTTCAGAGGTAAAACCCCTTCAAGATGAATGGAGAAATTTCCACATGTCAGAGCTACTGTTTCAGCATATCTGCTTGTAGACTCAGGAGGTTAACAAAGTACCCATTTGTATTTGTCAGGTTAGTTTCTTAAAGTGAAACTTCCAAAACAACTTAGCTTCTTAAAATGAAATCTTATATTTCCCAGCACAATTGTATGGCAGATTCAACTGCCACAGAATTGTGGATAAGAATTATTTGTTTAGTTAAAACAAAACAGAAGTTTCCTTTTTTGAGAATTTTGTTCATAAACTTGCTACTATATGGCGGGAATGTCCCAGCGACAGTGGATAGCATGGAAAAATGTATTGGCGGTGGTGAAGCAATTTGGAGCTAAGTGTTCTACGAGCCCAGTAAGGATTCCATGCCCCCCAAATCCAACTACTAAGCATTTGGCAAAATTAAATCCCAGACATTTACCTTGCTTAGCCCTAAGTACGTCACCATTGACAAAACAGGTGCTGCCAACGCAAAGACCAGCAAGTGCTTTCTGATTCGATTCCGTTCCAGCCCAGCATGCATTAGAAAGGAAACCAGACCAAAGGCAGCTGGTGCCTGTAAAAAAACAATAGTCAGTGCAGTATCTTCTTGGCTAGGACTCTGTGTAATGTAAGATGTTCAAAGACCAAAAAAAAAATATGGTGTGGTAAATATGTATTATTCCTACTAACTATACTGAAGTGGAATATTCCCAACCAGAGTGCAGTGACGACCTACAATTACTGACCTAGAACAGTTAGGCCACTCTCGGTATTCTTTTTGGTTCTGGCTATCTTATTTGCATAATCACTGGATGGTTATTTCATAACAACAATACAGCATATGAATCCCCGTACTATTATTGAACGCTAGGATTTTCATCACTGTACTGATTTGATGGGTAACTATAACCCTTTTGTTCTGACTAGCTTTGGTAATCAAAATTTGTTCTGAACAACTTTTGTAATCAGAACATTTAGGCTACCTGCAGGAAACAAATATGCCTCCTGAGTGACTTTTCTTCAGCTAAGGCAGGAAAAAATCCAGCATTTACATGAAAGAAGAAAAAATGCCAGAAAAGCAAAGAAAAAGGAGATGTCAAACTGTCAGTAAAAGATTAACAATCTTTTTGATTTATTTCCCTCCTTCAGGCCCAACTCTGATCCAACTAAAATCAATGAGAACTTTGCTACTGACTTCTGGGGAAGCAAGACCAGACACTTCTTCCCTTCTCCCATCAATCCAGTCCCTTCCGTACACGCCACAAGAACTATCAGATTTGTGGTCACATTGGGACAATCCCAATCTTTCCTTCCCAATTAAGTTTTGAAACACAATGTAAACTAAAATATATCGCGGCTGCCTGCAGGAGAAGCTTGCTGATCTGTAGGAAGGGAAATAGAGGTGGGGAAAGGAGATGGGTTGGGGGGAAAAGTAGCAGTAATTGTGGAAGGGGCAAGGAAGAGAAAAATTCAATTTTTTAAAAATTCTTTCAGCATCTCATTGATAACCCATTTTTAAAGGAGTTTTCTTCATGTAAAAATATTAACCATATTTTAAAAGTTACAGTAGTCATTTAAAATGTCAGAGTAATTAAGTGGGGCAGAAAACTGAACTCCTTGCCCCACTCCCTGCTCCAAGTCCCCACCCATTCTCTGAGACCATGCCTCCACTCACTCTATCCCCCCTCCCTCCGTTGCTTTCTCTCCCCAACCATGCTCACTTTCACTGAGATGGGGTAGGGGGTTGGGGCAGTGAAGTCTCTGGCTGGGGGTGCAGGCTCTGGAGTGGGGCCAGGGATGAGGGGTTTGGAGTGTGGGAGGGGGTTTCGGGGCAGAGCAGGGGGTTGTGGGAAGGGGTACAGACTCTGGGCTGGGAGTGCAGGCTCCAGGGTGGGACCAGAAATGAAGGGTTCAGCGTGCAGGAGGGGGCTTCGGGCTTGAGCACGAAGGTGGGCGTGGGTTCTGAGAGGGAGGGGGCTCAGGGCTGGTGCAGGGGTTTCAGGTGCAGCCTCCGGGAGGGAGTTTGGGTGTGGGAGGGGGCTCCAGGCTGGGGCTGAGGGATTCGGAGTGTGAGAAGGGTTTTGGCACGAAGGGTCCAAGCAGCACTGATCTCAGGTGGCTCCCAGGAAGTGGGCAACATGTCCCTCCGGCTCCTAGGAGGTGGACCAGGGGCTCCGTGCATTGCCCCTGTCCGGGGGGCACCGCCCCACAGCTCCCATTGGCTGCAGTTCCTGGACAATGGGAGCTGCAGAGCTGGCGCTCAGGGAGGGAGGGGGCGGCATGCAGAGCTCCATTGGCCATCCCTTTGTCTAGGAGCTGGAGGGACATGCCAGCTTCTTCCTGGGAGCCAGGCAGGAAGTCTGCCTGCCCTGCTGCGCCACCAACCAGACTTAATGGCCTGGTCAGCGGTGCTGACCCAAGCCATCAGGGTCCCTTTTCAACTAGGGGTTCTGGTTGAAAACCAAACACCTGGGAACCCAATAGAAGGGTCTCAGAGCTCTGGCTCTAGTCTGAGCCCAGAAGACTGCACAGCAATTAAACAGCCCCACAACCTGAGCTCTGTGAGCCCAAGCTGCCTGGCATGGGCCAGCTGTGGGTTCTTCTTTGCTGTGTAGACATACTCTTGAAGTCTTTTGTGCTTAGCCATAATATTTCCATGTAGGTCATCTGTTCTGTGGAGCCATATAGATGTGCTAATACAACAAGTAAGGAATCCATTTGTCAAAAAACATTTCCTGGATCTTTTTTGTCATCGCTATTGTTACAGACACACTTGCTGACAGGTATTTGAAATAATTTACCAAAATAACTGAAAACAGCATGATACTATGTTATTTTGACAAATAAAATATGCAGAATTTTAAAATATTGTGCACAGAATTTGTAACTTTTTGGCACAGAATTTCCCCAGGAGTAATATTATATATATATATATATATATATAGTTCCTATAGTACTGAGAACCACACACACAGATAGAAATGAATCCTACCATGAGGAAATAGTTTTCTATACTTTAACATAACATACGTAAGTACCCCTTGCCATATCTGTCAGACTTCTTCAATAATCCCTAGGAGCTGGTCTATACTACTGCTTAAGTCAATGTAATTTACATCTCTCAGGGGTGTGAAAAAGCCATGCAAGTTACACCGACTTAAAGCGGTGTAGCTGGGCCTCTGTAGCATGTTAAGGTAGACTAGCCTTAGAGTCCCAAGGCTAAAATCTTTATTTGCTTTCTCTACCGTTAATCACCCTGTGTGGCTGCTACATTTCCTCCAGTGAATATATTGTCCTCCTTTCTCTCTCTCCCTCATTTCTGTAGGTCATTGTCAGTTGTTTGGGCAGCAAGGGGTTGGGCTTGTTAATGAACAGCTGAAATTCATCCTCCCCAACCCAGACTGACTGGATATAGCTTCCTTTGATACCCATAGCGACCCAATATTATACTTGTGTTCTCCAGTCCCTTATTTTGTATTACCACCTGATCACTTCACTGCAGCTCCATATACTGAGGTTAATGCAAACAAGAGACCCAAATAATTAACTCCTCCTACATGGAGTAGGAACCCTCTTTTCTTTAAAAAACAACAAAAAAAGTATGATATTATCATTAGGACTTACCTTGTGTAACATAATCGCAACAAACACTATTAATTGGACACTGGTCTGGGAAGTGGAAGCTGCTGCACCCAACGCAACACCATCAGCTTAACGGGTAGAAAGCCAAAAGAATGCATAAGAGTTCGCTGATTATTCATACACACTACAAGGTTTACTTATTTTTCCATTGGCTACCAATATAAACTTGTATATTGCTTTAAAAATAATGTCCCCTACTTACAAAGCCCTTAATACTGACCCAGCAGCTCTCTGACTTGCTTCTTACTTCTTTTCCTGAGCCACTCTGAGGTTTGAGGGCAAAATCCTAGCCCTAGTGAAGTTAATGGGAGTTTTGCCACTGACTTCAATAGCACAAGGATTTCACACTGAGTCCGCTCAGTCTTTGGTATGTCCTAATATGAAACTGGAATAACTCAAGGAACAGAGTTTTAATAACTAATTTCCAAAGTTATGGAATGTATTTCCTATCTTAACTTAAAGCTGAAAATCAGTTTTAATCTTTACAAATTTACAAAGAATTCTAGTTATTACTTTTGGAATTGTGAAATGCCTAAATGTTACATAAACATTGTTTTACTGTGTAAAAATCAAAAGAAAAACATACAAATCAATTAATTGGCTGTTCATAAAAAAACTTCTCTTTTTACATAAAACACATGCATTAAACAAACAACATTTTTTGGTTAAAATCTGCTTCATGATGTACATTTACACAGTGCCTTTTATCACAGGAGATCCAAAAACATTGTGTGTATATGTATTGTGACGGAGTCAGACCAGAAGGATATAGGAGAGTGCTGGAAGGCAGGTATATTAGTCTCAGGATGTGCAGGTTCCTGTTCCCTGGATAGCCAAACAAAGGCTACTCCAGGCCAATCAAGACACCTGGGGCCAATTAAGAACCTTCTAGAAAGGAGTAGAAACAGCTAGCCTGATTGGGACACCGGAAGCCAATCAGGGACTGGCTGAAACCAGTTAAAAACCTCCCAGTCAGTCAGGTGGGCTGGGGGTGTCAGGAGCTGTGCTGTTGGTGAGACTGAGTGGTGGACAACATATCATCCAGAAGGAAGGAGGCCCTGAGGTAAGGGTGAAGTGGAGTTTGAAGAAGCAGGGACTACTGTGGGGAAGTAGCCCAGGGAATTGTATTGTGTTTTGTGGATAAAAGGTCATCCATCTTAGCTGATACTGTTAGGGTCCCTGGGCTGGAGCCCAGAGCAGAGGGTGGGCCCGGGCTCCCCGCTGTTCCATCTTCCATATTGGCCTGTGATGAAGGTAACTCACTAGGCGGTGACTCGTCAATTATACTGAGAAAGGGAGGTCACTCTGGGGCCTAGATGAGTTTCTGAGGCCCCTAAATCTGCCAGGACGCGCAGGACCCACAAATACAAACTTGGAGCTTTGTCACAGTATGCATTTATTTTATACACACACAGAGTGTGAAGTGTGCATGTTTGAGCTAGACAAATTTATATATAAACAATAAAATAATGAATGAGTTAGACAGATCATCCCAAATGAGGGTGAATCAAAGCCTTAACACTATATGACACAGACAAATATTTTGTTTATAGAACATATTTTTAGAGGAAAAAATGCTTTAATGAAGTTTTAGAAAACTTTAAAATTGATACTATTTTTCACAACATCCCCCTCTCATCTGTAAAAGTGTCTCATCTTAAGACCATGAATCCAAACTGTAAAGGCCTTGGAAAGACAGGGGAAAAAGTATTAACTAATATATTTTAGAAACTTCTAAAAGTAACTTAAGATATACATTTATATATAGAAAAGCTAATGATGACCCATATCTTCCAACCTACCAGGAACAGAATTAAGTGTTGCCATTTCATCGGCAAGGAGTGTTTGTTGTAGAATATACCTACATTTCCAGTGGTTAAATGCACCATTTTCATTGGACCTAGAACCAGTCACAGGTCCAGCACTGAATATTGCCCATCCTACATGCAAGTCATTCCCCTCCACCAAATATGGAATTCTTTCTCCAATAAAATTACACCTTTCTTCCCACTCCCCGCCAAATGGCTGCTCTTTGAAAGTTTCTCAGAGGCTTGGAATTTTAGAAGTGGTCCCAGTGGAGATGAATTAGTGGGCAGATTGAAGATGAGGCAATCAAAGGTTCAGTATAAACAAATTACTAAATCTAACTTGCATTTAAGTGGTAAAATCCCTGGAACAAGAAGTATCTTTTTCATTAAATATGCCTAACCCGTTGTGCACTATTGAAATCCAAATAAATGAATAAATAATTCATTACAAAGATTTCAACCCCACATGTATAACATAACAAATATTTATATGTATTGCTTCACCAATCACTGATTAGCAGCACCACTAGAGTTGGAGCGCCAGATGGTTAACAACGCACCACAAGTCTTCAGGAAAAGAAATGAAGAAAAAATATTGTATTTAATTAAGATTCCCAGGAACATCTTCGGGAGGCAAAACACTATTTTCATATTAGTATTTAATCAAGCCAATCACTCTGTTTTTGTTTTAAAATGAAACAGAAGATGCAAAAAATTCAAGGCTTTCAAAATAAAATTTATTTTACAGTAAAAGTAATTTACTAAATATATTAAATGACTGACCAAACATAATATAATGCTGTTACAGCTGCAGTTATAATAGACAAACTGGTGTTCCTTACCCCCTTAAAATTTTTGGATGAAGTGTTATTTTGCATTGCTAACTCTTAACCCAAAACTATTCATACATTTTAAAAATGATC
The DNA here is from genome assembly GCA_007922305.1 of Dermatemys mawii. NCBI lineage: Eukaryota > Metazoa > Chordata > Testudines > Dermatemydidae > Dermatemys > Dermatemys mawii. The sequence goes on along the minus strand of ML677332.1, from coordinate 38,243,936 downwards.
TCTGTTGTTTCTTAGTATCTAGAGTAGTTTCTCTCCTACAAAGTTAAAAATCAAGTTTACTGAGATTAAGATTTCTAAAAGCCTCCCTAAATCCTTCTTATCTGAATCATATCTAGACATATATCCCAGTCTTCGCGTGGATTTTTTCAAACAATTTTTAAATAACGTTCAGTTAGCTTACTTAGGAAAAGATGGAAAATGTGCTTCTAAATACATAAAAAATCCCCACAGTGCTAGCTTTTTTGGTGAATATACAATTATTGCAATTTAAAATTCAAAAGGTTTTTTTTAAGCTAGACAGGAAAAATGACAGTGACAGAAGATTGCCCCTTACAGATCTTACAGTTATTCAGCCTACCTGCAGCATGGACCACTAGTCCCAGTGTAGTAGTGATTTTGGAATTGCCTGACCTTGCCGCTTCTGGGTCTGAAATAATCATCAGGAAATTAAGCCTTAGACAATATAAGATATCAACAAGCATGTGATTCATGTTGGAATAAAACATATTACAAACATTGAGGCATAATTTCTCAGCTGTGACCCATTTTTAAACAGTTAAGCAATTATCATAGGTTTCCCAGGCAAACAAGTCAAGAACATCACATACAGATCCTTCCCGCGTTACACAAGACCCGACTTATGCAAATTCGCACTTATGGAAAAAGTTCCAAAAGCCAGAAATAGATTTTCGAGTTGGAGATTTTTGCGTAACGTATGGGTATACGTTTCTGACTTACACAAAATCCGAGTTACGCAAGGCTTTTCGGAATGGAACGACTGTGTAAGTCTGGGGGGCATCTGTACTATCCTTCAGAATTTAAGGGAACATTGACAGGGGGGTGGAACTAAACTATAGCTTGAGATTCTTTACGTTCCCCAGCTCAGCACAGAAATGTAGCTTCAAGCCACCTTTGTATTCAGGATTGTGGGCTACTCCAAAGCCTAGTGCTTCTCCTAGTCTAAATAAGAGCAGCCAAGAGTTGCTCTAATTTACGTCAGCCTCCCAAATGCTGCCTCTGGTCTATTCCACAGTCTGATGCAGCACAGAATGCACACACTATCATGTGCTACCCAGGCCTGCTCCTTCCCACTATGGCCCCTGAGCTGGGGCTTATAGGAAGGGCCAGCTATGGCAGTGACTGGACTATGGGAAACTCTCTGCTGGCTCCTTGTGGGCTGTTTATGAACCCTATATGCTGTCATACGGACTGAAGCAGATTGCAGAATCCTCCCATACTCTAAGGCAGAAAGAGAACATCATGTATAACTGCTTAGAAATGAAGGCAGAAGTTAGGCCATTCATGTCTCTAATTATTTGATAACTACTTCTATCTCATCATCTATTTGTAAACTAACTTTTTCTGGAGAAATAAAAAAACACTCCTATACATCCAACAGAAGGGGAATTGATCAGTGAAAATTCTTCCTAGTGGGCTGTCAATTACTGTTACAAACATAAAAATATCTAATCCTTTAAATTTCAAGTGGTCAGACAACTTTAACTATACTGCTACTTGACTCTGCTACCTGAACTGGAAGCCCATTCCATCTATTCACACTCTCAAGTTCACTCTCACCCTTCAAGTTCAAGGGACAAAGTGGATGAGCTAATATCTTTTATTGGACCAACTCCTGCTGGTGAAAGTAGATGTTTTCCAAAGCTTGTCTTTCACCAACAGATGTTGGTCCAATAAAATATATTATCTAACCCATCTTGTCTCTCTAAAGCCCTGGGATTAACACAGCTACAACACTCCTTCAAGTTCTTCTATCATTACATTCCTCTTAATTTAAACCTATGTCCTTAGTTCTGGACTATCCACCAAACCCAAACAGATGATCACATTTAAAGGTTATACTCTGTTCTAACCTCTAAACCTATCCTAGTTTAAGGGAACAGAAAATCTAGTCAACAGAGTTAACAATAATGGATAACTAATACTACTGGTTCGAGGTTCAAGTCAGGAAAAGGTATTTTATAAACCCCTAACTATTCTGGCAACACTTGCAGTTACTTTGTTATCTCATATGGGAGATAAAGCAAAGGCTCAGAAAAATTGTTCCCTATATTGTTCAGTTTTTGAGTCTGTGTATCTTAATAGGTCAAAGACACAAGGAAGCCCATTTTCTCCAAACCAGGCAATAGGGAAAAAAAGTGTAGTAAAATGCAGAAAACAAGGATTTTAATATTAGTTGCTCAACTGAGTTTCTTGCTAACCTGTCTGCCAAGCCTCCATTTGAGAAGCTAAGCTAATAAGCTAACAGAGTCAGTACACAGACATGAGCATCTGCGGGGAAGACTTTCGGTCAAGGTGGGAAGCCTATGTGTGGAGGAAGGGAAAACTAGAAAAGTGAGAGAATGTGATTAAAAAGTATGAAATACTTACATTAACAAAATCTAAATATAAGCACATTGCTGAACACTGACAAGAAAAAACGATGTAAGTGAAGTATGACAGAATGGTCATTTCAACAGTATTTTGAACTACATTTTATTCAAAAGGTATTTATAGGGGAATAAAATTTGGCATTAAAATTACAAATATTTAATGGCTTAGTTTTCAAGAAAGATTACCTACATTTTGTTCTGCTGTACACAGAAAACTAGCATGCACTTACAGGGAAACTACTGAGAAAGATTACCAGTGAAAGTCACCATAGCTCTTATGCTTTGTGGCCCATGTAAAGTCCACGGAGGTCAACAGGGCTCCATGTGGTTGCAGTGATCAATCTGTGCAGATCACAGTGCAGGACTGGGGCCTCTCTGCATGCAAATTTACAGCTTGAACTAAGCCAATATTTTGTTCTTTGAAATGCTTAATTCAAAGCAAAACAATAAAGTAGCTAATGAAGGTAAGGCTCTGTCTCTTCAGTTATGGATTTTTGCTATGTCACTGGACTAATGTATCTGTCATATATTAAAACCTACACTGCTTAAAGCCTTAACACACAATGCTGTTAGTCACTTATTATTTCTAAGTAGACTTTCTCTATCAGCATGGCACAGTCCACAGACTTGAGCATTATGTAGCAAATATTCACATTATACTGGCTTCCAGCATTGACATAACACTGCTTTATTATTTCATGTAACAGACCATGCTTACCTTTATGTTTGTAGAATACCTACTTGGCATTACTGTATTAAAAATACAAAATAAATCATCATATTTTGAAAACACACCTTGTTAATTCATTCTGATTGCTGCACTGGCTCCAACACAAGTGCCAGTTTGGCAGAAGAGGCTTTACTTACCATCTGTGGTGTGCACGTGGGAGCTGCCTATCTGGTCCACCAAAAGCATGAAGACAAAACCAAGGACAAGGGAAACACCGATGTACGCGTGTAATTTTGAATGGTCATGGCCATGCTCATGCTCAGCTGTTATTTCTCCTGCTTTCTCAGATTCAATCACATTTTGAGTCTCACTGGCCTGATGGTGCTTCCCTAAAGCAGATAAAAAGGTTGATTAGGAGTGAGGATCCCAAAGGTGATGATCTAATATTTTCTACTCCTTCGCTGAAAGCTTTCTTCATACTTGGTCTTAACAATATAAAGCAGGAAAGAAAAATAGATTTAGAATTTTTTGTTTTGTTTTTAATGTCCTAGGTTATCCCACTTTGGGACCAAAACTGGCAAAACTTGAACGCTTGCTCATCCCATTCCTTAATATCTTAGTGCAAGTAGGGGAGGAATGAATCCTCAATAAGCCAGGAGGCTCCATGTTACCTAAATGCAACATTCAAATACAATCATTATATTGTTTTTTTTCAAAAAATCATAGGTTGCCGACTTTATCAAGGTGTAAAGGGACACTTTCAAAAACTTTTAAGCCATAAACTCGACCTACATTTAAATGGAATAAGAGGCGGGTGAAGGAAATGTCTTTGTAGCATTCCATAAAACATATTTATGTTATTTGTTCATTAGCAATTTTAATAAAATTTGAAAAAGAAGGTTTATGAGATTAACCAAACTCTAAGCATCCGTCCCCACTGAGGCAGGAGTTAGCTCAGTTTCTCCCAGAGCTGAGTTGACATCAGTGATACTTGTGCACAGAGTACACCAAGACAGGATAAAATTCGATGGCACTGTCTTGTTAGGTCATAAGTTTTCGGTTTTGCATTTATAAATGTCTTAGAAAAGCCTACTATGAATAGAAAAGCTTTTATTTATTTTTAATTATGATTGAAATGGCCTCATTAGTACTACAAAAAGTAATTTCCCCTCAGTTGGTATTCACCCCTTCTTGCCAACTGTCGGGAATGGGACACATCCACCCGGACTGAATTGGCCTCGATAGCACTGACCCACTCACTTGGTAAGGTATCTTTTCACGTGTTGTATGTTTATTTGTACCTGTCTATTATATTTTTCACTCCACGCATCTGATGAAGTGTGTTATAGCCCACAAAGGCTCATGTGTTAGTCTCTAAGGTGCCACAAGGACTCCACGTTGGTTTTGCTGATACAGACTAACACGGCTACCCCTCTGAAATCTCTCACCACATTAACTTTTAGAATTCTGAGAAATGTGGGTGTGGTACTTCTATGTTAATGCTTGCTGTGCTAAAGCATTTGCTCTTGAATTTATAGTCACATTGTACCGTGACAAGCAAAGTCCTCAGACCTCAAGGAGGGTCAGTTCTTCTCTTGATGCATACTTTAGGACTCCCACCGATGTCAGCAAGAGCTGTGTATGTATATCCGTGACACACTGTACCTCAAAGTAGCACCCTGGAACCCCCATCTTCATCACTGTCATATAAATTATGTTTAGTAGAAAGTATGCCTTGTGAGGTATCATTCTAAAGTCTTGGTGTGTTGAACATTAATATTATGTCAGATTACACGCACTATCATTGTACATGAAGTTATGAAGCATTGCTATGTGTAATTACTGAAACATGTTGTGAGGCTGGGAGATGCTCACAGCCAACCTTTCAACAGCAATAAAGGAGCTACCAGATGTGCTGATGGCCTGTTAAAGGGAATCTACTCTCCCAACAGCCATCCCATAGATTTCTCAGAGGGAGCATGCATGCAATGAAGACAGGATGGGGAACAATGAGGACTGCCTGAACCCCCACATCATAGCACAGATCTTTCCAGCAAGCTGGAAGAGAATATAAAAGAGGGGAAGTGACAGCACTTGGCTCCTTGCAAGACGATTTAGTTCTGGGGTGCAAAGCTGGGGAGCTGAGGGGAATTGGCTGGAGCCTCCCTATTGATGGTTCATGAGTGGCTGGGAGATCATTTGTGTAACACAGCTGGGTGTGTCCCTGCCTGTGCATGTCCGTGGATGTGCAGTGCTTACCAGAGCATGGCCTCAGCATCAGTGTGAGAAGCAGACCAGGTTGGGGGCTTTGAAGGGCGCAGTGGTCCCATAATCCAGGTTGCACCCCAGAGACTCCCGTCACAATATTTGAAGTTATAATATAGCCTCAAGTAGGGGAGTCAGACTTTACTAAAACATGCATTTAACCATACTTAGCAGCCCCAAGTATATTCACAAAAATGAAGCTGTTTCAGTTTCTTGATAATATGATCACAATCATCTCAGTTGTCCTTTTGTTGTTTAGATGGAAAAAAACAACAATGGAAGCATGGTGACTATTTTGAGCAAAGTTCGGGAGTGGGGGGTGTCAGAAGTCTTAGGTTTTGTTCCTGACTACGACTTGAACTCAGGCATATCATTTAATCTTTTTGTGCCTCAGCTAACTCATCTATACAAATACTGTACACTTCCATAGCACAGGTCACCCGAATCTCTAAAAAGTATTTACAGACAACAAAACTGTAGCAGCTATCCTGCCAAATCAGTGACTGAGTCAAAAGCCCTGAAACATATTCCTGACTCTCAGTCCTCATTCTAGCCTCTAGACAGAATTTGCTGTCTCTGTCACAAAACAGGAATACTACTTGTTATTTGTAAAGCACTTCAAGATCCTCACAGGAAAAGGCACAAAAGAAGTGTTAAAGTATGATATTGTGCTGGATCCAACTTTTGTCTCTCTTAACACTATTGTAATTATTCTGTAAGTTTTTTTTCCCCCAAGAAGACATAATTAATGTATATTCAGAGGGACGACTTCATATTTTCATGAAAACTCTTAGGGGGAATTTGTTTTGAAATTCATTTAAATGAAGCATTTTGGAATGCTTCAATGCCCTACAAAATGTACACATGGTGACTTTGAACAAAGAGCTGTCTGCGGCACACAAGATATTCTAGAGCCTTCTGAAGAAACAGTTAGCTTTGGATGATGAAATCACTGGGTAAGTCTGGTTTTGGGGGTTTTGTTGTTCAAACGCTTGAGAAATACTGAATATTGTTTTCTCTTATGAGGACTTCTGGCTTAATTAAATACTAATGGCCTCTTGAGGACAGCAGCCACTGTTACAGACATCTGGGACAACCCTAGCAAAACATAATGATGTCTCACTGCTGCTCTTTTTATGAATTAAATGGACCTTTGAACAGATCACTTCAGGGAGAGGGAGAGGGAGAGGGAGAGGGAGTGGAACACTATGTGGAATAGTGTTCAGTTATACCCTGTGCACAGATCGCTTAATTTGCAATTAAAGGGATACTGTCCAGTTTATTGCTGTTTTTTCCACTCTTCCTACATCTCCCTCTGGTCCCTTTGCACTGCTCAGGCACTACCCTTCTATGAGTTTTTTTGCTCTTGTCTTTGTGCCTTCTCTTATAGTGTCCCCTAAGCTTGGAACTGTCTCCTTGATTTTGCATGCCACTAAAACACCCTTTCTTCTTTCAATCTTCCTTAAAAGCACTGCTTCTGGAAGACCTTCAAACCATAACCCAAAAACAAACTTTAAACCAGCTTAAAAGGAAAACAGACTAAGCTTAACTTTCTGGTACTTATACACTAGCACAAGGCAGCAAAGTTAGTGTTGCAACACTGCAGAGGAAAGTATATTGATTAAGCAAACTTTCCACTGGAATTTTAAAATGATGTAATGGAAAACCTTTTATTTGCTTTGGTTTTGTAAGACTCTCAGGCTTTTACAAAAGCTTCATTAGGGCCAAATATAACCTGACGGTGTCTCTTTAAAAATAGCCTTAGTTATGAACAGACAACTGGAAGAAGAGAAGCCAGTCCATTTCCTAATCTAGCACTTCAATAAGTTTTAGACAGAGGACAAAAACAAAAGAATTATATTTTAGGCCTACTAGACAGCACATAGAAATTAACAGAAATAAGGACATTAACCAGATTGGATTGTTTGATCAGACCACTGAAATTTCTCTTTCAATAGCAGAATGGATCTGACTTGGACACAATCAATAAGCTCTGAAGAATGGATCTGCTGTGGTGAATGGATCTGCTACCACCATTAGTCAACATAAGCATAGATTATTTAGCTGAAAAGCCAAGAAAGCAATATATTTATTTGTTTCCGGTTTCCTATTTACTGGGCTTTAAACACAGCAACAGAGGAGAGAAAAATCTATAGCAAAAAAGCATCTGTAAAACACAATAGCTGCTGGGGGTGTAGTATCCTTTAGTTTTCTGTTTATTTTTTAATAAACTAAGTTAATTGAAGTTGACAGTTTTTCTTTAAAACTGTCAAATTCTTGAAAATTAACAGCAAAATCCTGTCTCATTATACCAAAGCCTCATTCTGTGAAGATCATCTTTGATTTGGCAGCAAAGTGTACAATTTTCTATACTAAAATTATGGCCCAAGTGCTGTTATGAAAAGAAAATGCTGCATTTGGAGGAGTTTTGGGGGCTTAGATAAATACAGATTATACAAATGTGATACATTTCTGGCACAAAGATTAAGTCATTACATTTACCAATTTTAGGCCAAAATGATCACTGCCATCATCATGGCTAAGAATCAGTATCCCTTTAGGACACTTCAAGACACAAATCAAGTCTTTGGGGTTGTCTTCACTAGAGCCGGAAGATCGATCTTACGGCGATCGATTTATCGTGTCTCATCAAGACACGATAAATCGATCGCCAGCGGCGCCTCGGTCAACTCCATAACTCCAGCTCGCCAAAAGGTGCAAGCTGGAGTCGACGGGGGAGCGTGCCGCTGCCCGCTGCCGTGAGGACAGCAGGTAAGTCAGCTGTATATACATTGATTTCAGCCACGTTATTAACGTAGCTGAAATTGCGTATCTACAGTCGATCCCCCGCGCTAGTGAAAACCAGCCCTAAATCCAGTGTTTCACTAGTTTTTCAGTGAAAGGACGAGGATGACTAGATAAGAGTTCAGCAGAATGTGGTTAATTCCGGGTAGCATACAGTGAAACTGGCTGTACAAATGTCTGTTGATTCATTAATAAAAATTAGACACCTCATGTGTTGTATGCTCATTTTTCAGCTCTTGAGATCGAAGACAAAAAGTTAGTTACACACTACTTTAACCGTGCACTGACCTGTCGCATACTATTCACTGATTATTATTTTGTGTATCTAATTATGCAGCTTTTAATCCAGGTCACTCCAATTGCCTGCTCCATCCTAGCCACTTTAAATAAAATCTGGAGATCCCAGCTCTTCACTGCAACATCTTGAATATTCTGATACTGACATAACTGGCCAACAGACACTCAACTATGTTGATTTACACCAGGTGATGATTTGAACCAGTTTCTCCATTTTGGAGAGAACTAGGCTATCCTACCTCCTCTGTATAGCACCTGCCTTCATGCTGCATGTACTTGGTTTAAATAATGAGTCACCTGCGTTCACACTCTCTCTCTCGCTCTCTAAGAGGCCAGTTAGAATAGTGAGAAAGAGGCATCAATGAATAATTTCTGTGTGTCAATGACAGATACAAATATCCTTCTAAAGCAGGGTGGGCAAACTTTTTGTCCTGAGAGTCACACTGAGGTCACAAAATTGTATGGAGGGCTGGGTAGGAAAGGCTTTGCCTCCCCATACAGCCTGGCACCACCTCCATCCGATCCCCTTCCACTTCCTACCCCCATCAGATTCCCTAAAGGTCAGGGGACAAAGAGCTCCCTGCTCTTTGTCCCCTGACCTTCCCCCTCCTGAGACCTCCCACCTAACTGCCCTCCCAGGACCTCACCCCCAACTCAACCCCCCCGCTCCTTGTCCCCTGACTGCCCCCTCCCCTAGCCATCCCACCCCCCATCCAACCACTCCCCTGCTCCTTGTCCCCTGACCGCCCCCTCCAGAGATCTCCCATGCCTAAATTCCCCCCCTGGATCCCACCCCCTACGCAATCCCTCCCTGTCCCCTGACTGCTCCGAACCCTATCCACTCCCCTGCCCACTGGCAGACCCGCCCCCCACCCTATCCAACCCTCATTCCCTGCCCTCCTGACTTCCCCCCGTGAACCTCTGGCCCATCCAACACCCCTCCCCCGCAACTCCTTGCCCCTTATCCAACACCCTAGCCCAGACCCCTTACCATGCTGCTCAGAGCAGCAGCCCCGATAGGGCTAGAGACCCTGTCGTGCAGCCCTGACCCCCAGAGTGGTGCCCACGCGATGGAGTGGCTCTGGGGGAGGAGAGAAGGCTGGGGAGGGGCAGCTTCCCAGCTGGGAGCTCAGGAGCTGGGCCGGAGGTTCCCGCGGGCTGTAGTTTGCCCACTCCTGTTCTAGACATATGCAGTCTCTGTCATGCAAAAATCCGATTCAAACCTAGTTAAACATGGTTGAGTATGTGAAAGTAGAATCAAATAAATGTAGAGATAAGTCTAAAAATCTTGTTAGCTGACCTTTCAGACTTAATTTACATCAGTGAGTGAAGGAAAACAAGTCAGATCTGCTTGTTATACTTAATTCTAAAGGTCTTACTTTTGTAAGTCGACCCTTTATCTTTTATAACAACCTTCACGGCTGAGTCTACGTAAGTGGGTGAAGCTTTCTACAACTTTATCTTCCCATATAATACACACAGGTTCTGCAGTAATATTAGGATTAACTAATTTTTTCTTGATTTATTAGTTCTAGTTCTCTTCTACTTGCCCTAGAAAGGGAGACAAAGGATCGAGTTTTGATTTGTAACCTGAGTTATACTGAAGGGACCTAAATTCTGGGTTGAAATCACTTTATCTGGAAAAAAAAACAACCCCTCAATGTCACTTAAATAATTTCTTTACAACTAGATTGGCTTTGTTCAGGATATTTCATGTTAGAAATTTAGTTTAAGATAGCATTAATGCATACTGTAAGTTTACCAGTTATGTATTTTACTTCAATATGGATGGACAATATGCACGAACTGCTGTGTAAATAAGAAGAGACAGAACTTTTCAAATGCCTCTTATTTACTTAATAGTTTAAAGGGCCAGATCAGCTCATTGAAGGTATCAAACCTGGGCAATAAACCGACCAAAAATTGAATGAGAAAAGTATAAGTGCTCCCAATAACGTTGTCTGCTGCTAATCATAACAAAGAGAATAATTTGTTGCCCACTTAAGATTAAAATGGAATGGATCTTAAACCCCCAACTAAAGTGCAGTATAGAGAGTGATGCTACAATAAACATACAGAGATTGGAAAATGTATGAACACATGAATAAATAGTTTTATGTTACTGCAAGGTTCTACATTTATTAAATATGAATAATTTTAAGTTACATGAAAGGCACTAGACAAGCCTAAAATACACAGACTATAAAGTAGGTTAAATAAGTGCAAATGATAAAAATGAAAAATATATTCTCCTCCAAAACATGTTAAAGGAAAGCACAGAGATATAAAGAAAAAAACTAAAAGTACTGTGGTCGCATATAGCAGTGGTTCCCACCCACTAATATGCAGTAGCAGTACCACTACTTCAAACATGTTTGAAAATTTCTCTAGAGCAGGGGTAAGCAACATATGGCATGGGTGCCGAAGATAGCATGTGAGCTGATTTTCAGTGGCACTCACACTGCCTGGGTCCTGGCCACCAATTTGGGGGGCTCTGCATTTTAATTTAATTTTAAATGAAGTTTCTTAAACATTTTAACAACTTTATTTACTTTACATACAACAATAGTTAAGTTATACATTATAAACTTATAAAAAGAGACCTTCTAAAAACGTTAACATGTATTACTGGCATGCGAAACCTTAAATCAGAGTGAATAAATGAAGACTCGGCACACCACTTCTGAAAGGTTGCTGACCCCTGCTCTAGAGTCCCCTTTTCTCCATCTTGACATTTCTTTGTATTAGGACTCAGTGTGTTGCTGTCACCCACCTTTGACTGAATTACTGATCTTAAATCTACTCAAAGCCTGTGTCATGTAATTGTAAAAGCACCTCAAGCTCCAATGAGGATTAGAATGCACTCGAATGAGAGATGATGGGCATTACCTGATATAACTAAGAGATGGTATAACTGGAACAGTTAGCCAAGACCTAAGTCAGGCTTCAAAGATACCCTAAATGCCTATGCCTCTCTAAAGACATGTACTTTCACTTAACAAAAAAAAAATAAAAAAACATCAGCTGGCCTCCAACAATTTTGCTAAGTAGTTTAACAGGCAATTTTGGCCTGTAAAACTAATTAGCAAAATTGTTTGAGGCCAACAGAGCTTAGAAAGTTCTTCAGCTACAAGTGAGTGAGACTCTTTTGCAAGATAAAAATATATGGAGATGTATGAAACACCGCTGATAGTGATTGCAATAACCAAAAAGGAACTAAATCACAGAAAGCAGCAGCTTATAAATATTAAATTTATAAAAAAATGAAATCTTTTCCAAAGGTAATTCCCAATATGTCTATTGTTTGAGGTTGCAACAAGAGATTAACTTTAATTATTCTCAGAGTAAGAAACTCTACTGGTGCCTTTCTAGCTTATCAACTGTCTTGCACAAGAACATATATCAGGCTGTTTTTTTTTTCTCACCCTCCAAAATGTCTTCATAAAGTGCATGTACTCCTTCAGGCACAATTACCGCCAAGGCAGTTCCGCAGAGGAGCCCAGCGCCTAGAACTGTCACCAGCTTTAACCTTTCCTGCAAGCAAGCATAAAACAAGTAACACTTGTTAGTAATGAACAAAAATAACTTTCCTATCCCCCCAACAAAAAACAGGAACTTTAACATTTGGGATCAATATTTTTGCTCAAGAGTGTTGAAAAGACCAGTAGCATGAGAAATTATAGCTCCTGAATCACAGATCAAGATAGGATGGATGCAATCCATGTTTCCCTTGCAATGTGTTAGGGCTTCATTATACTTACAGCTTTATATCGGTTTCGGTTATACCTGCCGTCGTATACAGCTATAGGGATAGCACTATAGCGTGTCCACATTTGCGGCACTTGCAGCGGCACGGAGAGTGTTGCATTATGGGCAGCCATCCCAGCATTCAGCTGGGTGCAACATGCTTTTCAAACGAGGGGGGTGAGGAGGAGCGTGTTGTGTGTATGCGGACGGAGAGAGTGAGTGGAATTTTGGCGTGTTAAGTGTGTGTCATCACAGTGTCTTCAAAATGCAGAACCTGCTACTCTTCTCTTTCACACTGGCTCACTCGGTAAACATTGGCATTGCTGATTTGCTGAGTTACAGCTAAGCTCTAAGTACTTCTGCATTCCTCCAGCCGAGTTCAAAACAAAGGGAACAGAGACTTAACTGGCTTAAACGGCTTAGGGGCGTCTCCAGAGATCACTCAAAGCGATGTTTTGTTAATACCCCTTTACACTGTGCTAAAACAGAGCACCCAATACACTACAGCTGTTAATTCTCTGGAAAGGAGGATTATCAGGACCAGTATAACTATGGACTTATAGGCCATGATTACACTGGCACTTTATAGCGCTATAAAGCCCCTACGAGCGCTATAACCTACTCTCCGTCCACACTGGAAAGGCACTAATAGCGCTATAACCGCGGAGTTATAGCGCTATTATAAATCCACCTCCTCATGGGGAATAAGGGCTGTAGCGCACCTGCTGTAGCGCTACAGGAAGAATGTGGACACCCACTGCGTATTAATTGGCCTCCAGCCTGTCCCATAATTCCCGTTCGAGCCACTCTGGTCATCACTTGCAAACTCTTTTGTCCTGTCCTCAGGTGACCACACGTCAGACCCGCCCTTTAAAGTTCCAGGGAAATTTGAAAATCCCCTTCCTGTTTGCTCCAGCCAAGCGTGGCGTGCTCTCAGGGAACCCTTGCAAGTGATCATTCTCATTGATCAGATTGATTGCGTGGCATGGTCTCAGGGAATCCTTGCAGGTGATCATTCAGATTGATCATCATGACTCCACGTGCCATGCCTCCTCGCAATAGGCGATCCCCAGCATGGAGCAATAGTGAGGTGCTGGACCTCATCAGCTGCTGGGGGGAAGAGGCTGTTCAGTCTCAGCTGCGGTCTAGCCGCAGGAATTTTGACACCTATGGGCAGATATCACGGGCCTTGGCAGAAAGAGGCCATGAGCGGGACACTCTGCAGTGCCGTGTTAAGGTAAAGGAGCTTAGGAATGCGTATCGCAAAGCCCGCGAGGCAAACGGCCGCTCCGGGGCAGCCCCGGTGACTTGCAGATTTTATAAGGAGCTGCACGCGATACTTCGTGGTGATCCCACGGTCACTCCATCGACCACCACGGACACTTCCCAGCCCACCAGTGAAGGGGGGGGTGAGGAGGAGGACGAAGAGCAGGAGGATGAAGAAGAGGAGGAGGATGAGGACGAGGCAGCAGCGATCCAGGGCACGGAGGAGTCCCTGGACGCATGCAGCCAGGAGCTCTTCTCAACCCAGGAGGGCAGCCAGCCACAGCGTCCGGCGGTTGCAGGGGCCAGCTCAGCAGCGGATTGCGGAGGTAAAGCTGCTTTTCTATGGGGAAGGCAGGCAGCTTGGGGTGGAAGGGGATGCTTGCATGCTTGCCTACATGTGGAATAGTGCATTGATGTAGTCTATCACCTCGCGGTAGTCATCATCAATAATCTCTTCAAAGGTCTCAATAAGAGCACTTGCAATGCGCCTGCGCAGGTTTCCCGGGAGAGCCAGCGTGGTCCCCGTCCCGGTCACGGTCACTAGTCCCTGCCACTGTGCTACAATGGGTGGGGGGAGCATTGCTGCACATAGGCACGCTGCATATGGCCCTGGGCGGAAGCCGCATCTTAATAAAATCCCTTCCCTTTGCTCCTCAGTGACTCGAAGCAACGAGATATCTTCCAGGACAAACACCTACGGAGAATGTTGGAACAGTGTTCAGAGTAGGGCTCCTGCCACTTCCCGGCACTCCACACACACCCCCACCCCCGCCACAGCTTTTCAGGGCAGGGAAGAAATCCTTCCCCCTGCCTGCTGCTCACACTGTGGCTCCTGCAACGTACCGGCACTCCCCACCCCCTCCCCCGCCACAGCTTCTCAGGGCAGGGAAAAAATCATTTCCCTTGCCTCTGGAGTCCACTCACCATGGCAGGGGCTCCGTTGCTGTATCTGTGCTGTCTGCGGGACAGGCAAACGGGGAATGCGGGGGAATGATAGGCATGTCTGCTCTTTACAAGGGAACCACTGTGCAATGTATCTTTTTATTTTAGAAGGGTCGTCCTTCATCCCTTCGCCATCGCTCTTATCAACAGCTGAGAGGCTCAGGCGACTGAGGAAGCGGCCACGAAGGAGCAAAGAGGATCTTGTACAGCAAGTAATGCAACAGGCTGTAACGGAGAATCGAGTTGCACAGAGGTGGAGGGAGAATGAGAGCAAGTTGAGGGAGAAGGCGCGGAAGGAGAACGCGATTCACCGCCGGAAAAGCACCGACAAGCTGCTCTCATTACTGCAGCTTCAATTGCCGACTATGCAGCGGCTTGTCACCCTTCAGGAGGAGAAGCTCCGCACCCACCACCCCAATTATCGTTTGCCCCAACTCCCTTCCCCTTCTTTGCCTCTGTACCCTCCAGGCCACTATCATCAGCCAAATGGTTATCACCATCCACAGCTGCCTCCAACCCCTCTGTCTTCACCGGACAACCCCCAGACCCCAGACCATTATCCACTGCAGTCTACCCCTAATAACATGCCTTACTGCCCTCCGCAAATGGGGTTTGGGGGACATGGCCACTGTGAGGGCACTGGAGACTCAGAGACCCGGACATACTCCGATCTCTGACTGACCCCACGACACCCCCATTGCACCTCCCCTGCCTTCCCCCTCACATGCATCACAATATTTTCTTTCAGCAACCGAAGTACCTGTTCAATAAATGAATTGTCTTCTTAATAAATGGGTTTTTTTTATTAAGTGTACATACATTATTACAGGCTACAGAAAAGCAAATGCCTGTTCCTGTTAAAAGAATGCTCCCTCCCTCCCTCCCTCCATCTGCACCTCACTTTAGAACTGGCTTTCAGCCTCAAAATGCTCCCTCAAGGCTTCCCTGATCCTAACAGCCTCGCGCTGGTCCCCTCCATGAACCCTGCTCTCTGGCTGGGCATATGTGGCCTCCAGGCGTTGAACCTCAGAGGACCATGCCTGAGTGAAGCCTTCGCCCTTCCGCTCACAAAGATTATGTAGGGCACAGCATGCGGAAATAACCGCGGAGATACTACCCTCGGCCAAATCTAGCCTCCCATAAAGACAACGCCAGCACGCCTTCAGACGCCCAAAAGCACACTCCACAGTCATTCGACAACGGCTAAGCCTGTAGTTGAACCTTTCCTGACTGCTGTCCAGGCTCCCTGTGTACGGTTTCATGAGCCAGGGCATTAAAGGGTAAGCAGGGTCACCAAGAATCACTATGGGCATTTCCACTTCCCCCACGGGGATCCTCTGGTCTGGGAAAAAAGTCCCGGCTTGCAGCTTCATGAACAGGCCGGTGTTGCGGAAGATGCGTGAGTCATGCACCTTTCCAGACCAGCCAGCGTTAATGTCAGTAAAACGCCCACGGTGATCCACAAGCGCCTGGAGAACCATGGAGAAGTACCCCTTTCGGTTAACGTACTCCTCAGCTAGGTGGGCGGGCGCCAGAATGGGTATATGGGTCCCATCTATCGCCCCACCACAGTTAGGGAAACCCATTTCTTCAAAGCCAGCCACGATGTCATGCACGTTATCCAGAGTCACGATTTTTCGTAGCAGGATGCGATTGATGGCCCTGCACACTTGCATCAGCACAACTCCAACGGTCGACTTTCCAACCCCAAACTGGTTGGCCACCGATCGGTAGCTGTCTGGGGTAGCCAGCTTCCAGATCGCGATAGCCACCCGCTTCTCCACCGGGAGGGCAGCTCTCAGTCTGGTGTCCTTGCGCCGCAGGGCAGGGGCGAGTTCAGCACACAGTCCCATGAAAGTGGCTTTTCTCATTTGAAAGTTTTGCAGCCACTGCTCGTCGTCCCAGACTTGCATGACGATGCGATCCCACCACTCTGTGCTCGTTTCCCGTGCCCAGAAGCGGCGTTCAACAGCCATGAGCATGTCCGTTAATGAGACAAGCAGCTTTGTGTCGAATGCATTCACCGCTTCGATCTCGTCTTCAGAATCATCACTGTCATCCTGCATGTCAAGGAATAACTCCACTGCACACAGAGATGTGCTGGCGACAGTCGTCAGCATGTCCCTCAGCAGTTCTGGATTCATTGCACCACTCGACAATGGAAGACGGAGCGTGCCTTGCTGAAACCCTTGAAAGATGGCGCCGGAGGTGGAAGGAAACACAGGGATTGCTGGGATATGCCAAAAAGCATCATGGGTAGTTCAAACAGGATATAGAATGCCCCGCAAGTGACGCCCCCCCTACCACAAGCCATTGCGCCAGATCAGGAAGAGGTGTACTGTGGGATACCTGCCCTAATGCGCTGCTCTTAATGCCGTATTAAGTGCCGCAAATGTGGCCATGCTATAGCGCTGGAGCAGCTCAGTGTGGACATACAATAGCGCTATTATTATTGCTGTATAAGGCGAGCGCTATAAGCAATAGCACTATAATTTTGTAAGTGTAACCATACCCATAGTCTCTACGTGCCTCACCAGTCTGGACGGGTAGGGAGTTATAGTGCTCCTGGGGGCTTTATAGCGCTATAAAGCCGCCAGGAGCGTTATAACCTCCTACCCGTCCACACTGGCGAGGCACGTAGAGTGCTATAAGTCCACAGTTATACTGGTTCTGGTAATCCTCCCTTCCCAAAGGATTAACAGCTATAGTGTATTAAGTGCCCCGTATTATCTCCAGTGTGAACGGGTATTAAGAAAACATTGCTTTGAGTGATCTCCGGAAATGCCCCTAAGCCAATTAAACCTCTGTTCCTTTTGTTTTGAACTCCACTGGAGGAATGTGGAAGTACGTTTTTAGAGCTTCTCTCTTAACTCGGCTAATCAGCAATGCAAATGTTTATGGAGTGAGCCTGTGTGACAGACAAGACTAGCAGACTCTGTATTTCAAAGGAAATTAGCTGACACACACTCAGCAGGACAAAAATCTATTCACTATCTCCATCCACATACACACAACACGTTCCCCGTCACTCCCCTCATTTGAGAAGCACGTTGCACCCAGCTGAATGCTGGGATAGCTGTCCATAAAGCACCACTCCCCATGCCACTACAAGTGCTGCAAATGTGGCCACGCTATACCACTGGCGGGTCTCAGTGTGGACACGCTATAGCGCTATCCCTATAGCTTTATACGAGGGCAGGTATAACCAAAACCGCTATAAAGCTATAAGTGTAACCAAGCCCACAGACTCACTTCTGAGCTTTTTCTGCATACACTGCCAAACACCATTTAACACACACTGCTTACTTTACGCTGGAGTAAACTTCCTTCATGCATTTCTGCTCAACAACTCAGTGCTTCATAAGATTTGTTACTCTGAATTACAGAGCAGGGTGGATAGAAGACCATGCTTTTTTAATAAAATTATAATTGGATTATTTTATTTAAATACATTTTTCTCTTTAAAAATAAACCTATTTAAAATTAAATTTGAAATTACGATAGCTGATATAAAGGCCAAATTTTACCATAATATATTAAAATAATTTAACAGAAATAAAGAAACATATTCAAGAAGTACATTTGTTGCTGAAATATTAAAGAAAAGTCAAACCACTGAACTGGTTGAAGTCACTGGATAAGAACCAATGTAAAAGAACTAAAAAAGGGCCACCATGGCTTAACAACTATGTAAAAGAAGCAGAGAGATAAAAACACATCTTTTAAAAAGTGGAAGTCAAATCCTAGTGGGGTATATAGAAAGGAGTACAAACACTGCCAAATTAAGTGTAAAAATGTAATAAGAAAAGCCCAAAAGGAATTTGAAGAACAGCTAGTCAAAACCTCAAAAGGTAATAACAAAATGTTTTTTAAGTATATCAGTAGCAGGAAGCCTGCTAAACAACCAGTGAGGCCACGGATGGTCCAGATACAAAAAGAACGCTTAAAGACGACAAAGTCATTGTGGAGAAACTAAATGAATTCTTTGCTTCAGTCTTAATGGCTGAGAACATCAGAGAGATTCCCAAACCTGAGCCATCTTTTGTAGGTGACAAATCTGAGGAATTGTCACAGATTAAAGAGTCGCTAGAGGAGGTTTTGGAATTAATTGATAAACTTAACAGTAACAAGTCACCGGGACCAGATGGCATTCTCCCAAGAGTTCTGAAAGAACTCAAATGTAAAATTGTGGAACCAGTAACTATGGTCCGTAACCCGTCCTTTGAATCATCTTCTGTACCCAATGACTGGAAGATAGCTAATGTAATGCCAATATTTAAAAAGGGCTCTGGACATGATCCCAGCAATTACAGACCAGTAAGTCTAATGTCAGTACCGGGCAAATCAGTTGTAACAATAATAAAGAATAAAATTGTCAGGCACATAGAAGAACATAAATTGTTGACAAAAGATAACATGGTTTCTGTAAAGGGAAATCATGTCTTACTAATCTATTAGAGTTCTTTGAAGGGCTCAACAAACATGTGGACAAGGGGGATCCAGTGGACACAGTGTACTTAGATTTTCAGAAAGCTTTTGACAACGTCCCTCACCAAAGGCTCTTACATAAATTACATTGTCATGGAATAAAAAGGAAGATCCTTTCATGGATTGAGAACTGGATAAAAAACAGGGAAGAAAGGGTAGGAATAAATAGTAAATTTTCAGAATGGAGAGGGGTAACTAGCGGTGTTCCCCAAGGGTCAGTCCTCGGACCAATCCTATTCAACTTATTCATAAATAATCTGGAGAAAGGGGTAAACAGTGAGGTGGCAAAGTTTGCAGATGATACTAAACTGCTCAAGACAGTAAAACCAAAACAGACTGTGAAGATCTTCAAATAGATGTCACAAACCTGTGACTGGGCAACAAAATGGCAAATGAAATTTAATGTGGATAAATGTAAAGTAATGCACATTGGAAAAAATAACTTCAACTATACATAAAATATGATAGCGGCTAATTTACTACAACTAATCAGAAAAAAGATCTTGGAGTCATCGTGAATAGTTCTTTGAAGACATCCACACAGTGTGCAGCAGCAGTCAAAAAAGCAAACAGGATGCTAGGAATCATTATAAAAGGGATAGAGAATAAGATGGAAAATATCTTATTGCTCTTATATAAATCCATGGTGCACCCACATCTTGAATACTGTGTACAGATCTGGTCTCCTCATCTCACAAAAGATTGCTGAACCTTTTCTAATGTTAATATAAGGGCAACTAAAATGATTAGCAATTTGGAACAGATCCCATATGAGAAGAGATTAAAGAGGTTAGGACTTTTCATCTTGGAAAAGAGGAGACTGAGGGGGGACATGATAGAGATATATAAAATCATGAGTGGTATGGAGAAAGTGAATAAGGAAAAGTTATTTACTTGTTCCCATAATATAAGAACTTAGTTAGTCCTCTTACTAAATTAAATTAATGGGAAGCAGGTTTAAAACAAATAAAAGGAAGTTATTCACACAGTGCACAGTCAACCTGTGGAACTCTTTGCCTGAGAAGGTTGTAAGGCTAGGACTATAACAGAGTTTAAAAAAGAACTGGATAAATTCATAGAGGTTAAGTCCACTAATGGCTATTAGCCAGGGTAAAAAGAAATGGTGTCCCTAGCCTCTGTTTGTCAGAGGGGGGAAAATAGATGGCCAGAGAGAGATCACTTGATCATCACCTGTTAGGTTCACTCACTCCAGGGCACCCGGCATTGGCCCCTGTCAGTAGACAGTATACTGGGTTGGACAGACCTTTAGTTTGACCCAATACGGCCATTTTTATGTTCACCTGGAACCAGTATTTTGAAGTGTTAAACCAACTTTTGACAGAATAGCCTCTTCTACAGGTATAGAGAGAGTATTTTCTTCATTTCAGCGTATTCAACTAGTTCAGTTCAATGGCTAATTCATTCAGTTTTAAGAACATAACTGGGAGTTGAAAAGCAAGAAAGCTTGTGAATATAAATAAGTTGCAAGAGCGTGAGATCTACTAGTTCTAAAATCTTGAAGAATGTGATGACCAGAAATAATCAGTTCAATTCACTAATTACAGATAATATAGTTTAACGAATCAGTTTTAAATACAAAACATTTTGATAAACTATTTATGTATTCATATTTACAGTAGTTTTATTTAATAAAAACAATTAACATACATTTAAAAGGCATAAAAACAGAATTCCAGTTTCCATTCAAATGCAGATTGACACAAATCACAAGTAAAAAATTAATCTACTAAAGAAGAAATGTAACATCCACTATTTTCTAATGTAATAAAAATATAAAAATTAAAAATCTGAATAAATGTATGTTAAGCTATATAATTGCTTAAATAAGTTTACAGAGATATACTGTATCCCCTGGTTAGCAAAAGAAAGGACCAAATTTAGTGTAAAGGTTATATTTAGTTGCAAACCAACATGTTTTAATGATTACCAACCAATGAGAATCAATCTTTCTTTAGGAAAATCATAAAAAATACAAATGCAAATCAAGATTAAAATTGATTATTTAAATCAAAATGTCCTGCTTGCTGATTTAAATCATGATTAAAAGAAGTGATTTATATTCATCTACCTGGTCAGAAATAATGGGTTAAAATTTGCCAATCATCATTTAGGATCCCATCCCTCCTAAAAGTGAGATCTATTAGACTACAGTACAGTTCCTCAAGATAGTGGTAACAGATTAATATATTACTATCCCTTCTCTAATTTCTATGGCTGATTTAGAAAAAGTTTGCTGTTTTTCATGTATGTCTGATAGATTCCAAAGTAGTACAAAAAGAGAGATTATAAAAGAGCAGGGAAAAAATTATCGACAAACTTTACAATATATGTTTTCATTCCAAAAACTGAATTTCATAACTTTATCTTCTTAAAGGTTAATAAACAGTTGGAATAGGAATGTGTATTGTCAGCTTCTCTAACGCACACAATTTTGACCAGGAAATGAAAATGAAAGATGTCCTCTTCTTTGATAAGTAAGGGTAGCTGAGAAGCAATGAAATGGGAAATACCTGCAGTAGAAAGAACTATTTTACTTGACAATGAAGATTACGCTGAACCTCAGCTGCCAGATCCATCGAGGTGAATACTGTTTAAACATGTATGAGTTTTGAAGAATGCCCACCAGCAGCCCCATTTTAACAGATTCAGGTTTATACTTTCAGAGCCATTCAAGCAAGACCATTTTTGAGGTATTCCCCTACAAACGGTAATCCTTATTTTTGTCTATTATAAAAATCCAATTTTTTGTCCTATGAAGCCAAAACCTACTTTGCAATGTTAAAACCAATAAATAATAATGTAGTATTAATACAGTGTACAACTTGTTAACCACTGCTCTTTAATGAGGCTAGATTATAGAAAGGGAGTTAAAAATTCCCTTTGAAACCTATTTTTTGAATTATGGTAGCACCTAGAAACCCAGATTAGGATCCCAACTGTAGTAGACCAAGGTGTCAAATACACATCTGGCCAGCAAGGTGTATTTATAAAGCCTGCAGGATATGTCCAGACTGTGCAGAAACTCAGCTTTCATTTAAAAAATGAAGAAAATGTCTACACTTCATGGCTTCAGAGATACACTCTAAGTTTAGAAAGTTAACTGATAAAGTGATATCTGCCTGAATCCACAACTTGAAACAACAATGTAGGGGAAAATCCTCTGTACTCTATTAATCTGGTGTGTCAGCTCTACACCCTAATAATGACATTTCAATGTCAGCATTAACTATTAATTGCTGATCATTTTAATAGATGGACTGGGGAAGAAGCAGGGATTAAAAGCCATGGTGGGGGCAACTGGAGGTTGCTATTGACAAAGAAACAGAGGAAAGAACAGAGAACACTCACAAAAACAAGGCAGAGGGAGAGCAAGAGAGGATGGAGGATAAGGAAGAAACAGAAATAAAACTCAGGAATAGCAGCGGGTCTAAAACATATTGCCTCAATGTATGATGAATGTAACAACAAGGCACTAAACAGCTAATAAATATGTTTAAGTACTACATGAAGGCCACATGCTCCCTTTGAACTCTGTGCAAATCTCCCATTGACAAGGACTTCCCATTCTGCTGTGAATTATTAGGAATATATAGCCCTGAATTTCTCTCTGCCCATTGATCATAGTTATATATGAGGATTTGCCCTCCTCATCTCCAAATGAGCTTTACACCTTGTGCTAACCACTGCACAAAGAGTAAAAACATGGTCCTAACACCAAAAAAATTCCAATCTAAATGACAGGAGATGCAACAAGTGAGCCAACCAGAAGGAATGGGGAAGGTAGACAAGGGAAATAGCTCTTACATAGCCCAGACACAGGCACAGCTAAATGGCTGACAGTTTTTTTTTTAAATAATATAAGACACCTCAGAGCTTATCAGCAACCTAGCTAGCAGCTTCCCCAGATATTGTGCTAAAGAGAAGTCCTGAGGACATATCTGAATGAGGACAGAGTAGTGCCTTTATGAACTAATTCAGAATGTATTCCATGCATGAGTGGCAGCATATTAAAACAAACCAACAAAAAAAGCCTAAACGTCTTCATGGGAGAAGTGGACACATGGATAACCAAGGCTGACCCTGACAGTAAACTGGACACCATACAGATCAAGAGAGGATAAATTAGGAGGTGTTAAATTGTGAAGGGTAAGACTAAGAATCAGAAGTTAATATCTGATGTAGCAGCGAAGAGGGAAATCAGTGCGTGATTTCAGAGAAGGGAGCCACATGAACAAAACAATGACCCAGGAAGATTAGCAGCTGCATTTTAAATACAGCTGAGGGGAGCAAAGTGGGTATCAGGAAAGCCAGAGGGAAGGTGGTTTCTATAGCCAAGGCAGAAGATGAAGAAGGCTTGGATGGAAGTTTTAGCAGCATGGGCAGAGAGAAAAGGGTAGGATTTTAGAGATTTTACAGAGGGAGATAAGGCAGGTTTTGAATGCTGCCTACATGTGCAGGTTTAGAGAGGATGGAGATGAAGATGACACCTAGGTTGTAGGACTGTTGCTGGTGAATGAACTAATATGCAATATAGCTTGTTCATGCATAGACGATACTGGTTCTCAACAACAGTGGTAACAGTAACAAAAACAAATGTATATAACTCAGATATGTAGTGAGTGCAGCGGCAGCCAAAAAAGCTAACAATGTCAGGAACTATTAGGAAAGGAATAGATAATAAGACAGTAAATATCATAATGCCTCTATACACATCCATGGTAAGCCCATATCTTAAAATTCTGACAAACATAGCTACATCGCCTCCTCAGGAGGTAATGACATAGCTATGCCAACCCAAGCCCTCATGAGGACGCATGGCTAGTTCAACAGCAGCTTCAGGGGACCCACTTTCCATCATTGGGGTTGGTGAATTACCTACAACAACAGAAAAAATCTTTCCATTGCTGTAGGAAGAGTCTATACCAGGGATTGGCAACCTTTGGGGGCTGCAATCGGCTGAACCAGCAGACGAGGAAGGTAAACAAACCTGCCTGGCCTGCCAGGGGTCTTATCCTGGTGGGCTGCATGCCAAAGGTTGCCGATCCCTGGTCCACACTATGGTACTATAGTGGGAGAACTATAGCACCAGTAGAGGGGACATGGCCTAATTGACTTAAACTAAACTCAAATAAGATGGGTGTAAAATGAAATAATGTACACACAGCCTTTGCATAAGTTCATCTAAATCAGTTTTTTTTTTTAAACATACCTTAAGCTAAACTAGTGCAACTTTCCATATAGACAAGCCTCAGGATTTAATATTATGACAACTAGAGTGTTGTCTACATGGTTAAATTTTTAACAAGATTACGTTGATTTAAGTGTGCTTAGACACTATGGTGATGAGAGCCAATATCAGATACTGTACAGAAAGAACTGTTTGAGCGTTAAACCCTAACATAATCCAATATGAAATACACCAGTCCAAAACCTGCACAGAACAAGAGAACTATAAAATCCACAGTTTTCTTGCACAGTCACAAGAGTGTCTTCATGTCAGCCAAGTTAAAAAGAATTTTTGTCTAAGCTGACTTGTCCTTATTTGAAAATTAATTAGGTAAACAGATTTTCAAGTTAGGAAAACAATTCACTAAGTCATCCCTGAAACAAACTGCTTCACAGAAAATCTGTAGTTATACAGACTTTGCAACCGTCTTTCGAGACTGTCTGAACCCAGATCTTACAACATTCTAAGCAAAGGTAATGTCACCCCTAAACTAATCCAGTGTAGAATCCCAGGATTACAGTCTGGAATTAAACCTTGAATAAAGGTAAATAAACTCACTATTTTTGCACACCAGGTTAGTGCATATTCCAGAAAAGCCAACTTCTTGTAAGAAGCAAAGCAAGAAAAACAGGAAACGGATTTACTAGTTAAACCATTATTGCTAATGCATAAGGTGCTACTTGCTAATGAGACTATGAGCTGGCCATAATTCCCACTGAGACATTTTCTCAACAAACTTTCAATATCCCATTCACTTCTAAACGCCTCTTTTCATTTACTCATTCCATTATTACAAACACAAACAAAGAAGTGTAATGCCACTGACATACATCATATATAAAGGTAAAAGGGAACGCGGAGCAAAGCATTAAACATTTAATTACAAGAAGAAATCTATTAGTGCCTAAAGTGTGTTTTGTTTAATAAAAGAAGTTTCACCCCCTCCTCCAGAAGATACTCCTTCATCTTAATGTCTCTATGACAGTCTTCATTCATGTAAACCCCCACATCAACACTGTGGCCTTAATGTGCCTAATCAAAGATTAGACTCCTAACATTATATTATACTTATATGATACTCTTTGTGGCAGGAACTTTTATTGTCTGTAAAACACAATGGGGGCCCCCACCTAACTGGGGGTTCTGGGTGCTACTTCAATATGAATCTAATTATTTGGGGGACTGGGAGAGGTGGGGTCACTGTTGAACAATGGGGAACTGGAAGATATGAAGTTCAACTCACAAGGAGTGAGAGAACAGTGAGTTAAGTCACCCCATTTCCCTCAAATACTGCAGTGATGTGGACCACGTAAGTATCCAAATAGACAACAAAATGCTCAGAAGATTTTTGTGAGCTCTACAAGTAATCACACCCAATTTTATTTGGGGACAGAGAGATAACCATGATGAAGGTTTTGGAATATTATTGTGGAAAATTAAACAGGGAAACATTGAGTGTTGTAGAGAATGTCTCTTATTATTTGTATTAGTGTTTTTAGAAGCCTCAGCCCAGACACTGTGCAGCCATAGTACAATAAACAGTCACTGCCTTCAAGAATTTATAATCTAAAACCATTTTGAAAAAGAAACATCAAGCTTCTGCCCCCTCCTTCCTACTGATGCAGAATCTTTGTTCTATTTTGGCAATGAGAAGTGCAGATCTGCAGTTCTGAATTGTACGATTCATTTTAAAGCAATTTTTATAAAACATTTTACACTCATCACAGATTCTGTGCGGTGGAATGAGATTTAATATTTCACTTTTCTTTTTTTGAAATCTCCCTAATTTACAGGGTCACTGGTAACAAGATGGCAGTAGCCCCAAGGGGACAAGCTAGACTATTTGATGGGTGTCCGTCCCTCTCATTCCCAAGATTCTTGCATGACCAGGAATGAATAGCCTGGTGGAACCTGCTTACCTCTGAAAAATTAACTGCCAAGGGGATAATCCCCGCCACATAACAGCCAACCAGCATAGCCAGAGACAGCAGACTGATGGAGATGAAATCATCCATGTTGTTGCTTTTTGTCCACTCACTTAAAGTGAAATTCAACTTTTCCAGCTTTTAGTACATGTAGTTTTTCAACTTGTGGAAATGTTGCGGCTCCAGCAGAGTCATGAAGGTCAAAGGCGCTGCTTCCCCGGTGGTGCCACAAACTCCCTCCCTCCCCCAAGAGCTCAGTGTGTGAGAGACACCCCGCTTTCCTGGCCCTGATCCCGGGATCTGTCAACAGCAGCTGGGATCCCACGATTGTCTCCCCTCGCCGCCTCCCCTGTCAAGTGCCACAGGGGGTTAGCTCACCCCCGAGGGAGCGGAAAGGCCCTTTCTCTCCCACAGCCTGGTGGCAGGGGGCACCTCTTCGCCCGGGTGAGAGAAGGACCCACCCCGCTCACAGACAATACCAGCCCCGGGTGCAACAGAAAGGCGGCTCGCCCCGAGACACAGGGCTGGTCAGCAGCTCCCTGGAGGGAGCCTGGCCCTTCCTACCGGCCCCCGGGAGACGCCGGCAGCGCCTGCGCCTTTCCCTGCGGGCCCCGGTCTCATGGGACTGGGGGTGGGAGCGGTTCAGCAGGGAGCTCAGACCCTCAGGCTTCAAGCTCCCCTTTGCGCCCGGCGTCCCCCGCGGCTGCCATGGAGGCCAAGTGGCAGCTCCGTCGTCAGACACTTCCCCTTCCCGCGAGCAGCTTCCGGGTTAACCGCCTGAGGCTCCTCGCGGAGGGAGCAGGGATGGAACGGAGCGGATTTCTCGCGTGACTCACTGTCTGTCGCCACTTTCCGCCCGATTTCAAGATGGCGGACGAATAATCACTACGGGACCATCTTAGACGGGGCGAGAAGCACAAAGCCTCTGATAGGGCAGAGTGCCCCTATCAAAGATGACTGCTACAGTCTCATAGAACGGCGCCATTATGCCCCTCTCAACCTACGCAGCGCCGGTGAACGCTCCGGCCATGTGATAGTCTCGCGGGAGTTTCTCTATAGCCTTGGCGGCGTTCTGGTCTGGTTCCGTGATGTCTATGGTAGGGAGCTAGGGGCTGGTTGGCGGTTGGTGGAGTATTTCCGGTTAGCGCGAGGGATCGCGGGTGACCGTTGGGAACTGTTAGTTCGGGACCGTCACAGTCAGCGGGGCTGTGGAGAACGAGTCGCCATGGTGAGGCGGGGGGCGGGGAGGAACCAGGTCGGTCGGGCCGCGCCGTAGTGACGGCGGGAACGGGTCTGCTGAGGGCGACGTAGCGCTGCGGCCTGGCGGAGTCCCCAGCCGCGTGTCTCCTCCCGCCCCCTGCTCCAGCGCTGGGGACCGAGCGGGGCACAGACCCCGCCCCTTCCCTACCGCACGAGCTCCGCGGGGACTGGCTCGCGCGGGGCAGGATCACGGGGACCCTCACGCGGGGGTAGGGGGCCGCGATTATTTCCCATCCGCGGTGGTCGAGGGGCCCTGAATCCCCCCGTCCTCCCCGGCATCTCGAGCCCTCGTCTGCTCCTTGCGCTGGGAGGGGCGAAGGCCCGTGCGGGGCCCGTGCTTATCCGCGCGGGTAGATTCCTTCCCCACAGCACGTGCCTGCCCAGGGACAGGGGGTTTGTCGGGGGGGTGGGGGTGACCGAACTGCACGCTCCGTGACTGGGGGGGTTGGGTGGGGGGGGGTGGGGGTGACCGAACTGCACGCTCCGTGACTGGGCTCCTGGCCTTGTGTGGTTCTCTCTGCTCCACACCTGAGACCTAGGCGGGTTTCTTCGCGATGCGTTTTCAGCTTGTTTGTACAGTCCACCAGACTTTCTAGATCTGTTCAGGCTGGAAGAGTCTGTGATGGCAGGAGAACTAGTGTAAATGAAATCCCCAAAGGGAGGGAAAGGCCTGTATACAGCATAGGCGGGGAGAGTCAAGTCTAATTTTTAGAAAATCCTTTGCAGGTCACTTTTTAATCAATAAAAACTCGTATTCAGAGAGCTGCTTCCTTTAATTTATAGAACATAATGCCATTAAACAGTTAATTTTTTGATTCACATGTTTCCTTCTAGCACTTGGGACCTAGAGCCCTCTTTATATGTTAGGGAAAGAAAGTGAAATTGAAATATATTGCTTCACTGGTTAAACTGAGTGAAATGCAAAAAGAACTGATAATCCTAGTGCTTTGTTACTTTGAAAGTGAACTACTGTGAAGGAAGCCTACTGATCAGTGCTTTGATAGCTGGCCTGTGAGGAAGAAATATTTGAAGCACTTCTGTAAGAGCTAATGCTGTAATGACATTCTTTTAAGTGAAGTTCTTGAGCCAATTCAAGCAAACCACTACTTCTGGCTGGCAGTAGGAGTAACTTAAAACCCTAAAAATATCTGCTACATACCAACCGAATTCACTTGACTGTACTTATATCAGTGCCCTGGCCCTGCCCTCTTTCCATCCCCTGCTTCCCAGAAGTCCACTGTTCACTGTATATTCAGCATTTTAGTCATGTTGCTGAGAGCTAATCTACAGTTGGTAGAAGCCTTTTTGTATGGGTACTGAGTCGATGCTGAGGTCTGAGCTTTAGTACTTTGACTTTGTGGGCTATGTTACACATCTGTTGCTTGGTAATGTCTACAGGTGATAATTAAAGCCATTTTAATGAACCTGACAGGAACATAGTAGGACTTGCTATAACAGATCAGATGAAAGTTCCATCTTGTCCAGTACTGTGTCTGAAAGTGGACAATTATCAGGTGCTTTGGAGAAAGGTGCAAGGAGCTAGAAAGTTCTAGAAATTAAAATACATCCATGCTTGAACAGCTAACTGCAGACTATAATTGTGGAACTTTGTGTTCCCTTGTAACTGATGGTGAATACTCAATCTCATGTTTCATGTGCTGGCCTTTAACCTTGAGATTTTCAGTGTTAGTAAAATGAAAGTTTGATTCCACCCTGGTTTTCCATCATTTAGGAAATTAAAACAAAACCAGTAACTGTCAGCATTTACAATGGCATAAGCACATCAATATAATCACCAATATAGTAGTTTAAAAAAAAATTTTTTTTTTTTTGTTATGTGGTGTTGTATTTACAATGGAACAGCCTGGGCCTTGCATACTATTTCTTGAATGCAGTCAGTGTATTTGTGAAATAATACAAGAGTGTTATTCAAGAGGGAAGCACATGTGTGCATTGACAAATCTCAGGCTTTTGAAAGAAAAAATTGCTGGCCCAAACAGTGCTACAAGGCAGCCCTCTTTTCAGTTTCTAGTTCATAGGATAATGTGACATTTGTTTTCTGTACTGCAGGCCTCTTAGGATTTTTCAGAAAGAAATGCAAAGTGATTTTAAGACTCTTACTCTGATTCTCCTTTACACAGTAAGATTTATAAGTATATAAGATCTGACTACAAGAAATGCAGATGAATGTGTCCAATGGGTTGGTCTTCTAAACTTCAGTTTAAAGCCCACAAAGACTAATGTGTATTTCTAAGTCTGAGTCACTGTCTTGTTTTTGTGCAGTCTCACACAATTTTGCTTGTTCAGCCTACCAAGAGGCCAGAAGGGAGAACATATGCTGACTATGAATCGGTGAATGAGTGCATGGAAGGTAAGTATTGCTGTCTCTGGGATGAAGATGCGATCTGTTCTTGTTAAGGCCAGTTTAGTTTGATTATTTTTTCCAGACTTTCACCTGTTGAGAGAATCCATTCTAAACATGTTTCCTTAAATTGAAAAGGTATAAAAATAACATAGCAAAAAGGTGCCCTGTTGGTGTAACAGTTTGCTGCAAGACTCAAGTGCACATAGGGGCATAAGAGTTATTTCAGAAAGACTCCTTGTTACTTCATAAATCTTCCTGTATTTATTCAGAGTCCTCTTCTGACTTTACTAAGGCCCTGAAACAGCAATAAGATGTGCACTGTGCAAGTGGTCTGCCTGTGTGCATCTCATTGCAGGATCAGATCACAATTCTCTAACTACTAATCCCTATAGAGCAAATACTGCTATGAGTGGTAATCTACCTCCCCTTGTTCTGCACATAATCAATATTAATAGCAAACTCTGCTACTAGGAATGTATGAGCCAGAAAGAAAACAGTGTGACTTTCAGATGCACACTACTTTGCAGGCTAGATGCAAGAAAATGTTTTCATTTGTAAATTGGGCTGATTTTGTATAGATTCACTGGTGGCCTCGTCATCAGAGGTGCTAAGCATACTCATCTCTCATTCTAGTCAATAGAATGAGTGTTCAGCACTTCAGGATGAGGGTCTGAGAGATAGAGAATCTCACTGTTCAGATTGCATAACCACACTTGAAGCAAGTTGGGTGTTTAATTTAGCATTACACTTTAGCACAATGTAAAGGAGAGTGGACTGTGGGTTAACATTTACAAAATGTGAGATGACGTTAGTTCTTAAACTCTCTAACATCAAGAATATCTTATTGTAACAACTGCATTAGTTTTCCTCAGCTAGACGATTCTGAACTCATCAACAAAACTTCTAAAAGACTTTTTATTCCAAGATGGGAAATGTTGATTTTCTGCTTAGAAGAATCTTAAATTAAAATATTTAACTCTTGTGAGTGTTTAGAAAGTGTAATATTTATATTTTCATCCCTGCTATAATCTGATCTCTTTAATTTGGAAAAGCGTGACTTTCTGCGTGTTGTAATGTATGAAAGTCCATTGCTCCATTTGAGAATATTTACTTCCTTGTTTGATGACTGTGTTGCACAGCAGGCACATGTACAACTCTGTTGCTAGGATTTGTCAAATTAACTGATGCTTTAGAACCAGCAACAAGATAATTCTAAATATTTTGCCCGTGTATTCAGTAAACAAGTATATTGTACATTTTTGTAAAATTGTGCCTTGAACTAAGTGTAGAATTAAAATCCAGAAGAGACTCCTCACTACTTCATAAGTTATGGTCTTGAACTATTTGACAGTGCTTCCTTAAGTGTGACACCTTAAAAAGGTGTAAATAATAGCGACCCATTTCCCACATCAGTGTGTTTTGGGTGCTGTACAAACCATTATGAGAATTAATCAACATTGTAAAACTGAAATATATTACAACTGAATATTGTCTATTAAAACAATTCTATTGCATTTGCATGTTCCCATTCCAAATGTGCTTCTATAAAGTTTACTCTTGCCTGTAACTTTAATATCAAAAGGAACTTATGGCAAACTGGCCTTTTAATGCCATTGATGGTACTGAAAGTTCGTATCTCTCTACAGGAGTTTGTAAAATGTATGAAGAACATCTGAAGAGAATGAATCCCAACAGCCCATCCATTACATATGACATCAGCCAGTTGTTTGATTTTATTGATGACCTGGCAGACCTCAGCTGTCTTGTGTAAGTACTATTCTGCTGTATGGAAGGTAGTACTTCAAACATCCATCCTATTTTGCGGATGAAGGGATGGCTTCCCTCCCGTTTTGGGAAAACAGGTGTGTTAAAAGTAAGAAGAAATTACTTATAAGCTTGTGTACAAAATCAGTGATGTAATACTTTACAATATTGTAATATTTTTCCATTCTCACCTGTACCGATCAGTTGCGGACCAGAAATGTGTTGTTTCCATTTTAAATGCTCTTTATATTTTGTGTGATGTAACTAGCTGTGTTGGTGAGGCCGTAGTGTTCCATAAAACAGATTGGCATTCCATTTGAGCCTTAGCAAGAGTTGCACTGGGTCATACCCTCAGACAAATGTTAAGTACGCATAGCTCTGAAGTTGACAGTTCCATTTCAGATCTTATTATTCACAATAATGTTTATAACAGTTTAGGTATTTGTACCCAAACAATTCAATAGGATTGCAAATTGAATTATAAACTCTCCAGAACTAGTGCTTGATCCCTAAAGCTTGTCTAGCATGGTTTGATTCTGAAGAGGTCACAGTGTTGGTAAATCTTACTCCACTGAGGACCATATTAGCAATGTGCTAGGGAGCCTACAGGCTGCACCTAACTTTCCTAAAGTGGAGCATGCTGTAGTCAGTTCATGTGGATCAAGAGGGAGCATTGCATGTTAAAAATGCAGGGTGGAATTTTTTTAAAAAAAAATCAATAAGAGATTTGGGAATACAAATCCCATTGGCTCTCAGTAGGTCACGTAGAAAATCTCACCTGTAGTCTCCAGGATTCTCATCTTTATATAAAAGACGAGGGCAGCGCAAGCATTGTAAGTTCTACATGCTTTCCTACACCTAAATAGGTGACCATTTCCCCTACTGTTCTGCTCTGGAAAATACAATTTAAATCTCAGCACTTCTAGCAATTCATAACTGGCCTTCGTACCATAAATATTAAGCTAATTTTTGACTTGCATCCTTAAATTTTGTAGAAATAAGACAAGAAGTCTAACATTCAGTTAAACTATCCTTTTCTGTTTATTCAACTGACATGGGTGCAACTTGGTTTTATGACATATTATTTTGACAAGTCAGAAAAGAGCCTGCAGGTTCTGGATTCCTTACTCCTTCAGATTCCTTGATGAGAAGGATGAAAAGATCACTTAATACTTGTTTCTGAAGTTTTATCTTGTCCTTCAGTTCTCCCCTGGCCATGCTTGATCACCAGCTACAGCAGTATTGGGGTGGCGCAAAATTGACCAGTCGTGCTATGTTTTGTTTTCCCCTCTGACAGATTAGTGATAGTCCTTGTTTTTAAAAAGGAGCCTCTGTTTTCTAATATAATACTATGTTTTTTTAATCAGGAGTCTAGTCAAACCTAATAAAGCCAAATTCTGTTTTATCTTATAGCTTCTCACCAGATGGCATATTTAGTGTATAATGTACTATACACAGTTTGTGGCTGCACAAATCCCTGTGTGGCTTGATATCTGGTCTTTCAATGCAGCTTAGTTACTGATTCTTAAAGATACATTTAGTGCTCTCTGAGAATTAATAAAAACCCAGTATCTTATCCTGAATGCATCTATTACAATTGCATAGAGTGTGACAAAGCTCCAAGTTTGTCCTTGTGGGTCCTGCGCTTCCTGGCAGATTTAGGGGCCTCAGAAACTCATCTAGGCCCCAGAGTGACCTCCCTTTCTCAGTATAATTGGCAAGAGTCACCACCTAGTGAGTTACCTTCATCACAGGCCAGTATGGAAGGTGGAAAAAGTGGGGGAGCCCGGGCCCGTCCTCTACTCCGGGCTCCAGCCCAGGGACCCTAATAGTATCAGCTAAGATGGCTGACCTTTTATCCACAAGACACAATACAATTCCCTGGGCTACTTCCCCACAGCAGTCTCCGCTTCTTCAACCCCTACTTCACCTTTACCTCAGGGCCTCCTTCCTTCTGGATGATATGTTGTCCAACACTCAGTCTCACCAACAGCACAACCTCCTTCTACAGCTCCTGACACCCACAGCCCACCTGACTAACTGGGAGGTTTTTATCTGGATTCAGCCAGTCCCTGATTGGCTTCAGGTGTCCCAATTAGGCTAGCTGTTTCTACTCCTTTCTAGAAGGGTCTTGATTGGTCTGGAGTAGCCTTTGTTTGGCTATCCAGGGAACAAGGACCTGCATATCCTGAGGCTGATATACCTGCCTTCTAGCACTCTCCTATATCCTTCTGGTCTGACTCTGTCACAAGAGATACTGAAACACTTTTTCGAGTGTTGCAAGTTTTCCTGGATTTTTAAGTAGCTGTGTTTTTTAAAGGTCCTGGATTTTTTTTTTTTCTGTTCCATAAAACCTCTAAAATATTTTGGACTGAATCAAGTGGCATTACATATCTTAATTTTTGGCCCATCCAAGGCTTAATGCTAATAATCCCTTTTTTTGTCCTTGTCACATGGCTAAAAAGGATTGTGTTCAGAGATGTTCTGTTAATCCTGTTACACCACAATTTCTTGGAGTATCTGGGTCAGGCAATGTATATTTCAAAAGGCACATACCAGAATTAAGGATTAGAACTGGGCATGAGGAGACAAATCTTAGTTCTGCATCTACACAGATAGTTAACTTGATGTATCAGCATGTTGAGTTGCTTTTGCTAGAGGTAGGTAGGACTGGCAGCAGTGGAGGCAGTGTTTTAATATAATTATGTTTCCTGGGTCTGTCAAGAGCTTGGTGATGAACTACAATGTCCTGTGTTATTTATACAGTACATGAACTCAAATAAAGTTGCAATCCCTGACTTAAAAAGAGAGAACGAATGTGTGAGAACTTAGTTTGTAGTCTTCTTTTTTGGGGAGTGCGCTTGTTCTAGAATCTAGACTCTCACTACCAGTTGATACGTGAAAGGGTTGCTGGCTGGCGCTGCTTTCTTATTGTCTTGGCTTTGATCTTTTGTTAGGAAGAGTGAAGAAAACACTTAAGAGCACTATAAAACCTCACATTACTGGAAGATCTTTGTTTTTAAAAACGTCTGTAAAGAGTCTAAGCACAAGTAGAAAATCTGTGGTCTTAAATTGCAAATTTCTCACTTATTAATTTTCAGATATTCAAATACCCTGCCTGCTGTTTCTTAAGTTCAAGGACCAGATTTCCATTTTTAAAAAATGTTTCACGACCTGTGTAAAATTTTCAAATTCTGAGGTGCTTTAAAACACTTGTAAAATGCTTTCTCGGTTCACTTTCCACTTTCTGTAGATGGAAGAAAATAATTTTCCTGAATTTTAATGTAAGAGAGAGAGAGAATGTGACATAGTAGTTACTGGTGCTTGAAACATCTGGGTTCTGTTCCACACTTTTCTACTGATTTGCTGTGTAACTTGATCATGATCACTTTAGGTAAAATTCCCACTCAATCAAATGGATGCATGATCAGGCTTCAACTATCTGTCTGTAAAACATGGATAACTACTTTGCTATCTCATACACTTTGAGTTTTACAAACAGTTGTTAAACCTTTTCTGAAATGTAAAACCAAAGGACAAAGCAATGTGACCTTAACTGTTTGTTTTTTTTTAATTCCCCTAGTTACCGTGCTGACACTCAGACATATCAACCCTACAATAAAGACTGGATAAAGGAGAAGATCTACGTCCTCCTCCGCAGGCAGGCTCAGCAAGCAAGCAAATAATGGGGTAGCCTCATTATGGGGATTGGGGAGGGCTTGGACAACAGGTGTGTACGGTAGTAGAAGTTTTGTATTATAGTCATCCTGTTGTCATCTTGTTACACTCTAGTCAGGACCGAATGTATTGTTAGACGCAAGGATTTTGTTCAGTTTGAAACCCTCTTTTTAGTGTAAATGAAGAAGAAAATGTAACATCTTTGGCAGGGATTTAGCTTTGCTTCTCTCTGGTTAGCTAACAATCTTTTTGTTCAACCCCCTAGGGCTGCTCATATGCTTTGCCAGATTCACTGTATGTGCCCTTCTGCGGGATATCCAACTATTAGTTATGTCATTGAGACAAAAGACTTAGTGGAAAATAAAATTAATACTCTTTAGTTAAATCTTGTGTGCTGGACTTCTTATATCTGACTCGTAAAGCACTTCAGAGTAATTTAAATCCTACTGATCAGTGTGCTGTATAACAGGGATTGGAAGGAGTACGTGGACTGAACTAAGATTTTCTGTTGCATAGTGTATAGTTTCATATGAGCAAACATTTTCTTAAGTGCTGCAAAACAACGCTGATGTGTCTCTTGGACTGAGTGCTTATGGCTTTGAGAGAGAATCCTGGATTTATACTTATTGCTGGTGAAAATCTTTCCACTTATGGAGTATAAAAGGAAAAGATTAGTTAGTATGAAGCTATTTGGTATGCAAGAGAATCTTTGAAACAGCTAGGACTGAACAGTCTGGAAGGAGAGTGTGCTGGTTAAAGTAATGCACAATTTAAAAAGACAACTAAAATTCTCAAATACTTAGTGGGTCATGTGGTGACAAAGAACGTCATATTTATAGTGGTGTTGCCAGAATCCCTCTTACATTTATGCTAGAACTGGCAATTCTTAAATATCATTGGCCTGATTGCCATAAATGGGCTCACCTTTATCTGTTGAAAGGTGCACATTTAATGTATTTATAACCAAAGTAAAATATTTAGGAAACACTGTTTGAACATTCTGCTCGGTATACTAATGTAGTTACAGGGATAAGTGTCCTTTTGAGGCCCTCAAAATGTACCATATATACTCGATCATAAGCCGGTTTGTTTATAAATCGACCCCCTCAGATGGGTAAGTAAAAATGGCAAATTTTTATGACCCATTCATAAGCCAACCCTATCATTCAGGGGTCGGCAAACTTTGGCTCCCGGCCCATCAGGATAAGCCCCTGGCGGGTTGAGACAGTTTGTTTACCTCGAGCATCCACAGGCACAGAGGTAAACTTAAGTAAACAAAATGTCCCGGCCCACCACCGGCTTACCCTGATGGCCCGGCACAGCAGTTGGTGGGGAAATTTTGTTGTGGGGGAAAGCTGAGGGTCAGGAGAGTAACATCGATTTAATTGAGATGGGGGTGCCTCTCTAAAGGAGTCTGGAGAATGGATAGTCTGGAGGCTGCAAGATCTGCAACACAAAGAATGACGGGCTAACGTAATGCTCTCGATTTAAACAAGGAAGTACTAAGTACACTAGCCCTTCCTTAGTCCTGTAATGTAAGTGCTAACTTTTTTTTTTTTTTTTTTTAATAGGTGAGAAAACCTGAGGCACAGAGCGGGGAAGTTGTTTGTCCAGGGGAGGGTAATGTTGACTAGTGGCTAGAGCACAGGAGTGGGACTTGACACTTGGGTTCTAGTCTCAGCTCTGTCACTGACATGCTGGCTGACTGTGGACAAGTCATGTCACCTCTGTGCCTCAGTTTCCCCGTCTGTAAAATGGGGATAATGATGACATCCTTTCGTAAAGCAATTTATGCATGGTTGAAGAGCTAGTTATTAAGACCAGATGGAAATCTGTGGCAGGGACAAAATGGCTCAGATCCATTTACCGTGTTGCATCTCCTAATCGTCTGTAGTGGAGGACAAAGGGTTTGTTAGAAAGGTTCACACATTTGAAAACAGTTTTATCAACTTTTCACCAGCCTCTGTTGTTCAGACTATGGTCCTTGAAATTGTTTGTGTAATTACACAAATGCAATACTTATAGTCTTCATGACTGAAATGTAGACTCAGCAGTAAAACTCGATCCTTCTTTAGCATGACCATTTACTTCACTGACCCCAAGTTTAATAGACTGGGTATTCCTACTTCTAAAGAGTAAGCATGTACTGGTTTGGCTGCTTCAGACTACCCAAGAAGTGGTAGATTGCGTACACCTTTCAGTGCTGTATTAATGATGCTTTACCCTAATCAGCAATCCATTGAGAAAGTGATCACCAAGGGGACAGGATATTGTCAGCCACTTTAGCTACATCTTTGCCATCGTTCCAAATTTTGCTGCCTGCAGAAAGCCCTAAGCCTGTCCATAAACCAGGTCATTCAACATAGAACTCAAGTTACTATATGCTAAAACTTCTCAGTAATAAAAGGCTTTGAGTGTTTTATACTGAAGAGCTAAATGCCACCTAGCTTCCCCCTTCACATTGCAGTAGTGCAGGCAGCATATCAGTCTTTTGAAGAGGTAAAGGTGACCTGCACAGGAAGCAAAATTGGGTTTTTCCCCTTTTTAGTGCTTTATGAGAGATAAAGAAAGCTAGAAATAAAAGAAATTTAAATCTGGAAGATCATAGTAAGTGAAGAGGTTGTGAAATTGCCATCACACGTTTCAAGAGACTCAAAGCAGAGCAACTGAGAAGAAGGGAGTTGTTGCCAGTCTGCTTTACTTTTAACTCCAACACCTAACATTTGGAGAAAAGGAGCCTTTGTTAAAGATTCAACATTACATCTTCAAAGGAGACAGCTTGTAATACACCCCCACACTGGACCATTCCTGCCAGTTCTAATGTTTAAAAAAAAAAAAAAAACCACAAGCAAAAAAATTAAAAATAGTTTTCCAACCTTTACACACCATAAGGAAGCAAAAAAGGCACAACACAAT
This sequence comes from Dermatemys mawii, assembly GCA_007922305.1. Lineage (NCBI taxonomy): Eukaryota > Metazoa > Chordata > Testudines > Dermatemydidae > Dermatemys > Dermatemys mawii. The sequence continues at coordinate 38,205,910 of ML677332.1, read as the reverse complement.
TTTATAAACAGCACTTGCATCATCTCATTAACTAGAGCTACACAGACCATTTCAATGATGCTACTAGCAGCCTGGGCACTGAACATGTATTTAAAGATGGAAGATTCTAACAAGCAAAATTACAGTGAAACCAGAAAAAAATAATACTTCTGTCTTCTGCCATTTTGAATTAGAATATCATTATTTATAATCAAGGCCCTTTGTTTTCAGTTATTACTTATTTTTACCAAAAATTTCAGATATATTTCATAAACTCCTAAGGGTCATTGAGTGTGTGTTCAATTTAAGTTCAACAGCAAACCACATTAAATTATTTGTTACAGTATCTCAGGGCTCCAATATGTTTTGGTACCATCTAGTGGCGCTATGTATTAGGCAGCTAAATACAGTTAAATAAATAAACCACAATACTAAACTTTTATTGTTTCTCTATTTGTTGCTTTTTTTTTATCCTCCCCCCCCCCCCCCCCCACTATTTACCCCAAAAGTCTGGTTAATTTTTTTGCACCTATTTTCATCCATTACATTTTTCACCTGAAATTCCCTAGACATTTTGAACAAAATGAAAATGAAGGGCCTTGCTTATAATCCACATTAAATTATAGTCTTTCAGGTCCAGCACAAATCTCTGCTGTGCAATCACACTTAGAGCCTCGCTGGACAAATAAATGCAATGCAAGAGCTCCAAGAAAACTCTGATAGAAAATGTAATGTAATTTCAGGTTGCAGTTTCCTCAACTATAGAGCCATCGTTGTATCTGTTGGAGCCCAAGATTGTGGGGTCTGCTGACCCAGTAGAATGGTGGAAGCATAAAGAGATCTGGTTTCTCAGTCTTGCTGTTTTGGCAGGATCTTTTTCTGCAGTGTCACTAACTATGCAAGAGCATGTTCACTTACTGCTGAGACTAGTAACAGTGGGAACTGTGGATGCTTAACCCATGGGAAAATCTACTTATTCAGATACCTAACTTTAAGCAAGATATGAAAATGTTGACTTCAGTGCATCTTCATAAAATACATATTTTGCTTCCTATAGTAGTCTAAGAATGATCACTTGAAATAGAAATTGATTTTAAAGCATTGCTACCAAAGTTTTTTCACAGAGAGTGTCTTGTCTGCTGTAATTTTATTTAGCATTGGATGAATAGCAATAGCTGATGTTTATTTGAACACCAAAGAAGTAGATTTATTCCTTGTCCTGAGCGGAAATGTTTGGTTTTATATGTTATGAGTGACAGCTTTTATTATAACCCATTAATCATTTCACCTGCACTCTATTTGAAAATCACTGAAGTTAATTAAAGGCCCATCTGGTGCTGTTACAAGGAAACGTGGGGAATCAGCAATTAGTGCTCTCATTACTGTAATCTGAATTTTACTTGTGTGACAGGTTAGCCGGCTCAGTTGTGGGCACTGCTCCAGTTTATAGCTCTCATTCTTCTTTTTAATCATGCTCAGTTTGTCTGACAAATACAACAAACTTTGCTTCATATCCCAACTCGTTGCTAGAGCATCAGCAGGGGTTTACCTAGCAATATGAAGTTTGTACGTAGGCTAGTCACTCCTGTCATGCCACCTCCTTATTTTATGCTATGGTGCTTATGTTTCTATTCAAAGCAACAACACCTGGAGAACAAACAGCACTTCCCCATCTGTGTGTGGCTGCTGTGTGCACTGTGCTCTGCAGTGCAAGCAGGGAGGAAATAGGGATGGCCAAGAAACCTTGCCCCAAACTCTAAGCACCCAGGACTGTTCTTTGGGTTCATCACCACCAGGCGTGAGTAGCGTTAACTAGTCCTTGTTACTTCATTGCAGCTGAGGTGGGGACTTTTCCTGCCTGACACGCCCTGGCCCTGCCTCCGTTTTTCACTAGACCGATGGCTTCCACAGATGTTTCCCAGAGGCAATAAAGTGCATAGATTGATTTGGTGGGAGTAAAGCTGAATTATTGCACATGCTGTATCTGCCTCTTTTCTGCACATTTTCCTCATAGTTTTTCCACTGGTTTGATTTCTTCCTGCATCAGGTGGTAGAAGGGAGCATTGGAGCCAATGTGATCACTAACTAATTGAGCGGGTGCAGTTAGAGATCAAGCAGCATTTGCTAATAGGCTGAAGAAAGAAAAAATAATCCCTCCTCCCTCAAGAGTCTTCAATAGTTTTGTAAGTGGTACCACAGATAAGTGGCATTAAATGGTTTTTAAAGTGTCTGTGCTATTAATGTGGCAGCTTGGTTTTCTGTCCAGCAAACTAAAGGCAATTAATTAAAAGGAATTTGTGGCTCTTTGAAGTTGAATATTTGCACTCTCTCAAGTATTCTCCACCTGGAATTGGCTGGGTTTTGGCAGGTACTTGGAATTGGCATGGCTTTGGTAGTTGCTTGTTGCTAATATTTTGACTCTTCTGTCTAGGGAATTTAAACTCTGTTACGGAAACGTCATCTGGGTCCATGTAATGAATGGTGAGACTCAGCTATGCATCTTGCCCACTTAGAAAACACTGATCTGCATCTTAAAACCTTTAAAAGATTTCCAGCTTTCTGAGCATTTGCTCATTGCTAGGAAGCACATCACACCTCTACTGCTGTTTCCCTTTCTATATACTGCTAGAAGTAGGGGTAGATTTATACATGATTTAACAGATCAGTTGACATGGGCTCTGGTCTATGAAAGAAGCCTTGAATAAACTCCTCCGCCCCCACACACCTTTTGAGTTTTTGGCCACCGCTTCCTACAGCACCCATTAGCCAGGAATGGCAAACTGCAGCCAGTGGGAGCTGCGAACAGCTGAACCTACGGCCACTCGGGTAAACCAAACATCTTGTGGCCAAGCCATGGAACAAGTTTGGGAACCCTTGCTCTAAGTTTTATGTCCAATTATTGAAAAGGGTATGAGTATATATTTATTGCAACATAGTGTGTCCCTGAGGGATTCTTACTGTAATTTATCTACAGTTGTGGTCCTGAACCTGGGATCATGTTCCTCAGCCATGTAGGTCATCAATAGTAGCCATGGTAGGAAGTTCACACTCTCTTCCCCATTCCTTGTCTCTGGTCTGCTGCTGAAGCAACTGCCTCAGCCACTTACAATCTGGTCTTCCTGAGACGTGCTCCTTGAACCAACAAATATATTCTCGGTGGTGTCCCTCAAACACTCAGAACATGTATAAGGGATTCTGAGTGCACCTGAGGAGGTCTGATTACAAGGCTGATGAATATTACAATCTGCAAATGATTGAGACTAGTCACCTGCTGTACAAATATGTACAAGGAGAAGATCTAGGGCAACTGCAGCTCTAATTTTTGATGAAGTGTTATAATGTCAGTCACAGACTGTTCTTCACACCACACCAGTTCTTCCTGTTTTGAGAAACATTTTGAGTTGTTGACATGTAAACAGAAAGTGGGTGTGGATGTGGGGTTTGAAAGTAAGATTTTGTTTTATAGAGAGCCTACAGTGGAAGGAAGTTTCCTCCTGTTTGGAAGTGGCACTGCATAGCTGGAGGGGGTGATAACAGAACACAGATTCTTTTACCTTAGGTATCCAGTTCAAATCTGGTATAAGCTGATACCTCTTTGGTGGAAGTTTTAGTCCTTGCTCCTAATAAACAGGTGCCACCAGGCTAACTGACATAATTCTTGGTCATTTTAGCAAAGACATAAAATTACCCTCCCACCGTTGGATCAGGGCTGGGGTAAGTCGCAGGGCAGCATGAGGAAGTTTGCATTGGTGCTACTTGTGCCATGCCTGTTTTACAGAACAAGATTCATGAATTCCTCAGAGAGCCCTTTTCCCTATTAATGTATTCCATTATTACAAGAGGGGGCCTGAATCACGATTGCCCTGTGATCTCACAATGCAGCCAGCAGAGCCATCTCCTGGGGCTGTTCCCTGCCTGGCTGGGATAGAGCCAGAATAACTGCTCAACCTCAACTCCACAGTAGTCTCACCTGTAGGGAGTATGGTAGAGGCATTCCTGAGGAAAGGAGACATGATCCAATATTGCTGCATTCTGGCTATTCCTGGCAGCCACAATGGCCCATGGGGGCCACAGGCAGCCAGCTGCATATTAAGGGAGCCCCCCAGTGCCCAAATTGTCTATACTGGCCTATGAAAGGGGCGATCCACCCCCTTGTACTGAGTTCATCTCTACCACCATGAGGAATTGGGCTCCAAGTCAATCTGATACCTTTCACTATAAATAATTAATGTTGGATGAATAAGAACCGGGCTGGGAGTCAAAACGCAAGACAATTTGGAGGAAATGAACATGTTAACCCAGCCTTTCTTTGAAGAGTAAAGGTTGGTGCCCAAGTGACTTTCCTAGCATTTCAAGAAAGATTCAGAATTTCACAGATGCCTGGCAAACCCAAGCCAAGAAAGCTTTGTTTACGCAGAGGTGATGTGTGACACATTAAATGTTGCTAATGAGCATCAGGGGTTTTGCAGGGGAAAATGACTCCTTGTCTTATGTAAAGTAATGATTTTAAAGATATATGTAGCATTTAGATTGTTCAGGAGGGAAAAACCTTCCAGCAACTACTTATCTTGAAAAATGCCTTGGTAATAAATGGGTCTACTTGAACGTTGCTTTCATCTATCTAGACAGAAATCAGATGACACTTGAACTTGGGATAATTAGAAGGACATAGTTAGGCTGGCTTTGTCAATGGCGTTAACATACAGCCGCTACATTTAAAATAAACAAGACCATGCAATTGTGTGTTTAAGCAAGCTAAAAATTCCTGCATTAAATACATTAAGGCTCTGAAGGAACCAGTTTGAATGCTCATGCTTGTAATTTTATGCAAAGGGTAAACACTTCAGTATGGTTTTGTACATAGCTACAGCTGTCAAATTTTTAACATTCTTTTCAGCCATTCGTATTTCTGGATTGATACTCTCTGATTGCACAAGCCAGTATTTGGATGGGAAACCTCCAAGGCAAACCCCAGATGCTCCAAGAAGTGGTACTGGCTATTCAGTAGGGGAAGCTCTCGTGTCCCAGCCTCGTGTCAGGGGATGCCATGCTAGTCAAGGTGCAGTCTTTCCAATAAGAGAGAAGACAAAGGTCTTGACCATTATATAAGAATGACTTGCATGCACTCACTTGACCCTTGCTTTGTTTCAGAGCCTCACAAAGTGATTTATATGACAGAAATCAACATATTTTTGATCTGTCATCTCTTGTCTTAAATTGTGGGCTCTTTGGGACAGAAGGAATTGGGTTAAGAGAAGGAACTTAAAATCTAAGAACCAGAAACTCAGTGCACACTTACAGAGCTTCTAAAAGATTTATTGAAGAACCGTAACAAAAATACTTCACCTTTCTACACCTTTCTTCCACCCACGTACTTTACAAAAATTACTGAATTAAACCACAGCTGTTTTGGTAGGTCAATTGTATAATCTCCATTTTACAGAAGGGACATTGGTATAGAGAGATGAAGTCACTTTCCTAAGGTCACGGTGTCAGAACCAAGACTAGAACACACTCTTCCCAACTCCCAGTCCCCTGTTCTAGCCAAATGGAAAGAAACAAGCTAACACAGAAGTAACTTTGTTCTCCATGGTAACTGCATGTGAGTTTTTGAAGAAAAAAAATCTTAAGAATTAGAGATGGAAAAGACCTATTAGAGCATCCATCCGGTCTGTTGCCCTGCAAAAGCTTTGTTGTTCTCGAAGGTATATTTATTAGTGCTGTGAGTTTAGTCCACGGGAGACTGGCCAATGACCACTGGAGGTCAGACTTCTCCCCAAACCCTCAGCCAAAGCAGGAAGAAAAATAACTTTTGTCCCAGATGCCCTCACGAAGAGAATACAAAATCTGTCACTTCTCATTGTAGAGCTCTGTGTAAGCTTGCTTGTCTCTTTCCCCAACAGTAGTCCAATAAAAGGTATTACCTCCCCCACCCTGCTCTTCATTCATTTACTAATGCCAGAAGTCAGCACTGTGGCACTTTGTCCTGCAGCCCTGTTTGAGACAACCTTTGGTATTTGTCTTTTACAGCAAGCTGGCTTTATAGCAGGTGCTGAGAACACTGTGGTCAGCACTATACATGCAGACAAGCTAAAGCTTGTGGGCCATGTAATTTTTCTGCAACAGCAGATAACAGGACAATTACTAGCCCTGTGATTTACTGTGGAAGTGCCCTAGGCTGCCGCAGAAAAGCCATTCACGTTGTGAAGTTCCCCCCGGAGCAGAAATACAATAAAAATCAAGGCCCTCTCTATACAGAGCAGACTGCGTATAGCTCTTTAACAGAGCAATGTCCAGATCTCTATATTATCCATAAAGCAGTCCATTCAATGACTTCCTCTTTGGGATTTCCCCTTTAATCAAATGATGCCAGCAAGTGACTACCAGTCTACAGTCAGTTTCTCTGTGGTCAGCTTCCTCCTTCATTCATATCACCTGGGACTCCGGTACATGTTTTCTTCACCAGCCCACAAAGTGGGAGCCCATCACACTAGACTGCTCACTTGCAACATTCTTTTAGCTAGGGCAAAAAATTTTTAAAAACCCCTTCAAAATAAGGAAAACATAACTGAGGATTACAGTAAATGCTTGTGTATGCCGCAGGGTGTCTAACCACCTACCATGCACCTGGAGTCAAGACTAGATAGAAAACACTTTATCTTGCATTTGAGCAAGGGCCTCTGTACTTCTTATGTAATTGTCCTAGTGCCTTGAAACTTAAGAGGGTTCCTCCATATTATACTGATAGATTTATGCTCACATTTTGTGTCCTTCATTGCAAGTAGCGTTGGTTTATAAGATGACAAAGTATGGTAACCCAGCTATTGAAGGAACAGATGAGTGGGATGCATAGAAGAGAGAAGCAGGACTAGGGAAAAGCTGCGTGAAGTCAGGAGAGACTCATGAGGCTGGAGAGCCTGTGATAGCCTAAGGCAGCACCAAGGACAAATGACCAATGTGCCAGCAGCTGATCTGAAGGGTGAGAATATCAGGAGGTTGGAACAAACGCTGTGGGAGCACAAGACAGCACTAAGAACAAGAGAAATCATGGACCAGCCAGCAGTCAAAGTGAGGTAGCAGAAAGCCTTGGGCACTTAGAACAAGGGCCATCACTGATATCCTGCTGCCAAACTGAGGTTGGAAAAGACTCAGGAACTCGATGACAAGGATGTGAGGACCTGAGAGAGACCTGGTGGCTGGAGAAACCAGCTTCTAAGTGGTGGTGAGGAAAAGAGGCCTTGGGAAGAGCAAGTGGAGACAAAGCCATAGGGACTGGCGGCAGCAAAAAGGTAAAAGGGGTTTGTGTGTATGTGTTTTTAGGAAAAATTATGCCCTGGTCACTCATTTTTGTTAATTTTATGAGAAGATCCCTTTATGTCCAGGTCAGCTCATGTGCAAGTCGATACAGTCTGTATTTATACTGACTTATTTCAGTGTCAGATGGCAATAAGTATTTTGCACTGGTTTCCATGGAAATGTTAACCATAGCAGCTGGTATCCATTGAAGTCATTATTAAAAAAACAGTCTCCCCCACCTCCGGGGTGGGGGGAGAACTATTTTGTTGTCTTTTCTCCCATGGTGACTGCATAGAGGGATATTGATAGAGTTGGGTTTATTCTACCTTTTAGCATTATACAGTACCAAGCATATCCCAAGCAGAAATCACAGATGTCATTCAAAGAAGGGACAGTTCTGCCCCAAAGATTACCAAGTACTACTTTGAACATTTCCCAGAGTGATTTCCAACGTACAAAGAAGGTTGCTTCACTCTTAAGTTTCTCAGCTGTTTTGGCCACACTTACTTGGTGGTGAGCTACAGACGCCCACGGATTAATTTGTCAGAAAAGTGACAAGGAGCTCAATTTTCCCCTGTACCCAGACTCCACTCAGCAGTAGGGTGGAGGCTGCCAGGGAACGAGGTACAGCCCCTTGATTCTCTGCCTGCCACAGCATGACTTTGTTCTAACTGGGGTCACAGGTAGAACATCTCTAAGGGACCTTACAAAAGTGATGGGGTGAGGAAGCTGGTTTAAGAGCAATACTCCATTGCCAGCAGTGCCTGTGGTACAGTGTTCTATGTGCGTAACCCTTCTCTACAAGGAGGGGGAATCATGCTCCCTCATTCCCCAGCTCAGACACAGCCAGTTTGGCCCTTGGGAAAGCCATGTCTGTTTCCTAGGAGAGGGCCCATTAAAAGCCTTAAGCTGTTTGTTTGTTCAGCTTCTTAGGTTCTAAAGAGCTTGTACAGCCCAGGACACATGTGGAGAAGTTTGGCTAATATCCTGCAGCACAGCCAAGACCTGGAGTTCCCACTGCATTTCAAAACACCTTCATTTGCAGTTCAGCACACCTATGTAATATCAAATACAAATTATGATACCTGCCAGCAGGAGGAGGGACTGCTGGGTCTTCTCACCTTTGCTGAGCCCCAGGGAAGTATGAGACCAGTTCCCCCTTTCATGTAGTTACTTTCTGGAGTGGCCACTATTAGCTTAGGGCCAGAGCCACCCAGGTGTAGCAAGAGGCAGCCATGATTAAGCCCTGATTCTAAACCCAAAATTTCAAAATAGAAGTGCTGGCTGAGTCATTCAGGGAAGCTTGTAGTGGGAAGAGGAATCCTGTAAAATTACTTCTATAAGAAACCTGGAATCAAACTACGTGAAAAGGCCTGAGCAGCTAATGTATGTTTCTAAGCAGCTCCACAGGGGTAAGTGATGTCTTTCCTCCCCCAAACCAGGGGCAAAAGGATGGCCTAGTAAGGGCCAGGCTTGTAGCTTTAGGTGAGAGGCTCTGAATGGCAAGGGGAGATAGTCTAATGAGAGGCTCTGTGAAGGTTTTTGGTGATGTACATGGAAGGTTTTTGGTTTTTGTACATGGAAGGTTTTTGGTGATGTAGTATCTTAATGTTAGCTGCTCTCCACAACTTCTGTGCTGCAGGAAAGAAAGGGTGCTTTTCTTTCTAGCCTGTTAAAAGGGACTTGCTATGCTATTTGCAACTACTTCTCTTTAGTTGCCAGAAGCACCCCATAAATCGCTAAGTCAACTCCTGCAGTGTTTCTTTTGAAGTGCCCTCAGACTCTGGGCAAAGGATTCTGGGATGCATCTGCAGAGGAGTAGTTACAAGTGTAAGAATGTAGCTAGACAGCAAGGAGGGCAGAGAAGGAACCTCTGCTTTATGGAAAGCAAAGAAAATAAACAGGCTGAACGCTTGTTTCAAAGTGGATTTTATTCCAGGCATTTAAATAGACAAGTTCTGGCACATGCTTTGTTAAGAAAAGGAAAAACAAACCTGTGTTTCACATAAACTACATTTGGCAAAAAAAAGGTTTTAATCAAATGAAAGAAAATTAAACCCTTTGAAACTGATTTCTGTGGTTTCAGCTCCTGTTAAATAAACTCTAATCACCCCACACACTGCACATGAAATTACACTGGATGATCTGATTTAACAAGAGCTTTCTTAATGACATTCTCTTCTATTAATCTGAAAGCTCTTCCTCATAGTCTAGATGTCTGTTCAAAGTCAATAGGCAAAACAACAACCAGTCACTACTTGTTCTGATTGTTTTTTACAAATAGAGGGCCCATCTGTGAGGTCATTACTGAAGTCAGAGGGAGCTTTGACTAAGCAAGGGCTTCAAGATACGGCACCAATAGAATTGGATTAGCAGAAGCAGCACCCTGTGTGGAAAGGGTGATGACCACATCCCTCACATAAGATCTACCAGGGAATATACTGATAACAGATTTAGAGGCATCCTCAATTGCTTTGGGAAAATGGTTGGTTTGTTTGAAATGGAAAGAAATAGCACTCTGTGCTGGTTCCTTATCAAGGATCATGAAAATCAAACAGGAGATCTGCAAACTACTGATTAGTTCTAACGTAAATCACCAAAGTTTGGGGCTGGGGGGAAGGGGGGGGGTTTGTGTTTTGGAATTCAGCCTTCAATTAGCATGCAGAGCTGCAGGTACTTCTTGGCCTGACATCCAGAGCAGACAATGAGGAAATTACATGGGGTTGATTTTGCATGGAATATTAATTGGTAAATGGGGCTCTTGAACCAGGACCGACCTGTAGTCAAACAGCAACCTTGGATGATTCAGAATGTGGAGACTCCATAAATTCAGGGCTCGGTACCCAGAGCCAGTAGCAACATTTCTTCAGAGGGTCTCATCACAGAGAGGAACTCTGCAATTGTTTTGTTTGAGGAGGTGGAGTTAGAACTGGCTTTAGCCCTCAAGGGAGTTACCAAGCAAATTCTTAAAAGGGAACTGCAAGGAAGACAACACTTGTCTCTCACACATAAGGCTATGGATACGCTAACACTTTTGTTGGCATAAGTTATGTCACTCAGGTGTGAATAAGCTGCTCAGATGGAATATTAACCTGCAGGGTGGGAAAATAGAGAAGCTCAGGGGGCCTCCCTAGGAAATATTTTGACAAAAAGCTGCAGTCTGGAAGCATTTGAACACACAAAGAAATTTCCAGCCACTTCCTGTTGTTCTTCCTCTCAATCTTTCTTCATTTTATGTCATCAGCCAGGTAAGTTAGATTTCTCTGCTCTTCCTCCTGCTCCCCACTGCCTGAACTGGCTGTTGTGGAAGTAGTGCCTCCTGCCCGTGACTGGGATGCAAAGGACTCTCTCTCTTTTTCAGAGTGCCTGTCTGTTCCACGTTCTCTCGCTCACTCCCTCTCTCATTTGCTATCATTTCCTCTCCTTCTGTTCTCTCTGCCTCCTCTCCCCATGCTGCCTCTTCTCTCCCTGTATTCATTCTCTTTCTCCATCCTTAAGACATTTCCCTTGCTCTTATTCATCCTTCTGATGTGCACTTGCATGGCACTGAAGCATCTCTGCAGGACACAGGAGAAGAAGACAGCACTACACCTGGACTCTGCCCAGCACGCCCTCCTCTCAGACAGGTAGTGCTGCACCAAATGGAACTTGCCCCAGCTGGGAGTAGGGAACAGCTGCCTGAGTTTTCATTTGCCACGCAGGTCATTCATCAAATTCATCCAAGGACATTACCAAGATGGCTAGCTACACTAAAAGGAAATATCAGCCAGTGAATGTTATCCCGAACTAGCAAGAACTTCCAGTTTTCAATATGCTGGAAAAACAAAACCAAAGCTAATAAAGGATAAATACGTTGCATCTCTAGAGCACCTGTCATCTGAGAATCTTAAAGCACTTTCTGAACACTAATGAATTAATTCCCATGGTACCCATATGAAATAGGTTCTGTACTTCTTCCCCATTTTTATAATAGGGAAACTGAAGTGTAGAGAGTTTCAGCAACCTGTTCAAAGTCACACATTTTGGCAGAGTCAGAAGAGAATCCAAAAGTCCAGACTTGTGCTGCTTAATCTACTGCTCAGGAGAGAGGATTCTACCTGTCTGGTTGACAAACTTCTTTTTTAAACAGAAGAACAACAGCAAATGATGAATCCTCTTGTTTTCACATGAGCACTCTTATTCACATGCATATACAGGTACAAAGAGCTACCGTATTCCAAACAGTGTGCAAATAAATCATTTGTGAATAGAGAATTAAAAAGAAGACACATGGTCAAAGCAAACAGCTGTTTAGAATTTAAAGAAATACACTCATTGTTTTGCTATATTTGCCCAGTTCTAGTGGTGGTTGTGGGGATTAAAAAAATCCAACAGCAATACAATGGATTTAATAGGCTTGTCAATTAAAACATTTTTTGTTTTTTTTCCAGATGTAAACCACCTCCTGCAACTCTGGAAATTCAAACCTGATGCACAACTCGGGGGGCTCTCAGAAAACAAACAGGGATATTAGCTAGAAACAGAAAGTGAAACTGGCTGTTCTATTTGCAGAAAGTAAACAGCAAAAGGAAAAACTACTAGATTTTTAATGTTTCCCCTATTTTTATAATGTCAGGTATGTAGCACAGGCAGATTGTTCTTACTGTATGGATTTGTGTCCTGATGGTATTTCTTTAGGAGACAGTTGGTCCCCTGGATGAAGAAGAGAAAGGCTCAGCTCTGCTAACTCCTTCACAACTTGGGATACACAAGTATTCCCAGCACCAGGCCTTTCCACACCATATTCATTTAAGTAAAAGAAGAACTGGAGGCCTTTATGGGAACACCTCATTTGTCTGGCAGGGAAGGGGTTAGGAATGGCAGATTCTGGTGATCAAAGCCCCTTTGTGCTAATAGCAGCGGGGTGAATTCTTGCCCTCCCTCTCCACCTATGGAAAGGGGTGGGATGTGAAACCTGCAGCATGCATGCAGCCCCATTTAGTGTGAAAAAGAGCACAAGGAAATGCCTGAGTGTGAGCACTAATGGAAGGGGGAATGGGTTCAGAAAAGGGAAGGTGAATGGGTGAATATTAACCCTCTGGAGGGAAAGCTGGTCTTCGCGGCTGGGAAGAGCTAATGAAAGAGCAGCAAAATCCTCAAACTTTTGAGCTGCCTGTCTGTGAGAGAAGGTGCAGGTTAGGAAAGGGACAGCTGTTACCCCAAGGTGTATTCACAGGGGCAGCACATGCACGCACACACGTTGCTTTTTCACTGCGCTCCTTTGGCATAACCCCGTGTTACAACATAGTAATTACCGAGGGGGCTGCGCTTTCTGTGTTAGTGAATCCAGCTAAAGAAAGGCAGAAGGAAGCAATATTGGCTCCCTCCAACCCCTCCACCTTGCCTGGCCTGTCATCACAGAATACACCAACACACGCTGTCAGTGCGGTGCCACAGAGTGCCTTCAGGGCAGGACTTAATGGACCTTTCCTAGCAGCTGTAGCATCAGATCCATCAGTCTCAGCATAATCTCCAATGTCCCAGAGTGTAGCCAGTCGTTTTCTGAATGTCAGATCAACTCATAGCAGAGTAACATTGGTGGAGGAAGAACATGCACAAGCTAAAGTCTGGCTATTTCATCGGTTCCCTGGGTGTAGAGCACAAGAGCAGGGGCTGCTGTACAGATACTGGCATTTCCTAATACACTTGGCCTCTCTAAGCTCTCATTGCAGAAGCCTTCCTGACCATCATGATGATTTGCCATAGGAAATGGGAAGCTGTACAAAGAAACTCTGGAAGGAATGACATTGACATCCAGTGGAACACGGCCCGAATTCAAACTTCTCCCTTTCCCCCTGTCCATTACCCCTCCTCTGCCCATTCTCCATCCATATTACACATTATGTGTACAATGGCAGTGCCTGCAGACCAATCAAGAATGATGCCCCAGGGCGCTAGGCCCTGTCCCAACACAGTCCCTGCCCATCTCCCAACCCATGCATTAGTTATGTTGAATTTCCCACAAAGCAACTTCATTGCAGCAGTTCGAGACAACACACACAAATAACACAAGATGTTAGAAAGGAACGTCGGTGGAGCCCAGGAGCCACCAAGAGTTTGTAGAAGCATCATCAAGACCACTGGTTACATGGAATCCACAGGACTGAAGACCATACATTTCCATGCAAAGAAAGGAGAGAGCTGTTACTCAGTACTTGTTGCTTCGAGCTCTATTTGGCTATTGGGTTGTACCCTCTCCTACCTTTGATTGCTGTTGTACGAGGATATCAGTCACAGCGGAGAAGAAACAGATGGATCAATTTCAGTGCCACTTCTTATCCCCCCTCCCCTAACTTTTTCCTTAGAAGTTCAAAAGCAGTGAATGCTTAGCTGAAATGGTGACTTGCTGATGATCACAATCGAAACATTAGGGTTAGAAATAATAAACCTTTACTCCCCACCCTAACCCCTTCCATTCCCGAAGTCTCATGCAAAAAGAAACAGAGAGGTTTCCGGGCTACCATCATGTGGCTTGTAGCAGCTCCCACTGTTGGCTAGGTATATCCGATTGGCATGGGTTGGTCACCACCCTGTTGGATTGGTTTTCCAGGCAGAGGCCGCTGACAAAATGCTGAATGAAACTGCCTTTCATCTTCCATTTCTGGGAGGAGGGGTGGGAAGAAGGGAGGAGAGAGAAGAAACAATGTAGTGAGAAGAAAGGCTCTCCTTACTTTCACATGGAGGCAGTGTCGCCCAGCTTGAAACAAGAGGCAGGGTTTGGAAACCCAGTTGGCGGGGGGACATATTGGAATTGGAATTCTGCTTTGGGGTGACATTTCCAAAATCTGGGATCCTCTGTATTTTCCATAATCAGGGTTTGGCTGATAGCAGTTCACCTGAACTTACAGGGCCAGGTTTTCATGGGTATTTTGGAGCCTAACGATGCACAGAGGCACCTAGGGGGATTTTCAAGAGAACCTAAGAAGTTTATGTGCCCAACTTCCTTATCTGCATCTCTAGGCACCTGCTGGCCCACAGGGAATCCCTCTGCCGCAGGGTGCAGGCCAAATCCTGCTCACACTTACCTTAGCGTAAACCAGGGCTGCTCTGAGATTACACTGGTGTAACAGCAGAATCTGGCATGAATAATAATTACAATGGCATAAAACATACCATATAAAACCAACTCTGATATTAGAAACCAAAGGGGCATTAAAAGGGGGCTGGCTGCAACCTGGCCCTACATTTGAACACTTTGTTGTGCAGAGTTGTGTTTGTTCTATCCCTGTTTAGTGCTGTGGGGCAGGAGAGGCCCAGGCAGAGGAAGTGAGGGCCCCTCACCTGCTGAGCCAAGGCAGGCTGGGGAAAGCTGAAAGGTGAGTGCAGGCCGAACAATGCAGATTGCCATCAATCAGCAGCTTAAGGAGGAAGTCTCAGATATAGCCAAGTCCGTTCTCCATTAAGGGCTTTAAAAGCCAATAGAGCTGCCTTAAAGACAAACTGCCACTTCGAAATAAGAGCCTCTCTTTCCTCTAATTTCTGCAGACAATTCACAAATCTAGTTCTCTAGTCCTAGCCAGTCACTTTCCGTCCCACCCCACCCCACATCTTCTCTGGAGTATTTTGTCAGCTTGAATTTAAGATGGGAGAAGTCAAATTCCCTATCTTCTCTCCCAAAATCTGTCCACTTCCACCTCCTCTGTGACTGCTGCAACATCATCACCCTATGACTCCTGCCTATGACCTGGGGTATTTTTGGCTGCTCCCTTTCTCTTCCTCCATGCATCTAGGTTACACCCAAATCATGTTGCTTCCTCTTCCTCGGTACCGCCAAAACCCATCATTTTCTTTCCATTCACACAGCTAAATCTCTGGTCCAGGCCTTCAATATATCTCATCTTAGTTACAGCAACAGCTGTCTCTACACTCTCTAAAGCCTACTTTATCTTTCTCCATTTCATATAAAATGTCACAGCAAGTCGTCATCTCCTTGCCCCCTTGCCCATTGATCTGATCATGTCACTGCCCTCTTTAAAGCCCACCACTGGCTCCTCATCCGCTAGCACATCAAATTCCAACTTTTCATCACCACCTACAAAGCTCTTTATAACTCTGCCTCTCCCTACTTATCCAAGCTGATCTCACGTCAAGCTGCCCCAACACTCCTCCACTCTGCCAGATTTCTACCCTGACTGCCCCGCGGTCAGCTCAATAAATGCCCCTCTGCCTTCTGCCGTGCTGCCAACTATGCATGGAGCAACATCCCTGGGCTCATATGCAAGGCCTCCACCCACAAAGAATTCTCTTGGTGGCCCAGTGTGGTTGTGATGCTCACAGTGGAAGTACAAAGTCTGTGTTGTTTCTCCTTAGCCCCAATCTCCCATTACTTTTCTCTTTGCTTAAATGATGAGTTCTTCGGGACAGGGGCTGCACTTTCCTGTCTGGCAGAAAAGTGCTTAGCACGTAGTGATTGCTACCATAAATAAATAATAGGCGTAACATGGATTTGAGATCTTCACCAGGATTCTCAGCCGTTCATTTACTCAGAGATGGCTGATTTCAGCAGCTACACCAGACTGTGGGGATTTTCCTGTCTCCCGCATCTCAGTCAAGCAGATGGCGCAGTTAGGACACATGGTTTGAATGCTCAGTAGGCTGACAGCCTGGGGATATGAGGAGGAAGTTTGGCCTGACTGCCTGATTGATGCGAGAAAAGGGGGACGGCCCGTCAGGCTGGCTTGAAAGGTCTGGAGCAATTGCAGACACGCCATATGCTGGGAGCACATACCCCTAGAGGAATTGTCAGACTTGCCTCCCCTTTTAGATTAATGTTAGAACTCTATCTGCCTTGTCATTCATGGGTAACTGACCCAGTGAACAGTTTAGATTGCCACATATTGCAGGTCTTAGACTCCCAGTCACACGCAGTGGAAATCCAGTGGTTAAAGTTTATATCTAATTAAAGTTTTAGAGCATAAGCTTTCATGGGCTAGTACCCACTTCGTTGGATGCTGCATCCGACGAAGTGGGTACTAGCCCACGAAAGCTTATGCTCTAAAACTTTAGTCTTTAAGGTGCCACAGGACTCTTTGTCACTTCTGCAGTTCCAGACTAACACGGCTACCCCTCTGATTCTTGAAAGTTTATATCAACTCACTAACACAGCATTCCATTACAGCACTATTTATAACTCCTGCTGCAGTGTCCGGTGCTCCTCATTGTCCTCTTGCTTATCTATATGCCGGTTATTGTTCCCACATGACAGAGCAATTGTGCAATGTAAGGTCTTCTCCACTCAGTCCAGTTAGTCCTGATATGGATGGAGGTGATTACAGAAATATTAACCTTCAGCTTGCCACTGAGGGGGCTCCTACTGGGGGACTGGCCTTTGCTTCACGAGGAAGAAGTCAACATGACCAGGGAGGGTGCTAGGAGGAGGGCCAAAAATACAGAGGGGGTGGTATTAATACCCTTTCTGAAGGGCAAGATGGAGCTTATAGTGCCATGAACAACTGCTGCTCCTAGGACCCAAAATCCAGGTTCTAGGTTGGACTGGCCATCAGCTGGCAGAGGTCCACTGTGTAGAAAGCCAGGGAGGAAGTAAACCACAGAGCAGCAGACACTGTCAGGAAGGCCTGGGAGAAGGGCACACCCGCACCTGGGAATCCCCAAGAGCATATACTGCGCTTGCCCTCGTTTCAGTAATACCTCTGCATGTGAAGGCCTCCTCTCCCCTTTGCATTTGCCCTATGGATGTCTCTCCTCAGATGCGCTATGGCTTCCTGATTAGGAATTGCTGCTGTGACGGAGAAGGCTGAAGTTTACCAGGCCTTGAATATTAGAAATCTGTGACCATGGCAATTAGCAAGAGATGTTTCTGTTCCTCTTCCCCCACAGGAGAAACCTGGCCCCAATGGCAGATTCTGTGTTATGTGATTTGTCCAGCTTAGAGACCCACTGATCTGTGAGCCGCTGTGTGCTGAGCAGATGCCAGCCGCTCAGTCTTCAGGAATGGCCTGCAGCAACAGGAGACAGCGGGAGCACTCAGCACCCCACATTTCCTCCTGCTAATGGTCTACACCAAACAAATGAACTTCTCAGTTAATTGCACAACCTGAAAGCCCAGCAGCTGTTTCAGAGTCATCCTGAATCTGTCAGTGCAGTAGAAAGTGGTAGGTGGGCTGCCGGGAAGGAGGTACAGGCGTGGGATTTGGCTGTAGGAATTTTATGAAGGTAGCCGTTTGTGTGTTGACACTACAAACTGAAGTTGTTGGTTCTTCTCCTTAGGTGAAAGCAGTGCTTTTGAGCTCATTAATTTTCTCCCATCCAGGCCTGGAGTTATGCCCCACTGGGTATTGAGGAGGAAGCAGTAAAGTGGCTAGACACTCAATAGGCTTCACTTAAAATCTCTTATCTGATCACTTGAGGGTCCACAAGAGTTATAAGAACAATCACAGGCTGTGGAGTTTGAGTGGGCTGCCCAGCTATGGCCCGATCGCTTTTTGGCTGAGCCAAACCTGAATGGCACTGCCACCCTATGTGACCAGACAGCAAGTATGAAAAATCAGGACGGGGTTGGGGGGTAATAGGATCCTATATAAGAAAAAGACCCCAAAGTTGGGACTGTCCCTATAAAATCAGGACATCTGGTCACGCTAACTATGTGACAGGTCACAATGCTACTCATTCAAAATTGGCTCAGCCACCCTTCCATCTGATGGAGGGGCAGCTGGGCCAAACCTGAGTGGAGCAATGTCACTCATTCAGATTTGGAGGGTGTATGTTTAGGGACTCATGGATCTCAGGGGTAAGGCTGCTGGTAGGGAAAGAGGGAGCCTGAAAGGGAAAGAGGAAGGTCAGGCACAGGGATAAATCTATGTCCCCCACCATACTTTAAATGGTGCTCCACAGCCCCAGAGAACAACCTTATGCTGGGGCAGCACAGTTGGGCATGTCGTCTCCAATAGACAGATGAGAAAAGGTACAGGGAGAGGGTGGAAGCTGAGTGTTTGGGGGGAATCACAAAAACTGTCTTCACTCATGCAGCCTCAGGCTGTGATCTTCCCAACTCTCCTCCACCAAGCACCATTTAGCTGGGTTAGCACTTGGATGGGAGCCTCTGAGGAACACATCTGTATTGTAGGAAGGGATAGTGATGACTCAGTAGAAAGCACTCTTCCCTAGTCCCTGTCTATGCTGGGTGAAAATGCAGTGAAACAAACCACTGGCTGGCCACTTTGTGCCAGCTCAAGATTTTGGGTTCCCAGTTCTGAAATGACTTGGGCTTGCCAAGCTTTCAAAAGTTTTGGCCTGAATCTCTCTCTACCTCTGCCTCCCTTTCTGTCCAAAGGAGATCACACAGGTTACCCACTAGAACTGGTGGGACAACATGTCATGATTTTCACAAAAATTCTGTCTTTTTTCCCCATCAAAAGGTCATCAGCATTTTGAAACTGTCCGACTAGCCCTACTGCTTTGCAATATATGAATGAAAGTGCTGTAAGTGCCAAATAGCATTACACTTTGCAGTGTTATAGCTAAGTGGGTCTCCCCAGGATATTAGATACACAAGGTGGGTAAGGTAATATCAGGTCAGGTAAGAAGTAAGAGTAGAAGAGCAGGGTGTTGTGTATTAGGGGTGTGTTTACAACAGAAATACTACAGCAGCACAGTGTTGACCTAGTAGTGTCTACATTATGACTTAGGTCAACTTGACTTCACCTCTTAGGGGACTGATTGTTCACATGCCTGAGTAACATAGCTAGGTTAACTTAAGGTTTAGGTGTAGACCAGACAAAGGACTGAGGTACACTGGGTAAGCTGATAACTGGAATAGCAGAGCGTTATGAGCCTCAGGTCTTGAACCTGGACCTGCAAGGTTCATGGGAGCAGCCACGCTCCAATCATCTACCTGGCAGCAGCTTACCTGAAACCCCAGAAGGCAGCGTGAGGCTCCATCCCTGACACCTGATTGGCAGAGTCCCAGAGTGACTGACTGGCCTGCTGGCCTTACTTAAGCCAGCAGCACAAACAGGAAGCTGTCTGAACAACTGGACTCCCCTCTGCTCTGAGAGTCTTGTACCACCCACTCCTGCTACCTATCACCTGCTTCTGCTCCCCTAGCCTGGATTTTCTGGCATCTGACTTGTGGCTCCTGCCCTCCAATTTGTCTCCTGCTTCTGACCTCCCAGTGTCCTGACTTGGCTGACTCTTGACTCCTATCTTATGACTGTGGGCTCTGGCTCTGACTACTAGGCATGGCTGCCCACAACCCAGCTCTGACACAGAGGGTACTGCAGGTCATGATTGAGGTGCATTTGCAGAGCTGCAGGGAGCCTAAGATTGGAATCACAGAAGATGTTTCACAGAAGATTGTGTGTAAACAGAGGTGTTTGATAGGAAAGCTTATATGGAAGTTGGTGCACAAGGCCAGAATCTATCAAGTGCTGTCACTCTCCCCATGAGCTCTGAAATTCACAAAACTGAAATAAAAAGGAAATCAGAGCTGAGAAAATCTCATGTCTCCTGAAAATTGCTTTCAAGCGGTGGTATACTGAAAGGAACATTTTACCTGGCTATTACTGTCAAGATGCTGACTGCAAGGTTTTCACTCTGTTTTTTAGTTCCATTTGTCTGTATCTCAGATAATACGCCTCACTGAGCAGCAAGTTGGGGGAAAAGGCAGACAGCGAGGACTTCAGAGTTGGTTGTCCCACAAAAAACCCGACTGTCCCAGATTTCAGGCTGGGGTCTCATTCTCTCAGGTAAATTACAATGAAGTACCTTTGTCTAATTGAATTTCTCTGCATTCACTTTGTTTTCTTGGAATATTATACCAGGGTTTCTCAATTCTAGTCTCTTGTTTTTAGAGTTTGGCTCTCACTTGGTCTTATATTTGTCCTCACTTTATTACAAATTAAAATGCCACACCCACCACCAGTCTGAGACTATGTAATAATTTATCTGATATTCAAGTAGAAATGCTAACATCTAAATATTATTAAGGATAATATCCATCTGGTTTGAAATCTAGTTCTGATCATACAGAATAGCACTTGGCTAGCTCTCCAGCTACCGCATGTTCCTGTTAAGCGATCAAGGTTTTGCCAAATATGTTGTTCCTGGTCCCCTTTAGCCCAGTAAAGAATAGCCTGATGGGGCTGAAATGCTTTTATACTAGGGTCATTCTCTGATTTCTCCATCAAGTCTTTCCTGCATATATGCACATGGACTTATCCTGACTCAGTAATTTGTTGTCACAAACCTACTTTGATGTGGCTCGCAAGTTAAACTGTTGCTTGTTTTTCAGGCCAAAACAACAGTCTCTGAATGGCCTGACTAGCCTACAGCTTGCAAGCCTTGATTCTCTTTCTGCACATCAAATCAAACTGTCTTTCAGTACCAGAGCAAGGCTCCCGGTGTTGCGACACAGTCTACTCTGACTTGGCTACGGAATGAAACAGTTGCTCACCTTTCTGCAGCTGCCAGAGCACTTGGCACTGCCCAAGCTCCGTCTGCACCTTGACCACAGGCTCCTCAGTGCACGCTCTCTGTCCCAAACTTCAGCCCTCTCTCCTCTCCCCCCCTCCGCCTTCAAAGCGAGCTTGGCCACCTATGCCTGCTTCCCTAGCCTATCAGGGCCAGTGTCCTCTCTGCGCCGGAGAGGCATGTGGGTTCCTCTAGCCAGAAGTGAAAAATCAATACACACGAACACATGTTGATTCATTGCACCGTTGGAGTGATTTACAGAGCATTGACGTGACAGTTTTATAGTCGTCTCATTACAAAGATGCGCACACTAAAGATTTGGAGTCAGTCTACTAAGGATGTGAGTCATTGTTTTCCATTACCTTATGTGGATGAGCTGGACTCAAATCAAGGACTTGACCTAGCAGATGATTTTGCTGACAGTCTGTTAGCAAGGGTTTTGTTTAAATGCTTCAAATAATTACAGATGGGGATGAACCAAAGCTCGAGTTCCAAACACTCCTGAACTTTGTGGGGAGGGGATGGGATACGTGGGCCTGAATCCAACCCTGGATCTGCATTTTGAATCTGGGCCCATCTTTATATAATGGGCTAATGGTAAACCCTGGATCCAAACAGCTCTGAACTTTTGGGGATTCAAATTCCAAATCAGGATTCTTGCAGCTGGAGCTCTCTCTACTAGCAGTGCCCAAACTGGCTGCATGTGCTGGAGTGACAAAGGATATTGTGTAACCACACCCATAAATCTGGCAACCACTGCTATTAATATTGATGTTGATCTTTAACTAGCAGGGTCCTCCCTTCTCCCTTCCCCACATTCTCTCTGCCCACCCGCATGATCCCACTTTTCCTAGCATTGCATTTGAGACAATGCCTCAACTTCATTTTGGGGACTGCAACTTTTTCTGCCAGCTCCCAGATGAAGTGGAAACTGAAGCTGGCAGCTACCAGGTGATTCATGTGTGAGTGCAAGTCTGGGCTAACAAGGAGAGTGCCTGGGAACAGAGATATGGCAGAGTGGGCTTCTCTCCACGCTTTCCTAACCCAGTTTCCAGCTGTCAGCTCCTGATAACTTTTCAGTGCTGCAAGCACTAAAGAGCAGAATGAGATGGGACAGACGCGCTAAGCAGTCACCCTGCTGCACTCTCCTGTCTTCTAACATGGCTGGGGGCTGTGTTGAAAGGTATGCATTGCACTGGCCACCACTAGGTTCAAATATGGTTCCCAGAAAGCTGGGGAAAATATTGTTGCCCTGAAGTCCAGGTCAAGAAGTGTGCAACCTGGGCATCATGTGTCCTGCCAGCCAAACAAGGAAGAGAGCTGGGGATGGGCTGTGTGCCCCAGGCTCAGCAGCGGCACCCTGACTCCCTGTAAGGGGGGGGGAGGTGGAGGGGTAGAGGAAAGAGAACTGAGGTACTTTGAGAGAGGGAAGGAGAAGGAGCAAAGCAAGAAAACTCAGCTGCCCTCCAGAGTTGACGGGGATGGTCCTAGACAACACCAGTAATGTCTTGGGAGAAGATGGTAGGAACAGGGAGATGCTCACCACTGAAGGTGTCTGAGGCTGAGCTTCCAGGAGCATGTTCTCTGGTAGGGCCTCAGCAGAGGGCTGTGGTGAATGGGGAGGAAGAGATTTGGATTTTTCAGGATCTGAACTTCACAGCCACAAAGGCAGCTGCAGGGGTGGGGGAGGGTGGCAGGGCAGGCACTCATCTTGGCCTCGGAGATGCGTGGCAGAGAACGTGGGTGGTTAGGGTGGCTGTGGCAGCATGGTGATCCTGCTCCCTCATCCCAGGCACCCAGAACACCCGACATCCTGCTCCCTGCCGCAGCTTGAATCCTGGCGGGGAAACAGCCTGCCCACCCCCCTGCCCCTGAAATGATGCAGCCCTACCCCACTACCCTTCTCCACCCAGCCCAGCTCCAGTCCCCTCTTCCTGGAGCCAAGGAACGGGGGGTGAGCTGGAAGAGCAGTAAGGCCTGGGCTGCCCTGTCTTGCACTCTCACTAGGTACAGAGGAAATACTGTGGGGAGGAAAACATGAATCAGCCCCCACAATATTGCCATTGTGAGGGTGCTAGGCCCCACTGCTCCCCCAGTTCTCCCCTCCCTGGAGCAGGGAGCGGTTGATGATCTTGGCAGCTGCCAGGATCCTCTCTGCAACTAGGAGAAGTACTCAATAAGGCACTCGCATAGCGCTAAAGGGTTAATTTCAACAGTGAGACTTATCCCAGCATATTCTTCGAGAGACTCCTGCATTAACCAACGCTCTAGAGACATCTATATGCTCATGGTTCCCATAGACAGGCCTGGCTGAATTTCAGACGCTTTTAAAATCATTTTCCTTTTGGCCAGGGCTAAATTCAGACATGTGTAGTACCTTAGAGCAGATGGTGCTGGGGACTGGTCATAGGCCATGCAGCTTCAAGCCTCTGGGCTACCAAGGCAACAGGTACCTTAGCAAAGATGCCAGCACAGCCCTCGACAGTGCAGTGCTTCTTCTTCCTTGCTGCTGAGGGCAGCACAGGAATAGAAGAGCCCTTGGAAGTCATCAAGTCCATTCACTTTCTAGCAGCTCAGGATTGTTCCCCTATTGTGCTTTATCCAGTCCTGTTAACAACTCAGGCTCCAAACCCAATTTGGTCCTAGTCATGTGAGGCGCCTGTCTCCACACCCCAAAGGGGAGCTCAGCTTTGAGTGATCAGCACATTTTACAGACCTCTAAATAAGTAAATGACAACAAGTTCACCACTTCCCTCAGGTATCTCAGAGCAATGGGATCTGTGTCCCATCCCGGGTAAGGGGACGGGTCACATCAGAGTTTATGAAAGACAAGGGATGTACAGGTGGGGGATGAATCCTAGAATCTGGAGATGGAAGAGAGCTTTTAGTTTATATGGTCACCTTGTCAGTGCCAATTCTTTAGGCGGCACTAATACCAACATGGGACAGTGACCATAGGCACCAACTTCCCCTGGCGCGGTGGGTGCTCACACTCACCTGCCCCTGGCCCCGCTCCAACTCCACTGCCTCATGCCCCACCCCCATTCCAACCCGTTCCCCAAAATCCCCATTCCAACTCCGCCCCATCCCTGCCCCTAATGGACCCCTTCCTCAAATCCCCACCCTGGCCCCGCCTCTTCCCCTGAGCATGCCATGTTCCCCCTCTTCCTCCCTCCCTCCCTCCCAGTCTCGTGAAACAGCTGTTTCGCACCGCAAGTGCTGGGAGGGAAGGGGGAGAAGCAGGACCCAGCGGCACGCTCAGGGGAGGAGACGGAGTGGAGGTGAGCTGGGGTGGGAGTCGGAATGGGTGCTCTGCACCCACCAATTTTTTCCCATGGATGCTCCACCCCCGGAGCACCCATGGAGCCGGCGCCTATGACAGTGACAACATTATGAAGGTGGTACGATACCTGTCTGCCGTCTTTCTGATTGCATGTTTCCAGTGTGATCTGAGATCCGGTGGAGAAGGAGGTGATGGAGAGACACTTGTCCTGCTGTCTAATTAAAGGGTCACTGAAGACCCAC
The DNA here is from genome assembly GCA_007922305.1 of Dermatemys mawii. NCBI lineage: Eukaryota > Metazoa > Chordata > Testudines > Dermatemydidae > Dermatemys > Dermatemys mawii. Next base: position 38,181,643 of record ML677332.1, on the reverse strand, counting down.
TCCTTCGGAGGAGAAAACAAAAGAATATAGATTTCATCATTATGGTAGCGACGATATAACAGAAAAAATGAGCCAAATCCTGGAGTCCTCACTCAGTGCTTACCAGAGAAGAGACTCCCCTGGAGTGAGCTGGCAGGTCCAGCACCAGGCTTTGAAGTGTGTGTTCAGGTTTGAGGAACCCTGACACGTGAACTTCAAAACCTGCCTGGCTGGCTTCCAATAGTCAGATTATAGAGAGGTGCCAAGTGTCTCCGTGCACAGCAGGAGTAATGTACCCAGGGTTCTACTGGCCTGCAAAGCAGGTAGGACCCTGTCTCCTAACTGAGGTAATGGGCAACCGTTTCTGATTATTTTACATAACAGGCTAATTCAATGCCTACTTCTCCCAGGAGTCCACAGCGATTGTCCATTGTGGATAACAGGCACTTTATCAAGGTAGGGAAAACACATACATTTAAACCCACACACTTCCATACAGCACACACACATCCATAGAAAATAAGCCATTGCATTGATCCCTCCTGCTACTTGATAGACACCCACCCCATCAAGTATTAGGGTTATTATTCACTGGGATGGTGGCCCAGCAGAGGGACCGAGTGCAATACATTTCAGTGACTTCAAACAATAGTGAAATGTCACAGTGAGTCTGATTAAATGGCACGTTGGATGCTAGCTGCAAACTTGCTCCCAACAGATAACAGATGTGAATGAGCATTTGCTCACATGAAATAGCTTCTTGGGACCCTTTGTTTACTCAGGCTGCTTCCCTGCTGTAGCAAGGCTGTCAAATGAGGAGATCTTGGGCTGGTGTAATGTAGTTCCCCATTAAAGTTATGGGGACTATCCCAATTTACAGCAGCTGGGGTCCTGGCTGCTTACCATAAAGTCTGGCTTTACTCTGAAAAGCCACTGTAAAAATGGCATCTTCTTGCTTAATAGATCTTTTCCCTCTAAGTATTATTTGCTGAATTTAGTGACAAATATTCTCTCTCCCTATATCTTACATTTTGTTAGCCCTGTGAAGCCAACACAACTTCAGGAGCAAAATCTGAGTTCTGTTCTGGCTCGCCATCATCAAGAGAGTTATTAGCTAAATTCCAACTGCAACACCAAATTCTCCCCCCTCAGTTACACCCGACCAAGTCCATCAAGGATAGATTCTAGCTTAGAGAATCTCCGTCACTCGTAGAGACATGCATGACTTTCAGACCCCAGGTGGAGTTTGCAAGGCTGGCAGCTAGGAAAAAACCCACATATCTTTTTCTCATAACCTGTGTGTGTTTGCTCTGGAGTCATGGAGAGACAAGTTGACTCCCAGAATGCAGGTTTTACTAAATCACTTCTCAGATGAAAATTGTGCTTTGGTATGATTTTACTTAAAGAGGACAGTGTTGGGTCAAATTTGATCCAGAATGTAGCTTTTGGAAAAGTCCTTTTTTCCATTTGTCCCCTTCCATGGAAAAAGCTGTGGGGCCTGCAAATGCACACCCTGCAGATCCACACAGATTCTGCGGTAGCAGGGGGAGGATCTAGGATGGTTCTGGTAGTATGCCACTTGATAGCAGGGCTGCAATAGCTAGCATTGGAAAATTATTTATGTTTTATTCATCTTCAGTGTTATTAGTAACATAAAGAAATTAGGTTTCTTTAAAAACTGCTTTTTAACCAGACACTGCCCCTTACAAACACTGTTTTAAAAAGTACTTTCAATATTTTTACTGAAGCGCAGACTTACATTCCTGAATAAGTATTAAAATATATTCCTCCAGTAATTATAGCAAAGTTTTCAATTTCCACCAGTGTCTGTCCCAGTTAAAGAGTATATTAGCCACTTCAAAATCCAGTGAATGTTTGTATTGTGCCCAGAAAGTGGTGTCTGTAAGCTCCTATGGGCCGAGGCCAAATGCTCCAGTGTAATTAATGCATGAACCCAGGAGCAGCTCACCTTTAGCGGAAATAATGTGCCCATTCTTTACTGTATTTCAGTGCCTGGTTACTATGGCAATTTGCACTATAGGGATGAGATAGGCAGAGAGAATGAGAAGTACCTCAACTCCTGAGTGCAAACTGTAGCACTCAAGGGTTAATGGAGTATTACCTGTGAATCTGTTTATGTCCATTAATGTCCATCTCACTGAACCTATATCTAATAGAGTAGATCAAGAGCACCCAACCTTTGTCAAACTGAGGGTCATGGTAACAATTTGCCACGAAGCCCATGGCCCACATTGAATTTGCATAAAATGGAGATGCCTGAGGCCACCCTGGCTTAGAAACAGAAACGTGGCCAGTGGAGAACACAAGTCCCAGCATGCAATGCTTCAGCTTAATCTGAATGATTTGATTGTGGGCCACATTGTCAAGCTCTGACTCGCATGTTGTCCACCCTCTACAGCAGAGGGACTTTAACTTATTATAAAGCTGTGCAGAAGCGGCTACTATCGACTGTCAGGACACACTGCCGAGGGTCTCAGATAGTCTGAAGATCACATACACACCTTTCCTAAACATTTATCCTCCCAGGACCACTGTGTCAAAGGTGCTAAAAAGCAGCAAGCAGGAGTAAAGAGCCAAATTCAAGCCTGCCTCACCTGGCTGACAGGGGGATTGCTCACTGTCCCTTTGCAGCCTCCCAGGCCAGCCACAGAACTTCCTGCTGTGTCCTGGCCCCAGGACTCCAGGCAATATCCTCCTTGTCTGATAATCCCAGGAACCAGCTCCTTTTCAGGAACCCTGGGAGAAAAATGACAACATTTGCATGGCACCATATAGCCAGAAGTGTCTCAATGCACCGTATGTATTTATACTGAGATTATTCCAACTACCACTGTTTTGCATCCACCTCTAGAGTGGAACACAGCATGCAGTTACACCGCACAGTGGTTGGGGCCAGCAAATGAAGAATATTATATCCTGTAGAAATGTCTGAGGGAATCTGAGGAGGCAGAATGTGCGTAAGGATTTGGCCAGAATTCTGAGTCAGTATCGTTCACTTTCAAAAAGTGCTGGGGGATCCTTAATATCCTCAAGGAGTTAGGACTTCAGTGTTGCGTCAACTCTGAAAGACAGAACCTCCGCCAAAAGCTGGGTGTATGCTAGCATCCTCCACCCCACATTTCCCCATTGCTACCACCAGTTCATCTCCACTGTGCTAGCAACTAGCATTCCGCTAGTGTAGATAGGGTTCCAGCCGGCTATCAACTTTTTAACTACCATCATTTAACCCTACTGAGTCCTAGGCTTTGTCTACACTGGGATTTAGAGGGGTGTTGGTAGAACATGTTAGCTAATAACACAGCCCTAGCGTAGATATGGCTATTCACTAATACAGGGCTAGGGCACTGGTTCAGTACTGACTCAGAAGGAAGAGTGCCAGTGACCAGTTCACAAAGACCAGTTGCTACAGAATGTGGGGTTTTCCTTGAAAATCTCACATCGAAGCACTGGGGGAGACCCAATTCCACGTAGTTCATTCCTTGGGGGCTCCAGGCTGTATGTGATTATGCCACTGGGACTTCAGAATCAGAGGCCCTAGGCTCGGGCCTATTGGGTCTAATCATTAATCTGGCCCTGGACTTCAGTACAGTTAGCAGCAAAAATGCTGGAGCCTTAGATTAGGGGAGCTGTACTCCACTCTTCCAGCAATGCCATAAGCTCGTATACAAACCATACCTTAACAAGTCGCTTTACTTCAGATCCCTGAAGCACCAGAAAATCAGAAACAGGCATTCACACAACAGAGCTTTAAGATCTTAAGAAACTCATCTCAAGAGGTATGTTAGTCTGCAGCTCTTCTCCCACCAAACACACATCCTGACTTCCTTTGACTACACGTCCTCTCTCCCTATGAACAATGGGTGCTGCCCCCACCTGGCTTCTTGAAGGTCTCCTAATATAGCTCTCTAGCCCACAAAAACACCTGCCCTTGCCACTCCTTCCCTCTCAAAAATGTGCTCTGTTCAACCTGTCCGCCTCCTGGCTGCCACCTCACCCCACTTCTCTCCTAGAGATCCTTTTCCACCTCCCTCTTCCCAGCTCAAATGTCCAAACAGGAACTGGTGGTAGGTCAAGTGGAAGTGCAGGCCAGGAAATCAAGGAGGGTTTCTCACCAAAAAGAGAGGGACGAGCAGGATTTACTCTGAACATGAGAGTCCTGACTTCCTACTGCCCAACTGCCACAGATCTTCCCCAATTCTGAGGCTAGTGATTTCCTCCCTGGCCCACCTCCCGCATCCTTTCAGAGAGCTTGTTTCCAGCTAGCTAAGAGTGGAGGATTAACTCACTTGAGCTCTGGGTAGACATTCTCCAGGTACCACTGGAAGGATTTACAGTTTAGTTTCCTGCGTTGCTCCATGCGGTCTGCAATACTGGAAACAAAAGCATGTTGTTCAGAATGATACAATGAATGGAGATGATGAGGAGCAGCAGGGAGGGCAGGGCTAGTTTGAGGGATGTGTGAAGCTGCATAACGTTGCCCTCTTGCCCTTGGCCTCCTGGCCAATGTGATGGGGGCAGAGCAGGGACACTGAAGTAAGTAGGAGACAAGGAGGGGTGAGTGCAGAGGCCTCCTGAGGCGGAAGAGGACTGAAGAAATGAACACACATCCTGGCAATTTCGTGCACTTCCTCTAGCTCAGGGGAAAACAGCACAGCACAGTGGTACCACTGGAGAGCTGAGAAGGTGTCTTCACTATTGTGTGTGTCCCTGTGGGGCTTAACTGTAAGAGAGAGACTCAGACAACTGCTGGTTCTCAGACTGGCTTGGGAAGTTAAACAAGTCACTACCAATGATCAAGGGTGTGTTTAATCATTTTTGTAATAGATTTTTTCCTGTGTTTACAATGACTCCTTGGAAACTTTAAATGTAAATGGTCACTTAAAAAACCAATGGCATTGTCACTCTAGGGCTCCTTATGGCTTTGCTGCACACACTGGCTTCTCAGTGTCCACTAGCTCTGGCATTTGGCACTGATTTTGCTTTCCCTGGAAAAGGAGTAGTGAAGCTTTTGTTCTAAAGGAAAGAATACGTCAAGGGTTACATTATGGCTCTTACAGACCATGGGGCGCTATTGGCATAGGGTAGATGAGCAGACATAGTGTGTGAGTAATGGAGAAGGCACAAAGCACTGGGGACATAATGTCTCCATAGAGTTGGTGGGGGAGGGAAGGGACCGTGCTCTGCTGCTGTACTCCATAGCCCTGTATTAAAGGTGTTCAGTGCACTCCCCTCTACAGACAATTCTCCTGGCTCTCGCTGGTATGCAGGAATGGGGCGGGGGGAAACAGGACTCTGGCCCCACATCCAGCCCAGTCAAACAATCCTCCCGTGGGGCGTGCGATCCTGTTGGCAGTGCTACTGGTTCCCCCTCATCAGTATACTCACCCTCTGTGGGTGTGGTGAGTGGAGAGGAGAGAGTCTGGTTTTATGCATCCTCTTTCTCCTGCCATCCCCAGGGACCCAACTGGGAGCAGCCACAATATTGCCCATACCTTATAAAGAACCTATGTAGTTCTTTATAAACTAATAACTGCTGGGGAAGCAGGTCACATTTGGGGCCCAATTAACCTTGACGATGTCCCTTTAACCAGTGACATAAGCCTTCTACAAGTACATTTCCTGTTAGCTTTACGAGCCGTTAGAATACATTATATAATTACCAAGGGCCAAATCCTGCAGCCCTGACTTAAACAGTGCTGCAGGCTTTGACCCCGGAGGCTCATTGAGGTTTACGTACCCCGAGTAACAGAGTGCTCTCCATCACAGACAGGCAGCCGGGGGACTGGGATTGGAATTGTGTTTGGGCTCTGGTCCAAAGGCCGCACTCAGGCCAGACCAGAGACAGACAAACGTTAGGCAAAGATATTTTTAAAAGATAAATGTATTAATTCATGAGAAATAAAACATGATGTAAAACACAGAGTGGCACTTACATCATATTGAATTTACAGAGCTCAGTGTACATAAGACATGCATCAGTATCAGATGTACACGTGTCCAACAGACAACCATAAACAGGGATCTCCTAAGCCAATGCAGTAATATCAACGTGCTGTCCATAGACTGATACGTACAGAGATATGTTTGGCTTCATGGTACTCTCCTAGTTAATAAATATGCTTTAGGTTTTTAAATTTCTTTGAGAAGTTCACTGTTCTTGAGGCAACTTCCTCCCTGCCTCACAGCTATGTGAACCTGATCTATAGCTGGCTTTTGTGGGGGCAGCCAGCCTGCCTAACCCAAAGGCCTAATGGCCATTCATACCAGTAAAAGCCAGACTCACTAGCTCTGGATGCAGCATAAGCACAAGAATGTCTGATCAGTTACCTGCTCAGCTCAGACCTCCATAGACTGGTTACATGCTGTGTAAAAAAACGTATTTTCTTCTATCCACTTAATGTGTTGCCTTTTAATTTCATTAAGGGTCCCTCTGGCCTTGTATTCTAGAGCAAGTTAAGTAGGGCGCTACAGGGGAGGAAGGACATATGTTGCCATTTAAAATAAAGTAAATTAAAAGTGAATCTCGTTAACCAGCCATTTGAGCTGTGGCTCTGAGATAGCGCTGGGCAGGGCATCTTTTCCCTTAGCCTTTCCCTACCCTTTCCCAGTGAAAGTGTGAAAGCGATTTCCAGTGAACAAGCTGATTAGCAGGAAGGCTGCTAGCCAGGCTCAGGGGCTGCTTACCTTCCAAATGACTTCCCGATGGCAGATGGCCGGGCCTCGTAGTAGTACTGTTTGTACTCATCCATCCACACCTCTGCTGTGCGTTTGGTGTTCCTGCAAGTGGACAAGGAGAAGCTAGTAGCTTACGGCAGCTCCCCCCAAGAGCTGGAGATAAAGGAACATTGGCAACTTAGGAACGTGCTCATGGAGACACTCAGGCTATGTCCACACTATGGAGATTACACTGACATAGCTATGGCACTGTAGCTCGGCCAGTGCAGCCTAGATGCAGTCCAAGATGATGGAAGGGGTTTTTCTGGCTGTGTAGGGAAACTACCTTCCCCAGTGACAGTAACTTTGTCAATGGAGAAACCCTTCTGTCCACACAGCTGCACCTACACTGGGGGTTAGGTTGGTATAGCTGCATTGATCAGGGGTGTGGATTTTTCATACCCCTGATCAACATCAACGTTTAAGTGTAGACCAGGTTTCGGGAAAGTTAACTCATCACCACAGCTATGCCAGCATAACCTCACAGTGTAGACACAACCTACAGTGATGGAAGGGGTTTTTCCATCGCTGGAGGTAATCCACCTCCCCAAGCAATGGTAGCTAAGTTGACGGAAGCATTCTTCTGTCTTCCTAGTTGTGCCTACCCTGGAGGTTAGGTCAGCACAGCTATATTGGTCAAGGGTGTGGATTTTTCACACCTCTGACTGATGTAACTGTATTGACCTAAATTTTAAGCACAGACCAAGTCTAAAGGTGTGAAGTTAAAGAGTGTTAAAGTGCATTAAGTCTGTGTGGACACTCTCATTCAGAAGTGAAGTGGCATTAGTTCACTTTAGCTTAATTCACTTTTGTCCCTGCCTAGATGTGCACTTTGTGACTAGTCACAGACCAATATCGCCTCTTTCTCCCTCCCAACACGTCTACCAACTTCTCTCATTTTTATTCTCTTCCCCTCTCTGCTGCAATGGAAGCTGCCCATGTGGCTCCTCTCACAGCAGATACATCTCTGTGGTACATCTGGACCTGCAACTCTCATGTGCTATCTCCTAATCAGTAACAAAAAATGTGACAAAAGAACTGCCGAGTCCTGTGGCAGGTTCAGCTGGAAGGAGGGAGATGGACCAGGTCAGGAATACCCAGGACTGGGATTCCTAAGGAAGCTAAGGATATGTCCTTCTGGGTTGTCATTCCAGAGGAAGGGGATACGCTTTATGCAGCGGGCACCTGCACTGTTTCTTTTCCTAGGCAGGAGGCTTCAGGCTGAATCTTGTTAAATGTTCAATCACATGCCATCCTCCCTGAATCCCCAGGCCTCCCAAAAAAAGAAAGGGAAAGGAGGAAAGAAAGCTACAGGATTATTTAGACATGCTAAGTATCAAGATGATCCATCTGCTATTGCAATATCCCAACACCTACTTGATATAGGTCAGTGCATTGCCCTCTGGAAAATCATAGGGGTGGCGTTTCCTGAATACATGGCCGACTCGACTGCAGGGAACAATCTCCAAGCTACCACCACACATCCACACTCGGAAGGAGAGCTCTGGAAAAGATCCCAAGCATCAGCAGATACAGCCAGACAAGAAATACAAGTTAAACTTCCAAGAATACCAACAAAAAAAGCCACCTCATACAATGCACCTGAATGGCTTTGCCTCCTTTCTCTGTGTAGATGCCATAGACACAGTCCATGGCAAAACCAGGAAGGATGAATTGATGGAGAGTACCTGTCTGTCCTTCTCCTCTCCTAGCCCCTGGAATCTCAGCAACTGCAGTACATCTCACATTAATGCTTCAGTTCACTATATCAAACGTATCCATTGTGAAACCATGAAGCCAGTTTGTTTCGTTAACCTGATATATGGGTTTCAAGACAGTTCTTGATTCTAGGTGGACGCGGAAGGACGCAAACGCGCGTGGGCACACACACGCATGCTCGTGCATGCACACACACACACAGAATCTATTGCATGTCCATAAAGCAGCAGGATCCTTGAAGGCAGGCAAAAAGGACAAAAAGATGATGCAGTTCACACAACAGTCCATTTTATTCTGACTTCTTTCCTTCAGATATGGAATATGGAATAGAAATTGGAGACGGAGAAGATCTTCTAGGTGATTTAGCCCATCCCCTGGGGCATATGTTAGAAGACTGTTACGTACTGTATGTTTCCAAACGGTTTGCACTTTTAGCTGACTCAAGCACTGTGAGTTTCTCCACTTCCCCTAAGAGACTTTTACCAGCTAAGGGTACACTTACACTTCGAGAGGAGAGTGTGATGCCTAGCTCCAGGAGACATACCCATGCTAGCTTTGATCAACCTAGTGTGCTAAAAATAATGTAGCTGCAAGTGAGTGAGTGGCTAGCAGCCTCAAGTATATGCCTATGGTCTTGGATGTGTAGGTACTGCTCGTGTTGCCATGGCTGCATTCTGTTGTGAGCTTGATTAGAGCTAGCGTGTGTATGTGTCCTCACGCTGGGAATCACACACCCAACATACCTTAATACATCTCGCTGCCATGAAAACTTGCTTGGAGTGCTTGCATTCAGCTACCAAGTTACTCCTGTCTCCTAGCTGGAGCAAAATTTTGTAGGGGAGTGTGTAATGAAGCATCCTTTTACCATACCCCTTCAGCTATGCACTTGCCTTCCACCCTCTGCCTCCTTTTTAACCCTGCTCACTCGCAAGTAGAGCTGGGAGAAATTTTCAAACAAGAAATTTGTCAAAAAATGGCCTTTAAAAAAATCCACAAAAACATGGTTGACATTAAAATATTTTGTTTTTCATGAAAAAATGTGGTATTTTAATAAAAATTTTATAAAAAACATCAAGATTTTTCATATACCAAAAACCTGGTTTTCAATAAACAAAACAAATGAACGATATCCATTACCATTTTCTATTTTATTATCCTCCTATTATCTAATGGATATATAATTTATGAGTCAAGGTGGAATGAGCTTTATATTGTATTTTAATTTATGAGATGGGCACCAAGAGGGCTTTATGAACATATGAAGAAATAGAATATTGAGTAACCAGACATCAGATCTTTACAAAAAAGATTCCACCTTGCAACTTTGTTTTCCCCATTCCTAGTTTATCCTTCCAGAAGCCAAACACAAGGGATGTATTATTCTTTTAAAGAGAATTTATCTGCAACTTAATAATGCAAACAGAATAAATTTGTGGCAGCTTTCTCACATTCTTAATGATCCTCCCACTGCCACATGTAGGACTTGCGATAGATCATTTCCTATGTGTCTTAGGGAGAGGTCCCTCCGCCTAATGGAAAGTACTCTTCTGAGCTCCTTAGGTAATCCCAAGAAATATGTATTGCAGGCAAACCATGCTTGCAACTGCTCAAATAGTGAGCAAAATCACTTTATAATTCCAGAGAGTCAGGCCAGAGGGAGTTCAAGAGATATTGAAACAGAGAGATCTGTACAGATTCACTTCAGTTAACGGGAAAGAAATAAATTAGTTATTTTAATTCCACTCTCCCTCACCAGCAATTCATTTGAACTGAGTCCCAAATACTTGATTTCTCTGTGCTCCTCTCTTCAGTTCTGCGGCTGTCTTGAACCCTCACTTACACGTGATGATTCTACAGCACAAGGCGTCATCTCATTTGGGAGAAAGAGATGCCTTGAATTGTCACCTCTGGTAGTACTGGGGAAACGGGTTTCAGTAATTTGCTATGTGAAATAACAGTACCCTGGGAACATATTCCTCAGAGGGTTTTAGAGCTTGGTCCCAGTTTAAGAGTCTTCATTATGAGTATCTATACCCAGTTTCCACTCCCAAAGAGGCTTGACGTACTAGGAACACTACATTTCAAAGCCATTGTCACGGGATAAGAACTCACCTTTATTAGGGGAAGAAGGGATGTCTATAGAAAGGATGAATGCTGGTGATGTTCCACTTGAAGACTTGTATGACTATGGAGTGGGACAGGAAAAAGAATCTCTCCCAAAGATCTGATGTTAAATAACAATAAACATCTGTGGTACTTACGGGTATTGCTGTAACACCTAGAAGACCCCACTCAAGCATCATGGCCCTGTCCTGTTAGGTGCAGTGCACACATACAACAAAAAAATGGCCCCAACCTTAAAGAGCTTATATCTTTGAAATACACGTGAGCCAGTAATATAGATCTGACTGTCACTGTGGTTGTCTGATGTCTAGAACCTTATATTGATACACAGATCTTTGGAGTGGAGTGTTTTTGTGGATTGGGAATGCAAGTAATATATTAATTACATGAAATGCCCACAGGAAAGCATATTTTGTCTGACAAAGATTTCCTGGCGTCACTTTCTGTGTGAGGAGGAAGATGGTGGGGGGAAAGAGGGCAGTGACTAATTTCACAACTCACCAAAATTCTCTCCTCCCCAGATGTCCATCTGAGTGTCGTATTTTCCCAGATGGTTAAACCAGGACTTATCGATGACAAAGATGCCTCCCGCTATGACAGGTGTTCTGGAGAGAAGGAAGAAAGCACAAATACATAATGAAACAATAATAATCATTTGTCCATGCACAGAATCTTTCCTCTGAAGATCACAAGGTACTTTAGAAACATTCATTAATTAAGCCTCATAACCCTGCGCCACCCGCATTATCCTTATCTCCATTTTACAGATGGGGAAAATTTGGCCAGACATAGTTCCATCACATGATGAGATTGCAGCAGAAGGGGAATACAATACAAATTTCCTGGCTCCAAGTCCTGTGCTTTCATCGATAGACCCACCTTCCTCCCCTTGTTAGATTCTATCACACTATTTAGAAGATGAGTGTTGTGTCTTTTGTTCTTTGCACAAGATACTCAATATGAAGGAACCACATGGGCACAGTGGAGTCCAAACAACTGCTGGACTGTTATGAAGGTTCACCCACATATACCCACTGCTGTTCTGTCAGGGGTCTGGTGGTTTCGGAAACATGAGAGACAGTGAAGACGGCTACAGGGGTCACAAACTACTTTCAGGGATGCTTTCCGGTTTTGTCAGCATTTTTCACACTTTAGTTTTCTCAAAGATCTATACACAGTAATGAGTCACCTAGTGACTACACTGGCCAACAGAGAAGCCATTATGTGCCCCACCCGTATCTCAGTCAAAAGCTTGAACATTCAAAGCTGGGAAAGAAGGATGATCCTGTAGTTAAGCCCTTGGTCTGGGTTTGGTTCCCGACTCTGCCACTGACTACCTGTATGACCTTGGGCAAGTCGTTCAGCCTCTGTGCCTTAATTCTTTATCTATAAGAGGTGATGATAGCACAGCCAGACATCACAAGCTGCCGAGGGGATAAATTCATTAGTTTGTAAGGCACTCAGACACTAGAGTGATCGGGACCATGTAAGCAGACAGATTGAATGGGCTGTAACAGTCTGTAAATGTGTTTAACTTAAAATCACTACTTTGTACATTGTTCAGGCAGTAGTGAATTCATCAATTACAGCTTTCACCCATGTCACAGGACTGCTTCAAACACCTCACAAGATAAATGCCTCACACAGCATCTGCAGCAACTGGGATGGCAGTTTGTCCTCACAAGGCAAGTTCTTGTGCACCCCTGATGCAAAGATGAAGTCTTAACAATGGCATTCAAAAAGAGGGCTGCACAAGCCCAAGAGACTGGTACCTTATGGACTGGGTTGGGTCCGTTCTGGACATCTTCTGCTCTACAGGGATTTGCTCCCACTTAAAGTGAAGGCTCCAGTCAAACCCTGAGAAGAAAAGAAACATTAGGGATGCCAATAGAGTAAGAGTACAGTGCCAGCCACTAGCATACTCACGAAATCTGCAGCAAGGGCACCAGGGGAACAACAAATTCAACTAATAGAATGGTAGTGGAAGGGTTTTGTAGTTAGGAAGAGAGTTGAGAATGTTTTTCAGAGGTTCCTGTGGGAGGGTTTGGTGACTGGGAGGAGTGGCCTTGGGATGCTCTTCAAGGGATAGAAGGAAACTCTGATGTCTGCTTAGCATAGCGCACTGGCAGCAGGACTCTGCAGCTGACAAGGAGTCTATATGTGACACCAGTGGGTTTCAACAGCTGACGGTGGCATTTGTCTGGGGGAATCATGGAGAGGGTGCAGGCAGATTTGACAGCTGGGGGAAGGGAGTTGTGTTAGGGGCCAAACCTGAGGGACTTATTGATGTTTTCAGGCACTGCTGAGTAGAAGGCGCGCTAATGAGCTCGTGAGAGATTGCTTGCATCACCTATCCATCAGGTGATGGGTGATGTTAGTGGTTGCGAGGGGAGTTGGCCTGCAAGCTTTGGGATGGGCAGGTGTGAGTGTGGTGAGTTTTGGAGAGCAAGCAGGGTGCATTCTGAGTGCTCATCTGCAGGGTTACTGGAGGGCTCAGCAATAGCAGGAGGGGCTGGGTTGGGTGCCTGTGGGTGTCGCTGGGAATTCTAGTCTGGAGCATTGTAAGGGTCAGACTCTGGCACATCTCCTGAATACCTGCCTGGCCTGTGATCTGCCTTCAGTCCTAAAAAGCTACTGTTGTGTGTCTGAAGCATTATAATGCCAGTTACACAGAGTGAGGGGAGAATCTCTCTGCATAGTCCCAAGTTGCTCCATGGTCTCTTCTCCACTGGAGCTGGTTCTTCCAAGGAGCAAAACACATTGGGCGGAAAGAGCAGAGCACTGTTACTGCTGTCACTCACTAGCTGGTCCTTGCCTACCTTCCCCTCAGGTCTAACTTATCCTGGCCATTAGCCTTACCTACCTCCCCTCAGATCGGCTGAGGCTGCCAGGTAGGCAAAATTATCCAGGCTGATCACATCGATGATTGGACTCACCACTCGGGTATAATCCTGTAAGAACACAAGAGTGGGAGAACAATCAGGCCTCTCTTCGGGGGCTGGCAAAAGAATAGGATATCAGAGACATAAGGCTATGCACACAGCAACAGGGAAAAATAAATCAGCATATTACACTGCAACCCTTCATTACCTCCCGTGTGGCAGCTGGGTAATGAATCTGTGGCTGCTGCACATGTCTACAGACAGGGAAACTTTCAGCTCAACTTCACATCTCTGACACAGGGAAATAGACTAAGGGCCCTCTTGTAATATGGGTTTAGCACACAGGAGCACTGGTAAGAGATAGCTCTTTATTTCCTGGCTTCAATCACATGACATGGGTCCCAGTTTCAAAGGTTAATATCCCTGTCACAAAGCCAGGAATCAGTAGCCAGCATTTCTTCAATGTTTTTAAAACAAAAAGGCCAATAAAATAAAAATTCATTACCAAGCCAAAACAACCACATAGCCACAGAGGAGACAATATTTACTCATGATGATTGACTAGTCCCTGAAAATAATGAGACAGACTTAGAAATCATGAGATTTTTAAAATAAAAAAAGAAATATTGGGTGCTTTTTATTTGCCTTCTGGTTTTTGAATCTTTAGGGAGCACTCCAGTCACACTTTCAAGCTATTCTCTAACCATGGGTGCTATAAATTTACTTCCTATTAAAAGAAAGCTGAGATTCTTGACTCCAAGAGCTGAGCCTTCAAAAAAATCTCCACACTTGCGACAAAATTGAGAGAGTCGGTAATGCTGGCGGTACCTAGCCGTCTGTCTGTCACTATCTCTAGCCTTCTGATCACACAGCCACTTGTTCTCAGAAGAAGTTCCTTTTGCTGTGGCCTGTATTCAGGCTTTGAGCCTGGGTGTGCTGTTTGGTTTTTCATCGACAGTGACAGGGCAGGCAGGAGTTTATTCTGCCCGTGCATGAGTTCTGTCAACAGCAGTGTCGGAGTACATCCCTTCTATGGTCTGTGCTCTGTTACCATCTATCCAGGCATCCTGACATTCCAGCTTCCTCACAGTTAGAGATAGGTGTGAACCAAACTCCCTGACAGAAACAGCTACAAACTTTGGGGCAAGTTTGGAATCTGAACCTGGACCTAGATCTGAACATGGCAACTAACCCCTGTATCTATAATGGGCGGAACAAAAAGCTGAGCTCAGACCCGCCCAGAACTCTAAAAGGGTTGAATCAGGGTCCAAAACCTTTGCAGCTCAGATCCTTCCCTGCTAATAACTATTCAGCCCCATCTGCAGAGACTCCGTCACTGTGCGGCTGCTGCTCCTGCCAGGAGCTTGACTTTACGAGCAGAAGTAAAGTAGACGTTTACAGGCTACTGAGATGGAGGATTTATTGAGCAGGCTTAAAAAGAAGTTCTAAGGTTTCACCTTCTTCCTCCCCTTGATGCTAAACTGGACTGACAAATGAAATGTGCAGCACTGCAAGTGCCACCCACTCCTCTCCTGGGCCCCATTACTTCATGGGCTCCTTTCTTCAGAGAAGGAGAATGCGGCACTTGCAGGTGGCAGAGAGATCCGTTCCCCCCTCCACTCACTGCTCTTTCGCTGCAGCTTTTTCAGCAGCATTGTCACATCCTCCCTTCGACCTCATGATAAATTCAGGGCAAGAGCTGCCAGCACGGCTGTCTGATATTTCATTCTTTCTCCAATGAGCCTCAGTAAGAAAGTCCCTGGGGTGCTTTGTGTTGGGAAGTGGTTTTGTGGGCCGAGGGTGTGAACAGCAGGAGGGGTTCAGGGGACGGGGGGGAGATCCAGCAGTTGGAAGGGTGTTGTAGAAAGGGAGCAGTAGCGCATGCAAGAGGTTGTGCGTGTTGTCTACACGTGAGGGGACGTGGAAGAGGTATCCGGGAAGGTTAAAGTAGCAGTCAGCAGCACAAGGATTTTCACACATCTCCCCTCCCATCTGTTAGCATCCCCGCCCTCAAAACAGGAAATGCTGGGCCCTGCAGTAAGAGTCCTGGTAATACACAGCCCGTGCCAGTTGCAGTGGCTATTTTAGGCTCGTACTCCTTTGACAGGGAGGCATTTGGGTGCTTGCCCTGGCTGCTGAAGCTCACAGTGTGCATGGTGCTGTCTATCAGCTGCCTGGCAGGGCCAGGAGAAAAGAAGCTAAATCCTGGCAAGGGTTGTGGAGAGAGAGAAAGCTGATGTGGGGAAGGGGTTGGGGTGGGGGGGTCTCACCTCTTTCACTCTCTGAAGCATTGGCTGCAGCCATTCACTGTTCACCTCACAATGACTGTCCAGGAAGGTGAGAATCTCAGCCGTCGCCACCTCGGCCCCTCGCACCCGAGAGCGAATCAGCCCTAAGAGGAGGAACAGGCAGTAGAAAGGACAGAGAGTAAAAGGAAAGGGAGATTAGGGAGGGAAAGCCCTGAACTTCTACAACTTAGAGAAAATAAAAATTCTTAACTGCCTTGCACCTTGTGTAGCCATTTACACTGGTGCAGGAGGCCTGATTCTCCAGGGCAAGCCGGACCCTTTACACTGCTCTAACAGTGTAAATGGGCCATAAACGCAGCAGATCTGCCCACTGGAGCAGGCAATACCCCTACCAGAGGGGCCTCCCTAGATGGCATAGTATTGCCTTAGCCAGGTCCATGCCACCTCAGGAGTAGATGACATGCTAGAGAGCATGGGCTTTTTTTTTTTTTTGTTCCTGTCCACACCACTAAACTCATAGACTTTTAAGGTCAGAAGGAACCATTATGATCATCTAGTCTGACCTCCTGCACAACACAGGCCACAGAATCTCACCCACTCAGTCTTGTAATAAACCCCTAACCCATGTCTGAGCTACTGAAGTCCTCAAGTCATGGTTTAAAGATTTCAAGGTGCAGGGAATCCTCCAGCAAGTCAGTTGTACCCTAGACTGCACATTGGGCAGGCATAAAAGGGGCAGGGATGTTAAAGCGCTGCTGTGGCAACACTTTGATGTGGGCTGCTACAGGCCGGTACTGGCCTCTTAACTGTACGCCGCACCGGCTCCCTTTCAGCCCTGCTTTGCCAGCAGATGGTATCTGCAAAGTATTCCACACTCACCTTCTCGCCGGCTGTTGCGCAGACACTTGACCTTTGGGATCTTGGTAAGGAGCTGGCAGTCCTCAGCTTAGGAAAGGAGAAAACATTTGGCACAAATGTATGAAATATTTGGCTTCAGTGGAGAGCTCCAATTAACTGCTCTCATGTGTCTCTATGCAGGGAGAGCGCTGCTTTCACTTAATATCACTTCAATCAATCTGAGAGCCTTAATCCCATTGTCTAGAGTGTACCCAAGAGAGCTCTGCTCACTTGACAGGCCTCCTCCCTGGCTGCTGAGCCAATGCTCCCCAGATGCGCTGAAGGGCTGAGGCTGCTGCCAGTTCGAGTTCAGCACTGCAGGAGAACAAAGGGGCATTTGCAGTAGGTGTAGAATTGGGAACAGGAGCACCTGGGGGAGGGCATCAGGGAGTAAGTGCAGAGAATCCAAGAAGCTAGGGAGGAAAGAGACCTATTCTATTAGGTGATCTAGTCCATTTCCTCCATCCACGAGATCATGCAAGATTGTTCCCTACAATCTGTTTTCTGGGATAGTTTTCAGCTTAGTTTTATTTAATCCAAGCCATGGTGATTCAGCCATCTTTCTTGGGGACACTTTTTCACTGTCTAATATAGGGATGTCTAACTTGCAACTTGCTGGGAGTCCAAGTCACCCCTCATTTGCGTTAAATGAAGTACATTACAGAACACCAAGCTTGCACATCCCAGACTGCATCTGGTAAGAGGGACTTTCTGTTCAGCTCATGGTGGAGCGATGCATGCTGGGCCATGTAGGCTCAGAAAGCCACATCTCCTCATGAAAGAGGAGATAAGGCACAGGGCTCCCTCTAGAATTCTGTGGGATACATTTGGTCCACAGCCTATACTTTGGCAACTGCTGTTCTACCAGATATCACTGGGGCAAAAGTTTCCATCACAAGCCCATTTCCCCTGAGCCCTATTCACCTCCCTCCCCTCACAAGCAGCTCTTTTATCCCATGCACTTTTCTGCATCTTGCAGAACCTTTTGCTTGTCGTCATCTTCCCACAGCCTCGGTGCTCTGGAGAGACACTCTAAGGCCACCAGCCAAAGTGCTTCTCTTGGCATCTTTTTCCATTTTCAAGGACACACAATCTGAAATATTGCTCTTCTGTGGGAAGCTTGTGTGGGCAGCTTGTGTATCATTCAAACATAGTGGCAGGAGCTCTTGAGAAAAAAACTACTGAGATATTGCTGGACCTCCGTCACAAGGGAAGAGTGTCCCAGCAATGGGCAGGTCCATTTCAGGTTAATGCAAGAATCTCTTTTCAGGTTATTCACCTGCCAGGAATGTAACAAGAGTAGGCCTGGAAATCTAGCTCAGGTGATCACCTCCTAGCTCTGACCCTAACCTCTCTGTGTCCTTAGGGGAGAGTGAGGCACCAAGAGCCAGATTTGCGGAAGTGCTCAGCACCTTAGAGCTACCATTTAAAATAATGGGAGCATCTGGGGGATGGACACTTTTGATAATCTTGCCAACTATTTACAGGTCTAAATGGGAGCTTCTGGCTGAGCTCTTTTGAAAATCTGGCCTCAAGCAGTTCGAGGCCAACACGTGCAAATGCGGCAACTGAGTCTGGGTTTGAATTGAGCTGGAGACACTTTCGAACCTGCTTTCCAGAGGTGCTGAGCCCCACTGCTCCCATTGCCTCCGACTGGAGTTGTGGGTGCTCAGCACTTCTCAAAATCAGGCTCTCGGAGTCTCAAGCTGGCGCCCAGGAACTCAGGCACCAAAACTCAGTGGCCACGTTTTGAAAATTTGGGGCAAAGCTATTTATATGTAAAATGCAGCCAGCATCGCTTCCTTAGCTCACGGGGCACTGCAGACACTCACTACAAAATGCTACAAAAAACTAATAGTCTGGAGATGTAATTAATTATAATAAACATGGTGCTAGATTGTCCTGGGCCCTTGTGAAAGCTCCTGTGCCCCAACCCCATCCTACAACAGCCAGGAACAAATGCAAGCCCTGTGCTCAGGGGAGTGCATAGATTACTATCTCCTAGTCCTATTACCATGGAGAAGTCAGGCCACAACCGCTAGTCTGTGGAGCTAGCCAGGATCACGCAGCATACACTCCTGCTTTGCACCACATTGCTGGAGGAGGTCGGGTGCCTCTTGAAGCAAAATCTTCCCCTAAGCTACCCCCAGGGATGCCCTAGCTACATGACAATCCTAGCCTGGGCTTAGGGCAAAAGCCAGTCTGTCTGTAGAACAGGAGAGTTTGTGACAGTTCTCTGTGGTCTCTCTCGCTAACACAGTGGGTCTCAACCTGCTGCTCTCAGGTTGCATTTGCCCCAGTTAGCACATAGCTGCGGCCTAGATGTGTGCTAAAAGCTGCAAGGCCCTCATGGTGGGATCCAGGCTGCCCTGTAGCCCTATGCAACGGCGTGGTCTGGGGTTGCCCTGCCACTCAGCCCCGCAGTGGGGTATGCTCCTGGCCCCACTCTGCGGAGGGGTCTCTGGGTGTGGGCTGAGGTGCTGGGCATAGGGGCTTGGGGAGGGGGTGCACTGTAGTTTTCAACCTGTGGCATATGCAGCCCACAATAATGAATAGGTTGAGAACCACGGCTCTAACCCATGTAATTAGACACTTCTGGCCTACCCCACTCACCATACTTGGGCTAAACAACACAAAAAAAGGTGGTTAATGGGACCAGACTGGGTACTCTGGTAACTTAGCTACAACTACCAACCTTACACAAGGAGAACAGGAAGAGGAAAACACATTCTCTTTGCCATGGGTGACAGCTAATCTAAGTGCAAAAAAGCCTCTCTCCTTTCCCTGCATCCGACGAAGTGGGTATTAGCCCACGAAAGCTTATGCTCTAAAATTTTAGTTAGTCTTTAAGGTGCCACAGGACTCTTTGTCACTTCTGCAATTCCAGACTAACACGGCTACCCCTCTGATTCTCTCCTTTCCCTGTTCTTTCTTTCTTTTGCCAACTGGCAAGCGAGCAAGAGAGAATCTTTGAGAGGGAGGGAAAGAGAACAGAGTGAGTGAAGGAGAAAATCAAAGAGAAAAGCAAAAGAGAGAGAGAGAGATGATTGATACTTACGATCTGAGCTGAAGTCATCCACTAAAATGATCTCCTGAATGAGACTGGCAGGGGTGCGGTTCATAACACTGCAGGAATCCAAGAAGGAAAGAAGGACCTCACCATTATTAAACAAAGGCTTTTGCTTGCACTGTTAGTAACCTGAATAGGGTGAGCAGATGTCCCAATTTCACACGGACAGTCCCATACATAGGTGTCTTACATAGACACCCATTCCCCGCTCCCACCCCCCTCACCCTTCCATCCTGATTTTTCACATGTGCTGTCTGGTCACCCTAAATCTGGGTGTGATGGACAAGAAGCTGATTTTTATTTATTCTATGAATATTGATGTGTGATAATGGTATGAATACTGTCCATGATCTGTTCAGTGAGGTAAACTTACTGTAGAAGATGGTGAGTTATTAGAATTTCTTGTATGACTTTATTGACCGAACTTAATATAGGGCTGTGGGAACAGCAAACCACAAAGATCTAGATAAAGACACCCCAGCAAATACTTGAAAAATTACAGGGCAAGCTGGTAGCTTCAAGGATCCTGTCTCGAAGGAAGATGCAAGCTTGCTTTGCCAGTTTTGCGGCACTTCTCGGGGAGAGAAGAGGGGGTCACTTGTCAACAGCTGTCTAGGAAGACAGGCTGACACAAGGCCCCACATCCAGGGAACGGTAAGCCTTAGGCGAAAATAAGCTTAGTTTTATTGTCTAAAATCTCTTTTCCTCTGAAACGCTTTAGTTCTAAACAGCTATTTAGCTATTCAGCCATCCAGCAGCAACACTGGCTCCTATCACCTGCCCAGCATTCACACAGTATGGGTCAAAATTGAGTGATGAGTAAGGATGTGACCAGGCACACGGTGTTGTAACATTCCTCAGGTTTGGAGTATCATGCTGGAGGCACAGCCAGATCACACCTGAGTGCTCTGTGACCCCATTGCCAAGTGGCAACCCCACTCACTGGAATTTGGCCCAGCCAACCCCTATCCTCACTAAACCTGAGCAGAGCTGGATAGGCAGTGGGGCCAAATTTAAGCAAGTGGGGTTGCAATTCCATGTGCTAAATGAAGTACTGGAGCAACAGTCTGCCTAGTTGGGCCTCCGTAATCTAGTGGGCCCTGGTGTGACACCAACACTTGCACCATTGTAGCTATGACACTGACACTAATCTCCTCACTCTGAGCTCTTACTCCAACACCCAAATAAGGCTGTGGGGAGATTTTTGGAGGGCTGTCTCCAAAGATTCCCTTAGTTTGTGGAATTTCAGTGTTGCAGGATTGATTGGCTACTTTTTTGTCTGATATCCTTGTCTCCTTTGCTTGTTCCCTTGCCCTTCTTTTAGTTTACCCATTCTTTCTGGAAATAAAATGTTGTCCTGTTATGTATTGTAATATTCCACGCGGTGGTGGCAGTTGTTGTTATTTGTATTGTCAGAGCACATAGGAGACCCAGTCATGGACCAGAACCCCGTCCAGCCACTAGAGATGGAAGCACTGTGCACCAGGCACTCAAGCCCCATTGTCCTAGGTAAGGTTGCCAGCCCCCTGTAGATGGAAGAATGAGGGGCTCTACCACACTTTGGGGTCAGGGTTCGTCATCATTATTCAGATGTACAAATTTACCAACGCTCTTTTAATGAACCTCATAAACCATTCCCTCAAGCCCTAATAATTTCTGCAGTTCTTTGATCACTCTCTACCTTGTCAAAATCTTTCTGGTAGGGAGGTGTTGAGAACTGTCAGGCTCCAAAATGCAGCTGCTAACATTATCTTCCACACCTGTCAATTCAGCCACCTCCCTCCCCTCTTCAAATCCCTCTCCTAGCACCTTGTCACTCCCCACAGCCCATTCAAACTTCTCATCCTTACCTTCAAGCCCCACTGCAGCTCCAATCAGATCAACAGTATGAATCTCGTTCCTTGTCTCCCTTTACCTGCTTTTCTCTGTCAACAATGTGGCCTCGTCAACAGCCTTGCTTTCTCTCCCCACTCAGGCCTTCTTCCATAATGCCCCCTAAGCACTGAATTCGTCAAAGGGACTAATCACGTGCTTAAAATTAAGCACCTACTCAAGTATCTTGCCAGATCAGGGCCATGAAGAGGAGAGGTGTGTGAGATTATTTAAAAACCACCACACCTAGGTTTACAGAGCCTGATGTTGCATTGGCTTTTTCACTGCTATCTCACCCAGTAAACACATAACTGCTTTGCCATTCACTCTTCCATCCCACTCTGTTTCAGAGTTATGTTTCCACATGCCTGCCTGTGAACATTTGTGTTTCAGTTTATATTTCCCTTGATATCTCAGCCTGCATTTTCCAAGCCAGATCTCATTTGCTACATCTGGTTCACATTTCAACCCTCTTTGGATCCCTTGGCATTACTTTTCTGTTTTCTCTGATGATTGCAACTTCTCCCAAATCACTGTCATTTGCAAGTTTCATGTACAGGACTCCCCTTGTGCTTTGGTAATAATTCGCACCTTTGTAAAGTGAGTGTAAAATGCACCCAAATCAAAATGGTACCATTTTGTACCCTCTCTTCATAGGTGTCAGTGACCACAACACGAAAGGCAGTGGAGAACCAGGCCCAGGCAGTTTACTATTGTTACAGAAAATATTTAACAAGACTGGTTTAGCCCCACATATCATCTAAATTTTCCTGCCTCCTCTACAGTATGGCCTGTGTATTCCCTGATCCCACCTCTGCTGAAATCCTTGTCTTTGCATTCTCCTCTGCACACCTTTATGACTACAACTCCCACAACGGTTTTGTCCACACGTTCCAGATCTCCAGACCCCAACATGTGCAAAGGAAACAAACATATCACACCCTTTTCATCAACACTTCCATTGCTTTCCTCATTAGAGGTACTATGGTCTAGTCAGTGGGCTGCAAATAGGGCTGGGAGTCAGGAATTCCTGAGTTCTAATTTCAGTTCTGCGACTAACCTATTGTGTGGCCTCTGGCAAGACACTTAACTTCTCCGTGTTTAATTTTCTCCATCTTGAAACTGGGGATTATAACACTTCCAATATATCCCCTGTGTAGATAACAGGGAATAATATTTCTCTTCCTCACAAGAGTGTCATGAAAATTAGTTAATTCAGATGTAAAATGCTATGAAAGACCTAAGCATTACTATTATTCCAAACTCCAGTTCTAAATTTCCTCATGTCTGAAACATGGACCAACTTCAGTCTGTTCCCCCCTGCCACCTGATGCACTACTTGTCTCTCTACTTCTCTCATTGCTCCCTCTGTTTATTCAGCATCAGCATCCTCTCGCTCCCTCATCATGGATGTATCAGCAATGCTGACATGAGAGTCTTCTCCTCTGCAGATCTGACGGTCTATATAATCCTCTCCCTTATCTCTCTCTGGCTCACAGACTCTCCATTTCATTTCAAATCTCACCAGAAAATACATCCCTTTCCTCTTTTAATCTGAATTTCTCTTATCCACCCTAACTTATTGAACTTGCCAAAGGATATTGGGATGCAGCTTATATAAAAGGTGCTGCATGAAATACATTATACAGCATTGTTTCCACCAGAATTTACACAATCACTTAGCATGGGCACTGAACTACTGACAGCCCTGTTATTTTACCCAGCAAATATACTCCCATATATTTGTATTCACAGACAAATGGTATACACACCCTAAAAATCAGTAAATAAAAAATAGACAACACAGCTGTTGTTTTCCCTCCATATAAGGCCCCATTGTGTCAGCAGGAGCGGCCAGCATGGCAGAAACTGGTAATTTCACTTAATGACTAGCAAGGCAGAGATACTGTACCAAGCAGCCCATGAATAATAGCCATCTCCTGCAGAGCAGGGCACGTCAAGTGAGAAAACAGTTCATGAGTGACAGCTGTCTCCTGCAGAGCAACAGATGTCAAGCTGACCAGCACAGATATCTCCTGAACATTGAAGGACGCCAGCAGGCAAGCTGTTTGAGATGCCACTTTAATAGCTGCTGGCATCCAGGCTATTTCTAATTCTTTTTTGCATTCCCTCTCTTTAGTCTCTTGTTTGGTCTCTTTATCCAGGCATCAGACTTTGTATCTTCCTCCACAGCCACTTCTAAGCTGAAAACAAATCCTTGTGGCCTAAATGCATTGTACACCTTGAACTAGCAGTATCTGCCTGCTAAATAAATCACAAGGCCATGCACACAACGGTCTTCTCTATACTAGGGAACTTCAAGAAAAAATTCCCTCCAGCAGAACCACCAAGTCACATGAATCTGTGTTAGTCCCGATGGGATCCCCCGTGTAGACAATTTTAACCAATGTGGCAAAAATGCATCTGACTGTGGGAGCCTTGTCTACAGGAGGGCTCCCACCAGTCTCACACAAGCTCAGCTGAACTACTGGTATCATCCTTGTGTGGTTCTTCTTAAAATTACCTAGTGGAAAGCTGAAATATTCAAAAGCAGCCACCATTTTGGATGTCCAACTTGAGATATTGGGGCCCTGTCTTCAGAGGTTTTGAGCATCCACGGTTCTCCTGGATGTCAACTGTAAGTGCAGGTTCTCGGTGTCTCTGAAAATCAGGCCCAAAATGGCAAGTTGGGTACCCCAAACCAATGGCTGCTTTTGAAAATGTTGTCCTTATTGTCATTTATTTTCATCTATTATTCTCCTTCATCCCCAATTCCTCATTCCTCATCCCCAAAGTGCAACTAAAATCACTTAAGTTCTGTTTAGGAAAAAATAAGTACTCTGTTATAACCATGTAATTACATAGAACTTTCAACAGATGCTCCTTGAATGGTTAATTTTGATTAGTTATCTAACCAATCAACCCTAATTATCATGCAGGGCCCAACACACCTGCTGCAATTTTAGACCTAAAGCTGTTCTGGAAGCCTCGCCAGATGCCATAAAAAAAAGTAGCTAGTGCAATTTTATGCCTCCTCTTACTTAATATCACTCTGCTCCCCTGCAGACTCACAACAAGTGATAAATAGACCAGAAGAGTCCCTTTCATACCTGATATATCCCAAAGTGCTTTACCATAATGACACAGTGGTGGACGCACTGCCTGGGTAGGTGAACTCATTAACAATTATACGTACAGCAGAAACTCGTGCCCAGCCTGGCACATTCAGATCTCTGGAAACCAGGTGGCCACAAACCGGGAAGAGATTTAGAAAGCCAGACTTCTATCCATGAGTCCAGCTCCAGCACATTTGAAAGAATCTGTTATTTATTCACAAAGCAAACTTCTGCAAGCCCTCAGGACTCAGTGAGAGAACCAGTGCCAATGAATGCTGCATTTCTGCTAAAGGTACTTCCAGCTGAGTTGTTTTCTCTTCGGCCAGCCTCCACAGGAAAGGGAGGCTTTTCCCTGGGCTGGTTGCCTGCTTCAGGGAGCTTTTGAGTGAGTATTTGGTATTTTTCAGAGGGCAGAGTCTCTGGAAAAATAAAGGCAGAGAACCTGTCTGGGCTCTGCAGCAGGGAAAGGGATTTGGGGGAAGGAAAGGAGCTGGTGGAAATATTTCTTTGCTGTATGAATTGCAGCAGATATTTCCATGCTCCCACCTGCTTGCGGCTGCTCCCACACTCAGAGCTGCCCCACCTAATGCACCTGTATGTTATGGCTGAAGGGAGAGAGCCCCATCCATTGCTAGACTGGGGTGCATCTGGTTGGCAGGGGCTGTGCACACAAGCCCAGCCAGGGATTTGCCCTGGAGTCGAGTGCCATTCCATCAGTGAATGATTCCAAGTGTGGTATCAGATGACGGGCCTAGTCTCCCATCAGACCTCAATGCCATCACCTGTCACTCCAAACACTCAGACATGCCCTCTGTGCGCCTCCCTCCTCCCTTGAAACAGACTCCTGCTGCACCCCACTGTGAACCATTACTACAATATATGACACAGCTAGGATCTAGCTGCTGATTCTTCCCTGAGACTCCCCACCCACTCCTAACCCCTTTATCTCCTTCCTGAAAGCACCTCCAATAGTCTGGTTTCCCTTCAGCTTCCCTCACACTCCCTGACTGGCTGCCCCTTGAAAGTGTTTGTGGGCCTAACCCAAACAGCCTCCTTCCTGCTGCTAACAATTCCCTCAAGCTCCTTGTCTAAATGCCCCCCTGACACACACAGTTCCCTGCATGACCCTTGCACACACGTACACCTGGCCAACTTCCTGCTCTCTTGCTGACTGCTGAGTTCACGGTCAGATCAAAAACCACCTGGGGGGCGGGGCACATTGCATTTGGGGACTTTTCCACCCTGCTCTTTACTGCCAGGAGCCATCTCAGATTCCTGGACCAGCCTTCCCTGAGGGATAAGAGCTGTTTCTCCCACTGGCACCTACCTCTTCGCTGTGCGGAGCAGGGTGGAGCGAGCCTCGTTGTGAAAGGTGATGATGATGCTGGTTGCTGGCAGGTCTGCATCATAGTGTACAGAGGCACATCTGAAACATGGGAGGGCAAATATTCAACCCAGACACAATACACAGCAGCCCTTGGCATGAAATGCCTGGAATTTCCCAGATGAAAACAGCTGAGAGTGGCACAGGGGTTGCAACCATCACACTGCCAGCCTATTGGGAGAGCCTCTGCTGAGTTCAATGGGGTTAAGAAGGACAACAGGATAAAAGTTCAGTCACTACTAAAAAGTGAAAGACACTGACAATATTTCAGCCTGTCCTACAATACTAAGAATGAGTGAGGTCTAGTGGTTCAAGCAAGGGACTGGGTCTCAGGAGTAGTGGATTTGCTACTGACTTGCTGTGTGATCTTGAGTGAGTTGATTAAAGTCTGCTTCCCCCTGAGTAAAACAGGGATAACAAGTATCCGTGACAGAATGTACCCCTGAATCCACACACTACACACTATTGGAATCATCTTTGTACAAAATAGGTCATGAAAGGTATCATTTGAAAACTCATAATTCACTGTTCATTATTGTCCTGATAAAGTATGTGTGGTAACACTATTTCTGAAGTTATAAGATTCCACTATATGGTGTTACAAACTGAAGGCAAGTCTACATTACAAAATTAAATGGACCATAGTTATGTTGACATACAGCCATTCCAGTAATTAAATCCCTTTTGCGTGTCCATACTAGGCTCCTTGTTTTAGCGGTGCACGTCCTCACTAGGAATGCTTGCATTGATTTAACTGTCAGGCTGGGCATTGTGGAATGGCTTCTGAAAGGCAGCAACGGTCAATGGAAGCAATGCAGTATCTACACCGACACTGTCTTGACCTAACTACATCGACCTAAGTGCTATGACTCTCACGGAGGTGGAGTTATTAAGGCGGTTTAATAGGAAAGTTACTTCGGTGGAAGCTGCATTTTAGTGTAGATGCTTACAGAGTTAGGTCGATGTAAGCTGCTTTACATATATAGAGTCAACCTAACTCTATAGTGTAGACCAAGCCTCTGGTTGGCAAACTGTTCAGTCTCAAACAAAGGAATGTGAGCTCTGTTTAATTTGCATTTAAGCAGTAAACAGTCATCAAGCAGGAAGGGGAGATGAAGGAAGCTCAAACAGGTGAGAAAAAAAGCAGTAGCGAACATCCTGCCATATAGGCCTTTTTTCTCCTGGTACCCAGCTGGAATTATTTTTCAACAGGAGGGCTGACACTAAAAGAACAAACATCCCAAGGCACCCTCCCTGTCTTTCCCTGCCCATCCCATTCTCAACACCAGAAGCCACAAAGGAAGCATTTGTTGAACTATGGGAGAAAGGGTCCTGACCTATGAAGTTTGGTCAGTAAGACTGCTGAAAGCATATGCTGAGAAACTTTGCTTGAATGTGATATAGCTTTTAAGCTAGGCACCAGTAGTGTTTTAACTTTATTTTCTTGTAAACATTCCTGATTTTTATACCTCTGTGGCAGGGCAGGGGTAAAACCCCTTGAGTGCCCTGCCACTAATCGCTAAGCCCTGCTTCCTGGCAGAGGCCAGCTGCACTGGCTCCAAACAGTCAGCAAGGAGCCCAGCTGTGGGCCCTAACGAGGGCTGGCTCATTGCCATGGGCTGAGCTTAGCTGTCACAGCTGAGGCTGAAGATTGAGAGGGCCAGAAAAGCCCTGAGTAAAACTCAGTTAGGAGCTAGCTAGGGAGGGGATAGGAGGCTACAGCTCTGTCTTCTCACTAAGGGCTGGGAGCCGCAATGGTCAGGAGACCCTGGATGTGTTAGAAAGGGGATAACTGTTGGGGGGTAAAGGGAACCATTTTTGTTGCACTGTAAATAAAAACACTAGGGTGAAACACCAGAGGAAGGTGTGAGGACTCTTATTTTCTCAGCCTGAACACAGGGCACAGAGGAGAAGAAGAAGGAGTACTGTGAAGACAACCTCATTACTTATACTCACTTAAAATGTATCTCTTTGTAGTTAATAAACTTGTTTTATTGTTTTATCTAATGCAGTGTGTTTAAACTGAAGTGATTGGGAAACTCCATTTGGGGTTTTAAGTTATGGGCATATTTCTATTAAAGAAATAACAGACTTTAGATAAATTTGTATTGTCCAAGAGAGGACTGGGCTAGGCATACAGGACACACACTTCTGGGAAGAAATCTAGGACCTGGAGTGTGTTGGGGTCTCCTTTTAGTATAACCCAGGCTGGTAAATGCCAAAGTGTGGCTGGCTGGCTGCAGCGCACACACAGACATAGCTGGGAGTGATTTGGAGGCTGTTTGTGAGCAGTTCAGGCTGGAGGCTACAGCAGCAAAGCATTGTAAAGGGCACCCCAGCTTAGAGAGTAGGGGTGACACAGCCACTCATTAGTCTGGATTGTACCCTAGTATGTTACAGTATCTACACAGCACATTTGGGAGGTTTTAACGGTTAGGATTTATAAAGCACTTTGTGATCCTTGGGTGCCAGGCCCTAAAGAAGGGAAAGCACTGTCATTATTTGTTAAAGATCTGCCCCCAAGCAATGGCTTCTCTTTCAACCACTACCATTTCTGCTTGGCAATGGAAAATGATTCCCTTACAATACCAGGAAAATATCAGGATCAAGATATTACAGTGTTGCCAAATGAAAAGTTGTATCAAAATTGGAATTTGTATCACCAGAAGCCAGCATAAAAACTGAAACCACACAAAAATGCTAGGGGATGAGGAGATATTTAAATTTCTTTGAAAGAAAAACAGTCTTTGGTCTGACTTTACTTCAATGACAAATGCACAAATCTATTCACTCTCTAAGAGCCAAGATTTAGCCTAAGGTGAACTTGTACTAGAGTTTCTTACACCCCAGGAGAACAAGGATTCATTACCACGACTCCAAGAATCTGTTTTCTCCTGCAGCTCACCATGTATGTTTTGCTTGTAACCTTTGAACTTAGCTTAGTTTGTGCCAGAATTCCAGTTTGGTGTTCTGATGTGGAATGTCTGGCTATTTATAGTAGTTACAAAAAAACCCAAATGTTGAAATGAGAAAAGAAGGGAATCTGAATTATATACCAACAGCACTGCTAATGCAAAGCAATAAAAGTGCATTCTAAATGAGCTCTTTCACTGTGGAGGGGGTGGTTTATCAAAGCCTTATGGATTCCCCCGCTCCCGCCTGCAACTTCACTCTTCATGAGGGCCTTTGCAACAATCATTTTTTCAAAACTGATCAAGCTAGAGGAGTCTTTGTTAAGTGAAACGGAGTGTTCCTCCTTCTTCCTTGGGTCTGACAATGCTGCAGCCACAGTATTCCCAGCCACTGCTAATTTAGTAGCAGTAGGCTACTCCCCCAGACTTTCCTCTTATGAGGTAAAGCATCAAGATTTCATAAAAACCATTACATCAGGGCACTGTCTGCTCCATCCAAGTCTTTGAATTTTCTTTGCTACCCCAGCAAAGACTGTGAGATCCACCCCATCCATCCAGCATGAGCCCACAAATTCTAGATCCAGCCTCTGCCATGTTCTGGGAATGATATATTTGGGCTGATCTGCTCTTCCATAGCCCCTGCCACCCAAGTTTGTGGCAATAACAAACATCAGTCAATTCAGACTCTCACATTTCAGATCAAATTCCCATCCTCAGGACTGGGACCTGACATTTTTGGTGAATCAAGGCAGATTTAGCCTGAATCCACTCCAGGACCTAGGGGAAATAACTGACTTCTTCCCATGACTTATTAGCTCTATTTTTATTTCAGCATTTATTACCATTGTTTTATGACTATTACTAAACTGTTGCCATTCTTTCCCCTCACATTTATTGCTATTGTTTACGACTATTCTAAGTGCTGACTACTTTTTTCCTTACAGAATTTTACTTCTGTGACAGTGCCTTATTACAGCAATTTTCAGGCATACAAAGAAGCCCTGATCAAGACAAAGTGGAGGACTTGTGACCAAGCAGGAGACATATTGTATCTATTATTGCTTTAAAATAACTCAGGTGGGGTTTTTTTAAGGGCTATTAAAGTGACAAAATGTGGGCAAGTAGAGAGATTTGTCTGTGCTTCTTTTGAAAGGGGTTCCCAGGTCCCCAGCAAATTTCAGAGTCACCACAGGAGAGGAAGAAGCTGATATAAAAAGGTTTGGCCTCCCTTTGTGCTGGGTATAATAATAGTACTCTCGTTTATCTAAGTGATTGAAAATCTCTGTGAACTAACTATGGGCCACAGGTTCAGGCATGTCTCAGCTCTCCTCTTTCCTCAGGCACACAGGTAGAGTCACAGGTGGTCTTTTGACCTGTGATCTTTAAGGCAGCAAGAGGCCAGTTCATTTCCTGGCACAAGCAAGAGCAGCTGTAGGGATTTTCTAACTTGTACAATCTGGAATGACCTTCAGGCAGTGGTTCCATTAGCCTAGGATTGCCACAGCACAGTGTAGCCTGAAACACCCCCTTCTACTCCAACATGCCTCCAGAATAACCACTGCACTGGAGGGGAGGGCCAGCCACCTACACTGACTTAATGCCACTCGGGAGGGGTCTATACTGCAGCTGGGCATTGTGGTTCCCAGCTCAGATAGACAGACTAGCACTAGCTCAATTTAAGGTAGTGCCTAAAAATAGCTGTGTGGCTGTTGTGGCACAGGTGGTAGCTCGGGCTAGCCGTACAAGCTTGGAGCCAGGGGGCTGGTCGGGTGGCTAGCCTAAGCGGCCACCAGTGCCGCAATATCCACCCTGCTATATTTTGGTGCTAGCTCAAGCTGAGCTGCAGCAGCTATGCTGGGAATTACAGCTCCCATTTGCAGTGTGGGCCTAGCCCCAGGGATTCCCCTCTGAAAGAGGGATCCCCAGCTGCCCTGTTAGCTGTGAGAGCAGCACAGAGTGGATGAAGAAGGGGCCCTGGATTTACAGGAATCACTGTGTATTCTCCTCTTTAGACTATTTGCTATTAAGCCCAGAGACTGTCTTCCTCTGTTTTAGAAGCACTTACGATATGTCGGGTGCTACAGCAATCAAAATAGATAAATAATAATTCACCAGTGAACTGCATCCATTTCTCTGACAGAGCACAAAAGCTGATTATCAGAGAACGGCAGTTCTACCCAGCCAGAAGTGGTGTGTTGTTAATTCCATACGTGGCACTGGTGCCTTTGTGTCACTAATGAACCAATCCCTAGCCCGGTGCTTAGAGCAAGGCTCTGTGCTGCATGAGGAGCCATCTTTCAGAGAAGGTATGTAGCCAAGACCCTGACCACCTGCAGTCACTAAAGGTCCAACAGCGCCAACTCTAAGACTGTGGCTCTTAGCCCTGGAGCGCTGATTCCAGTTGAGGTAAATTACTCCCTTGCTCCACACAGCCCCTGTGCAGTTTCCCTTCTTGCCCTCATCTGCTGAGTAGTGTTGCTGTGCCGTGTCCGGCAGCGCTTGCATTTCCCCCACAAAGGTTCATTTCAGAAGTGAGTAGAGTGGGTCTATTTCTGTTCAGGCCCTTTTACCACACCTGCCATCATCAAACACACAGTCATCAACGCCCTGTGTTACACATTCGGGTGAAAGAGACGATAGAAATGGAAGATCACTGTAACACTTTAAGTCAGTGAAGGTATTAGTGGCTTAAGGAGAATGTTAGTCAGCAGAATGAATTCCCCCACCACCACCCACTGTGAAATAAAGCCAGGAGTGTGGGTGTTTTGCAAAATGTATGAAAAATGGCTGGTGTGAGTAGTAAATAAATGTGGTGGTCTCGTCTGAACCCCATCTGCTCATATCCCAAACCCACCACACGGGCTCTCATTGCTTCAAAACACTGCAGGCCAGAGCCAGCGAGAGCCTGAGATGTGAGGCGTGTTCGGGAAGAAGGGCAGGTCTGCACTAAGAGTGTGTTGCGGGTCGGGATGGATGTTCACTGGGAAATCTGTGGGAGGAGTCAAAAGGAATAGGTGAAGGTTGGGTGGTTTGAGTTGCAATGGCAGAGCTATGCAGGGCTGAAATAACAAGATGGAGCCGTAGGTCTGGGCTAAGGCTATTGGCACAGCACGGCAATTGGGGGTGGGGCAGGGCTAGAATTGCAGGAGTCTGTGTGTGTTCATTCAAGACCCTCAGTAACCTGCTGGAGAAACAGAAAGCTCGGTGAAAGGGAGACCCTGCCAATGCATACAAACAGTGGGCATGACAACCCAGGGATGCCAGGGATAATGGGAAACGGGGGGCCTCAGCACAAGAAGGTGACCCTGGCTTTGAACCAGGGTATGTGGTACCTGTAATGCCTGGTGTCCCGAATGGGCCGGTCGCTGCTGAGTTTGTCGCTCTCCATCTGGTTAAAAGCATGTTGTCGGTATGGGTCTTCTCCGGCCTTCAGTAGCTTGGAGGACAGGTAAGCCTTTTCATCCAAACCCCTCAGGCTGCTCTTCTCTGCTTGGGGGACTCTGGTCACCTAGAACAGACACAAAAGTGTCAGAGCACAGGAGAGAGGGGCGTACTAACTTGTCAGAAGTAAATTCAGTGCGACACACAATCGCACACTCAGCCATGTCACTGAGGGTTTTCCTATACTTGGAGCGGAGGGTTTGATTCCCAGCGTGTAGAGACAGAGCTGCGCTAGCTCTCATCCAGCTAGCACACAAAAAAGCAGAGCGTAGCACAACTGGCTGGAGCGGCTAACCACCCTGAGTATGTGCTAGCATTTCAGATGTGTTCGTACTCGGGGCACCTAGCCCCTCTCACCACTTGTCCTGCAGCAGCTACATTTTATTTTTAGCATGCTGGCTTGATCAGAGCTGGCGCAAGTATGTCTCCTTGAGTAGGGACTCGTCTCCAAGTGCACAAACCCCAAGTGCATTCTGGCAGATGCGCAGATGCAATGGTGATGAGGGCCGTGTAAGAACTCAAATGGAAGTCCTGTCAACGCTTTGACTCAGAGCTGACATGTCAACACCACATCCCACTTGGCTGCCAGAGTAGGCAGGGCCAAATCATGTTCATCACCTATTACACAGAGTGGGCTAGACTCCATCTGCCTGAACGCTCTCCTAGCTCACAGGGGACGAGGTTTTGCCAGCAGGTTCCAGATGATTTGGTTGAAGAAAAATATTTATTGAAGTGATTGAGAAAAGCCATTGATGAGCCAGTTGTCACTAATGGCTCCCACATTCACATGGAGTGAACTTAATTCTGGGCTTCAGGTGCCAGCATGACAGCCCTGGACCTGACGTCCATTCTCCGTTCATGGAACAGGAACAGATTTCACCTCCTCTGTCTACATAGCCATCTTACATATTAGCTTCCTTTCCCAAGAATGTAGATTACACAGTTACACGTCCAACACAGCGGAATGCCGACATTTGACAACTATTAATACAGACACTGGGAGTGGAACAAGACAAGGACACAGCTTCAGCCCTCACTGAAATACATTGGAGCAGACAGACGTTTTGGTTGAAGAGAAAAAACAGTGGTAAACTATTTGCTTAAAAACACAAAGGGACTATTGGTGTCTGTGCAACATTAGGCATTTAAAAACCAGAACAAATTATATACTGCAGCAGAGTCTGATGGCACAAGCCATGTCATGCACAGCTGGATATAATGGCTAAATTGTTTTCTCTAGTTCTTTGTGAAGAAGCGATGGAAATCTGTAGGATCCCAGCTCTGTGGGAAAACACAGAAGTGTGGATTCTATGGCATCATTCCCACCTTCTCCTAACCCACAGAGGTGAGTGAACCAGGGATACTGGGATCCCCTGACTACACTAATTCTAATTTCCTCAGGGTTAGTCTTGATCAGGTTTCTGCTTCTGCAATGGGACTCCCCTTTAGAGGGTGCCTGAGGGCAACAGCCTATGGAGTAATCTCTAGTAACACAGCTATTGCAGGAGTTGTGTTGTCATACTGGTGGGATGGAAAGCAACGCAGAGACCTAAAACCTCTGCAGATCCTGGAGGATTCTGAAGATTCAGGGGCCTCATTTCCTGCCATTTCCAAAAGGAGGCAACCCCAAGACTTCAGAGAGACCTAAAAGAGCTAGATAATTGGGCAACATGAAGGCAAATGAAATTCAGTGTAAATACAAGGTAATAAACCCTGGAATGAACTGAATTACTCATGAACACTGATGGATTCTAAATTGACTATAACCACTCAGAATAAGTACCTGAACATCCCTGTGGACAGATCAAGAAAACCCTGCACTTGATGTGCAGAGATGGGAAAACAGTAGCATATTGGGATATATGAAGAAAGAGACAGAGAATACTGAGAGTACTGCAATGCCATTATATAAATACATTTTTCATGGTGAGTGTAAGTTTTGTCAAACCAATCTCCAAAAGGATATAGCAACAAGAGAAAACTTTCAGTGCTGGACAACAAAAGTTATTACAGGGTTGAGAAGAAGTTAAAAAGACTAAGACTGTTTACTTTGGAAAGGAGATGAATAGAAGAGGGGCCATAATAAAGGCCCAGTAAACAATGAATGCTATAATGAAGGTCAGTCCGGTGCTCAGATTACCCTCTCTCATACTACAAGAGCAAGGGGATGTTCAATAAAATTGAAAGGCAAGACACTTAACAATAAAAGGAAATACTTTTTCAGTACAATGCATAGTTAATGGATGGAACTCATTGCCAAAAGATATAATTTATTCCAAGAGCGTAGTGTGATTCAAAAAAAATTAGAGATCTATACAGTCAGTTTCACCTTCTGGTTCTCAAACACTAACCTCTTGCTCTTGAATTTCAAAAAATGGAAGGAAAATTTTCACTAGTCATAAGAAACTTTGAAACTTTTTTCTATTTAAATTTCCATTCCTATTAGGTTTAGTAAAACTGACATACTCCCCAAAAACACAGCTTAAATTCCAGCACAAGCCATTTGAGAATGTCTCTTTAAATGTTCTGCAATCACTCAATGTCCTTCCACTACTTGGTTTTGCACTTTCAAGGCCTGGGATAGTAACAGCTGCTTTCATTATAGCATTACAGATGCATGAACAATGCACATGGTTCTGGCAGTGGTAACAATCCTTTCAGAGCCATTTAATTTAAGGATAAATGGCTACAAGTAAGTCATCGAGAGATTATGAGTCTCACATTATTACTTATTTAATCTGCTGTATAAATAAAAACATTTGGAATGTTTTTTAGCCAAAATTGTTTCTAGTTTTTCATCCTTGGTCAGTATCTTTCTATCCCCTATATAACATTAACAGCCTGATTATATTTTCTTTGCACAACCACCAAAATTTCTAGGAAAATAAATAGGAGTGCTCATCTCCCACTAACTTCAGTAGGAGCAGAAGCAGATTCTAAACTACTGAAGCCAGCAAAACCTATTGAAATATAATGAAATCTGATTTTGTCCTTCACCCAGAACTTAAACTGAACACTGAACCAAGACCCTGAGGTTCCAATATTGTTTGCATAATATTCTACATTGTTTCAGATGCCCTTCACACCAGATCTATTGAGGTTCACCCACTCATTATCATGTAGAGAGAGTGTGCAAAGTGGAAGGTTCAGGTTTCCCCTTCCCAGATCTTATCTTGGCTTTGAAATGGACATGCTTTCTGCCTACACTGTTTTCATTATAAACATTTTTAAGTCAATTTAGCACTGCTAATTGTCAGCTCTGGAGACTGAGAGTATGTCCTCACTGCACACACAGTCCGAGTCTATGGGGCCCGGGTTTGTGAACTTGTGTTTTCAAGCCTCTGCTTGAGCATCCGCACTGCAGTGGAAACTCAGGCCTCACAACCACGCTGGTGTGTTGATGCTGCACTCCGCAGACCTGAATCAGAACTCTAGCTTCTGTGGGCATTTATTATCTTATCCTGAGGTCCCTAGGGACCTCTGCTGGAAACCTTCCACAGTGAGTCATCGGAGAACTTGCCTGCTGGAGCTGATTGGAAGAGTTTTGGGTGGGGTTTCACCACAATCACATCTGGCTGAGCCATTTTGTTTCACACACTCTCTACAGCCAGAGCCATCATAGATCCTGCCCTGCTGGAAGAACAGCTCCACCTCATGCTCTCAGTCCTACTTGAGGACACAGGCGGAGCAACTGCAACGTTCTGGTGAACATTTTGGCAGCAGTTTTTGAACTGCCAGAGGCACCTCTGGAGGAGGATACTGACATACTGGCTGTGAACCAGGTGGTGCTGCTCATGCCTGTTGTAGCTTTAGCTGCAGATTCCCCCTCTGTCAACCATCACTTCTAGAGCAGGGCCACCAGCACAGACTGGGGGGATCACGGTGTCATGGGGCCCTGGGATGACCAACAGCATAGTCAGAACTTTCACAGGAAGAAGCAGATATTCCTGGAGGTTTGTGATCAGCTTGTCACTGCCCTTCCGTGTCAGGACACCCACATGAGGCAGGCTATGCCCATCTAGAAGCAGATCAATGAGAGCCATCTGGAAGCTGGTTGTCCCAGTCAGCCACAGGTCGGTGACTAACAAGTTTGGAGCTGGCAAATCAGCTGTGGGGTTGCTGTGGGCAGAAGTTTGTGAGGTGATCAGGCCTGAAATTTACCAAAGGGGAGCAAGCATTACAAACATTCCTGAAATAATTGCTGGCTTTTTGAGACTGAGCTTTCCAAACTGCACTGGGGCCACTGATGGGACTCATGTGCCCATAGTCTGCCCACTATAAGGAGCACATAAACCACAACGGGTGCTACTCCATTATTATGCAAGCCCTAGTTGACTACAGGGACAGATTCATGGACTTTCACGTTGGATGCACTGGCAGGGTGCTTGATGCCAGGGTGTTCCAGAAATGGGCACTTTACCTTCGTGGACAATTAGGACATTATTTCCACTGAATGACATGGTTATAAATGGAGTCACTATCCCCACCGTTATGAAACCATACCCTGAGTTCAGAAGACCAGGCAAAAGAAGGTTCAGCTCCACACTCAGTAGCTATAGGATGGCAGTGGAATATGCATTCGGCAGATTAAATCCTTTTGGCACTGCCTTCCAAACTGTTTGGATGCCAGTGTCACACAGTCTGCATTATTGTGGCAGGCTGTACCCTACACACTGCTTGTGAGGAGAAAGGGGACTCTTTTCGTCAGGAGTGGATTCAGGACACTGCTGGATTTTTGAACTGGTCTACACCGCCAGACAGTATGCTTGTCAAGACTGGTGTCAGTCCTGATTTCCTGGCATGCAACGGCAATCTGGGATGTTTTGTGTGCCTAAATAATGGGTATGCACGGTCCCATCCAGGAGGGGGAATCAAGTAGTATCTGAGGTGGTTGTGTGTGTGGCATTTCTTACATATGTGTAGGTATTGTGTGTCATGATGAATTCCATAAACACTTCCATGTTATGCATTCTGTCCATACTAGCAATGTACTGCCATTCACAGTTTGTGGATTACTGTGAGCGCGGAATGTAAATTTTTATTATTAAACTTGACATTGGGGATCCGGTGACCTTCATTAACATTTGTGCACTTTTATAATTACACACAATAAGTCTTTTTATGGGTGCCTTTGTGAAAATCCAAGATTTTGTTTCTCATGGGTACGTTCAGGCTGCAACAACCAAACCAGCTGCCATTATGACATGCAGTGCAATAGTGTAACAAAATTTGTTTAAAAGCAGTCAAAGGACCATGATTTCTTTGCCCTTTTTGGCACATTTTGTGTATGTGGACATTCTTGGATGGGAATGGATGAGTGTACAGGGTGCACTTGTCCATTCCATGACTCACTATTTGCCTGTGACATGGGCCACCCACCCCCTGAATTGTCCAAAAGGTGGACGTTCCGCAGGGTGCACTGAGGGGACTCGGGCCGTGGAAATGGAGGAGAGACTGGTTGCATTGCAGCCTGCAATCTGGTAGCCATCACCCACAGTAAGGGCTTAAATAGCTCCTGCTGCTAAGCTCTGTCTTCCTCCCTCGTGTGGCAGTCACGCTCCGTGAATCTGTCTGCCAATCTCCCCTCACGCTGTGTGGCCTCTGTCTCTGCCTGTCTCAACAGGAAATTGGGAATAGTGAGTGTGTGGCATGTTGGGAAGGTGCACTGTATTACATGGGGGAGGTACAGGAGGCAATGAGTTAGGGCACACCGACCCATACATACCCCAATCTGCAAGTAACTAGTAAAAATGTCATAACTGCCTGGATCATTATTTCATCTTTCTGTGGTGTCTGTGTTGAATCTCATGCGGCAGTGGTGGGTGGGGAGAGATAGGAGAATGACATGGGTCCTGCTCTGAACAGAAGTGCACCAAAATCTTGGTTTGTTTTAAAAATTAAATAGGCCCAGAAGCTGGAAATCTCTCTCATCCATCCATTAATAAAAACAGGCATAGTGACTGAAACTTACCAGCCTTTGACTCCAACTCCACCGAGGCCAATTTTGCAGTGGCCTGCTCCCCAGGGCCGTGCCTAAAAAGGTCCTCCGAGTACATGTCCAGGCTGTGCTGTAGTTATTCCAGCAACACAGCATTTTGGGTTACTGGCCTCATCCAGCGCCTAGCTCTCTTCCGGTGGAGGCAGTGATAGAAGGGATATAGGGTCACCCAGCCTCAGCAGAGGGTCATGCATCGTGTGGGGGGCAGTGCTTGGTGCCATTCCCATTGCCCAGTCAATTCCTCAGAAGAGGCTGAAAGCTAGAGAGTTCCCAGAGTTG
Source organism: Dermatemys mawii (assembly GCA_007922305.1). Taxonomy (NCBI): domain Eukaryota; kingdom Metazoa; phylum Chordata; order Testudines; family Dermatemydidae; genus Dermatemys; species Dermatemys mawii. The sequence continues at coordinate 38,142,986 of ML677332.1, read as the reverse complement.
CCATTAGCATTCTTGATTTTCCAGTAGTCTGTCTTCTACTGCGTGATCTTCTCATGGTATTGTTCAGCTGTCTGGTCAATCCTCAATGCTGCCAGCCACTTGGATATCGTTTTTATACACATGATCATTTCTCACGCCCTTGCTGCAGTCCAATGCCTTGCTTGCCTCGTGCCAGAGGTTAACCAAAACCAGCTGGGTTACCTGGTCCTCTAGCTAGCAGTGCACCTGAGACAGGACTTCTTCTTGTTGCTAGCCATAGATAATAAACGTTAGCATTGACTGTGTTTGTTGTTTCTATTGAGCAGTCTGTGTGGCAATAAAGGGTTAATCGCAGAGCAGCTGCTTTTAACCAGGAGATTGTTTCCAGTTCCTGGGAAGCAAGTGACAAGCTTTGGAACTGAATGGGTATCCCAGTCCCAGGGGATTGTGGGATAGTGCAGGCAGATTCTCCAGGCTGAAGTCTGACAACTTGGACTTGAGCTGCTTTCACACTGCAGAGGGCCTGAACTCTGACCCATGTCACTGACATGGAAACTGACCTAGCCCCCTACCAGGGTCCGTGAGCCTGAGCCAGACTAATTTCTATGTGGTTTGAAGAGAGGCTTGGGCTCAAACCCGAGTCTGAGCCCAGGCTTAGTGTGCAGTGTAGACATACCTGAAAAGGTCTGAGCCTCCAGCTGCTGAAGTCAGTGGCAAAGCTTCCACTGGAAGCAGGATTGGACCTTGAAATCTCATTTATTACAGTTACAACATGCACCAGCATTGCAAGATTCCCCATTCCATCCTGCTTCTTACACCAACATCCTCTACGAAGAGAGTCACTTCCAGAACAGGGAGGGAAACTCAGTGCCCATTGCTTAAACAGTTCTTGGCATTCGATAAGACTGCAAACTGTGCCAGGAAGGAGTAAACTTTTTTTTAAAAAAAATGTTGTCCCTGTTCCAGTGCTGGAGACAGGAATAATGCAGGCATGTGCTCTACATACTTACCTCAGTCTTTTTACCAATAGTTTTGCTCTCAGCACCCACAGTCCAGAACCATTCATTACAGCTGTGCCAACATACCTGAGTCCTGACCAGTCCCCCTTGCAGTGGGTCATTACTTCTGATCCTGTCCATGAATGGTAGAGGCAGATGAAACCTTACATTTTTGTCAAAAAAAAAAAAATTCTCTGATCTTTTCAGACCCTCATTAAGGGTTTGGGTTGGATTTCAGCACTGGGTGAAGGTTCCGATTGGTTCTTATTTTACCCAGTTCTCCTGATCTCTGAAAACTGAAGCTTCCTCAGAACTGAGGCTGTGTTAATAAGTATCCTGAAATGTTCCTCTTCGGAAACCCTACCAAAACATACCCAGAACACTGGCTTACTGAATGAGAGAAGAGACTCTCCAAGACAGCAGGATCTTCATAAACCTGAATGCTCTGTGACCAAAGTACTGTAGACAGGCACACAGCAAAGGGGATAAAGTGTGATCCAAAATGGAGCTAAACAAAGAGAAACTGATTTATCAAAAAGTGCAGATGTTTTACCACAGCACATATCAATCACCACAGGTATCACTGTGAATTCAAGACACACAAGCTCAGAGGCAGTACTTGCATGGATTCAAGTGACAAGGCTTCCTAGGTATGCCAGAAAAACTCTAGAGCTGGAAGATGTACAATCCAGCTTGAGGAGACATATGCTGCTTGAGTTAGCGTGCTAAAAACAGGACTGTAGCTGTAGTGGTGCAACCGATGGGAGGGGCTAGCCACCCTGAATACGTACTATGGTCTCTGATGGGACTGTACTCAGCATAGGCAGCAACTCTCCCCGGCGCCAGTGGGTGCTTGCCCCCCCCCATCCCAACTCCACACCTTCCCCACCCCTATTCCAACCCCTTCCCCAAAGTCCCCGCCCCAATGCCACCCCCTCCCTGCCCCTATTGGACCCCTTCCCCAAATCCCCGCCCCAGGTCCGCCTCCTCCCCGGCACACTCAGGGGAGGAGGCGAAGGCAGAGGAGGAGGTGAGCTTGGGCTGGATGGGGAGCTGCCGGTGGGTGCAGAGCACCCACCAATTTTTCCCCGTAGGTGCTCCAGCCCCGGAGCACCCATGGAGTCAGCACCTATGGTACTCACGGTAGTAGTTCCTCCCACTTCTATTTGTAGCATGTTCATTCTATAAGAGCTAGCACAGGTATGTCACCTCGAGCTGGAATTTACACCCCCAGCTCCAGTATAGACACACCCAGTTAGGGATGGTTTCGGGATAACCCAATCCAGCATGCCACAATGTGAGGACTAATTAGATAGTTTGCTACAGCTCACTGAGACCCAAAAATCTGACCTGCAACTGCCCTCAAATTTTGTTCTGTTTTAGTCATGGATCCACAAAGATTAAGGACAACAGGCCAGACCCAGCTATTTTGTTGTTCTTGGGACGCTGTGGGAATACCTTGGGGACTTTCTGTTTATAATTTGTTGAGGCCCCAGTCTTCTCTACATGACAGTCTAACTACTTCCTGTAAAACTGGTTGATGAGAGCTGTGAATTCAAACAACCAGAAATTTCTGCTAGTTGATCAGGGAAGAAGTCAGTACAAGCACATATTGGCACTGGGTGCAGTTATATTGATGTTTAAAATATGTGCACTTATGTACAAATTAAGTTTGTTCGTAGCCAACACTTGTGAAATACCCTAAAGGTCTGTCTCCATCCAAAAGACCTGTATCCATGGCCTTAAGTCTGGAACTATTAATGGGATATATGGCAACAGAAGGGGAGCAGCCCCTTCTGACTAATGGGTAAAACATTCTCCGTGACAAAGGAAATATGCTTGAGAATAGCAGTACAGATCACCAGGTGCTTGAAATCTGAGGGTCTAAACTAGGGATTAGCAAAGTAATTTGGATAAAGTCAGATCTGACCCAAACCTCCAAATGAATTCAAATACTGAACTTTGAGATTAGAAAAATGTGCATAATATTCCCTTCCTCCTCTATCGTTTCTGATTTTTATATGGACTTTCCCCTTCCTGGTTCCAGCCAGTACTAGAAGAACAGTGGGTGAATGGTGTAGGCTGTTGAGGTTGCTGAAAGCATCCTAGCTCCTATGGAAAATAGACCGTATTTTTGCTTGGTCCAAGAGACCATTGCAAGGTACAATTATCTCATGAACCATCGCAAACAGAGTTAGAAATGAACAGTGCCAAGCACAACCAGAAATCTGGGAAACCCAGTTTTTTAAAGATTCACAGATATTCTAGTCCTGGTAGTTGGTGAGATTTCAGACTTTCAGTGTACAACATTGTAATACTTGACCTATTTATACCTGCCCCTGGATACTTCCACTGCATGCATCTGATGAAGTGGGTATTAGCCCACGAAAGCTTATGCTGTAATTCTTTAGTTAGTCTTTAAGGTGCCACAGGACTCTTTGTCACTTCAACATTCTAATTACCACCTTGCTCCTTTGTCTCTCCACCAACATCCTGCCCTCCCCACACATCCTGCCCTCCCAAACACTTCCGTTCCAACCTGATTCTAGTGGGCACTTCTGATAGAATACATCCTTTGGAATTCTTAGCCATCCTCCTGGTAGGCATTTACCTAGGCCTGCCAGGTATCCAGTTTTCAACCGGAACACCCTGGTGGCTCTTGTCAGCACTGCTGACCGGGCTGTATAAAGTCCGATTGGCTGCCTGCAGCAGGGCAGACAGGGGGCCTGCGCAGCTCCCAGAAAGCTGCCAGCATCTCGCTCTGGCTCCTAGGCTTAGGGGTGGTGATGGGGGCTCTGAGTGCTGCTCCCCAACCCAGCGCCAGCTCCGCAGCTCCCATTGGTCAATGGGAGCTGTGGGGGCAGAACTTGCAAGCAGGGGCAGCACACAGAGCTACCTGGCCACCCCTGAGCCTCGGAGACAGAGGGAAATGCTGATAGTTTTCCGGGAGTTGCCAAGGTAAGATCCACTCAGATCCCAAACTGAGCCCCATCCCAAACCCCAAGTCCCTGCCCTAAGCTCCCTCCTGCACCCAAACTCCTTCCTGGAGCTCACACCCCCTCCTGCACTGCAACCCCCTGCCGCAGCCCTGAGCCCCCTCCTGCACTATGAACCCCTCAGCCCCAACCCGGAGCCTCCTCATGCACCCCAAACTCCTCATCCCTCACCCCATCGCAGAGCCTGCACCCTCAGCCCAGACCCCCTCCCACACTCCGACCCCCTGCCCCAGCTCACAGCCCCCTTCTGCACTCGGAACCCTTCATTTCTGGCCCCACTCTGGAGCCCATATCCCCAGTCCACAGCCCATACTCCCTTCCACACGCTCCCAGCCCAGAGTCCCCTCGCACACCCCCAATTCCTCATCTCTGGCCCCACCCCCCCGAGCCTGCACCCCCAGTCGGAGCCCTCCCCACCACCTACACCCTAACCCCCTACCCCAGCCGGGTGAAAATGAGTGAGTGAGAGTGGGGAAGAGCGAGCAACGGAGTGACGGGGGAGTGAGTGAGTGGGGGCGGGGCCTGGGAGTAGGGGTGGGGTGGAGCCTAGGAGAACGGGCGGAGCAGGGGGCAGTACAAGGGTGTTCAGTTTTCTGCAAGTAGAAAGTTGGCAACCCTACATCTGTCCAAGCTAACAAATGAAAGCTTTTTATTTTCTTCCCAAGCTCATTGTCATGCCTGCAGCAATGTCTGCTGGACCAGAGAACATGAAATGGTTTCGCTCTGCGTCTGCCCCAATAAACACGCTTTGCCAGGAAGAAAGGGACAGGCCTACCTTAAGTCCTTTCCCTACAAATGAACACATACACACAAACAAAATCAGAAATAATCATCCTTCCAAACATCCCCTGGCTCTGCAACCCTGACAAACTACTTGATTCAATAAATTACCTCAGACTAGAGAACCTGCCAACCTCACTTAGACAGATGTTGCTATGGTGACCAAGAAGACAGCCAGTTGTTCAGCTAACACTACAGGCCCCCTGCTAGCAGTTTCTTGTAAATGTTTATCTGCACGGTACAGCAGGGAGGGGAGCAGAGAATGCTTGGGAAGAGTGCGAAATGTTTAAACTTGCATTCGATTTTTGCAAACTGCCAGCACACCACATTGTGGGGAGCGGTTATGCTTTTCCATTTCTCTCTTTGGCGCACGTGCACACATCTGCTTGCCCCCTTATTCAGAGAATGCAGCAAAGCAGGGCTAAACCAGGCTAAGCTGGTCCCTGGAGGATTCTGTTGGGACACAGAATGTCAGACTGGCACCTGCACCATTCCCTCTCCCAGCCCACTTTGTAGAGGATGAGGCCCAGAAAAATGCGGGATGTGGCACAAGCACCCCAGAGTCTAGTCCCTGCTGGCTACAGTGGCCTTTTGGCCACTCTTTGGGTAGTTTTAAATGGTGCCAGAGGTGAGGCTGGCAGACCAGATGCCAGCTCTTGCCAAGGCTTTAGGCCTCCGCTGAGCACTGACAACTTCATTACTGGAAACTAGTCTGTTTCATCTGTGTCTTAGTATGGTTAAGATGAGTATTGGACTTATAATAATGTGTTCAGATGTTATGAAATGCGTGGAAGCTGCTGCATGCATTAATCTCATTTATCTCTTTCTCACATGCGATAAGGTCATACTTAAGTTTTGCTTTGTAACTGTAAAACAGGTTTGCTCTGAAGCTGTGAATCCAGTCAGGAAGAATATCTCCTGCCATCAAGAAGGCCCATCAAAACTAAATGGGCCATTGTGGGACATCACAATGCAAAGACTTTTTAAATTGTCCCCTCAAAACCATGAAGAGGATGCGTGCAAAGGAGCTCATGCCATCAGCTTGAATTCTGGAAGAAGGAAATAAAAATAGCTGATAAGAAAATGTTTCATCTCTTTGGTTTCTGGACTCTCTCAGGGCCGGACCTATGAAACAGAAGCAGAGATTCCTAGGGTCAACCAGTCCTTTAGCCCTAAGACATTCACAGCTGACAAATTACTACAACTCTGTCACCTTTTGGAACCATAGATTGTAACTCATTTGTATATATATGCTTGCCTGCTTTAACCTTGGAATAACTCTCTCATTTCTTTTCTTAGTTAATAAATCTTTAGATAGTTTACTATAGGATTGGCTAAAGCATTGTCTTTGCAGTAAGATCTAAGGTGCAAATTGACCTGGGGTAAACAACTGGTCCTTTGGGATTGGGAGTGCCCTGAATATTATTGTGATTTTTGGTGTAAATCAACCATCTATCACCACGTCCAGCTTGCCTGGGTGGCAAGAGACTGGACAGCTGAAGGGGACTGTCTGTGACTCCCTGGTATGACTGTTGTAGTGCTTTAGGAGTTCACACTTGCTACTAGGTTGATTAAATCTAATTACAGAACACTATCAGTTTGGGGTCTCAGCTCTGCTTTTTTTTTTTTTTTTTTTTTTTTTTTTTGACAGTCTGCCCTGAGACTGGCACTCATGGTTGTGAGGCACTCCAAACAGTGTGACAGTAACAGTTTACATTATTTTTTATATAGAAAAGAAAAACAAGTCAAGAAAATTGCACATGCACAAGTCTAGAGTAAAATCCTGGCTTTACTATAGTCACTGACAAAACTCCCCTTGACTTCCATGGAGCCAGGATTTCACCACGAAGGTCAATACAGCACTCAGGTGGAAAGAAAGCATGCACCCAAAACCAGGAAATGTGGTTAATATTCAACCTTAATTCCAAGGCCTCATGCACAGGACTAAAAGTAAAAGACCAAACTGAGAGGTGATATGTGCAGCAGTCTATGCGCAGAGGTGGGTACAAGGGAGTCACAAGTTTCAAAGATTAAGGATAGAAGGGACTCTTCTGATGATCCAGTCTGATTTCCCACAAACCACAGAATTTCACCAGTCAGTGATTTCTGCATGCAGCCCATATATGCTAATTCAACTAGAAGTTATCTTTTAGAAAAACATCCAGTCTTTATTTAAAGACTTCAAGTGATAGAGAATCCACCACACTCCGTAGGTACACTGTTCCAATGGATAATTACCCTCACTCTTAAAATTCTGCTGTCTCCAGTGTGAATTTGTCTACCTTCAGCTCCCAGCCATGGTATTTTGTTACATCTTTGCTTGATTAAAGCACCCTCTACTACCAGAAAACTTCTCCCCATATAGATATTTATAGACCATGATCAAGTAACCGTTTAAAAATGATTTGGCTTGTACTCCGAAGAGTCAGAAGAAAATAAATCAGAGCCGGCTGTCTTCCATCTCCTCGTTATCTGATTTTCCTTTTACAGTCTTGCTCCTCTAGTTCCTCCGTTTGTGAGTTACACTGGCGGAAGTTGTATAAGATCAGAAGGGAGTCTTACATGCAATAGACGCATTATACTGTCTATGCCATGCTTTACTGCTCAATGATACAGACTCTTTAGCCGCAAAACAATTTAGGAGATGAAAACTAGAATGGAAGTCTCTCTGTGTTCCTCACCTATTTAAAAACATTATTTCCCATTTCTAGCTTATGTAAGTAGCTGCTTAATCACCACCTCAGTTTGGGTGGTGAGCAAGGGCTGGAACTTGCAATATAGTTTAGTGTCTTCACCTACAAATGTTTTCTGTGGGAAATGAGAGTGCTCAGAACCTCCCAGGTTCAGAGCCAAGAGAGGTTAAGTGACTGCCCAAGATCTATTTCAGTCTTTGCACCTATCTCCAATGCACACATTGACATCTTATGAGAAATGTTGTTGTGCATATACTCCAGTGTTTGAGTTTTTAATTATGTAAAAAGTGGAGGTGTATTTCATGTATACACGCACACAAACATGATTCATACATATTTATTTGATTTTGATCCTATTAATGGGGATGGGCACTTTCCGCATGTTTGAGACCCCTGTTCCTATGCAATCGTTGCTATTTCTGTTCATTTCTTATAGTTTAAAGGGTTTTTTAAAAATACTAACTAGTGGAAAAAATAGAAACATAGAAAGACACTGAATAACGGGGAGGGGGGGTGGAAAAAATAGAAACATAGACACTGAATAACGGGGGCGGTGAGTCTTCAAAAATGCTGAGTAACAGCATGAAAAGGAAGCATGTGTCATAATTTTTCTTTTGTTTTTGTCTGAAGTCACTCCTGTTTCTGAGGACACCTCTCTAGACTGTCTATTTCCTTGATGACATCTGGCCACAGTGAGGGAAGACTGAGGTGAAAGTGCACACATGGAATAACTAAGGGATTAGACCATCCACATTAGACACAAAACAAAACTTTCAGCAAGACCCCTGCCAGCACCATCAAAATGAGATCCTAGTGGGAACAAGCTGAGTACAAGCTTCAAAGATGAAGATTTTAGCTAGAGAATGGTCTGAGTTCAGACATCTGTTAAGCATCACATGGCGAGCCCTTTATCAAAGTCTAACTACACTGCCAGAACTTGTGAAGTACTAATGTTTTATTTAATGTTTATCTGTATTTTACATATAAAATCTGTAAAGTGGTGTTGGGTCCTTGGAACAAAAGGCCACATAGAAAGGGAAGTTATTTCTGAGATAATCTATCAATCTTGTATGTTTTACAGATACACAGAGAATGTGCATCTCGTTTTTAAATGTGAGACATCCACAGGGTTTTTCCAGACAAGGTGGGTTCTTTCAAAACTTATTTGTAAGCAGGGGAGAAGATTTCCAAATGTTTGACACTCAAATGGCCATTAAGTGCCCACAGGGTGGACCTGAGCTCCTCAACCCAGACTTAGGTGTCCCCATTTCAAAATATTCATCATGGACAAAATCCTGCAGTCCCATCCAAGCCAGAGTTTTGCCTGAGTAAGAAGCTAAATAAGGGTGGCACGATTTGCTCCACTATTGCCACCTGAATGAGGAGTGCATGATCATGTCAGTAGCCCCACTGAAGCCAATAAGGCAACTCACCTGAACAAGGGCTAGGACTTCATTAAAAATATCAGAGACACCAGGTGGGTGAGGTAATATCTTTTATTGGACCACCTTCTGTGGGTGAGAGAGACAAGCTTTCGAGCTTACGCATCGCTTACACAGAGCTCGAAAGCTTCTTTCTCTCACCCTCAGAAGTTGGTCCAATAAAAGATATTACCTCACCCACCCTGTCTCTCTAATATCCTGGGTATATGACAGGTACAACCTAGCTACAAAAACACTGCACATAACAATGTAAAGTATCAGTCATGTAAGATATATGTTCAAGTCCCACCCACACTGCGTGCACAGACACAGCATATGTATGTAGCTCCCATACTGTTTAACTAATCTAATCCCTTTGAACTCAAATGGCTTGAATCATGACTGCCTGGAGTGATAGCTGTCCCCAGAGGTATTGGTTCACAGACAAGGTGGAAGCTACTTCAGCCCTGCCAGGCAGCAGAATCATTCAGGCTAACTTGTGTTCTTCTGGCAGCCAAGGGTAAGAGTCGGTCTGAATGACTGACCGATCAGAGATGCGTGTAGTAGGGGACAGCAAGAGAGAATCAAACAGCCTCCTAGAGGGAAGTAAGCACACCTTTGGGCATGTCTACATTTAAATGCTAAACCGGCACAGTTGTGCCACCTCTGTGAGAGGTGGTAGCTATGTTAACAAGAGACGCCCTCCCATTGCCATAGCACTGTCTACACCGGGAGTTATGTCGGTATAGCTGCGTTGCTCAGGGGTGTGGATTTTTCACACCCCTGAGCAACATTGTTATGCTGATGTAAGTTTGTAGGGTAGACCTGGCCACAGTCACTGAATCAGAATAGGTTTTGCATGCATTTTTATAAGCCTTGAGTCAAGAAGAGAGACAAAGCTTAACAGCCTCTGGTTTCTTGTTACACAGAAATTCAAATGGATAAAATAGGCCGAGTTAGGGAGTGTAACATCTATACCACTGCAAACGCACTAACTGGAATTTAATAGCCACATCACGTTGTCCTATGACTGCAGTGGAAGTGCAGTTAAAAACCAAACATATGTTCATATTTTAAAGATATTTTATGATTGTATTTTAATTCAGAAAAAAGATAGTCCATAAACATTCTTCATACTACAGGCCCACAAAAGCTCTCTGGTGAAGCTTCCTAGACCGGGGTCTCAAGCTCAAATGACCATGAGGGCCGCATGAGGACTAACGCACTGGTCTGAGGGCCGCATGACTGACACGCGCCCCTTCACTGCCCCTGGCCCCACCCCCACTCCACCCCTTCCATGAGGTCCTGCCCCTGCCCCGCCTCCTCCTCTGAGCACGCAGCTCCCTGCTCCCTCCTGGAAAGCACTAGGCACCACCAACAGCTGTTTGGCAAAGAAAGCAAGAACAATATAGGAAATCCAGAGCTAGAAACAAGAAAACAAATCTAATTTAACAAGAAATTACCAGCCTCAGATGATTCAAGCTTTTTTCAAATGTAATATGCTGACAAACCTGACAGAAATTTCAGCACATCTCAGCCTAATATCAATTATAATTTTATAGTCTCCCTCTCCCAAACTGATCCTCATAACCCTGTTCCCCATCCCCACTTACCCCCGTAACCCAGCTCCCTGTACCCCATCTCCAAATCTCCACCTACTCACCTCTATTACTCAGCTCCCTGTTCTCCAAATCTCCCCACACTCATGTTCGTAGCCAGCTCCCTGTGTTCCACATGCAAATCTCCCCCAGTCACCCTCATAACCCTGCTCCCCGTCCCCAAATCTCCACCCACTCACCCCTGTAACTCAGCGGGGAGCCTGGCTTACCACTCCTGGCTGCCGCTGCAGAGGGCTCCTGGGAATCTCTGCCCCAGCTCATTCATTGAAGCTGCAGCAGCAGCGCCTGGAAGCCGGGGCTCAGCAGTAGCCCAGCCTGGCAGCAGAGAAACCTCCGCTTCTGGCCCCTCCCTACCGGAAACTGCTATGGTGGTGGCGGGGGGTGGGGTGTCACAAGTATAAAGTAGCCTAGAATTACTGTTTACCTCTAAGGTGTTAAGCTAAAGGTAACCTGAGAGGTGGACAACTGACCAATGAGAAATTCCTCAGGAAACAAAAGATTTTGAGTTTCAGTTTCTCTCTGGGTCTCTTCTCTGTTCAACTCGGCTATGGGATGAACCACACCTATTTCTTTTACTATAGCTCTCAGCTTTCTATCAAGTAAGGTAATGAGTAAGTTTACCTTCTTCTTATCACTTGGAAAACTCTTCAGTTGGTAGAAATTTATCTCTGTGTTCCTCTAATACTGTAAAGCTTCAGAAGGAGGAGAAATTTTGGGAGTGGGTTGTCTTTAACTCTTTATTGATTATTGTAGATGCTGTTCTGTTGATGGTTATAAGGGATTTATTCCTTTCTTTTTCTTTCTTTTATTAAAATCTTTCTTTTAAGAATCTGACTGCTTGTTTTCCATGGTGTAAGATCCTGGTTTTGGATCGGGCACATCTTGCAGGATCAGGCTAGGCTTTTCTCTCAAGCTTCCCAGGGAGGGAATAAGTTTGGGGGTTTTGTGGAAAGAGAAAGAGGGGCTTCAAGTGGCCTATGTCCAACAGTTTTTTGAGACATTCTCACTTGATGGTGGCAGCATACCAGGTCCAGACACAGGAGAAGTTTGTGTTCTGGGGAAAAACATTTTAACCCAAGCTGGTAAAATAAGCTGTGGGGGGGTTATTTCTTTTTTCATGTGGGTCCCCACATCTGTACCCTAGAGTTCAGAATGGGGAGACAATCCTGACAGGGCGCCAGGGAGCTTGACAGGCCGCAGGGAAGGGCTTCACGGGCCGCATGTTTGAGACCCCTGTCCTAGACTGTGAATCCCAGGGAATAATAGAAAAAAAAATATTGTGTTGCTTTTCTGCTATCTGTCTATAGCTAGATACTTCATGCTAAAGTAATCAGCAGTGAAATAATTAACCATAAAGGCATTTAAAATTATCCTCAGAGTTAAATTAACACCAGTTGAGGCGAATGGGCCAGGCCAACCCCAAATGTTCAAAAATGAGGAGATTGAAAATGAATAAGTTTGGAGCTTTCTTTCTGTTCCTTTAGGGTGCACTGGGGTCACATTTTGACGTTTTTCTCTGCAACTGTGAGGGCTAGAAACTGATGTGACAAAAGTAAGCTGAGATATTCCCTCGATTGCTTGTCTCCAGCAGCTGAGGCTTTAAGAAGAGCCCTCAATATTGAAAGACTCACAGTAGGACAGCAAGAGTTCACAATATGGATCACACCTCTCAGAGATGTGTGCACGTGGTTGGCCGCGGGAGAGGGCAGGCCAACTCATGTCTCTCTTCAGATATGCCTGCACTGCAGTTGGGAAGGGGCGGGCAATTCATTACAGGTAAGCATACCCAGTCCAGCTAACTAACATAGCAATGGCAGTAAAACCACGGCCACACGGACTTCAGTGCGGGCAAGCTGCCCGAAGAACTAGAGGGTTGTGCGGGATGGTTTGTACAGCCCACACTGAAGCCTGTGACGTTGTTTCATAGCTATTGGAACACCAGCTAGCTAGATTATGTTGATCTTGGGTACATGCTGCAGTTACACACCCCTGACTGCAGTGTGGACATACCCTTAGGGACAGGGCTGCTCCCACTGAAATCAGGGGGGTTTGCCATCGATTTCAGTTAGGGTTGCGAACTTTCTGATTGCAGAAAATCAAACACCGTTGCCCCACCATGAAGCCTCACCCTTCTCCAAAGCCATGCTCCTGCTCACTTCATCACCCTCCCTCATCGCACGCTCTCCCCCGCCCTCACTCACTCACTCGCTCGGTCTCTCCAGACTAAGGCAGGGGTGCAGGAGGAGATGAGGGCTCCAGCTGGAGGTGCAGGCTCTGGGTGAGGCTGGGGATGTGGGGTTTGGGACATAGCAGGGATCTACAGGCTGGGGCCGAGGGGTTCGGAGTGTGGGAGGAGGGTTCAGGCTGCGGGGGTGGGGCATGCATGTGAAGCGGGGTGAGGGCTCTAGCTGGTGATGCAGGCTCTGGTGCGGGTCTGTGAATGAGGTGTTTAGGATATAGGAGGGGGCTCCAGGCTGGGACCGAGAGGTTCAGAGTGCAGGAGGCGGCTCAGGGCTGAGGCAAGGAGTTGAGGTGCAGCGGGGGGTGCAAGGTATAAGTTCTGGGAGGGAGTTTGGGTGTGGTAGGGGGCTCTGGGCTGGGGCAAGGGGTTGGAGTGCAGGAGGAGGTATGCGATGTGGACTCCAGATGGGGTTTACCTCAGGCCAGCATGTCCCTCTGCTCCGCGCCCTGCCCCATCTGTAGGCACCGCTCCCGTAGATCTCTTGGCCATGGGTCACAGCCAATGGCTGCTGCAGAGCTGGCACTCGGGGCGGGACAACGCACAGAACCGCCTAGCTGACCCTGTGCCTAGGAGCTGGGGGAGCGGGAGGGGAGGAGACAGATATGCCACTGCTTCTGGGAGCCATGCGGAGCAAAGACAGGCAGGGAGCCTGCCTTACCTCTGCTGTATCGCCAACCGGACTTTTAGCGTCCCAGTAAGCAGTGCTGACTGGAGCCGCCAGGGTCCCTTTTCAACTGATTCCGGTCGAAAACCAGATACCTGGCAGCCCTAACTTCAGTGGGACCACAATTTGGCTCTTACTGCTTTGTTTCTATCTGAGAGTCTTGTAAATTCAGTCAGAGAGAGCAGTGTCAGGTTACATTCAAAATCATAAGGGCTAGAAACTACTCCCCCACCCCTTTTAATTAATTGCTGGAGACACCAGAGAAATACTAATATGGCCCACTCCAGATAATCCCTCTGACCCCTCTATGCAGCATGCAATGACATACCCCGAGCATGGGGAACAATGGCAACAGACTTTCAGGAGCAGCCACTGTAATGTCCTGGCTCAGTGAGAGAGATCACAGTTGTTTCTCTAGAGGCTGGCCCATGGGCCAATCTGCCACTACAGTCAGCAATAGAATTGTCTTCATTAGAAAATTAGGTCCTGTTAAAACATGACCTGGAGAAGTCATGTTAACGAACATAATGTTAAACACAACTTTGGCAGTAAATGTAGACAGAGCTAAGGGGTTTTTAACATCATGTCAGCTGCTTGGAGCAGAGGCTTATGCACAAGAAGCTGACAATGGTAAACACAACTTGTCTTGGTCTATACTCAGAAAAAAAATTTGTTAACTCCTCCAAGTTGTGTTCTAACACAACCTGATTTTCTAGTGAAGACAAGCCCTTGGCTATCCTACAAGTGGTAAACGCCTGCCTTCTGGGAGCCAAAAGGCCTGGGTTTCATCCTCAATGCTGCATAAATGCTATTTACCCTGATGACCATGTGTCACGTTACTGAAATTATCTGGGACCATATAGATCATTGGTGCAACGAAGGTCCTGTAGGGGCACCAAATCTTAGGTAAAGGGGATCATATAAGGTGTCTACAACCAGGTTATGGTCTGCTGATTATGATTATGCTATCTTGTTTGTAACTAAAGTTATGAAGATTGGCTGTATAGTGTCTGTATTTCAAACTTATGCTTGCTTTTGGGTGAAATCTCAAACAAAATTACTGTTGGCCTGGCCTTCCTGATGGCCCATCATGTTCCAATTAAGCTAACAATGAACTTTGTAGGTGCCTGTCCACACCCGAGCTTCCCCAGGAATGTGGCCTGGCTGCTCAGGTGCTGAATCTTGAAGAGTCATGTAACTGGACCACATGGCTGTGAAACTCCATTTTACAACTGAACTCTGATTAGCAAGGAGGAGGTGGTCTCCACCCACAAGAGGAAGTCTATATAAACCTGGGAGAAAGATCTCCATTTCATCTTTTAATCTCCAGTCTGGCTCCTACTTCTGGATGGGACTTTGCTATAAAGGGGCGGTCTGGCCAAAGGATTGATGACCCATTCCTCCTGGGAATGTATTCCAGAGACTCTGATTTGAACCTGCAGTTCTTCTACAACTGATGCAAGCCATTACTGCATGTATTTGATTTCCTTTAACCATTCCTAACCCTCACCTAGATCTTTTTCCTTGTATAATAAACCTTTAGATTTTAGACTCTAAAGGATTGGCAACAGCGTGATTTGTGGGTAAGATCCGATTTGTATATTGACCTGGGTCTGGGGCCTGATTCTTTGGAATCGGGGAGAAACGTTTTCTTTATTTGGGGTATTGGTTTTCATAACCATTTGTCCTCAGGACAGGTGGCTGCTGGTGGTGATACTGGGAAGCTGGAGTGTCTAAGGGAATTGCTTGTGTGACTTGTGGCTAGCCAGTGGGGCGAAACCGAAGTCTTTTCTGTCTGGCTGGTTTGGTAACCCTTTGGGGTGGGGAAACCCCAGCTTTGGGCTGTAATTGCCCCTTGTGAAGCAATTTGTCCTGATCTGACACTCTCAGTGGGTCACGCCAGGTACAGCACCGTCACACGATGGTGACTGTGCATACACAGCTGTGGATTTATTACACAATGAATACTCTGGTGCAAGGCATTCCATATAAGCTCTGAACTGCATTCTCTTACATGCACTTGGCTTTGTAATATGCAGCATATTTTTCCACTGGTGAAAAGCTCATTGTCCATTTGTCAGCAGAGATTTGAGAATACCAAGTTGTTGGCATTTTGTTACAAGCCAAATGGAATTCAATGGAATTGATTGAATTTTTCACTTACTGTGCTGCTTCAATTCCAGGCAATCAATTTGAACTGACAAGACCCTGTGATTGTGCGCTGTGATTGCCTGGGTCTTCATTTGCACTGGCATTAAATTCACCCAACCTCACTGCAAATTCAATCAAGGATGATGCATACCAATAAGAAGCAGAGAAATGGGCTCATATATGCCTGTCAAAGATGTTTTTAAAAAAAGAAAAAAAACTGTTATGCTCCTCAGGCCTTTCGCACACCAGATTTCAGTTGCACTATTAAAGGCCCATAATTGCATTCGTGTTCCACATATTAATATCTGTCAACTACAAAAAGAGTTTGGTACTTTCTTAAACCAACTGTTGAGTTGATGTTAACAGCAAAGTCAAGAAGTTGGCAGAGTTCTGAGATATTTTGGTGTGGCCAAAGTATGGGTAATTGAATTCTACAGTCAGCTCAGCTCAAGGGGGAACGAACACTGCATGTTAAGAACTGTAGAGCCATAAGCTATCATTGGAGGAATTCTGTGGTCAGTGTTATGTAGAAGATCAGATTAGAAGATCAATGGCTCCCAACATATTTACCATTGTGGGCCACATATGCAATTCTCTATGTATTATGTGGGCAACATCCACACATTATATATATATATATACATACATACACACACACATACACACACACACTACCTGAGGATGTCACATGGGCCACAGCTGTGTGCTGATTGGGCTGTAGGCAGCCCATGGGTTGCAGATTGAGAATCACTGGCCTTGAAGATGATCAGAATGGCCTCTTTCAGCCTTAAATCTATTAATCTGTTAGCCCCCATTCAACACAAGGAGATTTACTTGAATAATCTACTTGAGTATACACAAGTCACAGTGTTGTCACCTCTTGCAGTTTTAACTGTGAGTCTTGCAATATTTGGGGTCTTTCTTTAAATCTCAGCTCCTGGATTCACATGATTATGTGAGAATCTCAGCTTTCAAGTTTATAGTAAGTTTGTTGCAGAAAAAAGCTGGGAAGAGTGAAAGCTAAAGGTTCAAAAAAAAAAAACCGACAAATATAAAGATCCCAAATTTATGATTTTAAAAATCTTATTTTGAAGCCAATGGTTTTGGGGGCCTCTGACAGGGTGTACCAATCCCACACCAGAGAGGTGAGGATTAATGTACTGCTCTGGGCCTAAGAGGCCACTCACTGCTCAGTCTGGGCAGACTGAAGAGGACAGCATTTGTGTGCAGGAGCCTCCTGCTGGGAGCCACTATGACTCCAAACTGCTGGGGTTGAGCCTCCTAGTGGCGTTATGGGAAGCCACTCAACCACAGGAATGACTCGCTGTTGCCAATGGAGGAGACTCTGGAAACAGCTCAGAGGAAACACAAAAGGGACCTCACATCCAAACCTGGCACGACGCCAGAGGGACTGGAATGCAGGTAGGAAGTGACCCATGGAACATGCTTGGGGGTATCAGGACTTGAATACTCTGACAGGGTCAACTGTTTTGAATGGCCCTGGGTCAGAACCCAGTGGAGTAGAGTGGGTCCAGGCTCTCCTCCCCTCCCGGCAGTGGGGAGCACCTTACCCCTGTGATATACCACTAGGCAAAGCAGCCCTTAGCATTATATCCTGGAGCATCACCATTAGGTAGCACTGTCAGGCCAGAGCACTCAACCAGCCCACCTCACCTCTTACCCCGACAGGGCCTGACCCATCATGATGTTTGAAAGCTTGGGGTCAGTAATGCTGTAGATGCAGGCTTTTGGCCCTGCTAGGTTTGGGAGCCCTTAGTTTTGGGCATCAAAGGAAATTATCTTAAAATTTTGCACACTAGTGTAGCTAATGAATTCCTGTACAAATCACATTTTCATAAGGGTCCCAGAAGGACAACAGTCTTACTGTTTGTATTGTACTGAAGGCAGCTGCAGTAAAACGCTATAGTCTAGAAGGATTTCTAACGTGCCTGTCACCATACTATTTAATGCAGGACCCACAATCTAAAATGGCAGACATTACCACTAAGCAGCAACCGTTTCCACAAATATTTCTCTACAGTGGCTTCCTCAAATAAAATATTATTCATTTCTTAAAATCAAACAACATGAATGCCTGTTTCAAGATGGGTAACCTATTCCAGTTATTTAAGGTTGCAGTTCCAAATTCTGATCTCCCAAGTGGGTGGTGGTGAAGTGAAGGCGGCATTATCCAGCCAATTCTGCTGCTGCTGAACAGGGTTTTCCCTTCTTTGGTGAGTTTGTCAAGATATTTTTAAAAAACACTCTTATTTCACTGAGGAGACTGACCAGCCCTCGAAAGTGACTGAAGTTGGGAGACTCAGAGCAGGGGTTGAAGCCTGAATCCAACACTGGGGGCCTTCACGACTCCTCTAAAATCCCAAGAAGGAAATGAAAAATTCATCTCGGCTAGAACTCCACAGAATTCAGTGGGGTTGTCTCCAAGATGAATTTGGCTCATCACATTCTTTTGTTCCATCTCCTCAGATGAGTTGAATGGGGCACAAAACACAGATCTTGTTTTTACTCACATAAATACAATGTAAAATTGAATTGTGTTGGAGATTAAGGGTGAAATCTTGGCTCAAAGGCAAAACTCCCACTGAGGTCAATGGAACAAGACTGCACCTGAAGGGATTTTCTTAAGAAACTAAAACAAAACGAACAGTTACTATACCACATTTACAAGACATTAAAATAGCTGTCACAATGATTATTGAATATTTTGGGCCTGATGCTGAAGATGTGGCACACCTCCAATGCCTATTGACTGCAGTGCACCTCTCGGGATCCCGTCAATAATTTGTTAGAACATAAGAACGGCCATAGTGGGTCAGATCAAAGGTCCGTCTAACTCAGTATCCTGTCTTCTGACAGTGGCCAGTGGCAGGTACCTCAGAGGGAATGAAGAGAACAGGTAATCATCAAGTGATCCATTCCTTGTCACACATTCCCAGATTCTGGTAAACAGAGGCTATGGACATCATCGCTGCCCACTCTACCTAATAGCCATTGATGGACCTATCCTCTATTAATTTATCAAGTTCTTTTTCCAAATTCTGTTATAGTCTTGGCCTTCACAGCATCCTCTGGCAAAGAGTTCCATAGGTTGATTGTATGTTGTGTGAAAAAATACTTCCTTTAGTTTGTTTTAAACTTGCTGCCTATTCATTTCATTTGGTGACCCCCTAGTTCTTGTGTTTGAGAATGAATATATTACACTTCCTTATTTACTTTCTCCACACCAGACAAGATTTTATAGATCTCAGTAATGTTCCCCCTTTATCATCTCTTTTCCAGGCTGAAAATTCCCAGTTTTATTAATCTCTCCTGATCTGGCATCCATTCCATACCCCTAATCATTTTTGTTGCCCTTTTCTGAGTCTTTCCCAATATCTTTTTCTGAGATGCGGCGACCACATCTGCACACAGTATTCAAGATGTGGAAATACCATTGATTTATATAGAGACAATATGATATTTTCTGTCTTATCTGCAAATTTTGCTACCTCAAAATTTGTTTACCCGTTTTTCCTAATCATTTATGAATATGTTGAATAGGACTGGGCCCAGTTCAGACCCCTGGGGGACACCATGATTTACCTCTCTCCATTCTGAGAACTGACCATTTATTCCTACCCTTTGTTTCCTATCTTTTAATTAGTTACTGATCCATGAGAGGACCTTCCCTCTTATCCCATGACTGCCTAGTTTGTTTAAGAGCCTTTGATGAGGGACCTTGTCAAAGACTTTCTGAAAATCTAAGTACACTACATCCACTGGATTGCTCTTGTCTACATGCTTGTTGACCCCTCAAAGAATTCTAGTAGATTGTAAAGGGAAATCATGCTTCACCAACAACCATGCTGACTTAACCAATTATTCATCTGTGTGCCTGACAATTTTGTTCTTTACTATTGTTTCAACCAGTTTGCCCAGTACTGAAGTGAGGCTTATAGGCCTGTAATTGCCAGGATCACCTCTGGAGCCCTTTTCAAAAATTGGCATCACATTAGCTATCTTCCAGTCATTTGGTACAGAAGCTGATTTAAATGATAGGTTACAGATTACAGTTAGCCCTGCAATTTCACATTTGTACTGCAGTGCCGAAGGTCCACGACTCAAACTTTGATGATGACCCAACTGACACAACAGCATTTGTATTTTCTCTAAAAGGAAAATAGGAAATTACGTTTTTAAAACCCCAGCCCTAATTTCCTGGTTCCCAGTGCTGTGTTCAGATCACATTTTTTTCTCTTCAGGGGCAAGAAGAGATCTTCCTCAGCAAAAATGTATTTGCACAGCACAATGGACTGCTCATAAAAAACAGCTGCATTTGAGACTCCCAAAGTGTGGTGACCTGAACTGACACAGTCCATGCACTGTAAAGAAGACAATAGAATAGCAATTTTAGATCACAAGCATTAACCTCCTTCATACAGTTCCCACCCAAGATGGCAAGTGTTGAGCAAAACTGCTGGTTAGCTCAAGATGACTCATCACCCTGGAGAGCTGAAACAACTAACAAAATCTCACATGCTGAAGTGCTGCATCTTCATCTGTCCCTCTATCATAGTACAGAAATAACAACCACCAAAAATATGCCCATCTGTAGCCATCTTCAATCCACACATTTTAAAGTGCTTTACAAGTTTTATTCAGTGGTGCCTCCTCTGAGGTAGGTCATGGTTGTTATCCCCACTTTGCAGACGTGGGCACTGAGACACAGATTGATTAAGGGCTTGATCTGCACAAGTGCTGAGCACCCACAATTCCAGGTGAAGTCATTAGGAGCTCTAGGTGCTCTGCGGTTTTAAAAATCAGGTCCTAAGTGACTTTCAAAGGCCACAAAGTGAATTAGCAGCCAAGTTAGGAATAGAACCCAGGAGTCCTGACTCCTAGTTCCTAGAAAACATTTTCTCTGCCTCAGTCAGCCTCTCATCTCTCAGGAAGACAGCACCAGGATGTCACATCACCATATGGCAATGTCCAAAATTAGTTAGGAGCCCACTAACTGGCATTGGCTCAATTTTAGATCTGCTGTATTGTTAATTGAGTTTTGTACAAACCTACAGGATAAACATATTTTATAGCCATCAAAATGAAAACTGAACTAGAAGAATGCTAGACTGAAACCTGAAAAGGAGGTCTGGCTCGCAAACTCTGGAAAGGGAGGGAATTGTAACATGTGGTCTGTTTAACAGGAGAGAGAGAGACAGTTTGATCCCCACTAGTGGAGTCTCCCAAGAGATCTAGTAGTGAAAGTGCAATTATGCTATTTAACAGCTGCATGAGTTGGGAGACCCTGGTCAGTCACTGTGAACTCCAGCCAGCAGCACAGAGCACTGCCTCAGAAGTTTGGGATCTGCATATATAACCCACTATTGTTACTCCAATGTCTGTATTAGAAAACAAACAACTCAACAAGGCCCTTGTGGACAAATACATGTATAGAATACGTGGCTGTAACCTTGCCTATCCCCACCACACCCTCACACCCCAACCTGGCCCCAAGGGAAATTCTCCCCACTTTGGAGGTCCTAGAAAACATGCTGCACTGCAGCTTCTTTCAGATATGCTCTCCATACCAGCAAAGGAACTGAAGGAAGCAGAAAACATTCCTTCCAATAGCTTTGTGCAGAGCGATATTTCTTCAGAAGAGCCAAGGGAGTTCCTAAGGCTGGTAAGGTAAATACTTCCAGGATGGTGTTAACTGTCTGCCAGGGGTTAGAAATGAGTCAACATCCTCCTCCACATCAGCTATTTCTTTTGTCAATAGATGAACCAGCATCCATAGGCAGGGCTATGGGGAAAAGATAGGCCTCTTGTGGAGGTCCACAGAGCTTTATTCAAAAACAAAAAACACACCTGAACAATAGTATCTGAGAGTCAAGCTTCTGTATGCGTACCTGCTGCACCACCAGAGAGGCACTGAGAGAGTGTGGATGAGAAACTGAGGACTTCCTTCAGGGCAAGACAAAAAGATCCATGGGAGCAGTGGCACAGGCACCACTGGTAGGGTTGCCAACCCTCCAAGATTAATTCCTGGAAACCCCAGGACAAAGATTAATAATCAATTACATATTATGTTAGAATTTGCTAATTTATATCCCACCTATGTAGTGTGTTAAGCTCAGTTTGCAGGGTTTTTTTTATTTACTAAGGCACTCTGCTTTGATCTGGTGGCTATCCCTCATAATCATTTAAAATCTACCTCTTGTACTTAATACACTTGTTTTGTTTTAAACCCTGTTGGTGTCATTCAGAGCTGGGGGTGGAAAAAAGCTGTGCGTATCTCTCTCCACATTGAGGGAGAGGGCAAATTTCAATTAGCTTACGCTGTACCGTGCACCACAAGACAATACAATTTGGGGTTTACTCTCCAGAGGGGGCATGCACTTGAATGTGGGGCAATTCCTTAGCGAAAAGCCTTCCCATGCAGTACTGATTTCAGTATCTGTGTCTTTCTGCAGCTGGGTGTGTCCCTACCTGTGTGTGTGATAGGAGGCTTGAGGGCCTGGTTTAGCAGGACAGGATGAGGGTGCCCAGGTTGATGGATCAGGCAGGCTCAGTGGTACCCCAGTACACAGGTGGCACCCCAGAATGGGGAGGCAACCTATCACAGAGATGGTATGATGAGATGGGCCACATACCATTGTAGGCAATCTGTGACTACTAGTAGTAAATATCCCCAATGGCCAGAGACATGACACTAAATGGGGAGAGCTTGGAGTTGCTGGAGAGAATTCTATCCCATGTCTGGCTGGAGGGTCTTGCTGACATGCTCAGGGTCCAACTGATCACCATTTTGGGGGTTGGGAAGGAAGTTCTCCCCCAGGTCAGACTGGGAGAGACCCTGGGGTTTTTCCACCTTCCTCTGCAGCATGGGACTCAAGTTACTTACTGGTTTAAACTAGATTACACAATGGATTCTATGTAACAAAGTCTTTAAATCATGATGTGACGACTTCAGTAACTCAGCCAGAGATTATGGGCCTGTTACAGGGTGGGCAAGGTTCTGTGGCCTTAACAGAATGTGGAGGAGGTCAGACTAGATGATCATTATGGTCTCTTCAGGCCTTAACAATCTATGAATCTTTGGGAAAGTATATTTGGAAACTAAGGTAAAGATCATAAGACCCCAAACAGTGCTATTGCTGCATACCTGGGCACCAAGTTACCTGTCAAGCTATTTGGCATCCTTATCGCTTTAAAAAAAAAAAAAAGATCAAAATACTGAACAGCCCTTTATTCTACTGCCCATGTTTTGGAAGGTGTGGGAGGTTACCTCTCCCAGGTTCATCAATATTCTATAGACTGCCTCTCCCATCATTAAAGGGGGCTTCTCTGCCAGCTGCAGCAACATTCTCGGGTTCAGTATTGCAGGGCAGATCTGCCAGCTATGTCACCTTTTTCAGGACTGAGTCCTCTCTGCACTGTCAGCACTCCACAGACTCTGAAACAGATAACAGATTTAAAAGGTAGGCTGGTGGGGAGGAGGGGGTTCAGGGGACTGCCAATGGATTATAATGCTTTACATACTAGGCAGCAAGTTAAAACTGGCTCCAAGGTGATAGTGAGCCAAAGCTGTTGTCATCCAGTGGTGAGTGTGGAGGGATTGTTGGGCTCAGACAGGTTCTTAGTAGACAATTATCCTTATCATAAGAGCACACAACAGCACAACTCTTACCCTGTCTGTCAGATCCCAGCAAGAACACTCTGGCCAAAGACCTATTTCAATCAGGTGATGAAAACAGAATGACGGCAGCTTTTAATGGACAACAAAATTGTATGGCACACAGCCCACACCACCCAAACCAATCCCATTTCACTAGTTATTTCAGTAGCTACCTTCTCTCTGTAACTACGCAGGAAGCAGCCCTTTGATTTGCTGTGTTTTTAATCTGTTATATATATCATTCAATACAGCAGCAATACTCCAGCAGTGAAACCAGGTCTCCATGAATCATCACTTGGGGAACACGATTTACAAACAAAATTTCTTGTTTTATTTAACTACATATAAGGAAGCAAATGAAAGAATCCAGGAAATGATTGCTGTTAAAACATCATTGTAATATAACAATATATATTATAATCTAAATTTACACTAAGCTTTTTAGCTTGTATGGTTGGTGTGAGTTTATACTGTATAAGAATTTCCAGCGTTTCTAACGTTTTTTGTGGTGGAGGGTTTTAAACGTAGTATGTTGCTGCTGTAAAGGGCAATATATTCTTAAACATAAGTACCTTAAAGTTTTTTGTCTTGGAATTTCCTTAGATTTTATTAAAGTGGAAAAAAACGTTTTGTCCTGATCACATAACAAAGTTAGCCAAATGAATTTTACATATAAATTGCAAGGAGATCTTTATTTTACCACTAGCAGTCATGTGATTACAAGCTGGGCAGGTGAAAATACCAACATGTGTAACTTCTCTAAAGCCTCAGCTGTGGTTCTGAGGGCACACTCAGCGTAAGCCAAACCATATTTGAGGCCTTATGGAAGATGCATGCTTCACCAGCATAACCCACTGAGATTGTTTCTACCAAGAGCTTCACATTGCAGGCCTCACTAAAGCTAATAACTTTACCAACATAGCAACAGGGTTCCTGGAATGTACACGTTCTGCTGGCATGATGCCAACAGGGCTTCTTAAACTCTTTTTCCACAGAGCTGAGGGTTAAAAGGCTCAAAGATGTCACATGGTTCACCCAAAGAAGTCAAGAAAGCACTTCAGATTCCAGTCAGAAAGGAGCCCTTTGTTACAGGAAGGATGGTTTTGTCACATAGGTACAGAACTTGAAAGCAAATCTTAGCTGCATTCCTAGTTCTACTACAGCATTCCTAGTTTCATCTTGGACAATTTTCTTCACCTCTAGGAGCAGTAATATTGACCTGCCCCTGAGTCTGGGGTACAAGGGCTTAAATCCTTAATGTTTGCCCTGCACTTGGGCCCCATTCAGGAAAACACCTCAGCACATGCCGCCCTGAAGGGAGATGTTTCCTTAAATTGCATCCTTTGTTAATGCTTTCCATCTAAAGATCTCAAAGTATATACTTATTCAATAGCAAATCCTCCTGCTATTCTCTTTATTTTAACCATCTTCTCTCTCACTAACCACACTGCTATACCAACTTTTCATTCAATTCTCCTCCTTCTCACACCCAGCCCCGTTTTGGTCAACAGCTGTGTGCTCGTGAGGGCAAGGGAAACCAAAGTTGCCCCATTTATCCAAGCAGTAGCACTGCAGAAGGTTAGCAAACCGACAAACAGTTCAGTTTGCTCCTGTTGAGTCTTCTTTTCGTCAACAGAGAAGAGCATCCTCAGATTAATGAGATTAAATTGAGCAAAGGACAATTTTCGCTAAAGGTCAGGAAAACATTCCTGACAGTGAAATTCACTGGACTGTGGGATAATCTCATGAAGGAAGCTCCATTGCCTGAGACATAGGATTCTAGATTGGAAATAGCACTAGAGAACAACCCTGCATTGACCCCTGCATGATGCACTTGGTGACCCAAAACAAGGTGGTGAGCCAATATTGAAGGTAGAAAGTGCATTAAACAATAACTCCATTTTCCAGGCACAATCACTCTTCCTTCCTCAGCACCCTTCCCTTCTTTAAATCTATGTGCCTGTTTGGCACATCCTAGGCCAAATCTTGGTCCTGATTCCCCAACACAGAGGTCTCTGAAAGCAGCCCCTCTGCATGCCAAGGATCTGCATTCAACACGGGGCTTGGGAAGGTAGATGAAGCCTACTTACTGTTTTCCCAGCCTTCTGAAAAATAGTTTAGTTGTCCCCCTAAAAATGCAGTTTTGGTCACACAGAACTATCTGCAGATTTGACACAACTTCGTCAAATAGTTTTGTGCACATTTTTTCGGGAGGAATTTATTTACATGCCCTTCTACCGGACAGGCATAGGAGAAGCAGCCATCTTTAGAACCTTAAGCCCAGTGGTTAGAGCATGCAGCTGGTATGTGGAAAGCAGGGTTTCACTCTCCCTTGGCACCCTCCCCCGTCAGGTCGAGAAGTGCTCTGAACTTGGGTCTTCCACAGTGCAGGTGAGTGCCATAAGAATTGGGCTATGAGATTTTCAGGAAAGAGGCTCTCTCAGTCCCTCTTGTTGAAGCCGTTCCACTTTTTGTAAATAACTAGTCACTAGAGCATGGACTTCAATCTTTTATGTCAGAGGTGAGAGTCCCAACCACCCAGCTGTAGAGTCACTCATTCTTTCCATGGCTCAAAAGCTTGTCTCTTCCACCAACAGAAGTTGGTCCAATAAAAGATATCACCTCACCCACCTTGTCTCTCTATCATCCTGGGATCGGCATGGCTAGAGCACTGCAAAAGTTGGTTCTGTTCTGTGCTTCTTGTAACCTAACAGGACAGTCCATCTAGCTTCGTTTGTAGAGAAGCACAAGTTTAGATGAGATTAAATATGTGTGGGGGGCTCTTGATTGTTTTAAAATCCTTTTTTCTCTAATACTTTGTTCGGCTGCTAAAAGAAAACATTAGTTTTTTAGGCTTTTGATCACTATGTCATTGGTCACAGGCTCCTGAAGGGAAGAAATGAAGGTGTGAGAAACCCAGGTAGACCTGCAGGGTGATAAGAGGTTGGTATACACCTGATGCTATAGGTGTATAGTCTAGGAGTAGGCCAAAGTCCTACCAACCCATCTCTAAAGATTGGGGCCCTCCCTGGACTAACAATTCTATTTGCTGGATCAGAAAGGAGGCTGTCAGTCAGTTTATCGCCAGGCTATTGATTCAGAAATGCTTTTGGGGTCTGTTCCCTGTCAAATCCAGTTTGAACTAGTATATGTGAATTTCTCCATGAGGTGCTGCTTCTCTGGAGATGTTACAACGTGGGTGACTTTGACTAATCACGCACACACACACTTACACTTCTCAGTTCCTGGAGAAGCTGTATTTACCAATCCTATGGAATTGGAATATGGGCCCTGGCCCATAGGGTTGTGTAAACCATCCATTTAATACAATAGACACCAAAGATATTAAACTTAATTCAGAAAGGTTCATCCAGGAGATTGCCCTGTTTGTCACAAATGGTACTCCTCTATTTGCAACCTGCCCATTGCACAATGAAGGCTGCGGTATGGGACTGAGAGTCCTCAGGGTAGCTGTTCAAGCAACAAGGTCATTTCATCCAAGGCTATCCATTCAGCATTTGGAACTGAACTGAGATTGTGGAGCTGAAAAGCAGCCTCTTGCCTCCAAATTCTCCACCCGACACTGAGTGAAAACCTATCTCAGAACAATTACCATTCCAGAGCAATTCCAAATCTTAAAATTGATAATGTCTTTAAAAAAGCGAGCTTATGAGGGTCTTTCATTACCTACCAGAGCTGTGGCTTTAGGAGCTTTCCCCAGTTATAACATAAAAACCAATGTACCAGAACCAATCCTCAAATGACTGATATGTTCTGTCATGGGAAGCAGTGAAACATAATCCCACCGTCTCCCTGTGCACATTACACTGCCACCCCCATTCTACCTCTTCCCAGAACAAAGCATTCACCTAGACCCAGGAAAGAATTTTAAACCAAGAGGCAAGAGAGCCCTTCTCGTCCCTTTACTTGTTAACAATTTAAGTTCATCCTTTGCTGGGCAAGCTATAAACTCTTCTCCTTCACAAACCAAGGCAATGCTCGCAGCCAGCACAATGGCTGGATTTGACTGGCATGAGAGGAATTAATCTGGGACAACAGGTCCCCAGATAGATATCTCCACCTGGGAGTACCCAGTGGCAGGGAAAGCAAGGCACATCACATACAGACAAGGCACGCAGGGGTGTCCAAAGTGGGTGCTTGACAAAACCAACTTCTCCCATAAGCACTGACCTGTCACATCTTCCAGAAGCATGACCACCCCAACCAGTAGCCAGAGGTAACCTTGTAGAACTGGATAATTCTCAATGTTGAACTGTGAAGCAAAAACAACAGTGCTGGTTTTTTGCTCCTTTTTCACCATATAGTGGCCTTAACTTTTTAAAAAACTCTTCCTTCTGAGGTTAAAGATATCAGAGTCCTCCCACTCTCCTCTTAGCTGGAGGACCTTGACCAGAACTTTGGAGAACATTATCAGGGACATTGAACAAGGCTGACATCAGAGCTGCAGCTCTCTCCTCTTAACTGGAGAGGTGATGCTGGTTAACAATCAGACCTCTCATTCCACTCTCAGTGGTGGAAAAGGCCAGGATACAGATTTGTGCAACATCCCTCTTCAGATTCACCTGGGTCTTTCAGCGCAAGAGACCCTGCACATATAAAATCCATGCAGATTTGTTTTAATTAACTTGATACACTATACCGTTAAGATATGAGAGTTTTGGCTTGTCCAGTTTTCTAAGGACAGCCTTGTTCTTTAATGTCCTATAATTAAAAAGAAATTGTGGTGCTCCCCTGCCTCACAACAAATGACTATTCAGTATAAATAAGTTTCTATTTACTGTATCTCCTGTCCTCACAAGGTATATCTAGATCCACCACAATCCTATGTCCATGCCCCTTGACTTGCAAGCTACAAAACTGGAACCCACAGCAAAAGCCACACTTAGGTCACTCCAGAGCAGATGGAGAATGCACCATACCCCAAATGGCAGTTCCTTTTCAAGTGATGTAAAAACCACACAACAATCCACTCCTCTCTTGGGAAGGTAGGTGGCTGAATACAGCGCTGGTATAACTACACGTCTTCTGTGAACAAGAGTTATTGGGAATTCCCATTTCATTTCTCCAACATGGTACAAGTTGTAATAGAGCCACTCTCGTGGAGAATAAAGATCTGAAGAGATATTCCCAAATCAAACAGGTTCCAATTACTTAGCCACTGGAGTCAAATAACTTGTGCTCAAGTTATCTTCCCAAAACCTCAAAGCCAAGACCTACTGAGTATCAAGACTGGTGGAAAAGAGACTTTTACTCTCTCTAAACGTTTTTCTTAGGTAAGAGAAAATTGCTCTCAAGCCTTTAATCCCAACACAGGAGAGGAAAAGCTCCTCTTCGGATATACTTTTCAATTACTACTTCCACTTGAATTAAAGCATATGATGAAACATTCTGTCACCATCAGGGAGAGGTGGTCTCTCCCTCTCCATTAGTAATACGTATCATGTATCCATTCCCTAGCACACAAACTCAGGCTGATATAATTCCAGTGTTTAACTCTGGTGATGGCCCCACTCCAGCTCACAGGACTCAAGGCCAAAGCGATTTGTCCCCATATTCATTCCCCCAGCAAAGCCAGCACTGAAACACAGTTTGTCCACTACTCCCACAACCATCTCTATACTTCTTGTACACCACCCCTTATGCATCCAGCACCCCTAGCTTGAGTTTGTCCACAAGGCTCCGATGGCAGGGTTAAGGCTCCTGACAAGTCAATAAAGGCTTGCAGAATAGTTGTAAGACTCCAATAAGCATTCCAAAGTTTGCAGCGGGTAGCAGTTTCTGGTGCGAATGAGCCTCATAAGGGCTATAGGAGGGGAGAAATGCCTCCCATTCTGCTGTCCCCCAGGCTACCCTTCTCCATTTCCCCTCGCTCTGCTGCATACCACTTCCTATCTTTTCCATTGCCTTTTGTTCCGCCAACACCATTCATGTCCCTCTTTTCTGCTGCTCCCCTAACCTAGGTGTTCTCACCAGTCCCACCACCACATATATCTCCTAAGAGTCACCTAGAAAGCGAACACCTTCAGAAGCCCCAAAAATGGAGCCTCTGGGGCTGGCAAGTCATCTTGGGTGCAGGGTGGGGTGAGGGGGACACTGAACAGCAGGGAGGTGTATCCAGGAACATCCCAAACTCTCTCAGCTAAGATCTGGGGGAAAATAAATCTTAGCAGTGTTTAAATGTGGTAACCTTTTATTTTTGAAAATGTCTCAATAAACTCAGCTTGTCTGATCCAATTCTGCTGGAAAAATTCTCTTTTGACTCTTGACAAGTCTCCTTAGCAATTGGTTTCTACTTTGATGTCTGTCTCTGCAAGGAAAAAGGCTAAAAACTTCCACTAAAATAATAAATATAAGTGCTTAAGGGTAGGATTTGCAAATGTGCTCTCCTTTGGTCTAACTGCTCCCACCGATGTCAGGGATAGGACTCCCACTGACTTCAATGGGAGCAGAGTTAGGCCAACGCTGAATGCTTCTGACAATCTCACCCGACAGCTCCGGTAGCCATGTGGAGTCCTGTTTTAAGTTCCTTGGCCTCAGTGAGACATTATTAGACTATTCTTTAAAATGGTAATAACTTTTAAAATTAGAAGTCTAATCAATTACTTCTCAGTGCTGTGCACTAGATTTCAACTAGATGAGTCCAGTAAGCTACATTTAATCTCTTTCCTTCTTCTTTTGCTATAAAGTGGTAAAAGAAATTAGACTTTTTAAACTCTGGTGAACAGCTCTGTGTTTAGGGCATCATAATACTGAAAGCCATTGTCCCATACAATTAAATTTGGTAGGTACCTTAGCACCAAACCTAAATTTGAGGAAGATTTTCCTTTGGAAGATTTTTCCACTGCTGGGCAAGGCTTGGAGAAGGGGCAAATCTGTTTTATTAAAGAGCTGCTGTTTAGATTTCACTGCTCTCTATAGTTTACATTTTTAACTTTTGGGCTCAAGAAGTTTTTCAATGTGCAAAATGTAAAAAATCTTTTCAACAATGAACAGTCTCGTGGAACTAACCCAGCTGAAAGACAGCTATTGAGTACATTCATTAAATAATGACAAACGAATGGTGTCAGCACAGAGAGATCACATCAAGCCCCTATCCCTGCCTGGGGCCTCTAGGCTCTGTCACAATAGGTATAAGGAGTAAACAACAACAAGAGGATGAAATGCACGCTTATGCTGATATACAGAATCTCTATTCCACACCATACTAAAGAGAGAGCGAGAAAGAACTGTGTTTATGCTGCATTTTTCTAATTAAAAACTCAGTGCAAACGGCATATGTCTCACCTGAGGGATTTTACTCTAATCTGGAAACTGGCTCAAAGATAAATACAGTCGTACATTTATGTAAATAAGTTTCTCATTGACACCTTTGTCTTTTTATGTAGATGTCAGTGAAACATACCTGAAACGACTTACTACTGCTCATCTTGTTCCAGTCAAGAGTGAAGATCTTTCACCTTGCAACACATACAGTAGAGGCAATGGATTTGGAATGCCAGATCCACAAGCCATCAAATATGGAGAAATAGCATCCTTTTATATGAAACACCGAAATCCTTCATGCCACAAGTGGGATATATTACCTCATGTTTTCTCATAGAACTATGGATAATCAAAAGTATGCCTAATTCCAGCTGAGAGATGTCAATCAAATGATTTGCATGACAGACGTGAAAATGAAATCAATGGCCTCTGCAAGTGCTCATCACCTTTGTCAATCAGTTCCTTAGCCTTTCTGTGCCCTGGTTTCTCAACTGTAAATCAGAATGATATTTACCATCTTTGTAAAGCATTGTTTGAGCTCTTCATGCAAATATGTAAGTGCAAAGCATCATTATGCTACCAATAAGCAAATACTGAAGCACCTAAAACATATTGACTTCTGGAATTATTCCTCCACTAACCACTCCACAGTGCCAATAATAATCTACCATGATCAGATAGCAATAAAGTTACAGAGTGAACTTCAACTGATACATCCTGAGACAATAAGAGTTCGTCTACCCAGCAACTAGACACCCACGGCTGGCCCGTCCCAGCTGACTCGGGTTTGCAGCGCTGTTCTATTGCTGTATGTTGTCTGGGCTTAGGCTGGGCTCCAGGCTCTAGGACTCTGCGATGTGTGGGAGGGTCCTAGTGCTCAGGCTTCAGCCCAAGGCCAGATGTCTACACTGCAGTGAAACAGCCCCTCAGCCCCAGCTCAAGTTGGCTGGCATGGGCCAGCCGCAGGTGTCTACTTGCTGTGTAGACATACCCTTAGGTTCCTGGTTTAATGCTCTGTTAAATGCCAATTAATTCCAGCTAACGTGATAAAGAAATTAGAAGTGATAGCCCCCTATTTTCAAATTTCTGATGCATAAATGATTGCTTTCTGATTAGCGGCCAAGTGACCTTTCAGAGAGAAATTTGTCCATGCAGCAATATAGATAAAACATTCCCTTTGGCACTGGAATTGAAGCTGACATTCATTCTCCTTGAGTAAGCCACTCCACAACTGCTGATGTCTGAGATAATACTTTTAGGCCAGTGGCATACATGGGGTCAGATTTTCTGGTCTGTTCCAGCACAAATGGAACAGATTCCACTGGTAGCAGGCCAGTGGAGAGTCCTCTTGAACGGGAAGTATTTTAAACGGTTCATTAAAACATATTAGCTAACGTTTTTAAGCATGACCTATTTTCCTAGCCTAGCCATGGCCTTAGAAAGGAAGGATAACTTTGCAATTCAGGCACCAGACTGAGCCTCAGGCAAGTTGAGTCCTATGGCTGGTTCAGCAACAACACTGAATTCCAGTGCAAACTCAGGAAAACCACTCGACCTCAACTCTTCATCTGTAAGGGGAGGAGATGAACACTTCCTTTCCCCTACTCTTTATCGGCTTTCTACAGGTAGATTGTAAATTACATGGGAAGGGAGGAGGAAGGGGCTCTCTTTTGCACATACAAAGTGCCTAGAACAGGGGTAGGCAAACTATGGCATGAGTGCCAAAGGCAGCATGCGAGCTGATTTTCAGTGGCACTCACATGGCCCGGGTCCTGACCACCAGTCTGGGGGGGCTCTGCATTTTAATTTAATTTTAAATAAAGCCTCTTAAACATTTTAAAAACCTTATTTACTTTACATACCACAATACTTTAGTTATATATTAAAGATTTATAGAAAGAGACCTTCTAAAAACGTTAAAATGTATCACTGTCACGTGGAACCTTAAATTAAAGTGAAGAAATGAAGACTCGGCACACCACTTCTGAAAGGTTGCCGACCCGTGGCCTAGTACAAGGGGGGTCCCCAGTCTCGATGCTTAAAAAATATCTATTAAAAAGGGATCCAAGTGAGATTGCCAGATACACATACACACACACATTATATATGTATATATATTTCCCACATACTTGTGTGGTTTATTTGTATATAGTCTTCATGTTCAGTTGTGGTTTTTGTGTATGTATAAATATACATACACACACACACATATATATATATTGTGGCAAATTGCTGGCACTATTATGATGGGTCCCGTGCTTTCTCTTCTTGTGGGGTGTTCAGGGAGCTATATCTTGCCCCTAAATAGGGTATTAACTGCCCCACTAGTATCCTAGAGGAGGGGGAGTGGAGAGGGAGGGACCCGGGCCCGCCCTCTACTCCGGGTCCCAGCCCAGGGGCCCTGAGGTTAGCGATAAACCACCTGAATTAGCTATTCCTTCCCCTGGGTTACTTCCCTCTGTGACCCTTCAGTTTGTGGGGCTTCCTGCCCTCTCTCTACACAGGTCAGGTGTCTCTTTACCTAGGGTCTGGGTGGTCTTGGTTCCAAACTCTCCTCTCACTGCTCCAACTCCTCCAAACTGCTCACTGCTCCTATCCTCCTCCCCTGTCTGCCTGAAGCAGGGGGTTTTATTAGGTTCTTAGCAGGGCCTTAATTGATTGCAGGTGTTCCAATCAACCCGCAACCTTCCCTTGTCCACAGGGAGCCACGCCTCAGTTAGCTCTGAGCTTACATATCTCCCCTCAAGCACTCTGCCGCAGCTCCCTGACCCTCCTCCATCACAATATACATTTTTTATATTATATATTATATATATATGCACACACACATTTGCTTACAGATCAATTACTCTAATTTTTATTTCTAATATTTATTTTTTAAACACCAGCAATCTAAACTTTTTTTATATACTACAACATTTCCAGTGATGAGAACCTGGAGTTTACCTGGAAGAAAAATACTGAACAATTGATACCTTTAGATAAAAGAAAATTCTGATCCAAGATTTAAAAATCTTTTCTACTGAGGCTCAGCTGACTCAGTCAGGTCTGGAAAGATATGAATCTTTTGCTCTTATATTTCAAAATATCCTTTTGTTTCCATGCTTTATAATCCTGTCCTTGTTACAGAGAGTTGTAAAAGCCACAACAAAAGCTCTACACCCACTTTGGAGAGATAGGCATAGCAGCTTGAGACATAATTTAGTGGAATTCTGAAGTGCTACAGGAGAGCAAGATAAGAAAATTGATGATGTAATGTGGATTCCAAACACTTAATCTGTCACAAGACTCAATTTCAGGATATGCTGGTGCACCTAATAAATGAATATTGTACATGGTAGCATTATGCTCCAAGAGCTCAATTTTGCTGTTACACCAGTTAGGGAGTTTTTAAACTGTCATTTTGCAGTCCTGGGATTCCAATACAGGTGAAGATTCTTCCACAGATTTTCTTTTTAATTAAAATCTGCATTTTAAATGAAATGATTCAGTGTTAAAATTCCACTGAACCAAACTGAAGAAACTGAGCTAGAAATACTAAGTAAGATTGTGTGCTGTGTCTCTAGGAGTTGCAGCACACACGGGAGAAGCCCGGGAGATGGAAGGCACAAGGGTGGTTTAGGTTACCTTTGAGCCCTCTGGAATCTGGGCTGGTGAGGGGTCAGATTGACACACATCAGGCGGCTACTGTATATTATGTCAGACTCTTATGGGAAGATCTGCCTCCCAGAATCTCTGTAACAGCATGCAGTTTGGGAAATCCATTCCAACACAGTCGTGTCCCCAACACATTTTTATACTGAGGCTGGTGAGGTGGTTTGCACCAGACCACCTATAGTAGCCCCATGCAGTGCCTGTGCTGAAGAGTTCTCCCCAAGCTGACTGCAAGGAATCACTCCCACTGTGTAATGTAAGTGTGGAGGATGACATAGGAAATTTTACATGGTGTTTTCACTGGTTAGCAGCTCAAAGAGTATCCAATGCAATAGCTTCCAGGAGAATGCAAAGGAGAAGAAAAGGTTAGATAATATAAGTGCCCTCTTCTCCTTCAGCAGACAGTGATAATATCTTTTTATTCATTCCTGCCCCTAATTCATAAGGTCTCCTAGCAGACATTTAGAAGAGAGCAAAGATATACAACAATCCAATCCCTTTTAAAGCTTACTGTGACGGTATAAATCTTTATCTAACAGGAAAGGGGGAAAATTGAGATGAGTTGGGACAAAGAGAGGACTAAATCCCCATTAACTAAGACATAAAGATTCAAAATGGTAAGAGGATTCATCTAAAGGAGTCCAGGGATATCCTATGCCTTAAAAGATGTCCACTCAGCATGTTGTCCCAGAAAGGTCTACAGTGGAGAGCTCTTAACACCTGCTGCACTGATGACTTTACTTTACCGTTACTTTTAACTCAAGTGTAGTGGCTCGAATGAGGGGGTGGGGAGGATAGCCAAAAGCTTCAGTTAACACAACTCAGCAGATGCTAAAACAACTGCACTGCAGGGTGAACACAGACTAGCGCCCCTGGAGTGCTGCT
This sequence comes from Dermatemys mawii, assembly GCA_007922305.1. Lineage (NCBI taxonomy): Eukaryota > Metazoa > Chordata > Testudines > Dermatemydidae > Dermatemys > Dermatemys mawii. Next base: position 38,107,942 of record ML677332.1, on the reverse strand, counting down.
AGTGCACCAGTGCTTTCCCATGATTCCCTCATGTTCCCAAAAAAGGCAAGCAGCTTCTCCCATAATGCACTTGGAAAGAATTCCTAGAGCAGATCGTTTTACTGCAGCGCAAAGCACCATGGGATATGGCCCTGAAAGTATTACCGCCTGCCACACAAGTGAGTGCAGCACCAGGGCAGCACCGGCAACTCAAGTGTTATTTCAGTGTGGCCACTCTCCTGCAAGCTAGGCTAATGTACGAAACATAACTCAAATGCAGATAAACTTGAATTAACTCTGCAGCAAAGACATAGTCTAAGACAGTACAAAAGCCTGTATTATATTGTTTGAGAAATAGTATGTGATCACGTAATTAATTTCCATGTTGTTGTGCAATACAGGTATGCCGTGAGTTAGACAAGGTTACACATATAACTTCACTTCAGTTAGGAATGTTGCTTTACCATCTTTACAATTCTCTAATGAAATTTCTTAAGAAAAATAGATGTAAAAAAGAAGCTATTATATGGAAATTCGTTGGCTAGATTCCACTGGAACACCCCATCACATTCACTTTCCAGAGAGCCCCTCTCATGTAAGCTAAGCCATGCAGTTGTCTCTTTACAAAATGCACAAGCCTCACCGCATTCATTGTACCATTCACTAGATTTTTCACCGTGCACTTAAGTTAGCCAGGCACTTTGAGGTGAATGAGAAAACTCCATTCAGAACATTCTGCACATGGACAAAGTGCAATTTTCAATGATTCATACCTGAGTCCATCAAAAAGAACATTTATTGGAACACTCAAAGACATATTTCCTCAATAAGAGCTCTTTCCCTGGCCAAGCTTCAACACACAGCTGTTTCGACACAAGGCCTGTTCAAAAAAAGGTTTAATTTGTATTGCTTTAATAGTGAGGAAAATATATTCCCCCATTTTCCCAGTGCCCCAAAATAACTGTTTAAACTTTTAAAAAATTATTAACTTATTATTATTATTTTAAAAAATGGTCACGGGCAGAGAGACCAAGACTGGAAAGGTTCAAATCAAAAGGTGACAAATTTGGGAAGAGATTGAAAACAAGGGGCTGGTAATGAAAAACTTCAGACAACCTTAACAGAGTGGTTACTATTGGGCCTCATATAATTAAATGAGAAAGTACACTTTAACCCAAACGTCTCAGAGACTTTTTGGAGGCCAAGCATCCAGAGAGTCAAATCTTATAACCAAGAGCCCTGCCACAACACACCAGGAAAGTCTTAACATTGCCTCTTCAGGTTGACTAGAACTGTTTCCCTGCAGACAGCGAGCCCCTCTCCTCTTTTCTTTCAAGTCAGAAAGTAGAATGTAGCTAAGAAACAGACACATCTGCCAGCTTTGCATTACCCAATTCAAAAGAGCGCGGCAGAAGTCAGAGCAGAAAGGATCCCTCTATAAGCAGTCAAGAGAAGGCAATTCCAAAGGGAACACACAGCTGCCTATCAAATGGCTAGGTTCAGTCAACACTGGAAAATTGCCTATGCTCTGAAACCATATTTCACAACGTGGGCAATTTCTCTGCATAAATGGGGCCCTGAAGACCTCTCTCTCCGTCTCTCTCATTTTTATGTATACACATATGCACACACACACACTCATCTCACTGTCTAAATAACAGCATACAACTACAAGTACAATCTGGCCTTGTGAATATCAGTGGGGAATGGCCAGGCTCTAGTCCCTCTTTTCCCTTTTTGGATAATAAATAAATTAATTAATAGTAATAAAATATTAAATATAATAAATAATAAAAGGTGCTCACAAAAGTGAAAGTGTGATCTATAGTAGCGAATGGTGGAGACCAGCAGGCTGTGTGTAAGCTTTACCAGTCAATCCTCAACGGTCAGCCTTCTTGAATGCAGTCCTTGGCTTTTCACTCAGCTCTGTCCAAGCACTTCATTCCTGACCTGCAGCAGCCTCTGCTATTCTGCCGCTGAAATACCATCTGCCGCCCCACCCCCAGCTTTGTTAGTGCACCTCAATTCACATTTGCAGCAGCTTCCAATATTTTGGCCGCTCAGGCTTACAACAATCATACTAGATGGTGTAATGGTTTGGGATGTGAACACACCAAATCTGATAAGAACTGTTCAAAATTTGGAATTTCTGTTCAATGGGAAATTCCAGCATTTCAAAATTTGTTTTCATTCAAATCAGAACAAAAACAATTCTCATGAAACGAATTTTTTAAAAAAAATAATTCATTTCAGGTCAATTGCAATGTTCCATTTTGAGAAATCTGAAACATTTCCTTCCGACTTTGTCTCTTTTTACACTACAATTTATAATATAAAATAAATATTGAAACAAAATCATTTCTAAACAAAAAAACAAAATGTTCCATTCTGAGAAGGCTGAAATGTTTTGATTATACCAAAATACTTTTCCAGCTCTTGTTTTTCAAAAGGAAATTTAGTCAAAATAAACACGTTCCCCAGGAAAGTTTTGATTTCAATGAAACAGCATTTTCCAAAGCAAAAACATCCTGCTAGAAAAACGCTGACCAGCTCTAACCCTGCTGGAGCATGCATTGGAAATGCTCAGACAGAGAGCATGTACGATGACAGCTGATACAGCTGAGCTGCTCTGATGCCATCCAACACAGGTTCACCTATTAGCCAGCCCTAAATAACTTCTTTCCCCTGAAGATCTTAAAGCACTTAAACATTCATGAACTCAGCCCCACAACAGCTCCATTTTACAGATGGGGAAACTGAGGCATGGATAGTTTAAGTGACTTACCCATTGTCACAGACTGAGTCTGTGGTTCAACCAGGAACAGAAGCAAGGTCTTCCAATTCCCAGTCCCATGCCTTAACCACAAAACCAACCTTCATTTCTACCTTACCAAGGTTCAGGTTAAAAATGATCAATTCACACCTTCTCACACTTCATGGCATGAAAGCCAAGAAGGAGGGAAAAAACTGGAAGATATAACCAAAGCAGTGAAAGGAAGGAAAGTACAAGAGAATAAACCAGTCAGAGAAGAGGGAAAGTGTTTCCAAGTTAGAACCAACTAGTCCCTGGGACATGTAGAACTTCTTAGAAGATGGGATCTAGAGGCTCCAGTGTGTGAAGGTGTTTTGCAGCAGTTCCCAGGACGAACAGAAACAGGCCTAGTCAGGATCTCCTTTAGAAAGTTATTTTATCCATTCTGAGGGTAGACGCTAGTTTCAACCACTGAATAACTTTCTATCTAATACGGCAGCTCTGTTCCGTAGAGAAAGACACAGACACAAATAAGAACAATAAGCAAATGGCCAGAATATTTTTCCACCCTCAGCACAATTTACTGTTTCTTTTACTCCCTTTCTGCTGGGCTGTGTTTTTCCAGCAAGGATAATTAAGTCATATTTCAGAGCTGGAAAGCTCCTCAACACTGATAACCATAATACAGCTCAGTTGAAATGGAAAGAGTGATTTTTTTCCCGTCCTGAATTCATCTTCAGGCATACGGCAGTTCATATCCTCCTCAGGTGAGCATCAAGAGACAGGATCCAGGCTTCACTTTGCAGTGCCTGCAAGCAGATCTGGTACTGCAGTGCTATTATATGTAATGACTATGCTATTGCAGGGTGTAGCTCTTTAAAAGAGCCAAGGAATTGAGAATCCTCCCCTTCGCCTATGCTCCATCCAATCAGGATTGCAGGGCAAACTGGAAAGCTCCCCGATCCCAGGGTGTGCAGGTGTACTACCAGGTTTTAGTACTATGATCTCTGATGGGGGCCATTTTGCAGACTGAGACAAAGACCATTGGGAGAGCCTCACTTGGGAAGTAGCTGTGTATTACTAAAGCACTAGCTGCCTAAACCTTGGAGCACATGATGGATGTGTCCCCTACCCCATATGCTCCCACTCACTTTGGTGGAAAGGGTCAGAGCAGGGACCGTCTTTCTGTTCTGTGACCATGAAGGGGTCCTGGTCCTTGGCTCGTGCCTCTAATATAAATAACAAGTAGAACGTGGGATTAATTTAAGGAGAACCTCACCTTTGGCCTCACCAGAAAATCATGCCACAGGCAGAGCAAAAACAGAATATTTGTAGAACCACCTGGCCACTTGAATTCAGAACTAAGGTTCTGAGGGACGCCCTCAGACACAGCTGACAGGATTTTTTTAATTATTGTGATGGGTTTGTTTGGTTATTTTTAGTTTTGTTTTTTTTTAAGCCCCATATGTACCACTGGAACAAATTAAATATGAAATCATTCTCTGCCATTTAGGCAAACAGCATTCCCGCCGTTCCAAAATGTAAACATGGTAAGTAAAATATAAAGCTGTCAAACTCATACAGGATCTTGCTTGTGTAGTAACACTCCCAGAGATGCATTTATCAACCATTCTTATTCTACGGAGCTGGCTCAGCCCACGCACCTGTGGTTTGGGAGAAACATCCAAATGACAGCAGAAACCACAAGCATCATGGGCCTTGCCACAACAGGATTATGTACAACAAACCTTCAGTATTAGAGGCCTTGTCACCTGAAGTGAATATCTGCCTACAATAAACCACAGACTTCATCGGTCTTCCCATGAGGAAAGAATTTTCAACCACCTCTGAAAAGCAGCCAGCCACCTTTGGGATGAAATGCAACACTTATAGATCTGCAGGACACAAAATGAAGTATACTTTATCCAGCTGAAACCACAATGAGAATTTAATTACACAGATAGATTTAGTGTTCTGCAGAAATTTCTAGTATCTCTACTCTTGCAAAATATGTCAGAGAAACATTAACAACTAGCTCTGCTCAGAGACATGTTTTCACATCTCACCAACATCACTGGACTGAGCTCTGCAGGCTTAGAAAAATGGATCCTTCAGCCAAGGGAGTCAAAGTTCAGGGAATGGAAGACTGGTAAGAAAACTACCTTGAACAAAAGACTGTAGCTTAAGTCAAGTCAGATCTTAGCCATTAGAAAGTGTATACGATTTTATCTATTTGTAATCCTTTCTAACCTGAGTTCTTCTACTTGGTATCACTTAACCTATGCCCTTTTGTTAATAAACTTGTTTGTGTGTTTTTTTTTAAATAAACACAGTCAGTGCTGTACTTGAAGGGATGGGGTGTATTTACCCCAGTTAATTTAATAAGCTGTGATGTTCTTTTAGAATCATAGAATATCAGGGTTGGGAGGGACCTCAGGAGGTCATCTAATCCAACCTCCTGCTCAAAGCAGGACCAATCCCCAAGTTTGTCTCTTTAAAGGTGCAAATGGACCTTATTATTTCTCTGAGCATTCCAGGGGAGGGCTAGACACTGCAGAGCACATGGATTTGGTAAAATTTTGTATTGGAGGGCAGTGGGGTCCATCTTGCGAGGTGTAACCAGAATGGGACTGTGGTATTGTAGGCAGTCTGCTGGGGTCAGAGCGCAGAACCTGAGCTGCTTAACTCACCAACACTCCATGCAGGCTTTCATGTTGGCTGGAAGTGTCCAGACAAGAGAGCTTTGGCAGCACAGCATTTGGAGGCACTCAGAGCTATAGGACTGGCAGTGACACAACCTCTCACTGGTCTGGATTGCATCCCAGAACATGACAGTACCTCCACCAGCAGCACAATACCTCTTCCCACGCTGAGACATTGGTCCCATCCAGTATGCAAGGGAAGAGCAAAACCTACTGAATCACCAACGCAACTTCATGTGGCATCTAGATTTTCCATGAGAGTTTCCCATTAGCATTTTGCTTTTCCAGAGGGGTCTCCCAACCAAAGATTAAACAGGATAGACATGTGTAGTGGAAAAAATACGTGGGTAAAGGTGAACTAAACTTTTTGGTGCTCCAGACTGGGCCGTGGTAAATGCCATATTCCCCAAACAAGAAGTCGGTAAACTCTGTTTACACACGCTTATCCTCATCTATACTACTGGAGTGTCACAGGGGGTGGGGAAGTCCTGTTCCCACACCCCCCACTTCCTGGGATTCACAGTGATTCTTAGCCAGCCAGTAGATCAGAAGGTTTATTTGAGATGCCAGGAACACAATCCAACTCAGAGCTTGTCAGTACAAACAGGACCCCTTAGTCAGGCCCTTCTGGGGGGCAGGGAGATAAGACCCCAAATCCGGGCTCCCCCTCTCTTCCCCAGCCAGCTTCCACTCCTCTTAAAATCCCTGCAGCTGTTTGTCTCCCTTTGTTCACTTCCCGGGCCCTAGGTGTCAACTCCTCTCCCCCTTCTCATCTCAGGTTACAGCTCCAGGTATCCGGATCAGAGCAGTTTCCCCTCAGAGTCATGTCCACCCTGCTTGTCACATGGAGTAAACCCAAAGAAGGGGAAATGCTCTTGTGATCCTACTGGTATCCAGGGAAGAACCCACTTTCATATCCAGATAATACCGGCACTCTGTGAAGGACACTAGCAGAACAGTGGGCAGCAGAGTTACAACACTATGGACAGATCAGTTTACGTTCACCCAGGACTTGGACTGTAGGGATGGTTCTCAGAGAGTTCTCTGGTGAATCAGCTATAAGCCGGGAAGATTTTGAGACCCGAACCATAGGTCTCGATCAAAGCAGGCCAGGTTCTAGAATGTGGAATCTGTGAAGGCATGAAGGTACTAGCTGAACAACCTCTCCTTCAAGACAGCCCTGCAGTCTAGCATGAGGAAGAGCCCAAGAACTCTGCAACATTCCTCTTTCTTTCAGTGAAGGAGGAGGAGGAGAAATAATTTCCTGTGGGGAAAAAAAGTCATTTTAAGAAAAACATCGTTATTTCACAAGACACTGACTATTATGAGGCATTCAAAGGTTTGCACAAAAGCCTGAACTGCTTTGGATTCTCTCCGAATCCCAAGTCTGATCACCTACTTTGGAGAGCACATCTTGTACAAAAATGTAAATTCAATGAGCAGCCTTTAAGAGATCAAACAGGCTGGCGGGGACTGCCACTTTATGATCACGTACAGATACAAATCAATTTGCATCAACCTAGCATAGTAGAAGAAAACACTTGGTTAAATTCTTAAACTGAGACAAAAAGGCAAATTATTGACTATAGGACGGTCAGTCACAAATTAGCTAGGAAGAGTAAAATTCTACAGAAACCAGGAGATTTCCCCCAGCTCAAGAGGACACTTTTATGAGCTGTGATATATCTTTAATTATTAGGTTCTATTTCCTTAGCAACACAGCAGGATGTGAAATAAAAATCTGTATTTCATGAACATGGCAAAGTGCCACTAAAGGGAGTTCTTTCTCTTGCAGTTATTTTATTTATTTATTTGGGAGCCACCTGTATTCCCATAGCTACAGCACTGAAACTGACAAGAACTGCCTCCAGGCAGGCACACAAGCCTAGGGAGCCCAGTGGGATAGAAACCTCTGCAGAATAAAACAGATCGCCTATTGAACCATAAAAGATGTCATTTATCGCAGTTATGAGTGAAATATCGTATCTGGTTTTGAGAGCAGCAAATGGGAAGTGGGGGACATTACCATTCCACAGGAATAGCAGGGAGCTCAGGAGCAGGGAACAGCTGGTTCAGACATGTGACATGTAATGAGTTTAAGGGTATCAGATCTAGCAGGGAGTTTTTTAAAATGCACATGCACACAATTTTCCCAATAGTGTATTAAAAATAAATAGAACTGATTATTGGTAGTGTGGCTAAACTGCAGCTAAATCTATCATGATCTGAAGGGTGTAAGAGTAAAAGGAGGAGCAGAGAGAAAGGTCTTACAGCTAAAACGCAGGACTGAGAGTAAGAAGATCTGTGCCCTTTACCCAACTCTTCCACTGACTCACTATGTGACCTCAGGTAAGTCACTTAACCTCTATGCCTCATTTTCCCCATCTGTAAAGTGGGGATAATACTGCTCCCTATCTCACAGTGGGGGGTGAAACTTAGTCCAATAATGCTTGCAGAATATTTTGAAATGTTCAGATGGAAGGAGAGAAGGGTAAAGGATTTGTTAACAAACACCAACAGGGGAGATGTATTATTTAGGCTGGTCAAAATGGATACAAGGCCTTATGTCTCAGGCTCTCTTTCTACCACACCAAGTAGTAATGGGATTTTATGGAAGGAAATGTAGGCAGAATATTAGACAGTGAGATCTATCAGCTGTAGCATAGTCTCCTAAGGAATGGGAGAGACATTGCTTGGGATGTATAAGACTGGACAGGACAAGAGTATGAGAGAATAAACCATAGGACACAATTCTGTACTAGCCCTGCAGGACAGACAAGATCATAAATGCTAGAATTAGGGGTGCTGCCATACCCATGGCTTGAAGTGGTTTCCATTACATACAAGGTTCACAGTTTGGTTCAAAGGCTCTCAGCACCTATACAAATTGTCCCAGCATCACTGGACAAGATCACCCAACAAGTCTTTTCTATCTCAATCTTCAGTAATTCTCCAGTAAGTGGTCTAGCTGAGCTGTTCTTGTAATGCTCCAGAAACTTTACACAAGCTGGGGAATTAAAGGTGACCATATATCCAGCCTTTGATTATTGGGGAAATGCAAATTATGACTATGCCTTTTGCATCACCATCACCACCACCTAGAGAGACGGCAGTTGGGCTCCATTTTAAAAACTGTGCATCAGCCATGTATCTGACATGCAGGCATTTGCTGCGTGACAGTGACTTTACTCTCCTCAAAGGGCTCACGTTTAGGACCACGGATTTGACACAGCATAAATGTATTGAGCAGCTCTCAGTCTTTTGGGAAGAGAAGCAAGTGCCCATCACATCTGTGCTAACAGAGATGGAAAAAAAGAGGTGAATGATTAAACCATTGAAATTCAGTGTGTACGTATTGCCAAGAACCCTTTGATTACCCATTTGAAAGCTTCTGTGAAAGGGGAACCTATGAGGAGCTGAAGACCACATCCCACTGGGGAGAAAGAGGAAGGAGGGCACATTTATTGGAATGCTGTTTTTCAGAAAAGCACAAACGCTGCAAGAGAGAGCCCTGTGAACAACCTGCAGGAGCCCCAGAGCTACTCCTAAGAAAAGTACCACATTGTTAAACATAAAAAATTAGTACTCAGGACTGTTGTATTTGCTCCTTCCTTGAGAGATGAACAGAGAGTAGTTGTTGGCTCAATCCACCAGCAACCAAGTCCTGCAGCTCAGTGATTTGTTCTCAGCTTGCAGTTTATTAAAAAAGGAGTAACCAGAGAGAATGTATTTTGAGTGAACTTTTAATCCTCCCCATACTAGCCTGGGTTAATCAAGCTGTGGGTGGGTTACTCCAAGGAGGGTTGGAATTCACCCCCAACCTATACCCAGGCAGCAGGGCTGCACCTCACTCCTTTCATTGCAGCTCTTTCAGCCTACAAGTCAGTATCATCCACTGCCCTTCTGGACCACTGACGCCAATTAAGGATGGATTCCCATGGTTATCCCAATAGCTACTCTGGGTTCACCTGTGTGGGACTGGTGCAGAGGCCCCTCTACAGCCTCTCTGGGGATGCCATGGTCCCCTTCATGCAGCTGTTTCATTTACACACGCCTCAACACTACACAGTGGTGCCGATAACTTTGTGATAACTGCATGGGAGTGAGCTTGCCCCTTTGGATTCTGTGGGCTGTACTTAATATTAAATAATAACAGCAACTCAGCACTGAGCATTTGCCTTTGGCCCTTAAACTGTACTTTGGTTCCCTCATCCTAGAGCAGGGGTGGGCAAACTACGGCCTGCGGGCCACTTGTGGCCCGCGAGCCATTTTTATCCGGCCTGCGAGCTCCTGCCGGTGGAGCGGGACCAATGGTCCCACTCTCCTGGGCGGGGTGCTGGCACCGGAGAGCGGGACCGGCTGCTGGCTGGGCGCGCCACCCCAGACAGCGGGCCCGCAGCCGGCCACGCCTGGAGCCTGGGACAGCAGGCCGGCAGCCAGCCGGGCGCGCTGCCCAGAGCCCGGGAAAGCAGGCCGGCAGCCAGCCAGGCGCACTGCCCAGAGCCCGGGAAAGCAGGCCGGCAGCCAGCCAGGCGCACTGCCCAGAGCCCGGGAAAGTGGGCCCGCAGCCAGCCGGGCTCGCCACCCTGAGAGTGGGCCCAGTGCGCCGCCCAGGACAGCGGGCTACAGCCAGACGCCACCCGGAACCTAGGACAGCGGGCCTGCGGCCAGCACCGCGCTCCCGACCCGGGGTGCTGGGCCGACCGTGGCAAGCCGCGGGGCCCGTGCTCCCAAGCCGGGGACCGGGCGGAGCGCTGCGAGCCGCAGGGCCAGCGCCTGGCTCAGCAGGTAAGTAGGCGGGGGTGGTGGTTAGGGTAGGTGGGAGGAGGCTTGGGGGGTGGTTACAGTGTGGGGGTGGTCTGTGGGAGCAGTCAGGGAACAGAGAGCAGGGGGAATAGATAGGGGATGGGGTCCTGGGGGGACAGAGTGAGGGGGGCTCTCCAGAGGGGGTGATCAGGGGACAAAGTGGGGGGGTTGGATGGGTCAAGGGTTCTAAGGGGGGCAGTCTGGGGGTGGGAAGTGGGTGGGGATCGGATAGGGGACAGGGCCTTCGGCCCGCCACACAATTTTGAACCCCAGCGTGGCCCTCGGGCCAAAAAGTTTGCCCACCCCTGTCCTAGAGGAACAACCACCAGCCATTTGCAGATCATTTGAGGCCTTTGGAGAGGGAGTTTAGAGAGCCAGACACACAGGAGTTGAGCTTTGCCTGTAACCCTGGCTACATCTACAATGGCAAGTGAAAGACAAAACTTCTCTCATTCAGAGGAGTTAAAAAAAACCAAAAAAAAAAAACAAAACACCACACCACATCCCCCTGAAAGAGAAAGAGAAAAGTTTTGTCAGCAATAAGCACCGGTGTGAACACTGCTTTGTCGGCAGGAGAACACTAATGCCTCTCATGGCGGGTGGAAGCTTTCTGTCAGCAGGAGAACCACAAAACGGCTGCTACACTGTGCGCCTTTTAGCAGCACGCACGGCGGTAGTGGCATAGCTGTGTCGATAAAAGCTGCATAGTGTAGACATAGCCTATAGCAGATTTTTACTAGTTCATCTACATGTGTATTTCAAAGGGAACAACAGCTTTGCAGATGATTTCCAAAGCTGATCTAGTCAGTGTGTTCATTCATTTTTTTTAAACCTGATGAGCTAAATCTGTTGGTTTCAGGGGGATGAAACCAAGGATGACTTTTGTCCCAGAGAGGCCAAATTTTTAAAACTTCTGTGCCTAGAACAGGGATTAGAGTGTCTAACATTATCTAGTCTAAGGTATTTCTTGGAGACTCATCACTGTAGCACCTGGCCTCCCACTAATGATTAGGGATGATATAGACTAGAGATTTCCATAGCAGACTCAAAAATTTAGGCACCTGAGTTTGAAATTCAGGCTCACACTGGCCATCAGAAATCAGGCAGTTATTTAGTAGCCTTGCTATGTGCTCATTCTCCATTTAAGAATCAGAGGGGTAGCCATGTTAGTCTGGAATTGCAGAAGTAACAAAGAGTCCTGTGGCACCTTAAAGACTAACTAAACTAAAGTATTAGAGCATAAGCTTTCGTGGGCTAATACCCACTTGCATCCGACGAAGTGGGTATTAGCCCGCGAAAGCTTATGCTCTAATACTTTAGTTAATCTTTAAGGTGCCACAGGATTCTTTGTTAATTCTCCATTTAGTCAGCTGTAGGTTTTACTTGGAGATATTTTTATTTTCCATCTCAAGGGGGGATAAAAAGAGTCAGGTAAAACCCCCAAAGGCATTTCCATTTTTTTAAACATGTCATTCACCTGAGATTTGCAATGGCACAGAGCAGAACTTCTGGACTCACTTGGCCAAAGAAGAGATTTGCAGACAAAAGCAGTCAAAAGAGGGTTTCAAAACTGCAAAACAATGTGTTTCCAAAGAATCTTAATCACATTAGGACGAGCCCCAAACAAATCCCCAAGTGCCAACTACAAAAACCAGAGATGCATCTGGGTCTGCAGCCAAACTGTGTGGCTTACCTTAACAATTCTATAGTGGGCCAAACCAAAACTGCAGATCCAAACACCCTGGAACTTTGGAAAAATTAACAGCCAACAGATATACCTAGTAAACAAACAGTGTTGACATTGTTTATTATGTAAAGTAATTAGCTCCTAAGGACACCAGAACTGACAGCACTAACGACCCAGGAGCACCTGTTTCTCTATATATTAATAGCATCTGTTCCTGTATAAAAGCAATTAAAACCAGACATTTTATATACCTTGAAAAAATCACAACCTAGACCAAGTGTGCCTAGGAGAGAGCCTGCAGGAATGCATGTCAACCACCCTGTTCTCCAGCTTCTTTGCCCACAGATCTTCCCCATCCCATCCCAGACTGGCTCCTGGGTTATTTCTCTGCCTCACCTCCTCCCAGAGCTGTCTCTAGCAATCCAATGAGACTGCTACAAATGGGACTGGCTGTTTGTTATTCATGTAACCCTTCTGCCCATCAGAGCTGGCAGCAACAAGGGCCGGATTCAGTATCCAGGGGTTCCATTCCAATAGCACAATACAAAACCGGCTCAAGCCCCCACCCAGTGACCTGGGACAACCATATACCACCCCTCTGGGCGTCTGTAAGAGACAATACTTCCCCTCTCGCAAGCACAGAGTCTGAGTGTACCAAAGCCTTTTAATAACAGAGAGAACCAATGTGGCATAATATTGGGGAAACACCACAAACAAGGTTAATAAACCAAACCATGAACCAGGAGCCCCTCTCCCAGCAAATAGGCCGTGGCCTTCCCTTTGGCTCTTGAGTTCCACAACCCCAAAAAGTCACTCAATAGTCCCAAAAGTCCAACAACCCAAGAGTCTCTGTTCTTGGTCAGTGCAGAGTTCAAAAGTCACTCGGCAGAGTCTTACCTCCCAGCCTGGGTGGAAATGGAGGGTAGGGCAAGGGGCACCTTACGTGGTCCGAGGCCAACTGCGCCGCCTCTCTGTGGGGTTCCGCTGCAGCCCTCACCGCAATCCGCTCTGCTCTGCTGGCCATCCCATGAAGTGCTCTGCTCACCGATACTCGAACCGCTCTGCAGCGCCAGTCACTCCGCTAGCCTGCCCTGCTAGCTGACACACGGACAGCTCTGCGGTGCCAGTCACTCCGTCAGCAGCACAAATGGCTCCGCTAGTCAACACACGGACTGCTCTGCTGTGCCAGTCACTCCGCTAGCCTTCCTGCTAGCCAACACACGAACAGCTCGGCTGCACCAGCCACTCTGCACTATTTTCAGGCCCCCCAACTTGACACAGTGCTCAGTGACTTCTTTAGCTCTTAGGTGATTTCAGCATATAGCAGGGGAACCTTAGTGCAGGTGCACCTGTGAGCCTAAAGTGATTTCAGCTCAGCTGCCTGAACCCAGGCTTCTAATACAAGCAAAATTTAACCCTGATATTCCACAGTGGAGAGAGGCAGGGTGCAATATGTCTGTGGGGCCCTCAGACAAAGCCCTCACCAAAAAGTATAGATACTTATCCCCAACCTCTCTCAATCTGAGAGTGTTCTGAAATGCATGGCCCTTGCCCAGTGAGTGCTATCTAGATGATGGTGGGTCCCTCCATCATAACAAGGGCCAAGTACGTGTCCATAGTCCTTCATTCACAAAATCAGGGTAACATCAATTTATATTTCCTGTCCCAATAACATAGAAACTGGGGCTCCCACATCAGCCGAAGTGGCCATGTGGGCTGCTGTGGGCTCAGGCGAGGCGCAGTGGGTGTGTCTATGCAAATTGATCAGCCCCAAAGTTATTTTCCATAACTCACTGCAATTCCCATAGTTCGCCACCAGATGTCAGAATATATCTCATTCCTGACACTGCTTACATTCATATTCCATCACAGTAAAGCCCCCTTATGCTCTCACTGTGGTGCCAAATCAACAGTAATGCCACCGCAGGGGTCACATCAGCAAGAACACGGCATTTGATTGGCTTGACTCTCACAGCAGCAGACAGAACATTTTGGAAAGTACACTGTGTATAAAATACATCTGAGAAACGTGGTCACTCAGAAGATCCGAATGCTTCCATTCTCCTGCTTCCTTGTACAAACTGATAATTGCAGGGGTCAGGAAGGAGGATTTCATGCACAGCACTGCACAGTCAGATGCATTACAGAGGGTTTCACCTTCCGTTCTCCCATTACCTATCGGCCACTACTGTAGACAGGAATCTGGAGTAGATAGGATTTGCTACCATACTGATCTATGACCTCAATTACAAATAGGAATGGGGAGGCAGAGAGCTGCATTACCCTTCTGTACAAATGGGTTTGGGATGGAAACCCAGGTCAGGCTGACCCATCCCTATTTTTTTAATGACAATTTCTATGGTACTCCGCCAATAATGCCATATTTTAATAATAATGACTCAAAAATTACTATAGCTTATCACACAATTTGTGTACAGTATGTCTATAAGCATGTGCACAAGCATACCACATAGTAATATAATAACACTTGGCACTTCTACAGCATCTTCCCTGGGAGGATTTCAAGGGACTTTGTAAACATGAAGACACACCACCCCTCAGAGAAGTAGCTAAGTTCATATGATTTCCCTCATTTTACAGATGGAGAAACGATGAAACAGGCAAAGTGACTTGTCCAAGAGCACACCAGAAATTGGGATCTCTGTGGCCCAGCCAGGAATAGACCCTGAGTCTCCTGAGTCCCAGTCCTATGCCTTCATCACATGACCTTTCCTGTAGATCTCCATGGTTGTAAGGTAGGGTGACCAGATGTCCTGATTTTGGGGTCTTTCTTGTATAGGCTCCTATTACCCCCCATGCCTTGTCCCGATTTTTCACACTTACTGTCTGGTCACCCTGTTGCAAGGCAACATAAGGAAGTCAACCTGTGGAACTCTTTACCAGAGGATGTTGTGAAGGCCAAGACTATAACAGGGGTCAAAAAAGAACTAGATAAGTTCCTGGAGAATAGGTCAACCAATGGCTATTATCCAGGATGGACAGGGATGGCATCCCTAGCCTCTGTTTGCCAGAAGCTGGAAGTAGATGATGGGGGATAGATCACTTGATAACTGCCTGTTCTGTTCTTTCCTTCTGGGGCACCTGGCATTGGTCACTGTCAGAAGACAGGATACAGGGCTAGATGGACCTTTGGTCTGATCCATTATGGCCTGCCTGCCCCTCCCTTCCTCCCTCTCTATATATAAACACACACAAATGCCCTACTTGTTAAAGCATCTCTCCTTGTGGAATCTCACAGTGTTTTATAAACATTAATAAATTAAGCATCATTACCCCCATGTGACGGTTACATATTAGCCCTGTTTTACAGGTGGAGAAATTGAGACATTGGCCAAAGTTACAAAGCAAGTCACTAAGAAAAGACAAGAATCCTGGTGCCCAGGCTCCTGCTCTAACTATTAGACCATGCTGTTTCTGCTCCTTTCCATGTCTGTGTAATCAGATGATTGATAGACAAACAAACAATGACACATTTTCCCATTTCTGAGCGGTCTTGCCCAGGTTACCAAGGAGAATGGGCTCAAGTTTTTTATTCGGTTACTTGTATTCTTTCTTACAGTAAATAGTGGCGTTCTATTATTACCTTGTAGCCTGAAAGAGGAAAAATCTTCTTCACCTGACAGGGGAGATAAGAACCATTCAGCTCTAATACAGGGAGAGCAGAAGCTCTATTTGACCCCCCGCCAAACCCCTGGACATCCCCAGGAAAAGAGGAGGGCTGGTCTTTTAGATACAGTGTCTCAAATGGGGCCCGGGGTGAGAAATCAAATGGCGGGGGGGGGTGGGCAGTCTGGATGTAAGCAAGGACAAACCAGGGCTCCTACCCCTCCTGTCTCGCTCTGAGCTCGACCGAAATGAGTCGAGCAGCAGAGAGCTTCCTCTGGCTTCAGTCAGTTTCACGTTCCAGGCTCGCACGCTGTGCTGTGCTCTCGCATTAGGACGTATCACAACTAATGGACGCTGCAGCTGAGACCACCAAACCCGCCACATGCCAGGGTGGGTGCTGCAACATTATTCCCCCGGGCCCGACCCTCACGATCCTTCCAGAGCAGCGACCGTGGAGCCCAGGAGCTGAGAAACTGTTTTCCGCAAATGCAAATCCGTCTGGCCTCATTTGAAACATGCAGCTTGACCACAGCCCAGAAAGCCTTCCCGGCTGTTCCAGCCACCCCTTCCTTAGCCAAAAAGGAAATCCAGCTCCCAGGCAGAGGAACAGCCCTTGGCCATCCAGTGGACGCGACTTGCAAACACTTCACATTCCGCCTCAGTCTATTTCCCCGAGCCTTTGCAGAGCTAAGTGCTGTCATGGTTACAAGCCAGAAGGCTAAAATAAATATAAAGAAACCCCTTTACATTCAACACCTCCTCTAATGTATTCTCCCCCCTCTCCCCCATTCATTCACCAATCTCTGATTAGATTAATGGTCCTGCCAACCCCTCCCCCGGCAGCACCAGCATGCGATGCAATTTCCCCGCCACACTGGCTGCCGAAGAATTAAGATGCAGCCCGCTCCCACTTACACCGAGGGGGATGGTCCCATCTTCCCTGTGGCTCTCTAGCCTCGCAGCTGATCTCTGCCCACTCCTGCCGCCGCCAGGGGATCTGCTGGATGCTGCTGAGTGAGGCTTGTTGTCCTGCCATAAGTAATAGAAAGTGCCCAGGATCCAGGCTACCGTCAGGATGGCAATGGCATTAGCCCTGATCCTCCTCATCCCGAAAGCCCCCGGGGAGCGGCTAGCCTGGGGGAGAGGTTTCCCGGGGAGAGCAGGGTGCTGGGGACACGATTCTCCCTCTCTCTCCTCTCCTGGCTCTTCCAGGCACAGCTGTTGGCTTTAGCTCCGCTCTCCCGGCTCAGTCCTGCAGAGCAGAAAAGGAGAGCGAGCTCCTCGGGGTCCTAACGCCCTTCCACTCCAGCCCACAGCTGTGATCAGACGCACGCTGGGAGCCGCCCGGGGCCAGGCCACCATCGGCCGCCTGCGGCGGGACCGGACCGAAAGCGCTAATGGGTCGTTTCCATCCCGAGTTCAGATGATCTCCATCCCAGCGGCCCTCTGGAGCTCTTAGAGAGGGCGGGAGTAGAAGGGTTGATTTTAGTGCTGGTGTTTTAAGGGACCGAGAGTTAATTATCAGCTTCAGAAGAGGGAGGGGGGTAGTTTTGCATTTATGGGTACTAGGTCGTGCCCTAGGATTTGCACATCATCAGGTAACAGTGGGCTTGAGAGAAGGTGGCTGGGATAAATTTCAAACATCCATTAAGCCATTTACCTGGAACCCTCACAGAATGGATGGTCTGGGGAGTAGAGCTCGCTCGCTCGCTCGCTCGCTCTCTCTCTCTCTCGGTCTGTGAGTCCAGCTGAAAAGAAGAGAAAAGAACTAACCTAATGTCAGACAGGCTTCTAAAGTGTCCTGAAACTGACCAGTGGTTCCAGATGGAGTGTCTTTGCTGGCTATGCCTTTGCCAAGCAATTGTGCTGTCAGTACCTCATACTCCTCTCTCTGAGTCAGTGCTGCTGGAGCACATGCCCAGCATGATGATAGGGGATACTACATGGCTGGACGTGCTGGCTTTCTGGTGAGACTTAAAGCCATGGTCTTGAGAACTTGTGGTCTTAAGAGTTCCATCATCCCTTTCGCAAAAGTAGGGATTCAGTCCTCCTGTCCTGATCAGGTTCCACTGTGAGCAATTCCACTTCTCTTTCAGTGTCAGCTGGATCCAATCGTACACAGACTGAAGAGGAATAAAGCATTGGGTGGTGTTGCTGTGCCCTGTTGAATATCAACTGCTGGACCATCTTTGACAGATTTTCTTATTGCTAGGTTCTTCAGTTGCAGTTTCAAGTAGCAGACTGATGATCAGAAATGAGTTTAGGGATCTTACCAGGGATTGTGCTAGTCACACTGTTTTTAAGATATGGAAGAACATTCTTAAGCCTCTGTGAAAAGTACTAGATTGTCTTCTTTGACAGCCAATTAATCACTCCCCAGTTCTCTGAGCCCTTCTGGCATAACCTTTACAGTCGTAAGGTGAACTTTTCAAGACAAAGGAGACAGGGACGTTTATTTCCTCAGAGAGATTAATGAATACACAACATGCTCCAAACTTTAGGCCAGATCCCTTCTTCCATGGAAAAAGCATAGAGGATGAGCTCTGTAGAGTTTTACTGGGAGACATCTGAGTGGACCATGAGTCCCTCCTTCCAGCCCCCAGAGATCCCCTTTGCATAGGAAAGAAAAGCCATTTTGCAGGAAAGGCTGCTAGTCTCTCTAACCATGTCTCTTGATGGGGTGGCTATTGTATGACTATTATACCACACGCATCACTGTGGTATTTGACAGAGGCAGACCAGAGCTCAGTAATATAGCCCCAGGATGCATCAAGAGTCAGGAGAGGGGCATCCACAGGGCAAAAGAGGGGAGGACAGTGCAGTACAGATAGCAAAACACACTGCCCTCCCTGCACTAGTATATGCTAATGCAGAGGTTGTGCAGATAATACCAGCCTTTGCCCAGTTCCATCTTAGGTTTTGATCTTCTAGCTGGGAGCAGCTCTAGAGAAAGGCCAGCCCGCCCCAGCTCCAATACTGACAGGGAGGAATGTTTGGAACTGGACAAAGCCATCCAACCCAGTACATCTGCCCTGGTTTAATTTAGTTGATTGACCTTTCCTGCTTTTCCCCAGCACACTGCTTATCCTCTCCCTGGAAACAAATAATTTAGATTCTTCAGTCAGCTTCCCCCACAACTGGTTTCTTTACTGATTATCACTTAAATTGAATGGCTCCATCAGAGTATCTCTACACTCCTCATCCATCACTTTCACAGCTCCTTATCCTGATCCTCTCGGTAAGGTGACCTCTCTGCCTTATCCATCTCTTTTGTAATCGCAAAACCTTCCATTAGGTCATCCTAACGTCTCCTATTCCACTCAGAATAAACCCAACTTCCTGAATTGACAGTATCATCTTAATAACATTAATCCCCTTTCTATGGCAATAACCTCCTCTGGAGAAAGATACCCTACACTATATTACATATGCAAGAGAGGATCTACTAAGGCTGTATGCAGTCACAGTATAACAACTTATATTTTGCTAGTACACCCTAGCAGTTTGCCATCTGTCAGTTTGCCATCTGCCAATAAAATCTAGTACCCTGTTTGTTATTAAAATACCAATTACTTATTTTTTTAAAAAAATCCCACAAATTGGGCCTGACTCTCCGCTGCCTTCTATAGCCCTCTATACCTGTGCTAAGTGAATGTAAACTGCTACCAGCTGTGCAAGTGAGTAGAGAATTCTAATTTGGTTGTTTTATACAGCTGTGAGTGATTACAGACGGAAAAAGACAGACAACAAAACCTGTTTTTATTGAGACTTAACAACAACACAATAATGTACTGACTTGTACACGCCACAGATGGTGTTACCGACAGCAGGGTTCAGGCCATCCAGCTAAAGTTGCAGCTGGTTTGAGATCACTATAGAGTTATCTGTGGAAACAACTGCACTTTGCACAAAGTCTAGAACTTGGACTGTGTTGCCAGCACACATTATTGGTTACTAATGAGTTCCTTTTATTAAAGGGACTCTCTCCAGTTGCAGGCATGAGGGCAGCAGTAATAAAAAAGCAGAAATGCACACACCCAGGTCCCATTTGTCACTCTGCCTTGATCACACAATGAGATTTGCCAGACAGTCTCCAGCGTAGATCATTTCAGTGAAGAGCACGAAGGAGATGAAAATTCTATTCAGACTGTCCGTTTCAGGGTAACTACATGTCTATCGCCCCTCAGTGGTTCACTGCAATAGTCCCCAGCCAGGTCTCCAGCCATCACCTGCCTCTGGGCAAGGACCCTTGTGCCAGTCCCTCTTGATCAGGGGTTGAAAGGCTGCACAGCCACCTATCTCACTCTGTGATGTCCCCAGCAAGTCAGTCTGCCTAATGGCCAGTGCCTGTATGTTGAAGTGACAAAGAGTCCTGTGGCACCTTAAAGACTAACTAAAGTATTAGAGCATAAGCTTTCGTGGGCTAGTACCCACTTCGTCAGATGCATGCAGTGGAATTATCCAGAGGCAGGTATAAATAGGTAAAGAACCAGGTGGGAGATAACAGGGTTAGTCCAGTGAGGCTGAACCAGCTTGTTATCTCTAATCAGGGAGGGTGAGGTATTCCTCTAGCAGATGAGCTGGAGGTGCCTGCCCCTGGATACTTCCACTGCATGCATCCGACGAAGTGGGTATTAGCCCACGAAAGCTCATGCTCTAAAACTTTAGTTAGTCTTTAAGGTGCCACAGGACTCTTTGTCACTTCTGCAATTCCAGACTAACATGGCTACCCCTCTGATTCTTGCCTGTATGTTGTTTTCTCTCCATGCACTATGGCTAGTGCATTGCCAGCAGTTACAAGTAATCACTCAGCTCTTTCTAAATAAGTACATTTATTCATATGGTAAAAGCATTACAGGAAAAAAAACTAGGGAAAAAACCAACAAAACAAAACAAACATGCACTAAACATACTGGGAGTCACTCACCACTCTTATGGGCCCCTAGTAGACCAAAGTCTTTCCAAGAACCTGCCCCCTCTCCCCGTTCCAGACAGAAGGCCCTTTCTGTTTGCTGAATCAGAAGGAAGGCCCTGAGCCAGTTCAAAGTCAATCTTTTTATAGCAAAAGCTCTTTCTTTGTCTGAGCCTCTGGAAAACCCAGGCTGAGCAGGCAATGTAAGCACCCCAGTGAGGTGTGCTTCTCTGGAGTCATTTACAATCCCCATAGGTAATCATCACACACATGCTGTTCCTGAGGGAGCTGTGATAACCGTCCCCCATGGAGTAGAACACAATCGCACAGAATCCATTCATCGATTTAGTACAGCTCTCCCCAAAGAGACTGCATGGGGCTGTAATATCTGTCGCACAGGGACCTGCAGCAGATGCTATGTGCTAGCCGCTGAAGGACTGGGTGAATGATATCAGTTAAAGCCAGGATTCACAAAGGTACTCGGGTGCCTACGTCTGAGTTTAGGACCCTCACTTCCAGTGTTAGGCTCCACTGCGATCCACAAAACTCCCACTGAAGCCTATACATGCCTAAACTCACTCAGCACCTAAGTTTTCAAGGTAAGGGTTCCCTCGGCACTGCACGGACACTGCTCCTCCCTCTAGGCATCTAGACACCTACCTCCTGCCTAACCCCAGAGTGATTCACAAACCAGGGAGAGATGGGCATTTGGCCACCAGTCTCTCATCTGGGGCCTGATCCAGCAGGTGTGCTCAGAGGCTCAGATAAGGTCCCACTCTGGCCAGAGGAGGTGCCCACCTTATAACTTTTCGCCCAATAGTTAGAGCCTTCTCCTAGGTTGTGGGAGAAGGGGGGTCAATTCCCCCCTGCCTGATGAGGAGAAAAGATTTGAATGGGGGTCTCTGCTAACCAGAGAGCGATACCCCCTCTTACTGTGGGGTGCCCTCAGTCTCTCTTCTTGAAGCTGTTCCACTCTGTATAAATAATTAGAGTCATGAAGCACAGGGATTGAACCCAGGGGTCTCCCACCTGGGTGCCCTAGTCACCAGGCTAGAGAATCATTTTCAATCTCTCTCTCTCCGGCCCAATGGGAAATTAACTGGAAGTAGACCCCTAATGCCTTTGAGGATCTGGGTCCATGAGATTATATTTTAATGAAGTTCTGCTCCAGGGAAGGCTATAGCAGTATTGCAAGCTGAGAGTCTCAGGCTTCATTGTGTACAAGAGAATCTGGAAACCATATCCTCGATTGTGATTAATATTCACACGCATAATGCTCTCACCACAGGATGAATAAGTCCTACTGAATGGGAATTACAGCCAAGACCCTTTGTATTCTGGGATTCAGGGGTCACTGATTTTGTAATCAATTCACTCCTTACTGCAGAACTGTGCTCCAGAATCTCCCCTCTCATTTAAAGATCATATGTTTCCAGCCGCATGGCTGCGAAGAGAATCTAGAAAACTAAGCGCAATTGAGATAGTAATGTTGTCCTGAATCTGCAGACAGCCTGAAAAACAGCTCTGAGAGGTCTGTGCTGCCCCATTCATCTCTAAAGGTTAATGGAAACCTAAATAGCCATTTCAATTGTTGACATGGATAACAATCATTTTAGAAACATCAGCTACCCACACAATCTCAAACCGGCTCCTATTATTCAAACCCTGCCTATAAACTTTCTTCTGTCTGCAAGAATAAGTAGAGGAAGAGATAATAAAATAAAAATCAAGTAGAAAATGGCTGAGTCTTTGACTGTCAAACATTTGAAGGGATCCAGGAGTTTTTTCCTACCCCTCTTCTGATGTGAAAAATCAGGACCAGCAGTAGTCATGGTTTCTGGGGATGGAAGTACTACCCACACTAACAGAGGAGGATCTGTCTAGAGCCCTGGTAACAGTTTGAACTATGTCCTGCAGAGTTTACCCAAAACATTTTTAAAGCACCATTATCCTTAAGGCAAAGGGGCTGGAGCTGTCCTAGTCTTGACAGGCAGGGCTAACAGTGTCTTAACAGGCCTCTTTCTTGTTTCCATTCAGCTCCGGTGGTTTTTTTGTTATTATTATTTTAGCTGGCAGAAGTGACTTTGTTAGACACCACAGGGGTGCATGACTCAGTGAGCACCTTGTCATTGAGGGAGCACGGAAGGAGGACAAGGACAGTGGACTGATTCAGAGAGAGACACTGAAGACAGTGACATGTCAGCCTACCTGGGCCAGAGATATTTGCACCACTGGGACTGTTCTATTTGTGTTCAGCAGACTGAGATAGCTGCAAACAATGGATTGAAGTCCTGTGACCAAGAAACAGAGTGAGAATCCCACAGTGCTGAGGTGCCAAAACTACCATAACAGGAGGAACTGATAGGATCTATTCTTCTGCTTCTGTGATTTACTTTTCCCATACTGAAAAGAAACATAAAACAAAACAAGCCGCCTGAGAACTAGCTGAGTAAGTAGAGAATCCTCAGAGCAGAAGAGGTGGCAAGGGAATTCCTGCTGGTATTCTCCTTGAGGGGAACTGGGCTAGCTGAGGAGCACAGCTTCAATTTGTGCTTGCCTGTTCACTGTGTGCAACAGAGACTAAAGTGGTCTGAGCAGACTCCAGATTTGTTTTGACTAGGAAAAGTAGTTGAGTTTTGATTAAGGTTTATCTAATATGTGTTAGCTAAGCCCAGCCTAGACTCAACCCCTTTTCCTAAAGGCAAAGTCGCAAAGAAAGGTCCACACTATACCCCCACCCTTCCTGGAGTTGGAATCACTCACAGTGCCACTGCAGTGTGAACTGTACTACAGGGATAAAGATAGATCTTCATTGGTAAGGATGGGATGCTTTCCTCTGAGGATGCTGCCATCTGGTTCCTTCCTTCTCCTCCACTTACTCCACTCAGTAATTGACATGCTGCTTCTGATAAGTGAAATTCTTGATTGCTTCCTGAACTGTGGCTTGTTTCCAGGTGTGTTTATAAGATTAAGGAGGGGATCAAGATGCTGCTGAGGGAGAATTGCAATTGTCACAGGGAGACGATTCTCTGCATGATTTGATATCATACCAGTGTGATTCCAGTGAGATACATTAGCATAAATGGGATCAACCCCCCGAATTCATTCCAATGAGTGACGAGACTAATGGGAGTCCTCTGCCTTCCTGACACTAACATCAACTGCATTTCCCTCTCTCTCCTCACCTTCTAACAGTCAGTCCTTGACATGTGTCTGCACCTCACAACATACACTAGCAGCGTCCCTAAGGATGTGCTGGAAACAGAGAGGAGTCAGCTGTCATGAACAGCATCTGCTCTGGTGGCAGTGACCAAAACAGCTTGCTTGCCTTCCTTCCATGCTGGATTTTTTAATCAGTTCTAAACTACACACATGGAAATGTTCCTAAACATTGGTTACTACATTATAATATTGGTTTGGCAAGATGTATATAATTTCCCCCTGTGTGCGTCTTAGTTTTTTCATAAGGAAAAATAGGGGATTATGCAGATTCCACATAGTCTTCAACACCTTCATTAGCTAAAAGCACCTTTTCTTTCTGTTCTAGTGTGTGTGCGCATACATGTGTTCTTTTCATATACCATTGGGTATGAGCCTGTGCAAGCATCTGTATGGAAATTACTCCAACCAACACCAAGGTTTGGTGTGTTTTTTAAATTCCATCTCGTAAATTGCTTGTGTAAGCTCCCAGCTGGTGAAAATGTCAGGTGGATATCCACACCCAGGAAGTCCTTTGGTGTTCCACCCAATGCCACTGGGGCCCATGCCCAGGAGCCCCGGCCAGTTGGGCAGGCCCTGGAAAAATGGGCACCCCCACACCTGCTCGAGGTCAGGAGCACCGGGCAGGTGGAGCAGGGCGAGTCCCCATGCCCTGACCCTGCTCCTTGGCAGGAGCACCAGAGGGCAGGGCAGCAGGCAGAAGGGGTGAGGAGGGGGCCCCCCACTTGCTCTGGCCAAGGGCCCCACAAAACCATAGTCCGCCTCTGATTGATGTGCCCCAACCCGAACCCGGAAGAACAATTTAGGCCAATTTAGTTGTCATAGATGAGATTTTCAAAAGCACCTTGTTTTGACTTAACTCTGCTCCCCTTGAAGGCAATAATCCTGTCGAAGGAGTTCACACTCTCTTCTGGTTTATCACAGATTTAATCAGAAATTGATCTTTACTCCATTCACTGCATGAAGTGACATTAAACATCTTCACCCAAGTGGATGGGTGTTCTAATTCAGCCCACGGCATAATCCAGGCTCAAGTGTGCTGTCTCCTTATAATACAGACAGAAAGAGAGAGAATATCAGAGGGGTCAGGCACTCACCTAGGAGGTGGGCAAGTCAGGTTCCCTGCTCCACTGACGATTTAAATATTTCATACAAAGTAGAACAGCTTCAGCAGCACATCATGAGAAAGACAAGTCCATGGCCCAAGGGGTAGGGGCACGCACTTAGGAGCTGAGAAACTGGGGTTTAAATCCCCACTCTGCCTGAGGTGGAGCAGGGATTTGAACGTACACAAGTAGTTTACAAGATGGAATTTAACACACACAACAAGCCCTGGGGTTGGTTAGTGTAACTTCCATAAAGGTGTTTGCAGAGACTCTTACACAATGGCATGTTAAAGGAACAGTTGCATGCCCACACACTTGTGCCTCCCACTTTCTGGGCAAGTGCTCCCCCCAGTGGGCTACAAGGCATAACAGGGGCACCCCTTCTCTGCTTTTGCTGAAACAGGGTTGACCTGGCTTAGGTCCTTAGAGAGGGTTCACACTGCGAATCCCAAGTGGAGGGCAGAACCTCCCTCTGGCCTGGATTTAGGGACCTAACTACCTCTGAGGGGCAGTTCAGGCCACAACCTTCTCCTCAGCCCTTCCTTTTGCCTAACTTAGGCACTCACTGGTTTAACCGCCCCGGCTTACTATGTCCAGTTCAGGTCCTACAATTCAAGTGGGATGTTGATAAAGTGGAGAGGATTCAGAGAAAAACCACAAAAATGATAAAAGGATTAGAAAACCTGCCTTATAGTGATAAGCTAAACACAGTGAGCTCTTTGAGTTTAAACAAAGAAAAGGTTATGGGGTGACAATTACATTCCATAAGTATCAACATGGGGAACAAATATTTAATAATGAGCTCAACAATCTAGCAGAGGAACATATAACACAATACAATCCCGGGAAGTTGAATCTAGACAAATTTAGACTGGGAATAAAATGCACATTTTTAACAGTCAGAGTAATTCACCATTGGAACAAGTAATTCACCATTGGTCAGATGGATTCTCCATTCCTGGCAATTTTTAAATCAAGATTGGATGTTTCTCTAAAAGCTATAATCTAGGGCAACGTTTTTCATCCCTGAAGCCTGGGGGGTGGGGCTGCAAGGGGCCTCCAGGTGCTGCCCCCACCCCAAGCGCTGACTCCACTGCTCCCATTGGCCGCAATTCCTGACCAATGAGAAGTGTGGAGGTGGTGCCTGCAAACGTGGGCAGTATGCAGAGACCCCCTGTTCTCCCCCCTGGCAGAGCAATGTGCCAGTCACTTTCAGGAACCGCCTGAGGTAAGTGCTGCCCAGCCAGAGCCCTCACACCCTCCTGTACCCCAAACCACTGCCCCAACCCAGAGCCCACACCCAAACTCCCTCTCAGACCCTGCACCCAAATTCCCTCCCAGACGCTGCACCTCCTCCCACACCCAAAGTCCCTCCCAGACTTTGCACCCCCCCACACACCCCAACCACCTACCCCAGCCTGGTGAAAGTGAGTGAGGGTGGGGGAGAGCAACTGATGGAGGGAGGGTGGATGGAGTGAGCAGGGACGAGGCCTCGGAGAAGGAGTATGGCAGGGCATGGCCCCTTGGAAGGGAGTGGGGCAAGGGCTGAGTGGGAGAGGGTTTGGGGGTCCACAATAAAATCAGAATGAGGGTCCTTGAGTTGCTAAAGTTTGAGAACCACTGCTCTAAGGATTATTGTGGAGAAGTTCAATGGCCTGTGTTGTACAGGAAGTCAGACTAGATGAACACTATGGGCCCTTCTGGCCTTAGAATCTGTGTATTTCAATGTGCAAGCTTCTGCGACTCCTTTTTTAGGTGCGTCTCTCTTTTTTGTACGGGGAGCCTTGGTGCCTAACTTGGTTGTGAATTCCACCTGGCAGCAAAGCTCTTAAAAGCTGGGTGCTGCAACATGCACTCGAAGTTTCCCCTTGTGAATCCCATCCCTAGTGCCTATCTTGCTCCTCCTGTTACTTTAGTCTGGGTCTGCATGCTGTACTGGCAGCATTCAGCTGAGACCCGCCTACTGCCAGAGCTGAGATACTAGTGATGGATATTTTAAAAATGCCAATAGACATAAAAATCCCCTACACTGGATCATGTGTCTTCACCTAATCCAGCCTGACACCCTCCAGATCCATGATGGAATCACTTTGTAACTGATATCATTTTGGAGGAAGGATGCTGGTTATTTCCACGTGCAATGGGAGGTGAGTTATACTAATGTGGTGTGTACATACTCAACAGGCTAGACATACCCTAAGCTTTGTGTGGCATCTGGTTTAGGTGCCTAGCCTCTTTGTGGACAGTGACTAAGGAGAAAGGAGCCTCTTTGTGGACAGTGACTAAGGAGAGAGGTAAGGTGAGTGTTGGATCCTTAACTGGAATTCCTGGCTTTTCAAGAGTTAAGGTTAATTTTTTTTATTAAACTCTAGCATTCTATTAATGTATATTTTTAGCCCTAAAATTATCTTCATGAACATTTTTCTCTGGAAATTTTAATCAAAAGGAAAAAACATTGCCCAACTAAACAAAAATTAACAGTTCCACACTATGCTTCTGATCTTGAAGTATGAAAAGAAAACCAGCTGCTGAAAAGCTAAAAGTGGCAAGATGATCCTTCTTTAACAATCTGTAGGAGCCAGAAGTGGGTTATCAGAGATAATCAGCAGTGATTCAGAATAACTCCCTCCATAAGGCAGTACCATTAACCTCTGAGCTGTACACTCAATCCAACATTTCTCCATTGTACAGAGCTGAAATGGATGCAGTATTAACTAAGATAACATTGTTACATATCCACTGTCACTCTTTCCTGAATTTCTCCCCTTGGCGAATGATCTTTTCACTTCTTCCTTTGAAAGATGTAGTTTTCATGCTATTTCTTGACATTAATCTTTTCTGATTGTTTGGCTGGTTGTGTCATGTGTCCATGAACAACAGAAATGAACAAAGAGATAAAGAGATTGGACAGCTCAGGGGACTGGGCTATAGAGCCTTTCACTTCTGAGTAGAGGTGCCAATTTGGGTTGGACAAATTCCTGGAGATTTCATCACATGACGTGATCTTTAATTAATCTTTAATTACTGAAGACTCCAGGGCAGTCCTAGATTAGAAATTCTAAAATGCTAGTTCAAATCAAGAACAGACCAGTAGTAACCCGAAGTAGCTAGCTGGGCCCCCTGAAGATTTAGGATTTGGGGAGAATAATTGCCTCCCTGTCACCCCGGAGCTGCACTGTAGCTGTAAAATAGCCCTTATTTCTTCTTGGAGGAGAGACCTCAGTAGTTGCAACTGCTAGGAGCAGCAGAGGAGGGGATTAGCTTAGTTCCTACACTCAGAATTTGGTGATCAATTCTTTTATACAGGAGAAGGACTGCACTTTTGGACCCGAGAGCTGTTTTGGGAGAAGGGGTTAGCTAATGGGCTTAACATTTAGCAAGGGCTAAATCAGTAGTGGAGTCAGGGAGTTAGGAAGCAGCAAGTGAATGGTTGAGAAAGGGAGGGAAAACATGAGATAGAACCTGTAGTGGGAAAAGTTGGGGGTGAAAGACCAGTAGTATAAAAAACCCCACTCTAACAATAGCAGTCCCAACACAACAGATGCTTTTTTAAAATGGAAATGGGGTCTCACTCTGTGAGGTGCCAAGAACCCTCAGTCCATTTGAAAGCCATGAGAGTTGAGGATAGTCAGCACCTTGCAGGACTGGGCCCTTAAAGGGCAAAGGGAAGGCAGCAGGGTCTAACAGCCAGAAGTCAGTACAAACACTATGCAAAGCTGATGTAGAGCAGCTAAAAGTCGAAGTGAAAGGAGGAATGGTGGGAATTCAGAAAGCTAGTTAACTATTGATGAACCAAAAGGGAACTGGGACTTACAAGGTCTCCTTTGTGTATATTATCTGCATGCTGACAACAGGCCCCTTCAGACTCGCTGTGTTTTCAGGGCAAAATTCTGCTCTTGGAAACACAGACCAATTCTCACTGAAGTAAGTGGAATCTGTGGCTGTGCATATGAGGGCAAAATTTCCCTGTGGGTCTTTCCAATGCTAGGGATCAGGGCAGGCCCACCATCACCAAATGTCTGAGCTCGGGGGATATTTCTTACAGTCTGTCCCAAAATGCTTTAAACTATCTCCCAAACCCTACAGTCCTTCCTCAGAAAAACTCCAGTTGGCTTGAATGGGAGTTTTGCTTATGAAACGATGAACAAGTACCTCAGGATCTAAGCTTTCATTTTATAGCAAAGACTCACAAAATTCGGCATAGTGTGGGCTACATTTTAACAGAAAGCGTCTTATGGACATCTCCCCTCCCATTAGCAATCTTATAACATTCCATTGTAACTATGGCAATTGCTCATGTAGAAAAAGCAACACTCAAAAAATACATTGGGTACTTTTAGTTTCTTTGAATACAGTGTAGTAGCTGAAAGTGAGAAGCCAGTACCATCTGAGCAGCCACCAATAAGTGCTTTAAAGTGCACCACTGATCCGTGGACCATCGTTTGGGACCCTGCTTTGTAACATATGTTTGGTAGCAAATATTATAGCCACAGCCACAAAACTGGTTCAGCTATAAACCATATTTACATACTTAATTGTCTGAACTATTCATATTTTTAGATGAACATTTTCCCCAAAAGGTGAACGTTTTGGAAAAGCAGAACAAAAATCAACCGAGACTTTTGAGTGGCAGAGGGAAGGGAGGTTTGAAGTAATTAATTTTCCCACTCTAAAATCTTGAATAATTCTTTTCTCCATAGATACCTCAAAAATATCTCAATGTAGAAGATTTGGCAGGTAAAGAGATTTCAGCGAGGAGAATTTTATCCACAACTAATTGAGGAAACTGCCTGAAACTTCATCATGACTACCTAAGTGGCATAGTGGAGTAGTAGATTATGTCATACTGGCTGAGAATTTGCATTTCTACCAAAAACTGGTCTGCACACCATGCAGTGTTTTCAGAAGCACAGACATTTCTGTATATATATATATTATAAGCAGGCATCAGTTAGCCTAAGGTTTAATTTGAGCTCTCAATGAAATGGAGCTTTCTTGGGGTGGCCCAAGACTGAAGAATGAACTCTCCTAGGAACAAAGGACCATCACAAACCTCACCACCTTCTGCTCTGAGTCCAAGAAGCATTTCTTTGAGCTGGCCTTCTCTAACACAGACATAACTGTATGTGTATATACAACAGACAATTCCAAACACTCCAATGTATATTCTTCTCCCCCTGGGGAAAGGATGAGAGAATATGTGACAGAGGTGAAGTCATGTTACTTAATACATTACTAGAAGGTGTTCAAATACTGCAGTGATGAGCGTGGTATAAAAACTTATATAAAATAGCCTCCTAGTCATATCCATAGGTACGCTTGGGCCCAGGTTTATAACCCTGGCTGTTCCCAATTCCAGCCATTGGAGTGTTGTATCTGCTAGCTGAGGGGCAGAGTGCTGGAATGAAGTTCTTCTGAAGGAAGAGGCTGCTGTGCTGAGCAGGTGTGGGGCTGGCAGGTACCTGTTTTCCCTCTGTTTGTCTCAGCTCTCCTTGAAGTTCAGGGCATAGTGGGTGGAGTGGTACTTCTCCTTAGCAGTGCCTCAGCTATTCACCCAGCCACTCCTGAATTCAGAGGTGAGTGACAGAGAGGGAGTGTTCTTTCCTCAACCCATCCAGGACTGGAGGAGTAATTTTGAAAGTATGGAATCAACTGGGGGTAGGGAAGGGAGATAAGCAACACCCAGCTAGGAAAGAAAGCAATGGAGAGTGCCTGGAATTGCAAGAGGGAATGAAAACAGGCTTGATATTTTCTGTGCACAGTGAAGGGAGAAGGGCAGCAGGTCAACCAATGCATGTAAAGGGGACCATAGTTGGGGAGAGCAGCTGTTTCCAGAGAGGGTGGTAGTGCCTTGCCCATCCTTTTTTGGTTCTCATTAGTATCAAACTCTGGATACTTATCTACCATTGGCCTCTCTTTGAGGGTTTCCATCACTAGTATTCAGGCATTCTTGCAGTACCACAAAGGCAAGTTAGTAGTTGGTATTTGTTTTGATTCACAATTATTTCAGAATCTGAAACTCACCAGAATTCATACACAACACTCCAAGGAATGGGGTTTTGGCTCGTTAAATTCCCCCCAACATTGGCAGCTATGCCAGATCTCCAGTCCCTTTTAAGTCAATAAGAATTCAGGCATACAAATATGGATTTTTGGGGCCAGTTTTAGCCATCAGTTGTTTTTTTTTTTTTTTTTTTTTTTGTTTTTTTTGGTTTTCTTGGTCTTAAAGCAGTCCATATCTCTGGTATCAACAAGGCAGCTGCTGTCTCTGCCTGGAGCCAGAGAAGGATTACAAGATAAATTCAACAGTGTTGAAAAAAAATCCCAGTGAGGGTCTAGTTATAGCACTTACCTCTGCTCCTCTAAAGAGTGCTACTGGGGTAAGAACAACACTTCACTCAGCTGTAATAGAAAGTGCTGTTGCAGCTAATTATCTCCAAATGATAGCAGGGGATTAAGCCCTACTGACACTTTCAGGTGAAAGGCTGCTTTTAATCTGCCCAGTAATATAAATACAAGAGCTGGTCAAAAAGAAAATTGGAGGGGATTGCAACTGTGAATGTTTGCATTGACATTTCAGATTTTTCAAGACCATCTAGCCAGCTACGAACTGGTTGTCAAATGGGGAGTGGGTCATTAAAAATTACATAAAATTATTTCTAAACACTTAAAATTTTCACGTCAGCTCAAGAAAGTCAGGTAAACTGGTGCTGTAGCAGGATATCCTTCCCTTGCTAGCTCTGCTTCCTCTTGCAGGGTAACTGCTAATATTGCAAAGCTGAGCTTGTTGCTGCTCTAATGGATGAGTGTGGGTGTGAGCTGTACCATTCACATCTGAGCTTCCCCAGAGTTTATGGGGGTTGGATCTGGGGCTCTGGTTTTTCCTTCTATGGAGATTGGGGTCTCACAAAGACAGGATCTAGATTTCAAAAGCTGAACAGTCCTGAGCACAGGGAAGTGAGTGGGCAGAACTGGCTGGAGTTTTGATTCAGTCCATTTGTCTGGTTAATTTCCACAAAGCTGTGCTCTGCATCTGAAACTTATCTCCATACATGGGATGTGGGCTGGACCTGGGGTTTCACTACAGTCCCCCCTGCCCTCTCGAATGGATGCACGCATGTAACTCCAGTTGTGATGTTCTTCTGGTCCATTGCTATGGGACATTATTTCTCCTTTTTAATATTGTGATGTGTTGTATTGGGAGCGACACTTCTCCCTCACATGCTGTTCCATCCCTACCGCGTAACTCTGCTCATCAGATCCTCTTTAAGATTATATTGTAACCGCTGCAGAGCACCGATCGTCTCTTTATTTGTACTTAATTTCTTTTAAAAGGTGTCAGGGTCCTGCATGCTTTAATGATACTCTGTCAAGAGACTATAAGCACATTTCTGAAACAAACAACCCTAATCCACATTTTCTTGTGGGATCAGCCCTCAACTGATTATCTCCCCACCTTCTTTAAAAATCATGAGGAAGCAGAGGACAAAATACACCTCAGACTGATAGAGTAGACTAGATTAAGATGATCCTGGTAGAAAACGAAAGCGTTTTGACAGCAGCCTGTAGCACTTCCATCACTGTCAGAGTGGATTATTCCTCACTGGTGTGGAAAGGTCACATGACAATCTCTCTGTGAGGAGCCAGGAGAATTGGGCATGGCAATCCATGCTTCTTATGCTATTCAGAAAAGGGTCACGGTGAGCCAGTTCCATCTGTCTTTGGTACAGGCAGAGCACAAGGCCCCAGCTGTTGTCCACAGCTCTAAGTTACTGCTGCTCAGCTGATTAAGTCTGAACATTTTAATGCTGTATTTGACACAACAGGGAGAGCAGCGGCCTATTCACTACCCGAATGGGGGAAGGTTTGTTTGTTCTTTCAATCCAACTTTTGTCTAAATACAGACACTGCAGAAATAGCGCTCAAGGGAGTGCTCTGGCTCTCCACAATGTGAATGGGAATTCATGGGGGGAATTCCATAGGAATAAGAAATGGAGGCAGTAGTTGGTTGGATTTCTGAGGAGGGAAAGGTGCAAACTGTTCCCTACCTCAATACCATCTGGGTTGGAGGACCTGTAGGCAAACCCATTTCTGTTCAGGACAGCTTTAACTCTGAGATTCCTGAGCTTCTTCAACCCCGCTGCCTCTTCCTGTGCTGGGAAAACTACCGTGTTCTTGGATGGGGGATTTTACCCTCACATTACTAATATTTACTTCCAGTCTCACCTCCAGTGTCATCGAGTTCTTTGGTTGGCAATTCGTTTAACTTCATGGCAAAAGCCACATGGGGAGTAAAGTTCTGAAATGGTAAAAAACAAGAGGGGTTGTGCAAGGTTAGGATTTATTTTTGAGTGTGCTTCTTCTGGAAGGACACGTTTTTGGAAAGCTAGTCGGTCACTTTTTGGAAAAACTCCATCCATATGCTTTTAAGGAAGGTGTGGAGAGCAAACGAAGGGACACATGCCCAGGGCAGTCATCCACTGGTGGCAATGGTCAACTGGACAGCAAGTTACATACAATCTTCCAGTGAAATAAGATACCCCTTAGGGCTACATTTTAGAGCAATAAAACCCTTATCATGAAGGAAGGGCTGTAATTCCCATCTGATGTACATTTTGTTGCATGCTGTGTGGTATC
The DNA here is from genome assembly GCA_007922305.1 of Dermatemys mawii. Taxonomy (NCBI): domain Eukaryota; kingdom Metazoa; phylum Chordata; order Testudines; family Dermatemydidae; genus Dermatemys; species Dermatemys mawii. The sequence goes on along the minus strand of ML677332.1, from coordinate 38,074,515 downwards.
TTCATATCACCTGTACGCAGAGCTAAGAGAATAACTGACTTTTCAGTTGAGTGACTGACCTGGAAAAAAGATTTTCATTTCCAGTTGAAATGATTTTTGTTTTGATTTGGGGGGGAGGTTACCTTTAAAAATAAAAAAACCCAAATCTAGCTAAATTTCAAAATGAAATGTCAAAATATTTTGTATTGACAATTATCAAAACAAAACATTTTCATAATTTCTGCTTCATGTTTTTCAGCCAAAACTATTCATTCACATCAATCTAAATTGCAAATAGTTATGGTCAATCCAAAATAGCATTTTTTAAAAAAATTGGAGGGGGCGGGGGGGGAACTATTTGTCAAGAAATAGCCGTCACCTAGTTCTACTTTCATATGGCATCTACTGTCAGGCTTCTCTCATGATGCCATCTAGTGGCACAGTAATGAAACCGTTTACTATGCCTATCAGTACTTAGGGTCAAGTAAGGGAGTTGCTGGAGTCAAGATACAGGCTTCTCTTTTTCATGTATGTTTTGCCACATGTATTTTTTTGCACTTCACTCAGCTGGTATAGTGACACTGTCACTTTCTGTTTACAATCACTATTACTTGTGTTAACTAATGAGCAGCAGTAATGTTGTATTTGGGAAGGGAAAGTGTTAAATCCCCCAAATCATAATTTCTTTAAAAACCCATCTGTTTTAAAAAATGATTTATAGCGATGCAAATTTCTGTAAAATCCCAGTGGGGACCTGTTGTAATATTAATGGCCTGTAGTTCACCTAAAACCTTTATAAGCATCTTTATTTAAACTGAATTGGTAATAAATAACTCAAAATAGAAATTAAATGTTGGGCGTAAGAGTGGGTATTTATATATGCTTCCCTCAGCCTCTTGCCCTCCACTATACAGGAGTGAGTAGGACTGAGAAAAAAGGTTGTTTTATTAGAACCCTAGACCACTAATTGTCAATCACTAATTTCCATCTATCTCCCCAACATGCAAAATGAGATTTCTCTCACAGACCATCAGACTACCCACAGCTGGAAGACAAATGAAAATCCTGCATGGGGAGGAGCTTTGTAATCACTTCCCTTTTAAAAATTAAATCATCTGAATTAAAAAAAAACAAGGATGACTTAGAGCAAAACTTCTTTGGTGGAGACTTAAAATCTATGTCCTGTTGTATTCAGCATCCCCATACTGTCTGTGTAGCCTCTTCCCTGTCCTCTCACTGGTGCTTGCTATTGCTAATATTTGGAGCAACTTTGCCCCCTGGTGCATGGGCTAGTCCTGGATTCTTTCCTTGGTGCCACCGTTCATAGTGACTCCTCACTGTGCCAGATACACAGGAGTGCTATCTTGTAAGAAGAATCAATAATACTGCAGCTAGCGAGCCCAGTACCCAGTGGACAGCAGAGTAAATAAAATAAAGCTCAGTAAAGGCCTGACATGCCCAAAATAAAAGCATAACAAAGGGGGTGGGGCAGGGGCTTTGTGGAATAGGAACATAGGATCCAGGGAAGGAACTTAGGGTTGCCAACTTTCTAATTCCAGAAAACCAAACACCCTTGCCCCACCCACTGCCCCTCCACTTTGAAGCCCTGCCTCTGCTCACTCCATCCCTCCCCCCCACCCTTGTCACTTGGTCATCCTAGCTGCAGGAGCCTTCCAGTGCCCATGGGCCTCTCACCCAGGGGACTGCAGCGTTGCCGTGTCCAGCATGAAGACTGGGCCCCACAGCGAAGGGGCCGGAGGTTGGCCACCTGCCAGTGGGGGGCTCTGTTCTGCCTGGGCCCCGGGCTGCTGGCTGAGTTTTATTGCCTTTTTATTTTCTTTCTGATTATGATGGTGCCAGGAGGATCCACTCTTCCAGGGGCTGCCTAAATCACCCAGCTGGGAAGGGAGGAGGGTGGGCTGGTGGGGAAAAGATGGTGGGGATGGAGGAGAGAGGATGGGGAGGGAAAGAGGCCAAGGACAACAGCGGGATGGGGGTGAGAGGGGGCAGTGAAGGAGAGGAGGTATGGGGGTGGATGGGGATGCAGAGGGAGGCAGAAGGCTACAGGTGCATGAGGATATGGGGGGCACAGGGGTCTATAGGGACATAATGGGAGTGCAGCATTATATGGAGGTGAATGGGGTGCAGGGCTGTGGGGGGTGAGAGACATGAGAGTGGCAGCTCTGGGAGGTGGAAAGAACGAGTGGGAGAGTGCTGTAAGGGGTACAGGGCTGGTATGGGTAGGTGTGGGGGGCAGAATGGGATGGTGGAGGGATGCAGTGAGGGGGATAGGTGCAGGGGGTTGGGACAGGAGGGATGCAGTGAGGGGGGTGCAGGGCTCGCGGGGAGGAATTTCCCAGAGTCTGGGGCTGCTGGGGCCAGCAGCAGACTCAGGACTGTCCCAGGCCAGGGGGGCGGTGCTGCCGAGGAGGAGGCGGTACTAGGGTGTTGAAGCTGGGCAGGGCACTGGGTTAGTCTCATTCTCCTCCCCTCCCTTCCCTCCTCTCTAGCAGCCCCATTCCCAGCACTCGGAGATGGGGATCCAGCCTTTGAACTCCTGGGTGCTGGCGATGGGGCGACAGACTGCAGTTCGCCGAAGGGCACACGGCGTAGCTCGAGCCCAGCCACAGGAGGAGCACGAGGAGGAGAGGCGCGCCTGTGGAGGTAGAGGCGTGCGCCATGATTCCTCAACAACCCCCTGCTTGAGCATTTGCGAGTCATGCTAGTTCGTCCTCTGCCCTGACCTGGCCAATGGGAGCTGCGCCTGCGGGTGGGGGATGGGGAGCAAGTCAACCCCCTAGCCGCCCCAAAGCCTACGAGCCGGACATGCCAGCTGCTTCCCGAGAACCACACAGCGCAGAGTCCTAGCAGGGAGTCCTCCATCCCCACTGCATGGCACCACCAACTGGATAGTGGCGCTGACCAGAGCCACCGGGATCCCTTTTCTACCGGGTGTTCTGGTCGAAAACTGGACATCCGGTCACCCTAAAAGGGTTAAGGCTAACTAGCAAGTAAACATTAATAATACCTCCTAACACTCACAAGCTCCTTTGCACCCCAGCTCCCTTCCTGTCGATTGCACCCCAGTTCCTTGGTTTCACCTCAGTTCAACAACTTAACATGAAGCTCTTAGACAGATTTATAGTAAAACCAAATTGACGTTTATTTAACAGAGCTCAAGATTTAAACCAAAGCAAGTATTAGGGTTTGGAAACATACAGTTACAGGTAACAGAAAACATAAGAGGCAAAGTATAGTCTATACTTATTAACAAGTTACTTTCTTGTCCTCACACCCAAAGGTCAGTCCTTGCAGTAGTGGTCTTTTAGTTCCAAAAGCTAGGATCCACCTTTCATGAGATATTCCTGCTGGCAGAGTTCCTCCTCCATAATGGATAAAATCTTCTTGTGCCCTTTCCTCTTCTCTTACACAGTTGCAGACTATTGTTTCTTACCTCAGGGGGCCCCCTATTCAGACACTTTTCTTAGGGTTCTTTGTTTTTGTAACTCCTCAAGCCTTCACCTGGCTCAGACAGTAAACACAAATGGTCTCCTCAGATGTTCTCAGGGTTGACAGAGAGCCCGAAGACCTCAGGTGACAAGTCTGACTTTCAACAGCTTTGAAAACAGTCTACATATTTCTTAAATTACTTCATATATACCACTTGCAATAACCAGAACAGGCAGCTAGTTCTTAACTTTCAGCAGACACTGCATTTGACCCCTTTGGCCAGAGGTCAGCAAACTACAGTCCGCGGGACCATCCTACCCAGCCCTTGAGCTTCCAGCTGAGGCGGCTAGCGCCCTCCCCCCTTCCCCTGCTGTCCCCCTTCCCCTCCTTTGCTGTCCCCCTTCCCCCACAGCCTCAGCTCGCCATGCCGCCAGCACTCTGGGCGGAGGGGCTGCGAGCTCCTGCCTGGCAGCGTGGCTGTGAGAGCCACTGGCCTGCCCCAGTGCTCTAGACTGCACCATGGTATGACTCGCTTTGGCCAGGCAGCACAGCTGCCAGTCCTGGTGCTCTGAGCAGCATGGTAAGGGGGCAGGGAGCATAGGGGTTGGATAAGGGGCAGGGGGCAGTCAGGAGAGAGGGAGCAGGGGGTGGGTGGTTAGGCATGAGAGTCCTGGGGGTTTGTCATGGGGTAAGATGTGGATAGAGGTCAGGGTAGTCAGGGGACAGGGATGGTTGGATAGGGGGTGGGGTCCTAGAGGGGTGGTCAGGGGACAAGGAATGGGGGCAGGGTCGAGGTTCTGAGGGGGGCAGGAAGTGGGAGGGGGTGAATAGGGGGCAGTGGCCAGGGTGTTTGGGGAGGCACAGCCTTCCCTACCCAGCCCTCCATACAGTTTTGGAACCCTGAGGTGGCCCTTAGGCCAAAAATTTTGCACACCCATTACAGGAGAATGACTGCAAGAAGTGCTCCCACTGGAAGATGAAATCCTGTCTCCATTGCATGTTTGTCATTGACTGAAATGGGCCCAGGATTTTACCCATAAAAAATTATTTAAAAAACCTCTCCTACTTTTCCAGACTAATTTTCTGGAAGAAGCAGGGCATATGCAGAAAAATGGTGCGGTATAAAGGTTTTATTGAAACTTGTTTGAAAGGACCTGTGTAATTCAAGCATGACTTCACCACATGTGAGAAACATTATCATCACAAATTCATGCTATACAACCTCTCTCTGGTAGAATCTGCCCTGTTTATCTCTCACTGAAAATAGCAGAGAGGTCAGAACAGTTAAGAAAAAGTTTTTTATTTAAAAGAAGTTAAATACAATTAAAATCTAGCACCAGGCAGAAACATGAATGCTGAACAGAAACAGCAAGGAACATGTAAAAATCAATAGTAATAATTAACGCTCACATAATGGCTTACATTTTACAAACATTAATGAATTACGCCTCAACGTTCCTGTGAGGTAGGTAAGTATTATTAGCCCGTTTTAAAGATGGGGAAACTGAGGCACAGATGAGTTGTGTGACTTGTTCAAGGCCACACACCAAGTTAGTGTCAGAGCCAGGATTAGCGCTCTGGGGCTCCTGGCTTCCAACTTCGTGCACAGAGTGCTAGAAAATACTGCTTCTCTGAAAAAGCCTTTTCTTCCCTCCATGTCTTCTGTAAGACAGCTGACCCCATTTCAGAGTGATGTGAAAGGGTGCTTGCCAAAAGCTATTCATCACAGTGTCCACACAGGAAGATTGTATTAGGAAGTAACATTTGTATAGACACACGCTGTGCATCTGAAAGGTGTTTTGTTTGTAAATAGATTTCTGACTGTTCATGCTCCCACACTGACAGAGTCACAAATGAGGTCACTTTTCCTCAAGGTGCAGCAGCGGCCCTCAGAAGGCTGAGAGACTTGTCTGAAATTCTGACAGTTCTCAATGAGACAGAAGTGCTCTTTCTTCACACTGAGATCCCCTCCTTGAAACAGAGATGCCTCTTTAGGGACAGTTTTCTCCAAGAAAAGCTAACCCAGGTGCAGCTGGTCTGCATCAAAAGCAAGGGACGGGGGAGAAATTGTGAACTAGTTTGGAGGTGCAGCCATGGGACAAGGGGGATCGGCCCACACTAGCACTTGGAAACAACAAAAAGGTCCATATCCCATGTGAAGAAGCCATCCACAGTGGTTGGGGGGACAAACTGGATGCAATACACCTCTCAGGGAATGGCTGGTCATCAAAAATTCATGCTGAGATAACCTCTCTCTGGCAGAATCTGCCCTGGTCATCTCTCACCAAAGATGGCAGAGGGGTCAGAACAGTTAGGAAAGTGCCTGTTTTTGTACGGCCACTTTGAGCACAGGAGGACAGATAGCTCAGTGGTCTGAGCATTGGCCTGCTAAACCTATGGTTGTGAGTTCAATCCTTGAGGAGGCCATTTAGGGATCTGGGGAAGAAATCTATGGGTGAGATTGTAGCCTGCGTTGTGCAGGAGAACAGACTACTAGATGATCATAATGGTCCCTTCTGACCTTAAAGGTCTATAACAAGTTTCCTTAGCACATCCCTTGTGGACTGAAACAGGCTTATGCCTCCATACATGAGGGCCTCATCTCTGTAGAACAAGATGGTGGGGAACCAAGCATCTCCATTCAGTCTATGGTTAAAAATTCCAAACCACCTTTTAATATTAAAGTCCCAGCAGAGCCTCTGCTGACAACAGGAGTCTCCCTGGCCATCCCACACCCACCAGATGAGAGTCAAATAGTTCTCCAGTGGCTATCTGGAGTCACTTTCATGACAGTTCGATCCGAAGGTTCTCCCCATATTTTCGAATCAGCTTCCCATGATTGTGGTTGACTGACCACTGCTTTGGGAGATGCTTCGGTTGCATGGTGTCCAGAAAGTGCTGCCGCCAGCGCCTCTCCAGCTCCATGAGCGACCGCAGCCCCCCTTTGGCGAAGCATTGCACCACCTTCAGTCCGTGCGGCATGTAGCTCTCATTACAAATCCTGCCAAGACAAAAGGAGGGTTGGTTTCACGCAATCCCATTATGGGATTCTCAACATCCCTTAAGCTCCTCCTGCCATGATGTGCTGGGCACCTTCACGCCCAAAGCACTTGACAAGCACAAGGCTCAACTAGGCAGGCTGAGCCAACAAAGCTGTCTACCCAACTACTCCCCACACTCTTAGCAGAGTAATAACCCGAGTAAGAGACTAAGTGTCTCACCGCAGGAAACACATTATAACCTATAGCCCCAACTTCACAAGTGCATCGGTGCTGGGGGTTCCCTGTGCCTGCACGGAGCTCTGCAGCACCGTGTAAGCACCCAGTTTGTTAAACTGTGGCTCTGGTTTTACAGGGAGATTTTATAACCACCACCTGTTTTTAAAGGAGCTCAGGAAAAAAAATGGGCCTATTACTTAGCTCTACCATTGCTGCTGGGATTTTTGTTGCTCTTGTACTATTTATGTATCTGGGCACCTAGGCCCTTGGCTAGCTGTCTCTTTCTGTAACTGAAGTCTAAATACATAAATATACACATGCGCACACACAGACAGCTGAAATGTTAGACCTAGTCCCTGGGCTCTTGTAATACCTGGTTTCCAGGCCTGCTGCTTCCTGGAGCATCTCTGACGTGATGGTGTCTGTGTTAAAGAAGTCCTTGATTCCTTGCAGCAGCTCCTCCCTCCTGGTGTCAGGCAGGCTGTCTGAATTCAGCAAAGCTCTGGCCCCTGACCGGACCTGTCTTCGTAGGGGGTCCTCCAGCAGGCGCACCCCTTCCTCACAGCCAATGGGGGCACCAAACTCCTCGGCCAGCCGCTGCTTGAGATGATTGTCGTAGTAATTGGAGATGGCATGGCAGGAAGTACAAAGTAGCAATACGTCATGGGAGTTGTGGTCCTTCATCTGGACGGGGAAGTGTCTCCTGTACTCGTGAGGTACGATGTTCTTCCTGGGAAGGAAATAGCAACAGTCTTAACTAAGATTTCAGATAGCTGCTACCATCAACTACTACTTACATGCCTGCTGGAAGACTAATGTAGAAAGGGAACCATCCCAGAAGCTGGAGCTTTCCTACGTTTGGTCTTAGCCCAGCGGTGTATTGTGCTTTTGTAAAGACTGAGGCTAAGCTTGGTTATTTTTGAGTCAGGGGAAAAATCCACTCTTTTAAAGTTCTTTTTTTAAGAATCAGAAAAGCACCTGTAAAGATAGCATTGGATCAGTTCTCTGTCTGTACTCTACAGCCAATCTGATGACCTTAGTGACAGAAAATGTATTTTTGGTTTCTACTTCTGTTAGCCTTACAGAGACAATCACTAGATTCTGTCCTGGCCAGTGCGTCAAAAAAGTTCCTAATGAAAGCCCCAATCCTGCATGTATTTATGCACATGTGTACCGATACTCACAGGAATAGTCCCATTAACCTCAAAGGAACTACTCATGTGTGAAGTAAGGCAGATGCCTCAGTGCTTGTAGGACTGGGCCCAATTCCAAATGCAGGACCAAATTCTGCTCTCAGCTATACTGTGCATCCCCAGAGGGCACAAAGGGACTGCACAGTTGTAACTAACTGCAAAATATGGCTTACAGAATCTTTATTACTCGTGATAATGAGCAAGTAAGAAGCAGCCCAGCTTGACCTTCAGATCCCAGCATGAGTCTTGCAGGCAGGGCAATTAGAAAAAACTCCTTTGTAACCTAGTTAAGTTTTCTCTAGAAGCTACTGAAAGACAATCAACAGGGAACCTGGGTAAGAATTTGAAGAATTTTGGACCTCGCTTTTAGACACCTTTGGATAAAAAACATTGAGACTTCTCAAAGAAAGCCAAACCTCTATTCCACCTAAACACTCCCTTTCCTAGTACCTGTCTTTTCTCCCTTTCCTGGGTACGTCTTCCCCTATTTTACTTCTCTAACCCCCACCCTAAGGTCTCTGTCTTGCAGATCTGATGAGGAGTAAGACTGCAGAAGTCTACGGGCAATCCCATAAAGCATGCAATGTATTGAAAGATATACAAGATGTTTGTTTTCTTAATTTTAATTGATTTTTATATGAATCACAACCCACCCCACAATCCAAAATGACCCCACGGTGCCATTTTAGAGGTATTTTTTAGAGCTGATTCGTAGTTAAAGAGAAAAAAGTGTACATTCACAGGAACATAAGAATAGCCATACTGGGTCATTTTAGTATCATGAAAATGTCTAATCAAAACCTTCATCTGTGGCATATTACCCTCAATGAGGGCGTCAGGGTGGATTCAAATTTTATAAAGTTATGAGCAACTGCAAAATCACTACTGAGCACACTTAGGGTATGCCATGCTGTGACGTGGGCAGCGTAGACATGCTTTATCACTGGGGGAGAGCTCTTCTGGTGATAAAAATAACCACCCCGAACAAGCGGTGGTAGCTTAATCGACGGGGGCACAGTCTTTTGTCACACCCCTAACTGACTAAAGCAGTGGTTCTCAAACTTTTTGTATTGGTGACCCCTTTCGAACACTAAGCCTCTGAGTGTGATCCCCCCTTACAAATTAAAACACACATTTTTGATATTTAACACTATGTTAAATACTAAATTTAAACCCTATTGCTTAAAATTAATTTACCTTTTCTCACTGCTTTTAAATTAAGACAAACACTTTTTTATCGAATTATACACAAGTGGGAAAGTTATTTTTAAGTAGAATTTTATTTTAATACTTGACGCAATTAATGACCTGAAGCAGCCAAAAAATCAGTGAGATGGATGAAGCTGTTTATTTGACACAAGAAGTTTTATTCTTGGTGTTGTTTTAGAAAGGGCACATCTGATGTCATCCTTCACATCAAGCCGGTTTAAAGATTTTGTCTTTATTGTGAGAAGGCTGGAGAATCCACTCTCGCATTCATAGGCAGTGGGAAATGGCAGGACGACTCTCAGGGCCATTACAGACACCAGTGGGTATTCACTTGCAACTGAGCACCAGAACTGATTTGGAGGCAGCTGTGTGAACTTTGCTTTCACTTCATCATCATTGATCACGTCAACAGGCTCGCAGCCCTGCACAGGGTTGGGGTCGGGGCTCACAGCCCGGCGCAGGGGTTGAGGCACGTGACCCCTCCACATAACTGAGTCGCAACCCCCTGTTTGGGAACCAATGGACTAAAAAGTTTTAGCCCTAAAAGTGGCAGTGTAGATACAGCCTTAGTAGACATACGGAGATTTTTAATCAAGCCGATGAAGCCCTGGGCTCTTATATGACATCTGAAGGGATAAAAAGAACCGCATGTGCGCCCTGCTTGGTCTAGGTTCGGGGGGCTGCGAGGGACAGAGAAAGTTTGCAATAAGATCATACAGGCCTCCATATAAACATTCCAACATCCTTTCCCAGAAAATCGATGAAGAAAGCACCCTTAACCCAGAAGAAAACTGCAGCCAGGCAGCCCAATGGTCACAGAAAGGGTTTTAGATTCTCTCCAGTTTCTGATGCATTTGGATGAATTTTTCAAAAATTGGAAGCTTTCATTTAAAAATAAATACGCCTGTCTTTTTCTGCTATAGAGGCACAGCTGTCCCACTACAAAGTGACCATGCTGCTGGTCAGATCATGTAGCCTTGCAGGACACTACTTCCAGCTAAACCATAGCAGCTGTGAAGACTGGAACTCACCCTCCTCCACACCACTAGCTTTATGGATATGTAGGTGCCACAGCTCACCTGGGCCATATAAATGCTAACAACAGAATTAAATACAGAAAAGTGTGACAGTCAGGGTCCAGACACCAACAGGGAAAACAGGTGGTTTAAATTCCCAGAATGATCAGTTAAACCAAATGACTGCATACCGTATTATTATACTATAAAACAATAATGAATAAGGTCTTTTATGAAAGCCTGTAATGTTCTGAACTTAATGGTCATTATGAGATGTGTGTACAGACTGTGGTTATGGAGCTCTGTATTTGGGACTATAGAAAACTGTGTTAATAATCCATACTACAGCTTCAACTACACCTCCCAGCAAGGGCTAAGCAGCGAAGCAAGGAGGGGCATCGCCCAAACCAGAAGTTTACATGAAACTGGCTTCAAGTAATGATGCATTGTCCAGCCCAGAAAAGACAATGGTGGAACATTAGAGTTAATGGAAAGACATTGAGACATTCTAGCTATCAAGTCAAGAGGGAATTTCCCCAGTCTGAATAAACATGAGTCACCATGCGGGGAGATGGGGAAGCCTTTAAAAACAGGCTTGGGACTCAGGTTTTTTATCCAGATCTTGAGGGACAGTCTTGTGGCAAGAGGCTCTCCATGAACACTGGATCCCACCTCCAGGTAGTGGGTGTGCTGAGAATCTGTCTTATGGCAACAGGTAACTTGTATTATAAAAGGGATTTTATATAATATAGAAGTGTAAAAGCCTGAGGTTGTGTTTTTATGTTTATTTGCTGTGTAACCGGTACAGTTTGTTTTCCCTTATTCTTCTCTTCAGATCTGTGACTGTGCTATTAAATAAACCTTTTGTTTATTTTTATGCCAAGCAAGTTTCTGGCATGCAAGCTGTGGGGAATGTGCATGTCTAAGTAGCTGTTAGCCAGGGGGCTGGTTTTACACCTTCTCAAGTGACAAACCCACAGTGCCCTGCCCCAAGTTTTAGTTAGGGGTATATAGACAGGTCATGGGCCGTGAATTTTTGTTTACTGACCTGTCCATGACTTTTACTAAAAATATCCATGACTAAAACGTAAATGTAGCAGAGCGACACTCAACCCTGCGGCGCCTCCTGCTGGTCACCCAGGAATTAGCTCTTCCAACCTCTGGAGCACCCTCTGCAGGCCAGTGTCTTGCTGTGCACTGGGTCCATGTCCCTCCCAGACCCCGGTGCCCTCTTACCTGGGGTGCTGCCCCCTGGTAGGTCCCCTGAGATCTCTGGGTCTCCCCTCCCCAGGGAACCCCCACCCTCTAATCCCCACCTTGTCTCAGTCTGGGCTACTGCCAGTCATCATCAAGCCCCCGCTCCCTGGGGCAGACTGCAGTGTAAGAGCCAGTCATCAGAGGCAAGGGGTTTTTTGGACCAGCTGCCTTCCTCTACCACCCACTACGTCTATGAGCCTTGGACCAGGCCCTGCAGCCTGGGGAGTTGGTAGCCTGGAGCACCCCTGCTCCTCTGGCCTTTCCCCAGGCCAGCCTCACTCTAGGTACCCTTAGGCTTCCCAGGCAGCTAGATCCATCTCCCTCCTCAGCCTGAGGAAGACTGCCTGAGCACCAAACTCTCAGACCTTTTATCAAGGCCAGCTGGGCCCTAATTGACACAGCTGCTTTCACTCCTGCAGCCCTCTGCTGAGCTGCTTTTCCCAGCCAGAGCCCTCAGCAGGGCTGTTTCAACCCCTTCAGGGCTGGAGCAGGGTGATTGCACTGCTACAATAGCCCTTACATATGATCATGTGGTCCTCAAATGGCTATGGCCTACCCGAGATACACACACTGAATTCTACACAAGCATGACTGTGTTGCAGTTTACTCCCACTGGCAAATAACACAAAGTTCCTCATGGTGGAGACTGAACTTGATCAGGATCTGGGTCTTACTCTAACAGATGTATTTTTCTTCCCTGCACTGTGTAAAAACTCACCGGATGTAGGACTCTCTTTTGCCACACACCACACACAGGTTCTCCTTGACTGTCAGATAGTAATCGACTTGGGACTCAGGACGTCCTGAGGGCTCGAACTGCAACTTCACAACAAATGGATCTGTGCTCACCAACTCTGAAAGGGTGGAGGCAGACAGGGAGACATTTTAACAGTTGCAGAAGAACTAACCGCAGGTAGAAAGCTAAATGAATTATGCACAAAGCCAGGGGACACATCCTGTTTATTCCTTCCCCCAATATCTCCAATAACCAGATCTCTGTTCAGACTTGGGCCCCTTCTCAGAAGTATCATTTCTCACCCAACAATATCATAGCAAAGAAGAGATCTCTTTCCTAGATAGGGACTAATATGAGGACTGGCATACGTACCTCCAATACCCTTGTCCAGGTACCACTGGGCCTTTTTGCGATCACAAGTACACAGAGGCTGTCCATCTGGTGCATGCAGGAAGCAGTTATCATACAGGGGAGATTTTCTGTGAAACAGGGTGAACATCATGATAATTAAAATAAACAGGACCCCAGAAAATGAGCTCTATGTATCTACATATTTCATGCTGCATACACCTAGCATCCTTTAAGTCAGACGAGTGCCCCCACAAGTACACACATTTCTAGCCCTCAGCAGCACGTACTTATGGGCCAAGCACCATACTGGCAGAACAGGCCTTCACCAAGGCAGCAAAATCCTTAATGACTAACTGTTCTGGCTACAATTACTGGCTGTGAAGGATCTGTTTTCACGATCAGCAGCCAATACCCATGAAGCGGAGAACTTTGAACCGTCTGTTGAAACTATTACTGACAACAAGCTTACATTTCAGAATTAAAAGTGAGCAACTCTCAATGGTGAAAAGTAACCTATATGTTTAAAATATGGTTTGGATGCTCTCCAGTGTTTTCAGCCTTACAGGGAAGGAATTTCCACCCCCACCACACAACATTTTTACTTTGATAGCACCCCTTTAACAAAACTTAATGCCTGAGGAGGAAGATGTGCTGCACTTCCAGCCAGGAGGCCCTGAGCAGAACCGTGGTAACAAAGCTAGATAATTGCTCAGGAACAGGGACAGACAGCTACTGTTGTAGTGCAAAGTGCTCCTCCCCCTACAATCCTTACTCCATTCACCAGCACTAGTGTGATCACAGCACTAAGAATTCCCTGAGTTGAACTGCTACACAAGAAGCATCAGGCCAAGAACTCGTGCACACATTTAAATTATTCAGTAATTCATTCTGTCTCTACAGTAAGGAATTTAACAAAAATATTTCCACCAGTGCCTGACGATAAAAAAACAACACGGGAAGATGCTGGGATTTGTCTATTTTAAGTCTCCTACCAACAATTATCAGCAGTTTAGGTGAACTGGTAGTAAGCACTGGTGGGAATTTTTCATAATAAAGATGACATTGTTTTGCCTGGCCAGCCAAGATAGAGGACACAGAAAATAAATGGAGCACTAGGTGAAATAGCTCAGCCAAAGGTGTCATGAGTGATTTATGGATCACAATTTTTTTTTTTCAAATTAAAACAAACATTCTCCTACAAATCAGCAATGGAAAAAACCTTTTGAATCACATGTAATCTAATCCTAGAGACCAAGGAAGGATTATTCCCTACAGTATGTTCTCCAGCACTTGTAGTGACAAGTTTTAAGCACCTCTAATGAAGGGGCTTCTTTATTTAAAAAAATAACACATCAAATACAGACAACAGCCCGGATTTAGCTCAGAATTCTGTTATATCAGCTATTTAGTTTTTCCTAGGGGGTTGAGCCCTTCTTGGACCATTTGATGTTGGCTCAAAATGTTTGCTGGAAATATGAAGTGACCAGAGAAAATTACCTGCAAGTATCAGAACACTGTTATTTCTATTTTAATTGTTAAAGAATACCAATTAATCAGTTTTTCTGGCTTCATTAAATTATCTCCCCCACAGCCAACCTGAGAATCTTAAAGGAAACAAGCTGAAATGTGTATTTTTCCTTTTCATTTGACTATGAATGAAGTTGTTTAACTCCCAATGTTTGTGTATATAAAATCTCTGATATAATCAATTTAAATCTAAAAACAGGTATATCAATTCTGCATGTCCCCTTGCTGGATTCATATTAAGAAGGTTTATCTAACTTGTTTTAATTTGAAACCATTATAAATAAAATAACTGAAGTTTCAGACAGTCAGATTCCATTGTTACATCAGAATTTAGGGTTTGCCTGATCAGATCAGACCATTGGTTGAACTCTCATATCCTGCCTCCAGAAATAGTTAACAGCTGGTGCTTGTGGAGAAAATGACCCTTTCAGTCTAGCATTATCCATCTTGCCTAGCCAACTGTGAAATGCTCTGCTTAGGTGCAGGCCAGAGATTTTTCCTTCCTGAACTCTGAGGCAGTCAACTTATACCTGATTGTATCCTTGCTTTAGAAAGCAGAATGACAAATGTCATATTGCTCTGAGATGCTCTCAGTGCGTTAAGACCTCCACAGCATCAGAATTATCTTGAGCTTTCTTTTATCCTTTGGTAAATGTATCGGACGCATTTTTTCCATCACTTTTATCTTACATTTAATTCTCAGGGTTAGCTATTGAACACCAGCAGTAGTGAATGTGCATAGTCATAATGAGCAGGGCAGGAAGGATCAATCAGAATCCTGTCCTTGCAAACTTAGTCAAGGTACATACAGTAAAAAAGGTTCACGCAATTACCTTGCAGAATATCCTACACCCAGAGGCTTTCGCTTCTGTTTGCGGGGATCCTTCACTTGTTGATTTATTGGGGACTGGCCATTAGTTGCAGACTTCCGATTTCTTGGTTTCTGCTGGGAGTCTGCCTCTCCATTTTCATCGTCTCCCAGACTGCTGCTACTTCTTCCTCTGAATGGGACATCCATCAAGCCCTGGCATTTGCCCAGGACCTTTTTCCAAGCAACAGCAGCATTGTCACCTCCATTTGTAGCAGGGATGAAGAAAAATCCCAGCAGATGGAGAAACAGAGCCACTGAGACCTGGGCATCCTTGGCAGCATAAGTGACCTGGGGAAAAGAGCCAAAGCTCCATATTGCTACGCAGAGGAGGGCTAACGCCTTGTGAGGACTTGAGACAAGATCCCCCAACACAGCGAATGTGAAACATTTCTAGGTAAAGAGGGAGCAGCATTTATTTGACTTAAGAACTTATGCTGAAGCAAGAGTCTGGGAGCCTCTAGTCAAGTGCTCTATCTAGAACCACAAACCCTCCTCTTCATTATGCAATCAGAACCCCTCCAGTAATCTGCAGTGTAGCCAGTTGATCCCTAGAGGGAGCCAGACGGTATTACAGGCCAGTCACATTTTATGCACATTTAACGTGCGCGAATTTGACTATACTTTTGTTTTCTGGCCAAACAAAAACAAAAAAAAAAACAACCCCAAAAACAAACCAAAACACAGGGGTCGGGGCTGGCAGCCCGCACGCCGCCACGGGGGTCGGGGTAAGAGCCGGCAGCCCACGTCAGGGGCTGGAGCTGGCAGACCGCCTGCGGCCGCAGGGACTGGAACTGGAGCCAGCAGCCCGGCAGCCTGCGGCAGGGGTGGCAGCCCACAGCAGGGGACTGGGGCTGGGCCTGGCAGCCCGCCCACAGCCGCAGAGGCTGGGGCCAGAGCCGGCAGCCCGCGGCAGGGGCTGGGGCCGGCAGCCCGCACACCGCTGTGGGGGCTGGGGTAGGAGCCAGCAGCCCGGCAGCTGGCTTGCCACTGCAGCGGCCGGGGCTGAAGCCGGCATCCCGCGGTAGGGGCTAGGGCCGGCAGCCCGCACGCTGCCATGGGCAGGGGCCGGCAGCCCACCCGCGGGATCGGGGCAGGGGCCGGCAGCCCACCCCACTCCCCGCCTGCATATACGTTCATTACAGTGAACTCAACAGGAGTTTCATTACACGCGATTTCCACTTTACGCGGTAATCGTAGAACCTAACCTTCGTGCAAGACGTGACATGCCTGTATATTGTAGCTTGTTACAAAGTCAATTTAAAAAGAGCGGACAAGCAGAGCTCAAAAGACAATATTTGTGTATGCCCACTGTAATCCTGTCCATTGTACACCACTCAAAATGATCGCATAGACAGACTGACTTCAAAGACAGACACACCTTTATATAGTGTGACAAAGCTCTGTCCTTATCTTCATGGATCCTGCGTTTCCTGGCGGATTTTTACTAGCCTCAGCGGCTCACTATGACCCTCCACAGAGCCCTTTTCTCTCTGGAGACAAGGTCACAGCCTATTGAGCCATTTTCATCACAAACCAGTGAGGAGAAGCTATCCTTCCTGTCACAGTATCTATTGTCTTCCAATCTCAGAGACTAATTAGGGGAGGCAGAAAGGGGGGAGCCCAGGCCCGCCCTCTACTCTGGGCTCCAGCCCAGGGACCCTAATAGTATCAGCTAGGATGGCTGACCTTTTATCCACAAAATACAATACAATTCCCTGGGCTACTTCCCCACAGCAGTCTCCGCTTCTTCAAACTCCACTTCACCCTTACCTCAGGGCCTCCTTCCTTCTGTACAATATGTTGTCCACCACTCAGTCTCACCAACAGCATAACTTCCTCCCACAGCTCCTGACACCCACAGCCCACCTGACTAACTGGGAGGTTTTTATCTGGATTCAGCCAGTCCCTGATTGGCTTCAGGTGTCCCAATTAGGCTAGCTGTTTCTACTCCTTTCTAGAAGGTTCTTAATTGGCCCCAGGTGTCTTGATTGGCCTGGAGTAGCCTTTGTTTGGCTATCCAGGGAACAGGGACCTGCACACCCTGAGACTAATGTACCTGCCTTCCAGCACTCTCCTATATCCTTCTGGTCTGATTCCGTCACAATAGTTACTTCCCTTCTCTCAAAAAGCTCAGTGATAACCTGCTCGTTATAGGGGCTGAGCACACAGGCGCTTATCAAGCAGTCCTTGAGCATCTGCTTAGCACTAAGCCCCTTCCATTCAAGTCTATGTGACTAGTCATGTGCTTGAAATTGAGCAGGTGCTCAAGAACTTTGCTGGATCTGGATAAGCATGCTCAAGGCCTTCAAGACAATCCCCAAATCAGATACAGATCACTCAAAAACCCTCGCACATCAGGAATCACCAGTTCCCTGGTGCTTGCCTATGAACAGAGATAACACTTGGCACTTCAGTCCCCATACATCCAAATATATCAACAGCTTTCCAAAGAGTAAGCCTTGAATGCCCCCACCCCTCTCCAAGACAGGAAATTATCCCCATTAAAGAGAGGGAAACTGAAGTAGGGAGAGATGAAGCATCTGGACCAGTCACCCACTGAGCTTGTGGCAGAGCTGGAACAGACCCCAGATCTCTTGATTACAAATCCTGCCCTTTAGCCATAAAACTATTCCTCCTCACAAAAGAATAACTACAATCAGAAGACACACCTGCTCTTGAGTCAGCTCTTCTGCCTCCCAGTTGCTGCAGCGCAAGTGAAGAGACTTGTCAAGTGGGTAGTTCAGGACATTCTCAACTAGAGATTTGAGGCTGAGTCCATTACAGAGCAGATCCTTCCTTCAGTTTAATAAAAGCAAATAAATGGATAAAAGCATCGATCAAATTGAAAAATGTTCGCATCCATCCCGAATCTATTTGAAAAAGAGAGACTACTGAAGTGTGTGATTAAAAGATGTATGTGTCAGTGACCACTATTAGAAACAGGACACCTGGTCATCTGTAAGCTTTACTGGCTAAGCTAGCATAGCTCTTTCCGCTTTAGGTCACTGGTTAGTTTTGGAGCATAAGATCTCAAGCATGAATATTACCAATTCCCTCTTGAAGCTGTTTCACATAATACAGACATTAGATAATTACAAAACTAAAAAAAATGTGTTTTTTTGAGAGAAAGAGCAGGGATCTTCCCATAAGCTGTCTGCCTCTGAATGAAAAGAACAGAGATCCTACAGTGATGGGCAAGTTTGCTGTACAGAATTGAAATGCCACCAGATCAAATGGCCAGGAACGGACTACATTTTGCTGGGAAATGCGAGATCCAATTAGAAGATACACATTTAAACTGCTCAAGGATTCCATGTTGTCTAATACTTATGGTTGCTAAAGAAGTGGCACAAGACCAACAGACCTACACCCCAAATCAGTTACATGGGGCAAAGGCCTGTAAAATATTTCAATTGAGGAGGGTTTCCAGGCAAAAGGTTATAACTTTATTTCTTTAACATGAAAGTAACATTAGAAACTATTGTTGTATCTTTAATGTTTCACTGGAAACAGAATTATTAAAGGAGAAAATTAAAAGCTGATTTTGTATATTTCTCAAGAAGTCTGATAATCAGCTCTTTCCACTCAACTGCTGATTGTCTCTTTAACCTGTATCTGAGGACAGGGTGTGCAGATACCCATTACATAGGAAGCACCCTGCCACACACAGATTATTATATACCACTGGGTTTGGACCGCTGATAAGCCAAATGAATGACACCTAGAACAGGCTATATTGGCAACCTGCAAGGAGGCCAATGGACTCATCCAATTTGCAAAGCTAGAATTTGTGGGTGTGCCTTGATCAATGAACACTATCTAATATGCATGTCAGTTTGCCCTCCCTTCCTCCCTCCAGAAGCAATGTAGGCCAAATCCAAATATTTAGGTGGGAGGAAGGAAGACAGGGTCTCCAATATTTGAAGTTTAACTTTCCTTGCACTGGTCATCATGCACATAAATGAACAGTTAAGTTGCCCTGTTTATGTACATGGTGTAAATGGGAACAGGCTATGTTTCAAATCCTGGCTGTTAGATGTGGAGCCAGTCTGAGAAGGCTGTTTGCCTGGTTATGATATAATCAGTGTTATCCATGGTTGAGAGCCCATAAGAACTCAGAATGGGTCTGCAAGACCGTTTCAGAGAGGACAAAATTAATAGTACACCCTAGAAGATGGAGAGAGAAAAACAGTCTACTGTATACGGAGACCAGGTGTGTTTCCCTTTCTGCTTCTTTTAGGTCTTTGTCTTAATTATCAAGATTCTTGTACAATTCAATACTAGTTTAGTTTGAAATTGAGAGCCAGTAGGTAGAAGTTACACACTGCTTGGAAATATTAGCTGAGTTCTTAACAGATGCCCTCACTACAAAAACCACCACCATAATTGACACTACTTGGCTTCCATACTCACAGCCTCAGCACAGAGCGCAAAGATTGAATAGGCCATGGAGTCTCTATCCCTTGTCCCAGCAACAGTTGCTCTGCCTGGGTGATAGTTTGAAGCATACTGCAAGGGGAGGGCGGGGGGGGGGGGAGCGGGGCGAGGCTTGCACCGCTGCTACCCAGGCCCTAACTGTTCTGAGGACAAATCCAGGACTACAAACGTGGCATCCTTCATCAGAACCAAATTCATTTTTTAAGATTCCCAATTAATATTGTACATCCCAAATACCCTGCTGTTGTCTATGGATACGCACCTCTGTCTCATGACTAAGTACCGAAGGTCTATGCTCCCTTTGACTGCAAGGCCATAGTCCTGAAGTAGCTTGCAAGAATCTTCCCAACATCCGACCCCAACTTTTAATATAGTGCTATCTACCAAGATGTCCAGTAAAGCCTTTGGGACAGTCCGTCCACTGCTGACCAACCTGGGCAATCGAACAAGAATGCAAAAGCCACTGGAAGAGGCCATCTGCAAGAGGGATACAGGACTGGCCTTTCCTTCTACTGACACCTAAAACCAAAGAACCAAACAGCACAGGTGTTAGAATGTTAGTATTTGGACACAGAACAAACCACAACAGAATCACAGGCATTACAGATGAAAATGACCTATTAAGTGATCTAGTCCAGCATTTCTCAGATGCGGCCACCAGGGCCTTTTCTTGCAGCCACAGCATCCTGGGTGTGGCTGGGGGGAGCAAAGTAGTGGCCTCTCTCTCTCCCTGGTGCTCCTGGATGCACTGCCATCGTGTTGGCTGTTGAGGCCGCCAGCAGGGCTGGGCCCTGCCCACCTCTGGAGACACCTGGGCACAATGCTGGAGGAGCAGACACGGTGAGTTCCCCACTTTCCCAGAGACGGGGAAGCTCAGGCTACAGGCTCCAGCTGCATGGCGGCAGGCCCCATCCTCTGGACACTGGGCTTCAGGCTCCAGCTTGCCCACTGCCTCCCCATCCAGGGCTTAATTTGTCCCCAGGCTTGCCAGGCTGAGCAAGTCTGCTGTCAAAAGTGATACTTGTATGTTTGTTTATATCACTTTTCACAAGGAGACTTACTAG
The DNA here is from genome assembly GCA_007922305.1 of Dermatemys mawii. Lineage (NCBI taxonomy): Eukaryota > Metazoa > Chordata > Testudines > Dermatemydidae > Dermatemys > Dermatemys mawii. The sequence goes on along the minus strand of ML677332.1, from coordinate 38,054,207 downwards.
CTAACAATAAACAAATTATAATGATTTGGACGTGTATATGTGCATATTTATTTGTTTTTCCTAAAGCTAATTAAATATTTTAGATAAAAGTGTGAGAGCAGCCACCGCACTCTGAGGTCACCAAATAATTTGTCCTGAGAACCCCAATCCACTGTAGCATTGTTTCATACAGTATATTCTCTCGTGCACTGTCAAATCTAATTTTAAGAGACACAAGCAACATGGCTTCCCCATTTTCCTTGGGTGACTATTTCACAGCCTAGCAGATTTCACCATTCAGTCCTTTTTTTCCCCTTAGCTTAATGTATGCAGTGTAGGTGAAATTCACCCTTTAGAAGAGGATCAGCCCAAGGTGTAGACATTTAAATCCCACTGAAAGCCAGTTTTGAACACTTAAATAGGCATTGTGCTGGCCCTTTTCTGGGAATTTCACCTTCTGTTGGGTCCAATATTCCACACATACATTTATAAATAGCTACAATTTCTCCTTCTATTAAAAAAATATAAATTAAAAATAAACTATATGTAAAATCCTTAAAAATATAAGACTAAATTAATACAATTCTAGTAAGTTACCTTGAAAGAAACAGTGTACAAATATATAGCCCAGGGGTCAGCAACCTTTCAGAAGTGGTGTGCTGAGTCTTCATTTATTCACTCGAAATTTAAGGTTTCACGTGCCAGTAATACATTTTAACGTTTTTAGAAGGTCTCTTTCTACAAGTCTATACTATAGAACTAAATATTGTTTTATATAAAGTAAAAACGGTTTTTAAAATGTTTAAGAAGCTTCATTTAAAATTAAATTAAAATGCTGAGCCACCCAGACTGGTGGCCAGGACCTGGGCAGTGTGAGTGCCACTGAAAATCAGCTCACGTGCCGCCTTTGACACACGTGCCATAGGTTGCCTACCCCGATCTAGCCAATCAAAACTAGTTATAATTCCATCAATAGACTACATTAAGAGTTATTCCAAAATATTTAACAAATGATGATCTCAATAAATTTCAAATTTATGTTCAGTTCATTTTAGTTTTTATTAAAATCAGAATCAATAGACCTTTATTGGGTTCCCTGGTGGTAACTGCACAGGCAATTTCAAGACTCATTTTTGGTGTGTCCATTCTAAATGCATAAACCAGAAATGGTGTTGGCGCAAGAAATATTCAAAGCCTCATTCATTCTGTCTTTGCCCTAGGAGGCTGGCGGACAGATTTTCCTTGATCAAACACTTACCCACTCGCAGTCAATCCCAAGGACTGGCCACCTCTGCAGCTCCTTCTTCAGTAATGGTTCCACTCGATCCCACTCCTCTGCCTCTGAAACTATCACTATTTCTGCACCAAGGATCTTCTCTACCCAGGAAACGGTGGGAGAACCGACACATGAATGCAACTCCTTCTCCTCTTCCGTCAGTTCCTTATCTCCTGACCGTCTCAGAGCTCCATCTTGGTTACCACCACCACGGACCCTTTCTTTCCGACGCTGGCTTACTTTCCACAAAACCAGACCCCCTACTGCAATGCCCAATAGGGTTGCCACAGTAACTGTCACTGCTGTTTGCCTGGGCATTTTTTTCTTCCTCCTCCGCTTCACCCACTCAAAATGTCATTGCAGAATTTTCTTACAGACTGCAAAGAAAAAAGAAGGATAGATGTTAAAGAATTTATTCAAAATTTCTTTAATATAAAATTAAGAAAATCAAACTGCCATTATTCAGACAAAGATGTAAATACAGCTCAGGATCATAAAGCAAAATGGAATTTTTAAAAAGTACTGGATTCTATTCAGGAGCAAATCAGGGATCAAAGCAAATGACATACCCTGGAGCAGTAGTGTGTTAAATAATTCCATTCATTTACATCAGTGTAACTAAGAACAGAATTTGGTCCAGAAACCAGTATTTCCCAAACTTACAAAAGCTCACGTCTCATTCCTTCAACTCCAAAAAGTGCTACTCACGGCCCATGCAACTGAAATCCTCATGATATTCTTCTATGGGTATGGTTACACTTACAAGATTATAGCGCTATAGGTTGTAGCGGTCCCCTTATACAGGAATATGTATAGCGCTATTGTATGTCCACACTCAGATGCTCCTGCGGTATAGCATGGCCACATTTGGGGCACTTAATGCGGCATTAAGAGCAGCGCATTAGGGCAGGTATCCCAGCATTCAGCTGGGTGCAACGTGCTTTTTAAACGAGGGGGGTGAGGGGGGACGCGTTGTGTGTATGCGGAGGGAGAGAGACAGTGGTTTTTCCGTTTTTCTGAAAGCCTGTCAGTGAGCCTCCGTTCACAGAAGGCTTTGTTTTCACACAGGCTCCCTCCTTAAACATTTGCATTGCTTATCTGCCGAGCTAAGAAACAAACTCTAAAGAGGTACTTCCGCATTCCTCCAGCCGAGTTCAAAACAAAGGGAAGAGACGTCAATTGCCTTAAATGGCTCTAGGCATCTCCAGAGATTACTTGTAGCCCAGTGGGTGTCCACATCCTTGCTGTAGCGCTACAGCAGCTGCGCTACAGCCCTTATTCCCCATGCGGAGGTGGATTAATAATAGCGCTATAACTCAGCAGTTATAGCGCTCTACGTGCCTTGCCAGTGTGGACGGGGAGTAGGTTATAGCGCTCGTGGGGGCTTTATAGCGCTATAAAGTGCCAGTGTAACCATGGCCTATTTTGATGAGCAGCATATAGTTCACAATGTTGACATTTAAAGCCTCAACACCAGCATCTATGTTATCACCTATTAAAATGAGTGGGGCCGTTCACACCTTTGACTTGCTTTTACAATCAAAGAGAAGACAATGCAAAACAACTGGGAGGTTCCCACACACCCATCCAAACAGGCAGAGATGTACCCAATGATTTGGTAAGTGCTGCAATAATGTATGTGTTTAGGGAACAGCTGATTGTACCTTGTCAGTGAGTATGTGTACATTAAAAGTACTTGGACGATCTTGTACAGCAGTAATCCCTTGGATCGCAACATCTTTCTGCTGAGGACCTAAGGCCAGATCTACAATAGAAAATTCTCTAAGCAGCATTGTTAAATCACCCTAAATCCCCTTGTAGAATGCTTTCATCAACCTAGTTACTGCCCCTCAGGGACGTGAATCATCTAAGCCAACAGGAGAATCCCTCTTGGTAGTGGCATAGGTAGTGTCTACACATTGAAGCGCTACTGCAGAAGTGGCCAACCTGAGCCTGAAAAGGAGTCAAAATTTACCAAAGTACATTGCCAAAGAGCCACTGTGATATGTCAGTAGCTGCCCTCTCTCGAACCCCAGCGCCCTTCACCCACCGGCAGCCTCGCTAATCAGTGCCTGTCCCTCCCTCCCGATCAATTGTTTCATGGCGTACAGGAGGCTCTGGGGAGGAGGAAGGAGCTAGGGCACTGCAGGCTCAGGGGAGGGAGCGGAAAGGGGTGGAATGGGGGCAGGGCCTATGGCAGAGCCAGGGATTGAGCAGTGACCACCCTCCCCACCCCCAACACACTGGAAAGTTGGCACCTGTAGCTCCAGTCCCGGAGTCAGTGCCTATACAAGGAGTCATATATTAATTTCTGAAGAGCCGCATGTGTCTCTGGAGCTACAGGGTGGCCACCCCTGTGCTCCTGTGGCACAGCTGCTCTGCTGTAGCATAGCTTAGGCATACCTTAAGGCCAGGTCTAAACTACAGATTTATATCAGTATAACTACATGGCTCAGGGGTGTGAAAAATCCACACTCCTGAGCCATGTAGTTAAATAACCTAAGCTCCAATGTAGACAGTGCTACACTGGTGGGAGAGCTTCTCCTGTCAACAGAGCTACAACCTGTCACAGAGGTGGATTAACTAGACTGACAGAAGCAGCTCTCCCATCAGCACAGGAAGGAACATCTTCACTTAAGCGCTATAACAGTGCAGCTACGTCAATGCAGCCTCTTAACTGTACACCTGCCCTAAGTAATACAGGTCCTAATAGTCCAAGGTGATCCATGCACACATGTGTAGCCCCACTCACTTTAATCTCCTCCAGTGTAAACAACCTAATTTTCAGATGAAGTTTGATGAATGGGACCATATGATACCGCCTACCATGGCAGGGGCTGAACTGAATGACACAGAAGGTTCCTTCCAGTACTACGACCCTGAGTGTGCAAAGATAAACCTGGAAAGACACTCAATTGCAGAATAGGGTTCTAATACTCCAGTCCTGCAAACCGTTTTAAGCACGTGAATACCTGCAGATAAGAGTAGCACTAACTTCACTGGAAGGATTCATGTCCTGCACGGCTACACGTGTCTAGCTGTTTGCAGGACTGAGGCCTATGGTGGCCCCGATCCTGGGAGCTGACCACATGGGAGAAGCCAGGCAGCACCATACCTCCCACCCATCCCAGCTCCGGAGAAGAGCTGAAGCACCGGCAGGGAGGGACCAACACGAGACACCCCGCGGGCTGCTCCGGACCCCACAAGCACGAGGAGGAAACACCCCCTTGCAATCCCCTCCCTTGGCAGCCGGCGAGCCCGGGGGCAGCGCGACACCACCGGGGCGGGGCACAGCTGGGGTGTGCAGCGGTGGGGTGCCCGGGGCTGGGCACTCGAGGAGGCGCCATCGGCAGGGAAGCAGCGGCCTCATGTCCCCCCGCCCCGGTACAGAGAACCGCGCGCGAGTTCCCCGCAGCCACCCCCCTGCCCGACCTGTCTGCTCCTGGGCCCGCAGCGGAACCCTGGCTTCTCACCGGCCGCAGGAACCGCCGCGCTGCAACCCCCACACCCGGCTGCACCGACGAGCCCTTCCGGCGGGCACACGCCCGGAGCGCCCGCATTGACGGACACTTCCGGTCTCCTGTTCCTATTGGGCGGAGCCTCCCGAGCAGCCCGGTGTCTCTCTAGTCCTGTGGGCGCCACCATCTTGTACGGCAAGCGCTCTCCAGCCGGGTAGGGCGTGCCTGGGCTGCGTGGAGTCCAGTTGCTCGAGGGGTTCTGGGGTTAATAGTTGTTCTGTGGTTAAAACCCTGGTGCAAAGCTCAGTGCACGTCAGGAGATGTCTAGATAAACTTTCTAGTTCATGTTGGAGTAGGGCTACCAGATGTCCCAATTTTATAGGGACAGTCCTGATATTTTGGGCTTTTTCTTATATAGTTGCCAATTACCCCCCACCCCCACCCTGATTTTTCACACTTGCTATCTATGCTGGAGAGTAGCCTATGGTCATGGGGATGTTGGTACCAACTCTGTAGGGCGTCAAAGAGAGAAGTCCAGGTTGTGAAAGCTACATTTAGGTTATTAGATCAAATGCATAAATCCTTGGTCTCCACAGTACCTTTGTCTGAAATACCTCCAGTTCTACATATAAGGCTGGCTGTGGCCATATCTACACTAGTGAGCTTAGAGCCTCACAGCTGTACCACCGTGAGATCTCTCCAGGAGCCCCCCTATGCCATGGACATAATTGTTAAACCATAATTAAACCACCTCCAATGAGCAGCGGAAGCTATATCAGCACTAGTATCAATTCACTTATATCAGTAAAAGGTATCTTATGATCCTGGAGTATTTGCAGAACCTCAAGAAGAACTGAATGAGTGGGGAACATGATGATTCCTTGGAGGCCAGATTTCTGTGGGACATAGCGAAAAACAGTTCCAGGTTGTTGGTGGCTTTCACGGAGCAGCTCCGCTTCTGGACCAAAGAAATAAGCATTGATAGGTTGGATCGTATTGTAATGCAGGTTTTGAATGACAAGCAGTGGCTGCAGAACTTTCGGATGTACAAGGCCATATTCCTGAATCTGTGCACAGAGCTTGCCCTGGCCCTCCAGCTTTGGGACACCAAAATGAGAGCTGCACTGACAGTGGAGAAGCAAGTGGCAATCGCACTGTGGAAACTTGCAATGCCAGATTGCTGCTGGTCAGTTGGGAATCAACTGGAAGTCAGGAAATGGATTGCAGGGGCCATTGTGATGCGAGTGTTCAGGGCCACTAATTTCCTCCTGCTACAGAGGGCTGTGACTCTGGGCAATGTGCAGGACATAGTGGATGAATTAGAAGCAATAGGATTCCCAAACTGCAGTGGTGTGATCGATGGTACACATATCCCTATTGTGGCACCAGACCACCTTGTCCCTGAGTACATCAACAGAAAGGGCTACTTTTCTATGGGTATGCAGGAGATGCTTCACTGACATCAGTGTGGGCTGGCCAGGGAAGATGCATGATGCTCATATCTTTGAGAATACAGTATTGTTTAAAAAGCTGCAAGCAGGGACTTTCTTTCCCAACTTAGCACTGGGAATGTTAAAATGACAGTAGTTTTCCTAGGGGCCCAGCCTACTTCTTGCTTCCCTGGCTCATGAATCCGTACATTGGCCATCTTGACAGCACCAAGGAATGATTCAACTACTTGCTCAGCAAGTGCAGAATGACAGTTGAATGTGGCTTTGGTCGTTTGAAGGATTGCTGGTGTTGTTTAAAATCCCAGTGGTTATTGCTTCACAGATGTTGTACAGGACAGAGCAGGCAGTTAAGTGGGAAAAGTTGCTACCAGGGTGGAGGACAGAGATGTACCAGCTATCTGCTGAATTTGAACTGCCAGATACAAGGGCTATTGGAAGAGCTCAGTGCAGCACTGAAAATGGCTCAGGGAGGCTTTGAAAGACCATTTTAACAGAGACCAGAGTAATGTGTGTTGTCAAAGTGTGCTCTGCCTGGCCCTGCTTTTTTGTGATCTAGAACGAATCATGTGGTGACTGCTGTAGAGATATAACACTGTCAGTGCACCTATTAATTTTGTTTCTAAATGATTCTATGAATTGTGTAACACTGTGCAGTAAGAGGCAATTTGTTGATGTCAGAACTGCTGAGCACTGGGCAGCATAGGTTGCAAATTGATAAAGATGAATTATGTAATAGAATTTTATTCTGCAAGAAAATTGGTGCAAAAAACCCATTCAATTTTATAGCAAATTCATTAAAAACATAATAAAACTTAATACATGAAGAGAGCAGGACTTATGAAGGGGAAAGAACATTAATGTCCATTTCAGTACGCATATATCAACCATGGATTTCACACCTGGATTTCACACCTGGTGGCACTGTGCCCAGTTAGGTCTGTGTATGGGAAGCTGTGATTGCCTCTAATGTCCCACAGCATGGAGTGATAGGATAGGGCTGGGACTCACAATGCCACCTGGAATGTTGAGAAGGGATTGTGAAGTTGGCAGACCAGATTTCAGCTCATGCTAAGGCACCTAGGCCTCACTGAAAAACAAAAGATGCATATCTAGAAACCAGTCTAGCATTGATCTCACTTATAATATCTCATGGTATAAGGTAGTATTTACGTGTTTACTTTATAATTATAAAAGTGTTTGCTATGAAACTGGAAACCACTCAGTCAGGAGAGAAGCATTAGCAAATGTGAAATACTAATTTAACACAAGAGGTATAATCTCCTGGCCAACAAAAGACCAGGTAATGGTTCTCATCACAGTGAGAAAAAACAAACTACAAGTCACCTGGGAAGATCCTTTCAAGGTTGTCAAACAACTAAATGAGGTAAACTATGTGGTGGAACTGTCTAACCGGGCACAGCGCCACCAGGTATACCATGTTAATATGATGAAGCCATATTATGACAGGGAGAATGTGGTGTTGGCTGTGTCTGGACATTGGGAGGAGCAGGGAGATGACCCTTTATTAGCTCTATTCCCTGAGTCAGGAGCTGTTCCTCCCTAGAAACAATTCCCCCCTCTGATCAGCTAACCCAGCCCAGCAAGCTCAGAGGAGTGCCGCATTTGTACTAACAGCTGTTTTCCAGCCAGCCTGGACTCACTAATCTGACTATCCACCGGGTGGAGACAGGATCCTCCTATAAGATGCTCCCCCTTCTGAGTCACAGGGAAAACTGCCCAGGACCTGGAAAGAGAGGTCAGTGACATCCCTGCTTTGCCAGCCATCTTCCAGCTCTTGGTCTTTGCCTGTGGTGCTGGTCTCCAAAAAGGATGGGTCGATCTGGTTCTGTGTGGACTATTGGAAGCTTAATGCCATCACCGTGTCTGATGCCTACCCTATACCCAGACCTGATGAGCTCCTAGACAAGCTGGGAGGAGCTTGCTACCTTACCACTATGGATCTTACAAAGTGCTACAGGCAAATGCCACTGGATGCAGATGCCAGGCTGAAATCTGCCTTTATCACTCCTCTGGGGCTCTATGAGTTCCTGGTCCTGCCTTTCAGCCTCCAGGGGGACACCTGCTACCTTCCAGCACCTGATGGATCAGCTACTGAGGGGGATAGAGAGTTTTGCCATGGTGTACATTGATGACATCTGTGTCTTTAGCCAGACCTGGGAGGACCATGTATTCCAGGGTAAGCAAGTGCTGGACTGACTCCAGGAGGCTGGGCTGACCATAAAAGCTGAGAAGTGCAAGGTGAGGATGGCCAAAGTATCTTACCTGGGCCACCAGGTGGGGAGCAGCTGCCTAAAGCCAGAATCAGCCAAGGTGGAGGTGATCAGAGACTGGTCCACTTCCGGCACTCCAAAAGCGACGGGCTGGTGGGCCTCCAAAAGAAGGTGACCTGCGCCTCATCCCCAGCATTTACCGTCCTGCATGGCCAGCCTGTTTTGGGGAGGCTTACCCTCCCCAAGCCTCTTATACACGCTACCCATAACTTAAGCTGCCTTGCATTGACCTAACTATGTAGTGTAGAAGACCAGGCTTTACACCACTATAATTCATTCCCCTTCTTGTAAGAGAATAATTATACAAGTATAAAGGACTTTTATATTGGTATAACTGCATCCACATTACAGAGGTTGCTGCTTTAAATATATATATTAAAACAATACTATTGTGTGTAGGGAAACCCTAAGACTGAGACATCAGCTAGAGATGTCCATAATACAAATTTAATTATCTATCAAACAATAAAAGATAGGGCAAAAATTAGAGGAAGAACAGGAAGGCATATAAAATTGTTTTAAAAATAGGCACTCAGTCAAAACTAAACATTACAAATATCTGCACACTAGTGTGAGAAACTAAGAGCAAAAATTGGTGAATTACAATACCTGGTAACTGGAGAGGACCTTGACATAAGACATTTTTGAAATATGGTGGAATGATGGAAAATAAACTATTTTCTGTATTAATTGTGTAGAAATTATACAGAGAAAAACAGATTAAGTAGTAGAAATTGGAAAATCACACTAAAAAGATTTCATGGAAACCTATGAAAAACATTGCTGTGTAGAAAAGACCATACACTAGGCGTGTGCAGCACATTTGATTAGGGTGTGCACCCAGGGAAGGCTGTGTCTCCCCAAACAGCCTGGCCCCTCCCGCATCTGACCCACACGCACTTCCCGCCCCCTCAGGGTCCTTGACCCATCCAAACCCTATCCCCGCTCCTTGTCCCCTGATTGCCGCCTCGAGACATCCCCCACTCTAACTGCCCCCCTAGGACCTCACCTCCTATCTAAGCTCTCCTTGTTCCCTGACTAACTCCTCCGGAGACCCCCCTGCCTCTAACCACTCCCCAAGACCTCACCCCCTACCTATACCCCCTGCTTTGTGTCCCCTGGCAGCCTCCTCCAGAGAACCCACTGCCCCCTAATCATCCCCCAGGACTCTGCCCCCTACCGCCCCCCCGTCCCGACTGCCCCAACCCCTAGCCACACCCCTGCTCCCTGACAGGCCTCCTGGGACTCCCACGCCCTATCCAATGCCCCCATTCCCCATCCCCTGACCACCACCCCCCGGGACCCTCTGGTCCTTATCCAACCCCCTGGCCTGGCCCCGGCCCCCTCACCATGTTGCCGCTCAGAACAGCGTGTCTGGCTCCGAGTCAGACACGCTACCACGGTGATCCCCCAGAGCGCGCTGTGTGTCTGGCCCAGAGCCAGACACGCTATCGCGCAGCCCCCCCGCACCCCGAGCGCTGCTCATGCGGTGCGCTGAGGCTGCGGGGGAGGAGAACAGCGGGGTTGGGGGGAGGAGCAGCCTCCCCAGCTGGAGTTCAGGGGCAGCCAGCCCACCCTGCATTAGGGTGTGCCTGGGCACACCCTGTGCTCATGCCTATGCTCTAGAATCTGTATGGATACAAATCCGAAGTCATACAAATATACCATTATGGTTACATTACCTGCCTCCAAGTCAAGAAAAAGATAACAAGTGTTAAATCTTGAGGGAGATCAAAAAAGTAAATAAATCTATTAAAGCAGTATAAATGGATGATGTCAGCTGCCTGCACATAAAGTAGTCATATGTCACAAGGTTAAAAGAGACAGTTTCTTAACACTTAAAATTATTGTTTCTTGGAAAAGTTAGTTGTGCAGTGCAGAAGAGGAGAGGATACTTCAACCTACTACTAAGTAACAAAGAGGAATTTTTTTTTAAAAAAAAGTTGTAACTATAGTTGAGTAATTAAGCAATAGTCATCACAGCATAATTAAATTCAACATCCTCGGGGTAGGAGTTCTACCAAAAATGAATGACATTAAACTTTAGAAAGGGGGATTTTTAAAAAATAAATGAAGTTATTTAAAAAGATCCTAAAGTTTAAAGTGAAGAAATTAAAATATGTATATTCAGCCTGGAGGCTACTTGAGGAAACCACACCAGGGTTAACAGAAGTCATGTATACCCTTTAACTAAAATGGAAGAAGGAAGGCAAGACAAAACACAGTTTGTTTAATGGAGCCTGCAAAAGTTTATCTGAGCCAAATAGGCGTCCTATGTTAAATGGAAATCCGTCCCCACTGAAGCCAGCAGAAAGGAACATAAATGTAGCAAAAATAGGATGAAAATTGGGAAGTCAAAGGAGGAACTATGAGAAAGGAAAAAAAAGGCAGTGAGAAAAACACAAAACAGAGAACAAGAAGAAGAGTGTAAAATGGAAAATAACCTTCACCCTTCCCAAAATAAATATACAATTAAGAGACAAACTGGAAAAAAGATAGAAACAGACAAACTCAGGAAAGAGAACAAAAACCAATGAGAAGCAGCAGCCATAACCAGGCTGGGCAAGAGGGTACATTTTGGGAACAAGTACTGATATATAACAAACATGAGACTCCAGCACAAAGGGGTTGGGACTACTAGACAATTATGTATATGTGTGTGCGTGCAAGGGGACACAGTTCTGGCTGTTTAGTTAGAAACTTAAGTTTTGCACTGGATTTTGAAAAGAGACATAAACAAGGTAGGTGACCAAAATCCATCAGAATTCAGTAGAATTTGGGCACCTAACTTCTTTGAAGATCTCAGGTTTATATTTCCAAACTTTTACATGGTTAAAATCTCAACTATCTGCATCCAGTGTGTCTGGCGACACTGAAACAATGACAGTTGTTGCTTAAAATTGCTTTGACATTGTGATAGTTTGGGGATGTGTTGTCACACTGTGAATTTCATTTTGTTTTTACCATTTGCGATTGTACGTGTCTTAGTTTTACCCCACTCAGATGCAGAAGAAAGTGCTGAGTCTTGTTCAAAAGACTAAGACACCATGCAGACCTAATCCTGGGCAACGCGGGGTACTGTCCTCTGTTATCCAAGTGAAGTTGGCAAATCCTGAGTTATGATTCAAGTTTGAGTCACCAAAAGAAGTTATAAGAACAGCAAAGGGGGCCCATGACAGTATAACAAAGTACATGAACAAACGGTGAAACCAAATTAGATACTAAAAGAAATGTGGAATCTGAATCCTTTATCTGTGGTTTGTTAGCTTCACATTAATAAAATTCCATTTAAGTACTTTATTTTTACATACATTTAATGTATTTGTTTTTCATTTTAATTTAATTTATTTCGCCTTTATTTATTTGGGACTCTGATTATTTTAGTTTGCTGTAAACGTAATAATGAATAATATACAAACCAAATAATATTTGTACTGTAAAGTGTTTTTCAAATGGATGAGCACTATGACAAGGTGATATGCAAAATAAACGTATTGATAAAACAGTTTTCTTTTCTGTTTATATAAAAACAGTTTATTATTGGATATTTTTCTTGTTCTGTCCACTGACTGTGCATAAACCAGGGATTATTAACTCTGGTCCTCAGGGATCTCCAATCATCCAGGTTTTTGTTCCAACCAGCAAATAATTGTTATTATTAAAATCCACTGGTTTGCGTGGCATATAGAAATTTTACTTGCCCTAGACTTTAGTATAAATTAGGACATTTAAGCATTTCTTATGCAATATTAAGCTGTGTACATTTTAAACTTAGTAAGTGCCGATTGAATTAAAAACCTGGACTATATTGGATGTAGCCAAGGACCAAAGGTAAGAGTTCCTGTCTTAAACAATTATCTAGCACACCACCTGGAAACTCTTACTCTTTGAGGCTGTAAATCTCACTCTTAAGGACAGTCGACTCAACCCTTGGCATCTTTGCAAACTTGGACCTATTTAAGCCACTGAGAGTTTTGCAATTGACCACAGTGGCTGCTGGAACAAGCCCAAAATACACAAAAAGAATCTTCCCCACACAAAACATTACATTCTATCTTCATTACGTTAGCTGCCACTAATTCCCTAGTGTAGGGATCTGATGAACTTACATAATATTTCAAGTCTTCAGTTTTCAGAAAGCTTGGTTCGTCTGTTACGGTGAGGGAGAATAGAAAGCATAAGCCCCAGACCAATCAACCAAAAACTGTCTCCTCAAATGCTTAAATGTTAACCCTAATAAAATTCAGTGGGCCTGATTCAGGAAGTTTCCCCTCTTCCCCAACTCCATGCTATAGAACTCCCATTAAACCCAACAGATGCTCCATTCTCAGGGGACTTGCACAATGAAGCTCTGTAATATATCTGTATTGATCAGACGGATGTACTCAGGAGTAAATACAGCAGAATAGTCTTCTTAAAACAAAATGTGTTCAGATCCTACTCAGCAGAATACGTAAAGATAATTTATTTAGGGATTAAAATTCTATTTTTAAGATAATTCAGAAGAGGAAACAGGGTGAAAAAATACCTTTATCAACTTTTTTACCAGCATTTTTATCAAATAGACAATGCATTTAGACTTTGCAAGAAAAATGACCTTTAGTGGCACTGGTGTGCAGCTCTGCCATCATTTTTCTTTCAAAGACAATAGAAACCCACACCTTCTTATGATGTAATGTTTTCCCTCTCTTCACTCACAGATTTAATTGTTTTCTCCAAATCAAAACTTCCATTAAGTAGTATGAAAAGGTTCTGATACTTTTAGTTTTGACGATAGCCTTTATACACGTTATCTGTGCAGAGGACAAAGCTTTTTCTCAGGACTGGTCCCAGATTGTGGAAAAAACTAAAAACTACCATAAAGCTCACCACCTTCCTCTCCAAATGCAAGGTACATTTACGTGTTTATTTTAAAAACTAAAAAGCTACTAATACTTCCTCTGACCACACAATTTCCCCTTTGTGAAGAGGATGAGAGAGAAAATGAACCATACGTGCAGAAGTTAGTCGTGTTATTTAATATCAGATGCTACAATGATGATGATGTAGCATCAAAAAAAATGATGTGGAATGCAATAGAATAGAATGTAAACTGATGGGGACAGTTTTGAATCTACAGACAGACTGAAATAATGTCACTAAGGTCTTGCCTACTCAGGGAATTTTGGCCATCAGTGACCAGCCACTGGGTCAACTGTAAAAAGTGCCTCTAGTGTACACTGGCAAAACTGCAATAAACTATCATTTGCACCAGTGCAGTTTACTCAGGTTTGTGAAACTAGGGTAATTTTCACTCATGCAAATCAGGACTTTTAGCAGTTTTGCCTGTCTACACTAGGAATTTGCAGTGGACAGTGGACTACTGGCTGGCCACTTATGGCCGCAAATCCTGGCACAGACAAGGCCTAATAAATGTCAGGTGTTAAATATGAAACCTGATATACTGTCTCAATATTAATACTGTTAAGGTGATCATTGTATCAGAAACATCCAGCTAATGCACTGTGGTTGGATGTTCTTGTCAAATTACTGTTATGCATTTATTATCTTTTGGGTTCAAACAGTGTATCTGGAGACATGTTCACATACTGACATTTTGTTCATTTGAAAGAATGCTGCCTAAAACAAAAGCTGCACACTTTAGTCAAATCTCGGATTTTTATTTTTAATATAATTGAAAGGTTTGCTACTAAAATAGTGCTTATATTGTTGTTGGCTAAAAAGTGTGGTCTATTGGATTTTAGGGGGTTTTCTTTAAACCTTCACCAAGACGAAACTCAAAGATTTTTACTGACTTTATAGAACAAAATCATTTCATCTTCTACTGTAAAGCAGTCACCTCTGAAGTGGAACATGGCAGCTATTTAAGAGTACACAATAATGCTACAAAACAATTTTGGTCATGAAGTAAAGATTTTCTTTTTAATCTTTTCTACACTAGGATTTTGGGGACTCACAATTCTCAACAAGGGGATCTTTACATAGACAAGGCTCAGACTGGATCAGGGATGTTTCCCACCCTCTGAGCCTTGTTGCCCAAAACTACAACTTTCACAATATTAACCTGCACCCATTGGGAAGTGTGCGTCTAAAAACTCTAAGGCTACCTACAGTGTATAAAATTGAGCATGTGTGTGTCTTTGCAAGATAGGGGCCATAGAGAATGTCTATATTGTACTTTAATTGCTTTTAGAATGATTTTCCTTTTGTCTTACAATGGTATCTGGTGTTAAAATTTAAGAGTATGGCTCTATAGAACAGAAAATAAAAAGCTTTCCCCCCTATCACACACATGTACTGCAGCATAGCAAACTGATACACCAGATTTGGGAAAGAAATCCTGCCGAATTTCACCACATCTCATGAACCTTGCTGAAATTCATCAGTTTTCAGGGCAGACAAGAGGAGGAGAAAAGTCAATTTTTCCCCCAAAATCACCACTAGTTGATAAAAGAAAAATCCTTTAGAAATTAATCATTTTGGAGATTAGGGAAGAATTCACCAGCATTTTCCAGTACAATGTCACAGGTTCTGCCAATTTTCCCCCAACTCATGTCCCAGTATTTGTATCTCAAAGAGCTCTTAGCAAGTATCAGAATAGGCTGGAACCCATTTTAGAAAAGCCCCATTCCTTATGCTCAACTCCCACAATTTCAAGATTTTTTTAGATGTAAAAGAAAGTGGGCACTTTTTTTCCTTTTCTTCAAGATGAACTTCTATGAAAGCAATCCCATTAATGGTCATGTCTGTCTCAAGGAATTATTTTGCAGCTTTGCTGCAGAAACATTATTTTTCCTCCCGGCTCATTTTGGGGTAACCCCAATGGGTTTTTCGGGCTATCCTAGCCCTGAAGAAGCTGTGTTGGCATCCAGGAAATTCCCATGGAGTTGTTAATATATATTTATCCTTCCCCACCCCCAAAATTAGCTGCATTTCGGCAATTTCCCACTACTAGGAACTGCATGGAGAAGAAACTGCTAGTCCGTGCAAAGGGGAACGGATTCCAGGGACCCTGAAACCTACCGGGTTTATTACATACTGTCAACTTCAGAAAATGTAGTGTTTTCTGAGGATCAGCAGCCACGCTGTATTTGACAGGCAACAGATACCGACGTCAGGCATAGCCCTGCTGCCCCCTTTTACATCCTTCGCCCGCACTCCTACCCCCATCCAAAAGATCTAGTACCGCCTTCAGACAGGCAACCCGCCTCGAATGGGAAATGATCCGACACTTGGATCCGACCGTAATGGGAGACGAAAGTACTTCCGCAGCGATTTTCTGGAGGGCGGGGAGGGGAAAAGGGTGTTTGAAATAAGTTCGAGAGCAAAACCAGGATGCCCGCCTAAGTGAGTCTGCGAGTTATTGTACACCAGCGTTAGCCATTAAACAGCCAAATGCGTTGCCACCATCGCCAACATTCAAACAACCCCAGGCAGCAGAAGAATTGCATTACGGAAAAGGCTGCAGCTGTGGATCAGCTGCTGGGGGGAGGAGGGGGAGGAGTTTAAGGGGGATCAGGAAGCAACGGAGTGTCTAACACCTCTCTCTGCTATGGCTGGCTAAAGAAAAATCATCATAACCATAACAAGGGGGGGAGGGGAGAAGGCAGAGAGTGAGGGGGGCGGTGGGGAGCAGCAGCAGAGGCAGCAGCATGAAGAGGAGACCGGGGCCGGGGGGCAGCATGCGGTCGGTGGTGGGCTTCTTGTCCCAGCGGGGCTTGCAGGGGAACCCGCTGCTCACCCAGGACTTTCAGAGGAGACGCCTGCGGGGCTGCAGAAACCTCTACAAGAAGGACCTCCTGGGCCACTTCGGCTGTGTCAATGCCATTGAATTCTCCAACAATGGAGGCCAGTGGCTGGTCTCAGGTAAAGCAAACATCCCTCCCCACCCCGTCCTAGTCCTTGCCAGCTTCCCCCCTCCCCCCAGCATCTCCCCCCCCCACTGCTCATCGGGGAAGGGGGGATTGTGGTGGCGTTTCCAGCCTCCCCCCCCTCCCGCGCAAGGGACTGGTGCTCCCCAAGGAGGGATCTAAAATGGTTGACAGGTTCGCATCCCATTTTTGTATTATTTTATGGGGGGTGGGGTGGATCCCCAACAAAGTTTGCAGGAAAGTGTTTGGCACGGGGAGGGGGGTGGGACAGGGGGTTTCACGAGCTTTCTTGCGCGGCGGAGGCGTTGGGGGGCCAGCTGGGCTGAAATTGTCAGTCCCGGTGACATGTCCCAGCGAACAGCCGGGGCTGCTGGGGGGATGGACGCGCTGTGTCCCTGGGGGCCCCGGGGGCAGCCCTGCCCCGGGTGAGGGGCTGCAGTGCGGGGCCTTGCGTGGGTGGGTGGACGTGGGAGGCTCGGGTCGCTCCTGGGTCCCCGTTGAGGGGGATGGGGGCTGGATCTCCCCGCAGGCGGGTGGCGGTGCCCGAGCCTGGCTGGGGTGCGGGCGCTGTCAGGTAGCAGGGGGCGCCGGCTTGACGTGAACTGCTGCCCTGGGGAGGGCGAGAGCGGCCGCGGGGCGCCGTGCTCGGGTCCCCCCGGGGCTGCTGCAGATGCCGTCTGCCCTGCGGTGCTTCACGCCTCGCTCCCTTTCCGCGCGGAGGGGCAGGGAGCCAACTCCAGGCCGGGGCTTTGCTGGGAGCTGCAGGCCGCGCTCTCCTGGGCTCCTCACAGCGACAGGCCGGGGAATCGATGGCCTATTCCGCCCAGGGGAGGCCGGGCCGGGCTCGCCCAGCGCCCAGATCCTCCCTGCGGCAGTTAGGGGTCGCAGTTCCCCCTCCCTAGCCCGAGACTCCCAATTCGATGGGGGGTCACAACACCGCCTGGGGAGGGGATCCAGCGCCCGTCCGCCGTAAGGCAAGGACTGTCTGCAGCCCCGTCCACCCTCCCCGAGCCGGGCCCCCGACTGGGGGGTGGATGGGAAGGGAGCATGGCCCTTCACTGAGAGCCAAGACCCTCCATCCTGGAGTGTGTCGCAGCCCTGAGCCAAGGCCTTTCTCCCTGTGTGTGGGAGGGGGAGCCCAGCTTCCCTCCCCCTCCAGACAGCCAAGCATCCCAAAATGGGGACAGGAGAGGAGTGTCACTTCCCTTTACTGACAGTCATGGTCTTCCAAAGTGGGGTGTGCATCTGTGTGTATTGCAAAAGGTCCTCTACCCCGTAGGGTTGGAAAAGGGGATTATACGTCTCCTCCAGCATAAAGGTCTCCCATCCTCTAAAATGGGATAAAGAGAGAAATTGACTTTTCCTGATGCACTGACCTTCTGCTAGCAATAATCATATGTAGTAATGGCACATCATGGGGATTTGTCTCTTGCAGCCTTTGCTTTAAGAATGGATTCTTATTTGTAAGAGTCCTGACATACTTGATGCAAACCCTAGAGCTTGTCTACAAAAGGAA
>ML677332.1:37960315-38036355 GCA_007922305.1 Dermatemys mawii | reverse complement strand
TCATAACCGTAATCATGGCCTGGTGAGGAGGAGCCCAAAAGGGTGGGGTGTGTCCTGCATTCACCCCAAAGCAGTTGCTACTGCTCTGTGGGGCTGGGCCTGGCTCCCTACTGTAGTTATTGTGATCAGACGCACGTACTTTGTCTACATTAGCACTTTTGTTGCTCAGGGGTATGAAGAAAACACCCCCCTCACCCCCAACCCTTGACCGACATAAGTTTCATTGATGAAAGTGCTGCTGCTTTGTTGGCGGGAGAGTGTTTCCTGCCAACATAACTACTGCTGCTCATTGATTTAGTTATGCCAATGGGAGAGCTCTTTCCAACTGACAGAGCAGCTCCACAAGAGACCTTGCAGCTGTGCCGCTGTAAGGTCCGTAGTGTGGACATGGCCTTAGATTTAGTCCTCTGCACCTCTATAATGGGGTGCCTGGGCCAAATTTAAGTGAGAGGTGTTGCAATGCCAGGAGCTGGGCCCAGCACTGCAGGACAAGAACCACTGCTGTGGGGTGAATGCAAGGCAGGTTAACTCTCCAACGCACCTCCCTTCCACACTGGGCCAGGGAAAGTGTATGTTTGCCTAGGTCAGGGCTAGTGAATGGTTAATCCAGCCCTGGATGTGGTGACCCTTCTGGAACCTCTCTGTGACCCAGTAGTGTGTCAGTACCCACCATTTGAGAAACATTGCCTTAGGAGTCCCTTCAGTCTTGTGATGGAATTGATGCAGTTACCTCTGTGTGTTTCCATTTCCTAAATAGGGCTTCTCTCAAGTGAATATCTGCCGATTTGTAGGAAAGGAGAGGGATTCCCCATCGATAATGTTAATAAAATTCACAGGAAGGAATATTCTCTTTTGCACATCTTCTGAGATCTACAAGAGATTCACTTCCCTTTAATAGATTTTAGGAGGGACATATCAATGAAGCTGTATTCTTTTAGACCCCAGGAAATCATCAGGAAAAAAATCTTAACAAGAACATTGTAAGACATTTAAAAAAACAAAATCTTAACTGAATTTTGTGACTCTAATGGTTAAGGTTTCTTATTAGAAACTCGGATATTAGGAAAACTTACACTATGTGTACTTAATTACCCTAACTTTGCCTTTGTATTGATAGTCTGAATTTCTCATTTTCTCTGGGTATCATAGCCATTTATTGCAAACTGTTTCCCTTATCAGTGACCACAAAATCGAGTGTTTTATATTATAGGTTAATGGTAGATAGGTATTCAGATGCTCATTTAAGAATTAGGTGTTAAAAGACAGCATTATGGATTCTCCATTAAATTCAATACCCTTAAAAAGTACAGACTTTATTAAAGCTAAACCAAAAAGAGCCTGATTATTTTTAAAGGCATCTGTAATGTTTAAAACTGTGTTTACCAGCAGAGGCAGACAATGACATTCACTGGGTAGAAGGACTCTAATGAAAGCTAAGGGAAGGTTAGGTTAGCTGAGACATTGCTCCCTCAAAACAGTCAGGATGCTGAGGCAGGGATGACGTAGGGGTAGAGGAGATGCTTACTGAGCCTGTAGTAGCTTGGGAATGAGAGAAGAGGGAATGCAAACAGTTTTCCAGTTGCACAATTTTACTGTCCTGATTATTCTAGTGCTCAAGTCATCATAATCTGTGTCTTGATTTGACAATTGAATTGTTTGTAATTTAGCCTTCAAAGGTGCCAGTTTTGTCACAAGTGGAATAGTGCATTCACTCTACGCATACTGATTCAGTTAGCCCAGTTCTTCATTGTATTAATTGGAATGTCCTCTGGGTATATATCCCATGCTTCCTGACACTGTTGTCAGAAGCAGTGGATCCTAAGGGAGTTTGCAAGGCTACTTACTGGTTCAGTAAATGCATTTCTGATTTCCTAAACCTGGTTTACATTATAGCTCCAACTGGTTTTCCAGTTAGAATTTTTGTGAAGAACTTCCTCAGTGCAGATAGGCCTTTGTCACCAATAAATTTTAAAACAGGATTGTAGAGAGCCATTCTAATGTTGATATTTTAAATCTTAATTAAAAATTTGATCTACCTTGGTCCTGTGTATGAGATCTCATCTAGATAAATCCAGTGAAGTAAGTTCTCTCATTTTAATATGTTAAAATTTTTGTTGGTGCTACAGAGTGCCAAAAGAAACTGGGTTTCTTGAACCCTGGTAAGAGCTCTCTCCCACCCCCCACCCCTCTTTTTAGGGTGTCTACATTTGGGAGCTCCTTGTCTAATTCACTTCAAATGTGATAGAAAATTTCTAGCAAGACTCTAAGCCTAACCCATCAGTCTTGAGGTTCTTACTCTTCCTGTTGTGGATTCCTTAATTGTCAAATTGATACTGGCACTTCAGAGAGAGAGACACTGAAATTTAGGGGGCAGAAGTAGGAGGAGAAAGGAGACCAGAAGGGAGGAACTAAAAAATACAATGTATAAAGAAAGGAAATGAGAGTGATGTAAGTAGGGGTAGAGGAAAAGAAAGTAAGAGCCAGACCCTGAAGGCCACCACTTAGTCTATGTACATGTAGCCCTGCAGTTTGGATTAGGAGGGAATGAATTGCAGAGCATATGGACTAAATAATGCTAAGTACCTTTTAATTTGCACCTGCAGCCTAACACATAGGGGAGTTACAACACAGCTTGCTTGCAGGTACTGCAGTTCACACCCCATGTAGCCTGAACGTGAGGCCATATAGACAAGACCTTGTAAATCATGATGTATCTTGTCATAATAGGAAAGACAATGAAAAATAGAATGACAGTAGGAAGGAAAAGGTCTAACAAATAAGGGTGGTTGAATATTATTCACTGAAATTAGTTGAAGGATTTGGGGAAAAAACCAAAACACCTTTCTCTGTAGCTCATCGGATATTATGTGGTAGATATATTATCAGACCAGTGAATGTGAAAGTTTTCAAGATTGTTCAACAATTTTTTCCCCTGCTTTCCCACCAGCCTTGAGAGTAAAGCATTTTTTTTTATTTTTTTTTTTTAAAGTTTGACTATATGTAAAAGTGTAGCATGCAGTATATTATACTCATCTATTTGGTTCCTGAGGTGAGGTTTCTGGAGGGTGTGGCTTTAAAGAGGTGAGGTGGTAGAGGAATCCTAACTAATAAACTTTTATTCTTGGGCTAGTAGTTGTGACATAATGTGTTTTCAAGCCTTGCTTTTGGGTATGTTTTCTTGTTTGTGCATTTGCGCATCTCCCCCCATGCATCCCTGTTATCTTTGATAAACATATACTTGTGTTTATCAGTGCTTCCTAGTTTTTTCTGGTTTAAACTGTATCACCAAGAGAATTTCTGGAGGATATTATGGTCCTAGGTTTTCTTAATCTTTGTATGTATTTTGCTGCTCTTTTTCCCCCT
Source organism: Dermatemys mawii (assembly GCA_007922305.1). Classification (NCBI taxonomy): domain Eukaryota; kingdom Metazoa; phylum Chordata; order Testudines; family Dermatemydidae; genus Dermatemys; species Dermatemys mawii. Next base: position 38,032,992 of record ML677332.1, on the reverse strand, counting down.
CTCTGCTGCTCTTTCCCTTACGAAATAATATTTAAGTGGCCTGCCTATGATTGTAAGTTTTAATTAGAAGCTTGTAGGGATGTGAGAGAGTGTTCGGTAGTGCACCTCTCATTCTGTTACCAGGAAAATCTGAAGGAGTATGGATCAGAAGCAGGGTAATGAGATGACCATAGCAACAGTAGTGAAGTATTACCTCTTTTTGTTAGGGGAATCGTGTTACTAAGTATATTTAAAAAGGGCCAAGTTCAGTCCTGGAATAAGTGTGTTCAACTCCCTTGCAAATACGGGGACACTCTGCTCTAGATTGGTTCAATAGGTTTTGGCAATTAGGGTTGGGGGTGTCACCTCCTTGGGGCACTGGTTCCTCAATGTTGGTCCTGGTGTGTACTGGAAGTAGAGAGGCTCAGGGAGCTCGTTTAGGCTTTGTATACATTAGAGGAACTCTGTGTGAAGATCTGCTTAGTCCTTCCCAGCATGCTTGTATAATACTTCTCTGTCCATACATAAGTGATCCAGATGGTTTACAATGCCTGAGAATTATTGTTGAGAGTAGATTTGCCTTCAGCAATGCTAAATGCTGAGTCAGTCTGGATCATTTTCAGGCAAGTGTGGACGCTACTGAAACATTTTAGATGCCTTCCTGCTACTGTCCCACGGTGGCCTCTCATCTCCCAGAATCCATAGTGCTCCTGAGACCTGTTGGATAGGTACCTACTCAGAAGGCATCAGCTGAAGCAGTTCAGAGGAGCACTAATGTGTATGTGTGGCAAAACTGCAATGGTTCAGTATGGCTAATGTGAAGGCAGTGAATGGGTTCTGCCTAAATTTATGGTCCTGCAATTCTGCTAGAAAAGGGTTAAGTTACCTAGTGTAGGTGCTACCTTAGTATAACACCTTTGAATAGGGTTCACAGGGATGCTACCTACCCCTCTCCCCAGTGTTAGTCACTGCAGCCTTAAAGTAAGGAGAACATACTGACTGATGTGGGGATTTTGTTTTATAGTGTGGATATAGAGGAATTGGGATTGTAGGAAAGGGTGACCACTTCCCAGATTGTCCAGGAGATGGATTTTCCTTTGGCATATTTCTCTACATGGATGACTGCTTCATATGGGGGGCTGAGGCAAGAATCCAGAGTTTGACCTATAATGAATAAAAGCCCTTCTCAGGTAGTTTAGTCTTCAGTGAGGACAAGTTTTCAGATAGAATCACATTTTAAAGGCTTTAAAGTGACTAAAAATGACATTGTGTGTTTCATGCTCAATTTTCAAACCGCCAGTCGTGCTGACATAACCCAGGATCTGTGAGTTAAATTGGAAGAACTCAGTTTTGCACATCATTACTATTAATAAAGTTTTGACAGTCCAAATTAGGCCTCTGGCACCTGTTCAATACCTCTGTCTACAGTGGCACAGGTATAACTGATTGGGATTTTAGTATCCAGTTTTGTTACACTGGATTTCCCTTACTACTTGTTGATCTTAGCTGTACTGGTTAAGCAAGAGCTGATATGATGAAAATGCCCTAAAAACTTAGGTACTAATTTAAATTAAATGGATGGGATATCTGAGTACACTCAAGGGGAGAAGTTCTGTTGAGAATGAATGTGCTCTCTTGATATAGTAAAACTACACTTCAGGCCAAGAGACATCTGATTTGTAGGAGTAAAGAAAGTGGATGCAATATTTTGAGGAGGAGTCATTATGTACCATTATATGACTCCTCTTCTCATCCCAGAGCATCTTTGCAGGTGCAGTACAAGTGTCGCCATTCATTTCTGTCCATGGCCCATTCCCCATTAAGTTCAGCCTGATTATGTCCCTGCATGCAATGCCCCACTATCTAGTTGGTGGTTAGCCTCTAGGTCAGACTGACCTCTGTTGTGTTTTCATTATTTTCTTTGGCATCCTGTCATCTGTTTGTCTTCTACACTCTTCCCCACCATTGTAATATTTTCTTTTGCAGCCGATCCAGTGTCATGATTTCTCATCTTCTCTCCTCCTGACTTCATTTATCTTAAAATCGTTCCAGTTTACCCTGCCATGCTTTGAAGAATTCTTCTCTACTGTCTCCAGCCTTCTGATATTAGTTTCATTTAATGCAGCTGCTTCTGGACCATAGAGCAATGCTGGTAGTACACTGGTTTGATGATTTATCACTTTGGTACCAAGCAAACTGTTTTTTATCATCAACTTCTGTGCAGCACTTGTAGCTAAAGTATATCTCCGTTTAACCTCTCTCTTGATGGAACCATCAGCACCCATCAAGCTTCCTAGGTACATATGATTTCTACTTGTTCTACAACTTCATCACTGCTGCATTTCAATGTTCTATGTATTATCTCTTTTCCAAAATTAAAACCCCTTCATCTTCTTGGCATTTATTGTAATTCCAAATTGACTATACCAATTTTTCAAAGTAGCAAAGAGTACACTCACTATTTCAAACATCTTTGCCAGTTGTATGAGGTCAACTGAATAAGTAAAGAGCTTCACTTTAGATTAGAATGCCATGCCGTCCAACTTGTTTACCATTCTTGACAGCCAATTTAAGAACATGATGAAAAGTGATGGGGATTCTATGCCTCCTTGTCTTACTAAACTTTGACCTGAACCCGTTGCTTAATTTTCCACCAATTCTTGTGGCACAGCAGGAGTCTCAGTACATAATTTTCTCTTACAATTGCAGATACCCTGTCTGGAACTCCATTTGATTTTACTAATTTTCTTAATGCTTTCCTCCAAACCAAATCAAATGCCTTCTTCAAGTTGATGAAAACAGCAAACATCTTTAATCCCCATTCTCACTTTTTTTTTCTATCATCTCTGAGTGTGACTATCTTGATCATTGTAACTTTGTTCCATGCCTACTAGTTTCTCTAAAACAGGAATTGTTCTGTTGACAGTTACTTTCATTATTATTTTCCCCTGATTAAAGGCAATAGTTGTACCAATCCTGAAGAAAGGCTATCCTGCCAATGCAAATAATATAGAGGTCTAAGCTTATTATCAGTACTGGGAAAAATCATGATGCAAGTAATTGTCAACAGATTATGACTCAATGGATTTTTAAAAATAAACTTCAGAACCTTTTTCTTCCTGAGAAACAGCATAGCAAATATCAACTCAGAAGGAATTTCATGGGTCATTCAAATCTTATCTCTAATGCTGCCATGACACCGTAAAGCACTGCTGGTCGTACATCTACTAGTTATTCTAACCACCATTTTAGATGGGGTGAGGTCAGTAGTACACAAACTCCACACTTTAGCTTCCTCTGTGCTGCCCCTCCATCCATCCACCCAGCTTTGCCACCATAGGTTCTTTTGGACTTTGGTAGTGGGAATCCCAGTCTAGCAGGACTGGGACTCTTGGACTTTCTTGTAGTGAGCCATGAGAGATTTGCCTTCAGAGAAGAGGTACAAGCTGTACTTCTCAGGCAACTTTTCCTGTGAATCTAAAATCCCTTTGCCTTCTTCCACCATGTCCTAAAAAAAAGGATAGTCCAGCAAGTAGGGTGCTAGCCTATGATTCAGAGACCGGGATTCAGTGCCCTGTTCTGCCAAAGACTTTGTGTGACTGGGCAAACTTCTTAGGTCTTGTCTACACTAGATAGGGTTTGTGGGTATAGCTTTGCTAATAAATGTTCCTAGTGGAGATGCAACTTATACTGCCAAAAGAGTTCTTGCTGGTATAGCTTGTAACAGCTTCCTGAACAGCTCTTCCTTTCCTGTTCCTTTTCAAAGTGACCTCCCAAGATGGGAGGAGAGTGGAAACTGAGCTTGAACCCTTGTTTCGCTGCTGTATGATGGATAAAGATTACATGTGAGGAACAGGGGTTGAAGGGTTTGTGGCGGGGAGGAGTCTTCTCAGCCTGTTTTCCACATTTAGAAATTCAGGTGTGATCTATCCTGGAAGACACTGACTGGAGAACTAGTGAAATGAATTTTGCTGAATGAAATAAGCTCTACAGCAAAATGACTCTTTTGGCAGTATAGCTGCATCTGCACTAGAGCTTTTGCAGGTATAGAGATGTTGGTTAGGCATGCTGTTTTTGTTTTTACCCTTCCCCTCTTCCCTGCCAGTTGGCATAACTACGCCAGCAAAATTTTTCATTACTTCAGTCCCCATCTGTAAAATGGGGAATTGCTATTATCTCCATCTTACAGGGTTGCTATGAGGATAAGTATATATTAAAGATAAGATGCTCAAATGGCGTCCTAATGGAGTAGCCATATAAATACCTAAGATATTAGCAAGAGGATGCATGGAGTGGGCAGGCAATAGGGAGGAGTCGCACTTTTTTCTGGAAAAGTGGATTTGTACCATGGAGGTCTCCATTTGGCCAACATGGTTCTCCAGACTGGCACATGCCCATCTGAACCTAACTAGGTAATCCATACTCTCTGTACCAAAATGTACCTAGTCTGCAGGAGGCTGTGGATGGGGCAGATGCCCAGAAAGGCTATTCAGAGGTTTGCAGGGGAGTGTTACATGTCTGTGAGGCATATAGGGGAGCTGCAGAGAACAGGAACCCATTAAAGAGAAGGGGCTGTATAGAGGCGACAGGGAGAGGGAATCCGTGTTGAACTTTCAGTACTTGAAAGTGTTAAATTGTAGCATGGATAAGACTCCTTTTCCACTGCGTATCCCATCCAAATCGTAATTCCTCATCTTCTAACCAAATGCACTAAATGTACAAAGTTCTGCAGCAGGGAAGCCCTGCTGTGCAATGCTTATGCTTGCTTGAATAACCTTCATAACTTGTGTCAGAGCAGGACTGAACGTCTGTTGGAAGTCCAAAGGAATTTATTTTATAGATGAGCATTCTGACTGTCCCTGGATATTGTGTCATTCGGGTGGTAAAATGTGAACTGAGATTGATGGGGGTGTAAATGTCGCCTTACCTGGGGACTTCCTTAACTCTTAAAGATTGCATTGACAGGAAATGCACTTTTACGGTATTAACAGAGTTTGTGTGAATCATAGTTGATGGTAGTCACGTTTGAGAACTAAGAGCATTTGGGTAATGTAGACGTGGTGGTGGTTTTACAGTCTTATGTTGTTCCCACAGTTGAATATTAAATTATATTTTGACTCTACGAAAAGCTCTCCACAATGTGCATCTCAAGACATATCAGATAGAAGTACAGTAATGTTGCTGATCACCTCCCTTACATATTGAAGGCTTGAGCCTAAACTGCTGGTGTTGCTGGCTGGTGACAACTAAAAGACGTGATTGTCAAAATATCAATCTGTTTATGACAATAACTCTGATCTCTGAAAAGTGAACAATTAAAAGTGTCTGTGTCTGCCAAGTTTCTTCACTTTAAAGACTTAATGTAATATATCAATGACCTCCTCTTGCATTTCTCTGAAACCTTCACTTATTAATTACTCACTCATCTAACAGCTGGGCTGTCCATGTGAACTTCCTGTGCCACATTTCCAGCCAGCAAGAAAGCCAAGCTCTCATCAGTTTCCAATAAACTGAAGTTCATTTATAATTAATCTGGACATGTAACTTCTTTGGCATCTCTATTTCTAGTGATTATCGAACACATTACAAGTCTCTTGTATATCATCAGCTTGCATTGTTCAGTACAAAAATAGAGGAAGGGATGGTCCCTGTCCCAAGGAATTTATTGTATAAAAAGAGTTTGAATACTGCTGTGCTGTCTGTTAACAGATTTTAGAAGGTTTGCCTTAAATCACTTGGTGGTTTTTTGTTTTTTTTACATTGAGAAACTGGTAACTTAAGGCACATTCAGTGTAACTCAATTCCATGAAAAAATTTCCTTCTCGGTTACTAAAAAAGTTTTAACACATCTGATTATATTTAACCTTTTTATTGTGTGGGGTTTTTGTTTTTTGTTTTAAACAACTCTATGCATTTGACTTTGGCTTGATTTTTTTTTATTATTATTATTATTATTATTTTATTATTATTATCCAAGCAATCAGCTTCACTTTGGTTGTAGTCAGTTTCACTTTTGGTCCCATACAGTGGCCCAAGTTTGCTGTGTTTTGGGCTTCCAGTTGTACAAGGAAATGTTAAAATGTTTTAACATTAACTTTTCTATATAGGACTGTTCTAATCTCCAATATGATTTGCTGTTCACATATGAAAATCACCAACTACATTTATTTTGAGCCTAATGTATTTGGCTGTTCCTTTACAAAATACTTTACATGTTTGAAGATTTGGATAAGACTTTTTCATAAGCACTCTACAGTGAAAGGGCATTGTCAAATGCTATTCTGCCTAAGTCTAATCACTGTTTTAATACTGTTATTAGTTGCTTTTCAAGCTTCTAAAATTTCTTTCCTTGCCAACTCTTGCCTTATCTGTCTGGCAAATATTTGACTTTTTTTTTTTTTTTTTATGGATGGCTTACTGTCTTTCAAAAAGATGACCAGGTTAATGGTCAAAAGTACAATGAGTTGCAAATGAAATAAATGGATTTAAGCCCATATTGCTCAGTTGATTGCCACTATTAACCAACCAGCCTGTGGCAGATGTATTCACCACAGAAATAAATATAATACATATAATATATTAATAATAAATTTTTACCCTTTACAAGTCTTTTGAGAGGGCATGATGATGCATGTGTATTAAAATCTTGATACTTAACACCCTGTCCTGTAGCCCACCCAATTTATAGGAGGTTCTTTTGGTCCCTGCAGGCTGATGGTGTTTGTATATGCTGAAAGAATGTGTTTGTGTTTTTGTTTTTCAAAAAGAAAGTATTTAACCTTGTAGACTTAACTTGCTGTTTTCTCTGCGTTTCATAAATTATAACCAAACGTCCAGGTGTTATTTCTTGATGTGAATAATTTTCTTTATAGCCAATAACACATCCAAACAAATGGGGATGGAAGGATGGATGAGCGGGTGTGGTAACCTAATTTGGATCCCAACAAAGCCTGTGTGAATGTTTACAGTGTTAAATACCTTACTTCTCTCTTCCATGGGCTTACATTCAGTCTGTCACATAGGTTTCCTTTCCTTTTTTGTAGGAGGGGATGACCGCCGGGTCCTGCTTTGGCATATGGAACAAGCCATCCACTCCAGAGTCAAACCAGTGCAGCTGAAAGGGGAGCATCATTCCAACATCTTCTGCCTAGCTTTCAACAGTGGTAACACGAAAGTGTTCTCAGGAGGTAAGGGAGGAAAAGAAACTTGATTTAAAGAGACTGCATTATAAAAGTGTTTTTATTCTAAAAAAACAAGCCAGATCCTATATCACAAAAGACCCATTGGCCTGCACAGAACTGCTCTAAATTGGCCCTCGAGGAATCCCCTGAAATTGGGGGGGGAAACAATTTTGGCTGTCGCTGAGCTGGCATAATCTGTTCTATGGTATTGCTCCTGACCCCCTCCTCCAAACTGGCATTGGAGGCCTAGCACTCTGAGGCTTCTGGAAGAAATCACTGGATCCAAATCAGCCTTTGGAGATTGAAGAAGTGGATAAAGGGCAAAAAGCCACCTTTTACCTTCCTTGAGCTCTGGCTCAGCTATGGAGCAGGGCCTCTAACAGAAATGTCTCGGGCAGTTCCACAAGTATGCATGGAATACAGAGCTTTCAGTATAGGTTGCCAGTTCAAATTTGGAACAGGCTGGTAGTGATCAAATGCTGTTAAGGGGTCTCTGAAATGAGCTTGGGATCTCATTCCAGCTTTCAGTGGACAGATGTCGACGTTGGAAAAACCATCAACACACTTGGCACTGATTGGCCCACTTGCTGATAGTCTTACTTCACTTTGGTAGTAAACTGGCTGTTTATAACTGAACAAATGTCTTAAAATTCAGGATAGAGGTATTGGAACAGAAGCTGTGTGGCAGAAACATGTACCTGCTCTGAAGAAATATATAGAGGACTGCAGTCTCTAAAAGTTTTGGTCTGACACCTTTTATTAGTACTAGATTTCCCCCCCCCCCTTTTTTTTTTTTAAACATTGAAACTTTTCTTTTAGAGAAAAGGAGGGGAAGAAACATGTTTTAATGAATGGATATTTGCATACGTATCAAAATCCATGCAGAGCATTCCTTCTACAGTCTGAGACCAGTAAAGAAGGGAAAGAAATGTGTATCCTTCATCTGCCCACTCTATGATGTCATTAAGTTTCTTTTTTAAACACATTTTTGGAGCTCTTGATTTCCTTCTCCCACTTAGATTTTGTGAACTTTATAGTCAGTGCTGTGTAAACAGTCTCTCTTACCTTCTCTATTTTATTTCCCTTTATAAAAGGAGACTAAATATTTTTTATAAAATGATCTGACATCCTTGAAAGGTATAATAGAAGTGCAAGTGTAAAGGTTTTTCCCTGTCCAGTATAATATTGCAATTTGAATTGAGTTGAAGTTCAACCACAGAAAATCAGCTTATTTTTGCAAATTGAAAAACTAAAATGTGGAAACTTGATTAAGGTGAGTGGAACTGTCAGTTCATACTCTCAATGAAAGAAGACGTCCTTCTTATCGTGACAATGTTTGACAGTGTGTATGTTATGGATTGAGGCAGGTTGCCCAAAACAAGTATGTATTTATCACTTTACATATAGTCTTCTGTCCAAAAGATCTCAAAGCATTTTGGGTGTATGTATACAGGTAGCGTTTCTTATATCAAACTACTGGATCAGAAGGCAGCAGCTGAGTGGACAGTGCTCTGCACAACAAACTTTGGAAAGGAAACTTGGGCAAAAAACACGAGGCAAACCCTGCTCCTACAAGGAGTGCCATGGAGCCTTTAATGTCCAATGAACCCAAAGAAAGGAATGGTTTTTAAATACTCATAGTAAACTGCATTGAACTCAACTTCATACTTTTGGATAGATGAAAAGCTGAACTGAACTTTGTGGTTCCATGAAGTCCCACTAATTACAAATCTGGGGCTTAGACTACCAAACCACCTTCTGTATATGCTTTATTCCATTCCCGTAAGTGTAACTGAAAAGAATAGTGGGCATTTTCTGGTCTTTCATTGTCATAACCAGTATTATCAAAAGGGGAGATGATCTAAATGAAGTGGAAGAGTTTTACACACACACACACACACACACACACACACACACACACACACACACACACTTCTTACCAAATTATTCTCCATAAAGTGTATGCATTTTCTTTAAATATCACAATAGAATCAAGTTATTGTGAACCCTACTTAACTGAACAGTGGTGACGCTTTTAACACCAAGCCACTACTAGGGTGCCACGTGCAACCTAGTCAATTTGTGGTCCTGGCCACATCTCCATCATTTCCACCCACCATAGCAACAGAACCAGAGAGAGAGGCAAGTCGTGGCCACTTCATATTCACTCCTTTCCCCACACTTCTCTCCTCTTCCCCACTCTGCTCCTGCAGTTTATGGTGGAAGGGGAAAGCAGGTTCCTTAATAGGATAAAGATTGAAGTCAGCCTGATGTGACGGCTTCCTCCCCAGTTCAGAACTAGGCCAGATTCATCATTGGTGTAATTTCATAGAAATCAGTGTGGCTGTATTGGATCTAAACTAGACTCTGTGTAAATGGCTTGATTAAGGGACTGTGGAAAAGAGCCACTACGCAGAAACTCTCCTGACGACATAGCACTGTGCACACAAGTGCTTATATCAACGTAATTTATGATGCTCAGATGAGTGGTTTATTCACACCCCTGAGCAACACAAATTATGCCGGCATAAGCTGAAGCATAGACATAGTCTAATGTTGGCACAGTAATGGTTGCTCTGTGTCCTCATTTGCCAGGAGCCCCTAAAGAAAGCTTGTGGACATAGGAAACCACTTTCTGCCTCCACTTAACTACATGTAACCTTATTTCTCATGTTTATTCCATAGAGCCAACAAATTTAAACATGTGCAAGATAAATGATAATTTGGAGTCCTCTTTACATTTAAAATGCGTGCATATCAATAAATGGATTCTTGTTCATTCTCCTGAACATCCCCTGAGCTTCACTGCTTGACAGTTGGCATCATATTTATGGGGTGGATAGATGCACTTACACTCAGGGTGAGGTCCTTTTGGTTCTTATTTTATCCTTTCTTCCTTCCTCTGCATACATAACGCTGTGCTGAATCTTTCATAAACAGAAGATGCTAAACCTCTATTTGCTAGTGTTTAGTACAGAGAATGAGCAGGGAGCAACCTTGATGCTAGAGATTGGAGGTACATGAAGGGACCAGGATATTTTTTTATCTGTGCAATCTCTTTTGACCTGCATTCAGATGGGCAGCTTGACTTGCATATAACAAATAAGATCAGTGGAGGCTATCTGATTTTTAATATGAAAATAGTTGTGTTCACAGTAGCATGTGCCCACCTGCATAACCATGATTGTAGCCCAATATGCTGTCACTGCAACAGCACTGAGCATTGTTGTACTAACATGCAGAGTGCACTGGGCTCAAACTCAAATGGTAAAACTAGGATAGCATCTAGTTTGCCCTTCCGCTGTTACAACTTTTCTTGTGAATTGCAGTGGGTGTAGCTGTCTCGGTACAAGACCTGAAACTTCTTGTCACCTTTTCCATCCATGCACGCATTTAAAATTTTGGCTGACACTAGTCGGAGCTTATCAGCAACATTCCTTAATTAACTGAAGTGTATGAGCAATGTGAGGCATGCTTTATATAAGACTTACTACCTCTACAGCAGTCTTCACTCCTGTGAGGCCTTGATGCTTTAGATAACAACCAGAAATTGATCCAGAGTCTCTGTGTAGACAAGCAGAGTGCAGACTGTTGGGCAACCAGGCTGGTCAGAGCTCCACAATGCTTTCATTTTCAAAATGGAAATTGCAAAAACTTTTTTTTTCTTCACTATAAAGTTTTAATGACCAGTACATGATTTTAAGTGTTTATATTTCTCTTTATAGGCAATGATGAGCAAGTTATACTCCATGATGTTGAAAGGTAAATGCATAGTTTGTTTCCACTGCTGCTTCAGCTTCATAACCTTAGTCACTAAAGGTGCCCAAACTGATGTTCTAGAAGAAAAGTAATGACCATTTTAGCCCAAAATATGCTGCCTTAAAAAAAAAAAAGGGGGGGGGGGGATGTTTTGGTTTCATGTTGTTTGTGGGGAGGGAAGGATAGGTACCCTCATGAAGACAGTAATATGTTGCAAATGGGGAATTATAGAGTTGAAAGGCCACATTTTTTAAAGGTATCACAGCCCTGGTGGGATTTTCAAAAACATATACACTCCTAATTGCCACTGAAGTCAAGGGGAATTAGGTGCCTAAATACTTTTTAAAAATCTGGCCCCAAGGTCCTAATTCCCAAAGCATTACAGTTTTGATACAAAGTGAGTGTGAAATCCTACAGGTGTAAATAACTACACAAGGTGCAAGGCAGTAGTCATTCATACTTGTAGGATTTTACACTCACTTGTTACTAGAAGTAAAAGGCTGTGGGGACTTGAGCCCTAGAAGTCATATTGTGAGATAAATACCTCTTTGTGGGTAGAAAGGTTATCCAAGTATATTTAACAGCATAGTGTTACCCTGTCTAAATATCAGAGCTGAACAATCAGGATCATGTGTGTTTCTTCTGAGCCGGATTTGATTTCTGGGGTACAACCTTTGTAGGTTAATGTTTTGGTCTGTATGTGCTGTTTAGCTTCCACAAGCTATTAAGTAATATTAGATTAAATAATGTGCACTAATGGAAAATGAATACGAAGTCAGACAAGGCAGGAGTGGATGCAAGAATAGTGAGAAATATAAAACCTTAAATCTCTGTGTTGCCTGAGTTGTGGTTAGCATAATTTGGAGGGATCTCTGTTGCTAAGTGTGCTTTTTAAAAGTCTTTTGGGAACTTTTATTCAGTATAATGTATGTTTCACTTGAGTGTCTGACCTGACATTTGACTGACTGAAGAGAAAATATTACAGCTGTATGTCTTGCTCTTCACATTCATTCTTAGTAAGAACAAATCCTTTCCACTTTGCGTTCTCTGGCTTACACCCGGAAATGTAAAACAAAAACCGCACACACTTTTATTTTATATCTGCTACCCCTGGCCCTGGTTTTGACAAGAAGTCTTTATCACTGGCATCTTTATCAGAAAATGATTGTTCACCATACATCTTGCGTGAGTGTTTTAAGTACAGTTCTTCCTTTGATTTTTGTTTTGGAGTGTGCTTTTGTTACATACTGGATTTTTGGATATGTTATGTCCAATTGCAGCACATTTGTCCCATTTCTCAAACACTGCAATACTTGTTTGCACCATGCTCTGTGAGAAACCCAGTCAGTGTGATATTTTGAATTCTGATTTTAATTTTCTAAAATTTCACTCTAACATTTTTATGTTTTAATGATGTCTGTATGTAAACTAGCTCTATCAATTTTTTTTTTCTTCATATGCTCAAGTGGGACTTTCTTATGTTGCTTTTCTGGCATTTACATCGTCAAAACTGCTTTCCAAATTAGACAGATACTTGATCTAGGAGAGAAATCAGCAATTTTAGCATGGGCACTTCTAAAACTTGCATTCATTTCAGATAGGATTTCCTTGAAGGACTTGCTGTACCCTGGAGTTTTTGCTAGACAGTGCATTTAGGTTGCTCCCCGAGAAATACAGCAAATTCAGTAGCCTCACACTGTCTGTTTTAGCCTTTAAGTAGGTATACTGGCTTTCTCCCATCATGTCCCAGAGGGAGGTTGACCCAGTGGGTAGGGTGCTATCCTATGATTCAGAGACCTGATTCATTGCCCCATTTTGGCAATGATTTTATGTGACTGGGCAAATTTTCTTACATCTTGTCTACACTAGATGGGGTCTGTGGGCATAGCTTTGCTAATAAATGCTCCTAGTGGAGATACAACTTATACTGTCAAAAGAGTTCTCTTGCTGGTATAGCTTGTAACAGCTTCCCGAATGAAATAAGCTCTTCCTTTCTTGTTCCTTTTCAAAGTGACCTCCCAAGATGGGAGGAGAGTGGAAACTGGGCTTGAATCCTTGTTTTGCTGCTGTATATTGGAGAAAGATTACATGTGAGGAGCAGGGGTTAGGATGTGGGGGACTTCTCAGCCTGTTTTCCACATTAGATATTCAGGTGTGGTCTATCCCGATTGATTGGGGAACCAATGAAATGACGTCCCAAGAGGAAAACTGAGTAGCTGAGACTTCTTAAAACTGTTGTTCTTTGAACAGTTAACTCCAGTGACTGACAAACCTCTAGGTGAAAGAAAGCTATTATTAAAGAATCACACTCCCCAACTTCTTGTCCCTTTTTCATTAAGAAATGAAAGCTAGCTATCTTTAGGGCCCCAGGAAGACCCCTTTCAAACACAGGAAACCAGAGCTGACATTCATAATACTTTCAAGGTTTTTAAAAAAAAAAAGGCAAGCAAACAAAAACTTTAACTAAAACCAGAACCCTCTGAGGCCACCTTTTTTACTCCCTAAAGAAATGCAAATAAAATGAAAAGCACAAGCACACTTTAAGCAAGGTCACTTCTTTAAAACCGGTAAGACCCCCAAAATTCCAAAAAGTATATTAACTCATATCAGACAAATGTACTTTCCCTTAATATTATTGTCAAAGTTGCTGGCTCCACTCTTGCATGACATTCTTGCAATTTTTAATAAGCTTCTGTACTGTTAGTAGCACAGAATGTTGGGCCAAACTCATTCCTGGTGTTAAATATATTTATGAATGTACCACATTACTTTTACTTTTCTCATGTTCCCTTCCTTAAAAAGTCACAGCTGAGTAACTGTTTGTTTATTTTATATTAATTCTGTTTACAATTAGTAGCTTGTAACCTTTAAAAGACTAAAAAGAGGAACTGACTTAGCTCACTTATTGCAAAACTTATCAAATGCAACCTCACTTTTATGACCACCTTCACACGTTTGGAGGCTTTTTCTGATAGATATATAGGTGTCTAGTTAGAAAATATTATTTTTTAACTCCATAACGAAAGCTTTATATCTAGTCTGAGCAGTGTTTAATCTTGTTGCTCAGTACTGCCAGGTGACAAAACTATGGCTATCACTTTCCTCCTGAAACAATGTACACCCAAAGGAGGGGAAATAATACATGTCTGTTTGTCTTGCAGCAGTGAGACCTTGGATGTGTTTGCACATGAAGATGCAGTGTATGGCCTTTCAGTGAGCCCAGTGAATGATAACGTCTTTGCCAGTTCATCCGACGATGGCCGGGTTCTCATTTGGGATATCCGAGAGTCTCCCCATGGAGGTGAGAGCTGTAGGCAGAAAAGAGTATTATTGTAGAGAGAGCATTTGAATGCAGAAAAGCTGTCTTTATTTGAGGTAGATTTTTGGGGGCGGGGAAGGAGTATGGTGCATGATTCATATAGGGTGACCAGATGTCCCTATTTTTTTTATAGGGACAGTCCTGATTTTTTGGGTCTTTTTCTTATATAGGCTTCTGTTACTCCACCCCCATCAACCCCTGTCCTGACTTTTTCACACTTGCTGTCTGGTCACCCTAGATTTGTGTGCATGGTGATTTGCTATCTTGTACTAATGTTGGATTGTGGTAATAGCTAGGATTGCCACCCATCTGGTTTCAGCTTGTCTGTCTGGGTGCCATTATTATTATTTTTTTCAATCTGTGGAAAATGTTGCAATCCGAAGTAGAAAGAAGGAGACAGTGCAGCAGCGGAAGCCTCTGGGGCCAGGCCACTTGTGAGGCTTGCGGTGGTGTGTGGCCCTGCACAGCCTACAGGTGGTGGGTAAGGTGGCCGCGGCTGTGCTGGTGAAGACCCTGCTAGCGATGGGGGCAGGGCCTTGGGGGAAGAGGTGGAGAAGGGGCAGGGTCATGGGGTTCGTTTATCAGCCATTAGAAAGGTGGCAACCCTAGTGTATTGCCAATTGATTCAGGTTCGTAGGATACAGAGGCAATAAGCTCATAAGTGAGGAAGAATTTAGGCTATTTATTACATATAGCAGGCAAATAAAAGATACAAGCAAGCCAATTCTACTAAGCAAGGATATGATCTTACGCTCCTCCTTTCAGTCATCGGGAATTCCAGAGGCGACGACGGAGGGACCCCCCCCAGGCCAATCATGCAGCACCAGTCTTAGGTCTACGTTGAAGTTCAGTGAACCAGTGTTTCTGGGGCTTATTTATACCCTAAGTGAGTTTTGGGTATGTGGATTGCAGTAAACAAGCCCATCAATTATGCCTATCTGCAGTCAACAAGCTCATTAATTACACCTGTTTTTGATTTTAGATACCCAACTCTTATCAATGTTTATGAATTCCTTTCTAGTTTCCCATAAATTTGAGACGCAGCTGTCCACACTAATTAGATAACCACTCCTCCTAAATACCAAACTCATGCATCTCAGCAAGCAGGTGCATAAACAAAAAACTTTCCCAGGCAAGAGTAAGCCAGGGGCCTACTTAACCAAAGAAAATGGAAATCCAGGCATGAAAAAGGCAATTGTACACGCCATGTCTGACTCCTCATAACAATGTCTTCTGGCATTTCCACTACGCCTTGTGGTCAACCAGTGCTTGCAGGACCGTTGGAAAGTACCCTTTGCGCTTTATGTACCGCTCGCCCTCGTGGTCTGGTCCCAAGATAGGGATATGCGTCCCGTCTATAGTCCCACCACAGTTAGGAAATCCCATTGCAGCAAAGCCATTTACTATAGTCTGCACATTTCCCAGAGCCACTACCCTTGATAGAAGCAGGTCAATGACTGCGTTGGCTGCTTGTATCACAACAGCCCCCACTGTAGATTTACCCACTCCAAATTGATTCCCGACTGACTGGTAGCTGTCTGGTATTGCAGGCTTCCAGAAGACTATCGCCACTCGCTTCTGAACGGTGAGGGCTGCTCTCATCTTGGTATTCTTGCGCTTCAGGGCAGGGGAAAGCAAGTCACAAAGTTCCATGAACTTGCCCTTACGCATGCGCAAGTTTCTGACCCACTGCGAGTCATCCCAGACCTGCAGCACTATGCGATCCCACCAGTCTGTGCTTGTTTCCCAGGCCCAGAATTGGCATTCCATAGCATGAGCCTGCCCTGTTGCCATCAGAATGTCCAAATTGCCGGGTCCCGTACTTTCAGAGAAGTCTGTGTTCATGTCCTCGTCACTCTCGTGACAGTGCAGTTGTAGCCTGCTTGCCTTCTTTTGCGTGTACAGCATAAACTCCACAACAATGCGTGAGGTGTTTACAATGGTCATAACTGCAGCGGCGATCTGACCATTCTCCATGCTTGCACTGCTATGGTGTCAGCACGGGCAGCCCACACAAAAGGGCGTGAAATTATTGTCTGCAGTTGCTTTCACGGACGGGGAGAGACTGTGGGGGTGTCCTGGAACAGTGGGATTACTCACCCACAGTGCAGTGCTCAGAATGGCATCTGTCAGCGACTGTGGGATAGCTACCCACAGTGCACCGCTCAAATGTCAACACTTGCCACAGTACTGTGGATGAACACTGCCGACTTTAATGTGCTTACCGAGGGGACATATACTCAACTTTATACAATCGGTTTCCAAAAATCGACTTCAAGATAATCGACTTAATTTTGTAGTGAAGACATACCCATAGAATTCTCCCCCAAGGAGTTCAATCACAAATGTAATTAACACATTATTTTTTTTAACAAGCATCATCAGCATGGAAGCATGTCTTCTGGAATGGTGGATGAAGACTGAAGGGGCATATGAATGTTTAGCATATCTGGAACATAAATACAAAAGAAGCAGGCAACAGTATCTTCTGTAAATGTAAACAAATTTTCTTTGTCTTCGCAATTGGCTGAAGAAGAAGTAAGACTGCGTGGACTTGTAGGCTCTGAAGTTTTACATTGTTTTTTGAGTGCAGTTTATGTAACAAACAAAATCTATGTCATATGGCTAAACTCAAGTTTAACTAAGGCCTTTGAAGTCATTTTGTACTTACCTATACTTATAATTAAACCATATTTGTCACTGGTTCAGCTGTACTTGTTATTGACACTCGTTTAAGAGATGGCCTTTTAACCAACGTGGAGCAGGATTGCACTCAATACATTTGACTGTTCTGGCGCAGCCTCTTCAGAGGTTGATTGATAAGGATGGCCTTTTGTCCCGGGGTTATTGGGTTTCAGTCTGCATGTTTTCTAGTGATTAAATAGAAACAAACATGTATGGAGGCTCCTATTGAGCATTTAAGTCCCAAGACTGCCATTGTTTTGCTACAAGGTGTAGTGCTCATCACTATAAATAATTTCACTGGCTTCAGTGGGACTATTTGTGGCAGGGAGCACTATGTCTGCTAGCAAATATATGCAGGGCCAAAATCCTTAATGTCTGGCAAACTTCTTTAAAATGTCAAATCTCATATATAAGCTGCTATTAAATATGCTATTTTAACTAACAGCCACAGAGTGGAATTCAGTATCTCCAGGCCCTCAGTCTCTTGCATAGCCTTTCCCTTTAAAAACCTGTTTTCTCAAGCTTTGGAATGGATGGTATTGAGCTTTTCTTGTGGAAAAAACGAACCTTTTCATGTTGCTGTATGTGAGAGCTGCAAGTGTGAAATAAAGTAGAGGAGAGCAATAACCAAATTAAATCCTTTATTCATTAAATTGACTAATTTTGGATGGCATAATCTGTTTTTTAATTAAAACAAGTTGTCAGACTTTCATGAGTTAGGAGGAAAGTTACCTTTCAAAGTACAGTACTGTAGTGTGTCTTTAAGGCAGGTGAAACTCCAGCGATTTAGTTACAGTAACTTGGCCAAGTGAATATTTTATTAAATTAAAAAAACCCTTCATTTGGTAACCTGTCACTGTTCCAGTATCTCCATTCACTGAATGGGGTCTGTGTTTCTCCGTGAGGGCTGCCATTTTAATGATACAGCATTTATGTCCCAGCAGGGACCCGATTTGATGATGTAAACAGAAAGGATCAGCTTCACCATTAGTCTGTTTTTGAAACTATCTGACTAGAGCCAGCCTTGGTGCTTTTGGGTGGACTTTCCAAACAAATGTTTGCCCATCTTTTCTCCCTCAGCATAATTCCGATCACACCACTATGCATAGGACAGTCTTGGGTACTCCAAATTTAATTGATCTTCTGTAAGAATGGGAGGGAGGAATGTAGGCCTACTGCTTGTGTTGGCGGGGGCCCGTGCCTAGCTGTCACCAGGTCAACGTGTTTTAAGGGTCAGCTCTCTAGCCCTCAGCTTTAGGAGCTGTTAGGCCTGCAGTCACTGGAGGGTTGTGTGTGCCTTCCAATACATTTTAAGTACTTGTAATAGCTTTCCATAAACTTTAATCACCAGAACAGCCCTATAAAATAGAAATATTTCCCTGTCTGTAAAGTTGAGATTAGTCGGAGGCTGAGACTTGACCAAAGCTACAAAGGGAGTCTCTATTAAAGCACAGGGTCCCTTTATCTATGCTGGGCTCAGTGAATTTGCCTTCTATTCACCCTTTTTCCCCTTCATAGCTAGATGGGGCGGCTCTAAGCACCACCGCACCAAGTGTGTGCCTGAGGCAGCAAGTCGGGACCGGGGCAGCCAGCCGGTAGCTTTTAGGGCGGCATTTCTGCACCAGTCCTGCGGATTCGGGGGTGAGTAAGCCCAAGCCCTGGGACCAATGGACCCCTCGCAGAAAATGCTGCCAAATGCCGCCTGACTGCCATGGTTGGGGTGGCAAAACACGTAGAGTTTCCTCTGTAGCTAGAGGTCACCCTAGCTGTTCAGTGAAGGTACTTGGCTCAGCTGCAGGCATTTGACATGCCATCAATGGCAGCCAATGACCCCTCCCAGGCTACAAATTGATTAAAAGTTATTCCCAAAAAGGAAGTCATTTCACAAGCACCAAAAGCTAGTTCTGGGTAGCTGTAGGGTAGACTGAATAATGGGATCATTTGGGAGGAAATCACAGGGATAACTTCTCAGACCTTAGTGATCAGTTTATGATGATCAGGCGATCTCTCTAATCAGTAGATCTTGAAACTTTTTAAAAAGAAAAACAAGCCACCACCACTGTTTGAAAATAGCCCTGATTATTTATAGATCTCCAAAATGTTGGATACTTGCAAATGTGGGACCCAGAAGTCAATCAGTTTAAAACCACTGCCATTTCCAGTGACTTCTTATGGTAGAGTTGCTCCTCTTCAAACTGCATAGCAGATCCTCATGTTTCTTTTAAATCCTTACGCTTCACTGCTTAGCCATCTCAAACTGGTTAAGTGCCACATTTGTAGTAGGCACTATACAGACACTTAAGGAAAAAGTCCTTGCTCTGTAGAGCTGAGTCAAAAAAAAATGTCAGAAAAGCATATATAGAAGTAGAAGAATGGCGATGATGGCAGGCACGTATCTTGTTGGTTGCGTGTCTTTTTCTTTAAAAAATTGATATGTGTTTTTATTTGGTTTTATTTTGTTGTTCTGTATATAAGACTTGAAGGTAGTTTGTTAGTGATTACAAAAATAAATACGAGAGTACTTTAATTACTTGCATTACCATGGAGTCCTAGTAACCCTACTTCTGCTGGGTAGTACGAACTTTTGCCAACACTTTCAAACTTGAGTGCTTAATGTTAAAAACCCAATACAAGTGACCTGACTCTGAGGTGCTGGGACTCTTTCGTGCTGATTTTTAACAGGAGTTGTGCCCATATTCAGCCAGGGCTGATTGCAGTCTCCACAGAACATAAAATTGATGTAACTTACACTAATTTTTTTCATGTCCACGGAATAAAAAGGTGATGCAGATTATGCTATTGGAACCTTAAACCTGCTTAACTAAATAACTTATCTACATGTGATGTTATGTATATCAGGTATGTTTCCTCTGAACTTCAGCACATCTCTGAATCACAAAACTATTGAATAACACTTAGAATTAAAATAAGTGACAAAGCCAGTGATTCCCTGACACTGATCTTTAGAGCATTTGTGATTTGCAGAATACGAGCTAGTGATTTGTGGAGAGATGGCTTCTCACATGGTTCTGACTCTCTTCCCCCTTGTTTCTAGCTGCTAAATTTCATTAAGTAATGTTAGTTTTCCATGTAAGCAAGTACTGCAGCTGCCTTGTATGAATGGAGAGGGCTCCATGAAACTTATTCCTTTGGTAAATATATGGTTTGCAATATGAAACTTTGAGAACCTCTGATTTAAGAACCCACTGACATAGGAATTCATTCCTCTGATCAGCTTTTGCCTTCTCTTTTAATGAGATTGACATTTTGGATCTGTATAATGTCATGGCCTTAAACTCTTCTGTTAAGCTTCTATGTGGAGAATTTTCTTAAAGTCCCATATATGGGATTTTTCCACACTGGGCAAAGATGATATATGTGGGTGGATTTCAAAACATCTATTATGTTGTTTGGAATATGTTTAACTTAAGAATCTGCAGGGAAATGTGTCTGTATTTTCAGATCACTATATGGAAATGGTACAGTGAGTTGCAAAATCATTGCATCAGAACAGTTGCATGCATTGTTTGTTTGTCTGTCTAAAATCTTCATTTTTTTCGACAGAGCCGTTCTGCTTGGCAAACTACCCATCAGCCTTTCATAGTGTGATGTTTAATCCAGTAGAACCCAGATTACTGGCTACTGCCAACTCTAAAGAGGGTGTCGGACTTTGGGATATTCGCAAACCACAGAGGTAAGAGCTGGCTGTCTCTATTTGTATAGAGTATTATGTTGTCTAATCTTCTTTCGTAGGTGCTGGTATGCCATTCAACTAGCTGTGGTCCAAATGTGGGGTGGTGAGAGAGGACCTGAATGAGAGACATCATTTAAAAAAAAAAAAAAAATTTGGGTGTGAAGTTTTGCAGTAATGGAGGGTTAATTTTTTCAGTGTATATAATAGAACCTTGATTTATACAAAAACTCCTTTTATTCATAATGGGCTTCATCTCCCCAGGAGATTAGAATCTCCTTCCTTAGAGGTTTTTAAGGGTCAGGCTTAACAAAGCCTTGACTGGGATGATTTAGTTGGGGTTAGTCCTGCTTTGACTAGGGGGTTGGATTAAATGACCTTCTGAGGTCCCTTCCAACCCTGATATTCTATGAAAAGCTGCAAGGCTCACCAGGCTATTATGACTGCATCTTCACTTTACACTTAGCACTGATGCACTGAAATACTAGTAGAGTGTGCAACCTTAGTGGAAACTAGCTGTTTTTGAGTAACTGGAGTAAAAGCCATCAGTCTTCAAAGTCTCTGCCTTGGGTGAGATGACCTAGCAGCATCTTCCAGTTTCCAAAGGATTTCAGATATTCAAAAAGTCCTATCGATACTCAGACTTCCATTGTCTAATTCAACTTCATTATGCTGTATTTCTGGCAAAAATGTACAATTTAAAAGTGAGAAAGTAAGGCCACGTCTACACTGGGGGTGCGAGGGCGTCGACCTAAAATATGCAATTTCAGCTATACCAATAGTGTAGCTGAAGTAGACATATCTTAGGTTGACTTACCTCGGTGTCCTCGTGGCAGCGTGTTGACCGTTGCCACTCCCCCATCGACTCCACTTCTGCCTCTTGCGGCAGTGGAGTTCCAGAGTTGACAGGGAGCGTGCTTGGGGATCGATTTATCATGTCTAGGCAAGACACAATAAATCGATACCAGATAGATCGCTCACTACACATCGATCTGGTGACTAGTGTAGTCTTGGCCTAAGATTACGTTATGAGGGGGTGATATACTTCCTTTTTAAATTAAGGACATCTCTAATGTGCAACATTTTGTGTGTGGCATGTGCACTTAGGCTTTTTCTGTTGAATCTGCCTTTTTGGGAAGGAACATTCTTCTTCTTTCTCCCATTTTACAAATGTAACTTTAGAACTAAATTTATTTTTCTCTTGATCAGCATAATCTGAGAATTCATTTGAGCAGTTCAAGTAAATGTACAAAATTTCCTTTTTTGTTTTTTCTGTTTTGTAATTAGAAATACACAAATATTACAGTGAGAGTAAAGAAAATTGGCATGTGCAGGTAAAAGGAAGAGAGAATTCCAAGACCATGTCATTACAGTGATTTACTCAGCCCACAGACCCAGATTTACAATTTTACTCTGACAACAGCGCACTTGTATTTGTTACTTATCCACTGAAGACCAGTCTTCATCTAATGGAGTTAGATGAGGACTGGCTTTTGTCGAAAACTCATTTCATCCATTGTACTGATAACAGAATGATTTAAACTGTAAATTGTTTAATGGATTGATTTTGGTTTTTGGTACTTAGCTTTGATAGGACTTTCCCAGCTGTGGAACTCTCTCAGATCTTCCAAGTGAGAGAGTCCCTCATTGGCTGCCTTGTAATGTTACACATCAACTATCTAAATGTTGAGAGAGTGAATTAAAAGAGTAGTTAGAATCTGTATCTAATTTGCCTTACCTGATCTTTTCCATACTCACAATGCTAAGCTAACTGTAACTTTTCTGACAGTTACCGAGACTTATTTACTCTTAATGAGCATTGTTGTCCTTGCTCATACCTTTAATGTGAAGTTCTAGTTTAAGGGCTTCTCTATGTAAATGTTTATGGGGTTTTTTTCCTGTGGCAAGCTTGGGTCTAAATCACCTCTGCACTAGTCTGCTGCCCACTAAGTATCTGACTGGATCCTACTGCCACACGCTAAAAATTCTATAGTCTGCTTTCTGGAATAGATCTTCATGTCAGCAGGATCCGCCTGGACACTTACCCCGTACTACCCTCCTGTTTACTATGTTTACACTCCAGGTTGCAGCGTGCTGTGTGTGTAGACAAGCCCTAAATAATTACTAACAGTTTAATTGTAGAATTCTGTGTCCCAGCTTCACTGATACAATCAGGTTCCCAGCTCAGTTTTTCCTTTGCCAATACAATAAAATATCTTCTTTTTGCTTGTAAAAAGATAAACAATCTCAGCTTTTTGTTTCTGGCTCACCCCAATCTGTAGTATTAAAGCTTCCATGGCTGCAATTCAGGGCTTGTCTGCTCAGGGAAATTTACTGGCATAACTCTACTGCTATAACTCTCAGGATGGACGCTCTGATTATAGAATTTTTCCAGTTAATGTATGTCATGACACAGCTCTCTATTCCAGAATGTATCCACGTGAGGAGTTAGAGCAGTATAGTTATGCCAGAAAATGGACCCATATAGATAAGCTGTTAGTTACCGAACTCCTAGATGAGCCAGAATAGAATGAAATGTGCTCTCCCAAATGGACGGATGGGCTATGCTGGACTAGCATGACTACTGACAGTAATTTTGGCTACTTTTTAAAGGCAGCAGAAATGATTTTGAATAAATATATGTAAGATGGTACCATTTTATACATGTGCTAACTTTTTTCTGGCCATAACAACACACTCTTGCTGGCCACTTTATACTTTTTCTGTTTCCACATTTAGACCTTTATTTCCATCCTGCCAGGTCTCTGGGTTGGTCTCTAAGGCGTCAATAGTGATTTTTTTTCCCTCCTTAGAACCTGCTGCTTTTGTCACCAACTTGTAGAATAACTAAGATCTCCAAATTTAAGACCCTGTTCTGCCCCATTGCTTAGCCTTAGTAATATATAACTTACTGCAGAATGGAGAATTCAGGGTAAAGGGCGGTGACAGGGAAGGGAGGAATAACTAACTTTGCCTATTATTTCACTAATTTAATCCATACTTGTATAGCTTTGTTCTTGATGATATCTAAAATTGTCACCTTAAAAAGAGTTCCAATCTGAGTATGTTCTGTCTTTTGACTGCTATTTATATTATTCTGAATTTAACCGGTTTATTGAACAAAACAATAAACTTTGCAGGGGAAAAGTGGAAAGAATGGGTGGTTACATTACCTCCTGTATGTCACACTAATGTGAATGCCACTGGAATACTGCATCCAGTTTGGTGTCAACAATTCAAGAAGGCTGTTGATAAATTGGAGAAGGTTCAGGGAAGAGCCATGAGACTGATGAAGGGATTGAAATACCTGCCTTATCGTGATACTCAAAGAGCTCCATCTATTTCTCTTGCAGAGAAGATTGAGGGCTGATTTGATCACAGCCTATAAGTACTTACAGAGGGGACAAAAATTTAACTGTCTAGCAGACAAAAGTATAACAAGGTCCAATGGCTGGAAGTTGAAACTAGACTATTTTAGACTGGAAATAAGGCGTAATTTTTTAACAGTGAGGACAGTTAACCATAGGAACAACTTTGTGGTGGTGGCTTCCCTGTATCTGGTGATTTTAAAAATATATATGCTCTAGTTCAAACAGGAATGATTTGGAGAAAGTTCTATGGTCTGTGTTATGCAAGAGGTCAGACTAGATGATCAGTGGTTCCTTCTAGCCTTATGCCCTATGAATTAGCAGGCTTACAATCACAGGTTATTTTGTTCCAGAATACAAAAGTCTTTGCCATTTGTGCTAAGGAGAATTTCTATCAGTAATGAGGCTTTTGTACCTTTTGTTCGTCAGCCACTAGAGATTAGAACCAATTGACACTACAAGAAGCAGCGTTCCTCACCACTTCTAACTTAACCATAAAAACTGTAAAATATTTTTCAATTTCTGTTCCTACTGTGTGAGCACAACTTGTCCTGGGCTTTGAAATGGATCAAAGTCTTCTGATAATCAAAGACAATAGCAGCTTTCTAACTATTACAGTGTAGTGATAAAATGAAAAGCCAAACTTTCCTCTAAATATGTGGGGGAAAATAGGGACAGTTACACAGGCTTGAGGTAGGACTCAAATAGTTTCATCGGTGAAGTGTTAAATTTGATCATGTACTGACTAAATGAGTCCCAGGTTACATCTTGTATGAGAGACTGACCAATAAAAAGTAACCAATAGAAAGAACTAATCTCTAAATACAAGCCAAGTGATTCAACACAGCAAGTGCATTTTTCTGTTGCATTGATATTTTGGGAGTCTTGAGTATGGTGCTTTGGCTCCTGAGTGCTAACATGTGAGGTGTTGCTAAAACACAAATAGCGCTGAATGAAGCATAGCTGGGACATAAGGTTGTTTTGTCGAAAGAGCGAGATCTCCAAAATCATATGGGCCTTACTTATTTTCCTTCTTTCTTTACTAATACCTTAATACTATGTTTAATGAGCTCTATAGGGGAAATGCTACACTGCTTTTAAGATTAGCAGCTGTGTTCGTCTGTATCTTAAATAAGACAAGGAAGACTTTATAGCACTTTAGAGACTAACCAGTTTATTTCAGCATAAGCTTTTTTACACTGCTTTTGCAAATCCTTGAGGAGGCTGACTGTTCAGACTGAGCTGTCATAAGGCTTTTGTGCCACTAGATGGTGTCTAGAATCCATACTGTGTACCCAAAAACATGTTTTGTTGTGTCTTGAAAATTGACTGTACTTACAAGAATGAAGTGTTTTGTACAGAGATGCCTGGGATAAGTAAGGAAGGCAGATTACATATTTTCTCCTTTTGGATGTGTCTAATTATACAGTATTTTTAAGTTTTTCCACTTTTTTTTTTTTTAAGACCTGGACCTGTTAAAGGATATACTGTCCCTTTCTCCATCTCAATTCTCTCCCTTTAGCAAAGTCAGATGAGGTTTATTCTTACCTATATCAATTAAACTGGAAATCACTTGATCAGAATGGATTTAGGTGCCTCTTGTCTTTGGCCATCTTCCACTTTTGAAAAGGTCAGCAAACAAAACATTCCCATGAACTCCTATTAGTGCTTTGTGACTTCTGTTCATGATGGGGATGGCGAGCGTGCATCTCTATGCCTCATTCTTGAAGGGTGAAGGTGTTAAATGCTGTGCAGGAATAAGTGTTTTGTTTGGTTGAGTGAAAGGGGGAAAAACTGAATAGTTTCCTTAGGGGAATGGTAGTGAGATATTGAACTCCTCACCTATCAGACACTGGTTCAAATCTAGCTAAGGTTTGTAGTAATCAAAAGTTATCATCTGATGGCTATGCTATGGCTTCAAGCTCTTGTCACATAAGTCACTGTGCTTTCAAGAAGGTGGGTGTCCAGGTAAGACAGTAGTTTCACCACCACTTAAAAACAAAACAAGCAGCTCCTAGTTGCCTTGTAGAACTTTTTTTCCTCAGCTAAGAGAATGTACTCCAATGTATTTTGCCCCTTCAGATAAGAAAAAGCTATTTGCATAAATGTCTAAATTTTAACTGAGCCTAAGATGTACTACTATTCAAACAGAACTTACAAAAACTAAAACTGAGAAGGCTGGCTTAATTAATCTCATCCACATTAGCGTCTTGAGCTGGAGCCTGGTCTTACTGCCTCACTCATGTTCCAAGTCCAGCTCTGTAGTAGGGATTGCCTTCCTATCAATTAAAGAGCAGATCCTTTGGACGTTAAGGATGTTCCTTCCTATCTGAATGTACTGGAAAGGTGGAGGTTATCGTGTGGAAAATGTAAAGTGCAGTCAAAATCGGTGCGTCTTCAGGACTCCAGTAGTCAAAAAGAGCATTTCGCACCGTGTCTCCCCTAAGAGAGTACTGAAAGGTGGATTTGTAATTCAAAGTGGAACAGCTTGTAACGAATCCTCTGCAGTCACAGAATGGACTCGTCCTAACTATATTAGTGGGAGCAACGAGAATAGAAGAGTCTGCTTGACCCACTTAACCCCTTGCTATTACAAGCTGCTGGATTTCAGTGAACTGGCACACATGGCATTAGGTTGTAGATATGCACCTTTGAAGGGTTTTATTTGTACATACTAAGGGACTAAAGTAACATCAGACTTTCTTCTCTGCAGTAGCTTAGTTAAGCTATTATAATGGTCTTGGGAAGAGCTCTTGCTGTGTCATACCGACAGTCAGGATGTTAATATGTCAAGGTGTTCCTGCTGTGAATGAAGCAAAAGACTTTGGAAGTTGTGCATTTGATATACATTAGGTTAATACAAGTTGGTTCTTGTAGCCCAATCAGCATCTTTAACAAGCTTGCCAGAAAAGCACTATTCGAGGTAGGCTTTGGTTGGTAGTCTGCAAGCTTTCACGGTGGTACACATAAAGTAACTGTCTCCAAGTGTTGAGCAATGGCATCACCAAGTGAAATGGATGAGAACTTTAGGTGATCTTCACCACTGAAAATCCAAACCTTAACTCCTGATTGGTTTTCCATATTGCCTCAGTCTTGTCTACCTGTGTGAGTGTGAGCTAATGGAAAGATGAAGAGTTAACTTTCATGGTGCTGGATCCAATAAAAGGCTTCTGCAGTCTGCTACACAGTGCAACATTTTCCCCCTCCCACCTGGCAAATAAGTCTACTATGGAATCTTTGCTTTTAATCCCATCCATTATATAAATGAGATGTAAGAATAATTCTGATTCCTAAGGGAAAAAACCTAGTCTGGACTGCACTGACTTTTCTCCTAGTTAAAATTAATGGGGTGCTATTTATTCATATAATACTTTCCAGTGGCTCTCTCCAGTACTCCTGTCCCCACCCCCTTTGTGAATGACATAAACCTCCATTGTGAAAGGGCACTTAAGAGTTTGAATGTTAGTTAAGCATTGCTGCTGGATCTAGACAGCTTGAAATAAACAGCAACTGTAACATGCTCTCCATTCTTTTGTGGAAGTAAAAGATCTGCAAGTAGTCTGATCTTATGACTGTGTTTTAAGTAGAGCTCTGTGCATAAAAGGACCTATTCTGAGGAAGAACAACTGTGTGGGTTTGTTAGTGCTGCTCTCTGACCATATTGTGGCACCAGCCTCATGTTTCATAGTGTCAAGTGATAAGAGCTGTGGTATTCAAACGGGAAGAAAGAAACTAGTAGTCTCGTGCAGACAACATGGTACCAACAAATAAATGCTAATTCACACGCTTTCGGATTGCAGAAGTCCCTTCAAATGGCCAAGAAACTACATTACTGTGCTCGGCTCTGTATAATCACTAACTCTATAATTGATTCAGTACAGTAAAATTATACGCTATATATATATGTGTATGTGTATGTAATAATCTCCAGCCTTTTTTCTATATGGAAGTTGTGCTGCTGTGTGCAGCAAAAAATAAATGCATTTTTGTCAACTATTACTCATTAGCATTTTTGTCAACTCATTTCCTCTTCCTCATCATTTTTGCCTTTTGATGCAAGTTTGACTAATTTTGTACATGTTGAAATTACTGGTCTCGGCTAGTAGAGGCACAGGACAAATAGATGCAGTGTAAACCGTCGCCACTACAGCTCTACCAACATACTTCAATTCTACAAATGCATCTCAGACGTAAATTGTAGCATCCTCTTACACTAGTTCTGTGCCACCATGCAGCCTAACTGATACACCTCATGCTTAACCTGCACTACTGACTATTCTTCCACTCCTGGGCTCCTCCTGGCAATGCACAATTCAGTACAAGTTCCCTACATACCTTGTTGCTAAATTGAGATCTGTGCTTTCTTTTCCAATGTTATCTGAAGACAGCTTTTTGTCACTGTGAAAAGTAATGTGGTAAACCACTGAAACACCCATTGAATTTGTGGCGATCTTTGGTACTCTTCCAGATTTTGTAGGATGAGGATTTTTGTATGGTGGTAGTTCTATTTTTGAGGGTGCTAGAGCCTTCAGCATAAATACTGTTTTGAAATTGGATCAGGTATTGAAGATATTGTGACTTCATTCAGACTTTATCCATCACTTGACCTGAGAGTCTTGTTTTCTGCAGGGCCAAACATTTATCTTTCCTAAAGTTTTACGTGCACATCTAATCTTTGGTGGTAGCTTTTGGAAAAATCCAGAGCTCCAGTGGTTTAAAAGCAGAGGTGCTGCTTTAAATCTGTAAAATTTGTACAGTGAACTGTTGGTGCATTTGCTGCCAAATATTTGTACTCCTGAGATGAGCGCTTTTTTCTAATGTGCTGGTGTAGATACCTTAGGCAAGTGTGTATGTGTATTTCTAAAGATGCTTGTCACTAGATCTGTCTATGCTGCAACTGGGAAATGTGATTCCCAGCCTGGGTAGACAGCCTGAGGCTCCCTCACTTAGCTCTTTTTTGTGAGCTAGAGCTGTGTGGATGTTGCAGCACTTGTGACAACTTGGGTTTGCTAGCTGCTTGAGGGAGTCCATGTCCACCAGACCCATGGTCAGAGCTTGAGTGGCTAGTCTGTGCGGTAATGTCCAGGCTGCTATTTTTTAGTGATCTAGCTCAAGCTGAGATAGTGCCAATCTGTCTGCCCACGATGGGAATTGTATCTCATAGCTGTAATGTAGACACACAAACCCAAAGAGTCTCTGCTGGATACAACCTGGTCGGTACATCAAGCTTTTTGAGGTTAGTATGTCATGTCTCTTTGGCCTTCCTGCCATTTTAGAGCTTGTCTTAACTTTGCTATGAACTCAGGATTTTACTCAGATGTTACCTCTGACCTGGCTTTCGTCTACATGCAAAAACCTCTAATCAGAGTATGGTGGTGCTTTACACCTGAGCTAGCTGGTCTGTCCTAGGTTATAGGCTAAAGACAGAGTGCTGCTTATGCTTGGGCTGGTAACTGGCCCACTTTGCTGTCTGACTTCAGTGGTTCAGCCTGGAGTGCTAATCTCCACTGCAGGATTGGGAACCAGGAGATTTGATCACAGAAGTCCTAATGGCTCACGTGAGTGAGTATGGCAACAGTGTGGGCATAGTAACTTGAATATGGCTTTACAGTGTTGCTGCACACACTTGGGCTAGGCTAACCTGGGTCCACCAATCACTTGAGTTAACTCTGCAGTCTGTGTCCATTAGAAGCAAGCTTCTGTGTTGAGCTCTGTGCTGCTGCACCCCTTCCCACTGAAGTGTGTGTTCTCGAACTCCCAATAGAGTCTGGCCTCCTCCAGACCCCATAGTATTTTGAGCACAAGACTGAGAGTTGTAGCAGCCTGAGCTCTGCTGCAGGTCAGAGGGTCCAGAGCTGAAAAGAAATAGGCACTGCCTGGCGCTGCTAAAATCTTACTGTAGTAAACTGTGTTAGTTGCCCAAAAGGATTGCACTATATGTTTGTTGTTCTGTCACTTCCCCCATCTCCATTCCTTCATGTTAATATGGGCTCTAAGTGAGGAGACAACTTGTGGACACTAAAAAATCTTACCAGGTGCTATAACTGGTGTCATCAATAGTTGCAAGGGGGCACTGAAAACAGACTAATGTAAGATATAGACTAGGCCAAACAAGTTCCAACACACATTCAGAAATTGTGGTTGGACATTATTCTGAGCAGGTTCTTCATATCCTTCTGTGTAGGAATGCCAGGGATAAGAGGCAAGGCTGCCTTTTAATTTGAACCGTGTGTGTGTGTGTGTGTGTGTGTGTGTGTGTGTGTGTGTTGGGAGTGGGAGGGGGAAGGAGAGGGTGGTAAGGGAATGGAATTGGGGTAGTGGCACATCTCCAAAGTAAAACTTTGGAGGAGTCTGACAGTTTTTTGAGTTGAATGGCTTCTCATGAGTAACAAAACTGTCACTTTTATGTAAGGCTCTCAAAGCTTTTTACAGATATTAAGATTTGTTCAGTGTCCATGAGAGAGAGAGAGAGAGAGAGAGAAGTGTATCAAAATGACTATTTCTAGTACTCAGATAAATTAGGGGATTCAGATAAACATCTTTAAAACACAATGCTGAACTAGTCTGAAAAACAAACTGTTCAGTCTGAGAAGAGAAACTATACATACGTTAAATGAACTTTATTCACAAGGGGTTGTTTGTAGGTCTCCTTCCAAGGGAGCTGCTAGGTTTTTAAGAGGCAGGAGCTCTAGAAGAAAGTTACTGATTGTGTTCACCAAAGTTATTGATGCAAGAAAGCAATCTGTGATTTCTCAATTGCAAATAGGAAGGCAAATTCTTTTTGACTGGCTATTTGAAGCATAATTAAACAAGGTGGAATTAAAAAACAAAACAAAAAACCCTTTTATAGGTCAAAGTATGACCTCCATGTCTGTGTGTAATGAGGGTATTTAACACCTGCAGAACAAAGACTAAATCACTCATAAAAACACAGGCCAAGAGCCAAGCAAGAGGGAATGGGGGGACAACAGAGTTATTCACTGGCGTAGGGGTGTGTCCTAAGATGGATGTAGGCACTTGGTAGATATATTTCTTCCTTAGACAAGGCATTGCTTTGTGATAGCTGTGAAATGGCACCTTTGTGTCTCAGCCTTGTCTCAAAGGACAAATTACTTGCCCATTTATAAGGGGTTTATTTTCCTTTGTCTTTGAAACTCTGGGTGAATTGTTAATGAACTTGTTTGTTTTTAGATCACCTGTTTTGACAGTCCTTAAGGTGCCCAAGACTGAGTCACCTTCTTATCCCACTCCCTCCAGGGAGGGGGAGTTTTGTGTGTGCTTAACAGTGTCCGCTCCCTGACTCCTCCAGCCTGTTGGCCACCCAAACAATCTTGTCTGGGCTATGCCAGCCCTTACTTTGCCATGCAGATTAACAGTAAGTTGCTCCCTGAGCCCCTTTGAAGCATTTCCCTGTAGTGTTCAGTCACTTATCCACTGAATGCTCCTAGTAGTACCAGATATACTGTCCCTAAGGGAACAGTATACATCAGCTTGTATGATTCAACTCAGGATAAATGCCTTGTACAATACCACACCATTGAGATATATCTATAGTGATATTTGATGATAAACTTACTCTTGCTTTCAAGATTCAAGAGAGAAAGTTAAGGATAATGGAAGCAGAATGGTTACATATAAAACAAAATACACAATTTATAGAGACTAGTCTAGATGCAACAAGCTAAACTCTTGTCTAGAGTAGGCTTATCTCCCCCAATGCTTTTTGCACCATTTCCAGTCAAGGCTGGTTTTGATCCTGTTTTCATAAGTGTAAATAGTGTGTGTTTACTTTATAGATGCAGGATAATGGAGTACTTTCCTTGTCTCTCAGGTAGGCCAGTAAACCTTCTGAAGTTCACCCCCAAATAAGGCTTTCTCCCCCTTGCTGTTCAGCTCTTCCTGATAAAGTGCACAATCCTTCATCAGCATGAGGGTGATTGTGAGTGAGACAACACACATTTTACATTTCAACAGATAGATGGGTAAACATACCTGGTCTGGAAAGAAAAGTTTTTTAATTTTGACTGGAATTCACACTTTGATGCAAACTATAAGAACACATTTCCAGTATCTAGTAGCAATACATACATTTTGCAGTGGTAGTCATCCTCAGCATGACACCAGCTCTTAGTGTAAACCTCACATGATATTCTTTATGGATAAAATAATACCTTGGAAGTGGTGTGAGGTTTCAAGTTTGTTAGGAACTGCTGTTACAGAACAGTGAACCCTTTGCAGCTGTTAGCCAGTAGGCATCTGTGTCACATGTAGGTGGCAGTATAAAAGGAGTGGAGTGATCTATTGCTTTGATTACGTATTTCTCTTGCGCACATTCATTTCTCAAGTGCTTGAGGAAAGTGGCAGAGGGGTGGGCTGAGTAAGGATTGTGTTTTTGAGAAGGGAAGCAAAGTGTATGCTCATAAGAAAAGGGCTGCACTCTGTGACCACATAGTAATAGGCTCCTCTCCTCCTTTTCTCTCTCTCTCACTGGTGCCAGATCACTCCCACACCAATGGTAGTGACCTCTGCTAGGAGTATCTTTTCTGAAAGGGTACCTGTAACGCTTTCAGCAGTTATATATTAACTCCTGCTTTGATTCCAGGATAGTGTTGGCAGTGAATAAGTGCAAGGCCTTTGTGAAACGTATGACCTTTCCAACATACCTGTTTTCCTTCCGGTTCAGTACTACTCAGCTTCATTTTATATAGCTGCTTTCATTAAAACTGCATGACAAAATCCTTTATGGAACAGTCAATAAATGGGAGCATGAAAGGATATTTAGAGGGAGATTTTTTTTGTTTGGTTTCTTCTCCCTGCCAAGAATAAAAGTAACTTCATACAACAGACTGGGAGTCAGAAAACCTGACTTCTCTTTTCAACTCTATCATCATGGTGTCATCTGAAGAAATCTCTCTACCTCAGTTTACCCATTTTCAGGGAATCATGTGATGCTTAGCTGGCTAGTAAATCCCTGCTTTGAGACACTCTTGGAAGGACTAATATAACAGCAAAAACCTACCTCCTTAATCAGATGGAAAAAATAAATCAATCACCTGTTACTTAAAGTTGTGACTACTTTTGATACCAAAGAGGTGTGTGGCTGCACTTCGTTTCATTTACTTAGCAGTGTCAGTCCTGGTGTGGAATAATAGCGTCCAACATTGTGATAGCAGTTGTGCCAGAGTCACACTGCAAGGCTAAAGCAATAGTAACAGATTCACTTTTTAAGTGCAGCAGTTTGTCATTCATATTGAATTACCTTTCCAGACTAACACATTGCCTTCCCTGGCAGCTGTTTACTTTTTACTGATTTCAGAAGCAATGATGTGTGCCTTCGCTTTTATCTGAAGGTTGCCTTCCTATGGTATATTTGGTGGAATCTGCTGGTTTTTGTTTTTACTTTGAATCCTGCTTACATATATTCCCTTCACACATCTTCACTTTACCATACAACTGCTACTTTTGACCAATTTAAATAATAAACTCCTAAATCAGAGAATTTGGAGATGGAAGAGGTCTATTATTCAGACCATTCTCTGTGGTCATAGCAGGATTGTTTTTTAAAATCGTATTCTCCACTTGGCTTTTTAAATCAAATAAAAGGTCTTCTGTTTCTGCTGGAAAAACTATTTTACAGCTTGGTAGATCTCACTTATTTCGATTTACAGCTGCTCTTAGAGGACCTAAGCAGGGATCAGGGCTCCATTCTGCTAAGTGCTGTACAGATATGTCATGAAGATGATTCAGAGGTTGAGTTCTCTGGGACAAGTTTATGAGAAGACTCAGCAGGTGGATGAAACAAGCAAATAGAGAGGGGATGGAAGGAGGATTAGTTAACGGTAAAATAAGCATGATTTTGCAAAATCGGCAGTAGTCTTGACTGTTGCCTAGCTGTTGTCATCTTGCTGTGTTCTATAGGCATAACGGTGGAGGTGAGTCCGAAATAGGGGTTTGAAGAAGGATAACCTTTTTTGATGCTTTCCCCTTTCCCCTTCTTCCCCTAAGCCCAAAAGTCTATAGCTTTCTCTGTGCATAAAGGACAGAATGGAAGAAGGCACAAAGATATTTGAAAGAAGTGAACTGGCCAGAAAGGCAGAATTCATTGGTGGCAGGGCAAAGGCAGCATTCAGTGGCCAAATTAGATCATAGGCCTGGCCTACACTAACGGGGAGGGTTGACCTAATATACGCAACTTCAGCTACGTGAATAGTGTAGCTGAAGTTGACGCATCTTAGGTTGACTTACCTGCCATCCTCACGGTGGCAGCAGTTGACAGCAGGCTCGCTCGTCGACTCTGCCTTGCGCCTTTTGGCGAGCTGGAGTTCCGGAGTCAATGGAAGTGTCTCTGGGGATCGATTTATCATGTCCTGATGAGACGTGATAAATCGATCCCCAACCGATCGATCTCTGTCGGTCCAGCTGGTAGTGTAGACAAGGCCATAGAGTTGGAAGATAGGGCAGATCTAACCTGGGCCGTTCCTACCCATACACAAAGTATGCAGATGCGTAGGACACCAGACAATGCTACTATGGCTAAACAGAGTAAGAGGCAATTAAAATCCCAACGAGATAGGTCCATCAGTGGCTATTAGCCCAGATGGTCAGAGACACAACTCCATGTTCTTGGAGTCCCTAAACCTTCAGCTGCCAGAAGCTGAGACTGGACAACAGAGTATAGATCACACGATAATTGTCCTGTTTCTAGTTATGCCCTCTGAAGCATCTGGTACCAGCCACTGTCTGAAGACAGAGTACTGGGCTAGATGAACCAGTGGTCTGACTCAGTATTGCCGTGCTTATGCTTTCAAAGCACGTTAGACGTATAGCAGGTTTGTTTTGGCTTTGTAAATAAAGTAGAGAAGTCCCCTGGTCTCAAAAGCTAAGACTGTCATCTTGTTTTCTTCTATACCATCAATATTTTCAGTCCCTGTAGGAGGTGATCCATAATAAATGAGAACTTTCTGTTTGTGTATTGAAAACAACCTTCTTTCAAAGCTTAACTGGTCTGTTGAAATCTTCTTCTCTGTTTTCCCAGGTTTAGATTCTTTTTGCCAGGTTTTATCCCAATACAAGTTTCTTTTTTTGCACCATTAGAAATGCCGCAGTTTAGTGCTTACAGAGATGGTGACAAACCTGATGGCATGTGATTGTGTGTGCATTTTGTTTTCATATTAGTTATGAGATTTCAATTTGTGTTGTGTTTTTTTTTTTCCTTTTAAAGGTCAGTCTTCTTTATTACATTATATTATAAACAACACTGCTTGAAATTATCAACACTTTCTCTCCCTTCCTTCCCTCCTTCCCCCCTGCCCCACAAATGACTCTCATTTCCTAAAGACATTGACTGTAATACATTTCACTGTGTAGCATTTCTTGCTTATCAAGAGGAATGTGTATTGAATGGCTCCACTAATGCTATCCTGGTGCACTTTTTGTTTTAAACTCCCCCCAAGGTCCTATGCTATACTCTCCCCATTGGTAGCTATTAAGTGTGGCCAACCTAACTTATGAACAACTCAGGCAAGCTTATGCTGACCCACTAAATGTTAATCTTTCCAAAAAAATGGAATGTTTAAATAAACAGCTCCTTTTCAAGAGGGTGTGTTTGTGTTTGTTTCAGGCATAAGTGATTCTTCTTCCTCCTGCCCTCCCCCCCCCACCAACTTCCCTGGAAAGGAAGCCTTGAGCTGATGCAAATATTGGCTGTTGTAGTTCTCCCTTTTCTCTCCCCCTCTCCCCAACTAGCTTCCAACAGAAATTTATTTATTTGCTCTAATGGTGGTGATCTTGGATTGAAAGCCTTGTTTTGTTCATCTGAGCCCTGTGTTTGGTTAACACCTGAGTTCTGCCTGTACACAGTGCATCCAGCTATGGCAATGACCATAATGCATCTCTCCTCCATAATAATAATAATAATGCATCTCTGCTCCTCCATAATGCATCTGTCCTCCTTCGCCCTGCCCCCATGCCAGTATATATGTGTTAGGACTTAGATGTTTGTCTATGGACTAAATCTTTCTCTTAATTCTACAAAACCCACTACCACCACCAAAAAGAAGCTCAAATGTATGTTTGTCTTTGTCTGTTTCTAGAGCTGTGCAGCAGTGCCAGCATTTCAAATCTGGCTCACCCAGCTGGCACTGGAAGCAGACAAAATGCCAGGATAGTTCTGAATGAGTGAGAGAAGAAGGTGATGCTTATGGCAGAAAGTGAGTGTTACCTTACTCACTCAGACATGCTCCATCAGTGGTTGCTCTGGTTGTGCATGGTATTACCATGACAGATGATGGTCTCTCAGAGTTGATGTCAGGTATCTTGCTACTGGTGATGGCCTTCATCTCTGAGGAATACGGGTCGGTTCTAGCAGGTTATGCTAATAACATTGCCTGCAGGAGGATGCCACCTCTGAGAACTCCTCTGTTAAGGAAAGTTGTGAGGGAGTATAAGTGATTTGGGAGGGGTGGGGGGGGGGGGGGAAAAAAAAAAACATAAAAATAGCCAAAATCTGCACTGATCTAATACCTCAAGTTCGTATCAGGGAAGTGATACCTCTTCACCGAGTACAGGTAACTAAAGTTTTATGTAGCTATTGCTTGGTGGCTCACATGGGAAAAATAAAAAGCCCCATGAGCATATATTGTCATCTATTCAATTTTGGGGAGAGTCTTTTTTGTCTGCTCTTCTAGCTACAGAGAAGGTAGCATGATAAACAAGAAGTGAGGGAAATTCAGAGTAACAGAATGGCCGTACTTCTTTTTTTTTTTTGTCAACAGCAGCGATAACAAAATCCTCTCTAAGATTTCCTTTCTGAAATATGACTCTAAAACACTGATCTCTCTCACTAACTCCAAGGCAAATGTAATAGTATACAAGTAAAAACCGATTTCCCCCACCACCTTCCAACTGCCAGTCCTGCAGATCCACCCCAGAGTTTGTGAGGCGAGCTGTTCTTTCAATATCCCTGCCACCTGTAGTAAAGATTCTAGAGTGCTCCATTGCCTCCGTGGATTTGCACAGGTGTAACTGATTGGAACTTGGTCGAGATGGGATTATATTCCAATTTGTGTATTATTCTCTTTGTTGTGTCGGTTATTCAGGAATAAAAACAGTGACAACTTTTATTTTTAGTCACTAAATATAGTAGCTAAGAATCCGATTATTTAGTAAGAACATGTTGTTCCTATAGTCACTTTTGAAAGTTGAAATGAACTTCAGATGGTGGATTTCTCAGTTGCTTTGTCCATACTCAGCAGAGATTTAGCTGGGCATTAAAAGCAATTCCTTCAGAGATCTATGCTGAGAGCTGCTTAATAGTTAAGCATCACTTGGCAAGCAGATATTTGATAGGCTCATGCTGATGATGGGTTGTAAAGCTTGACTTGGTACTGTGAAGTTGGAGGCAAGCCCTACTGCATTGTTAATTTCACTTCAAAGAATTGCCAGTCTAATGAACGTAATTTGTGGGAAGTAGGCTTGAATGTATAGTTGAGGCTGCAAGGAGTGCTGCACAGCTTTTCTAGATCCAGTCACTTACCTAGCTATGGTCTGTACCCTGTTATGTTTGTTTTCCCCCTCTTAAGCTCTGTGTATGGCAGAAAATGGGGTCATGTCTGAAAAATCTGCAAATGCATTTTCCTCATTTCCCCATATTCCCCAAAACCAAATGTAATACATGTTTGTGAACCAAACAGTGTGCAGTATTTGATCAGAAAGCCTACTTCACATTTGCTTCTACAGGGCTGAAGTACTATTTCTAAATCTGGTGACTATTGCCGATTTGGCTAGTTCTACTCCTGCTGGCTAAATGTTTAAAGTTTGTGGGGAAGGAGCTGTGTTTTGAAAACTATTTTTAAAACAAATGTTCTATCTCCTAGTGCACAGAGGGTTTAATGTCTGTCCAACTCCTTTGAATGCATTCATGGCTGCAGCTTCTCTTGCTGTGTTTAGTAGACCATTTTACTCATTAATTATCTTTTGCATATGTAAAACATGTAAATGTGTTATGTATGTAATGGCTACTGTTTTGTTTTGTGTTGCAAATGTATCCTAGTGGGACTGGACATTGGGAGCACCTTATGGTTAAGTTCAGATGGTACAAGGGAAAATTCTAATCTCCCAACATCATAGTTTAAAAGAAGACTGTATCTATTTTGTTCAACCCAACAATCCAAATCTGAGAAGCAAGAAACCTTTTATCTTGAATTATTGGAATTAAAAACTTTCAATAATGAATTTATAAGCTTTCTTCAGGGGGCAGCCATAATACTGAAAAGTGAGATTTATTGGAAGATCTGTTAGTCACTAGGTAGTTAAGATTGTAACTAGCTTTGCACTATAAACTAGACCACCTGAAATGTTTGTGTGTGTGCTTTTCTACCAGAAGAAACTTTTAACTGCGGAAAGTTTTTTGGGGTAATCTAGACAGCATGATTAGTCAGATTATTAGCACTAAAGATGTGCTATGCACTTCCCAGCTGATGGAAAAAGACACTGTCCCAGCCCCAAAACCTGAAAGTGACAATTATGACGGTTTGGAAAACCAAACATTTTTACCTCTTTGCCACATCATAACTTTAAAATAGTTTGACCTAGAAATTCCAAACTTGGTTTATTGTACTTCCCTTCTCCCTCCTCTCTCACCTCCCATGTATTCCTTTTACTGTCTTGGGAAGGTTCTAGTAGGTTTGGAGTTGTTCAGTAAATTTGGGCAAAGGCTGGGCAAAATCTTTAGGAGCTTGTATCATTCACATATTGAGCACCATTTAGAAAGTCAACAGTTGAATCAGAAAGGTATGCAAGATGTCGCTACCTACACCTTCGACTATGTATGCCTCAGATGCTTCCTTAGCCATCAGACCCTCTTCTTCACCCTTCCCTATGTGAGTCATCTATAAAATTTCTCCTCTGACCATGCTTCCTCCTGTCCATCCCCATCCAACTGTCTATATACAATTATCAAACATGGTCCCCATTCTGCTATAAAGCACCAACTCCCTTCTGCCATCTCTGCTTTTATCTCCCTCATTGACTCCCTAACCACCTGCTGCGTGGCTTCGTGGAATAGTGCAAGGAGTATGCAGTGTGATCTAATTAAATCACCCTTGTAATGGGGAGTTGGAGAGCAGAGAGTCTGATGCAGGCATGTCCTGGTAGGAAAACAGAAAACAAAATGTCAGGTAATTGGTGCAATAAAATAATGAATTCTATGACCATGAAGTCTGAGCCCAGGGCACCCTGGTTGAGATGAATGGGGTAGATCGCACCAGAGAGTCACTTTTCTAGCTGTTGACAGTCTTGGAAAGATATAAGAACATGAGAGGCCATACTGGGTCAGACCAAAGGTCCATCTAGCCCACTATCCTGTCTACCAACAGTAGCCAATGCCAGGTACCCTGGAGTGAGTGAACCTAACAGGTAATGATCAAGTGATCTCGCTCCAGCCATCCATCACTCCGTCTGTCAAACGGAGGCTAGGGACACCATTCCTTACCCATCCTGGCTAATAGCCATTAATGGACTTAACCTCCATGAATTTATCCAGTTCTCTTTTAAACCCTGTTATAGTCCTAGCCTTCACAGCCTCCTCAGGCAAGGAGTTCCACAGGTTGACTGTGTGCTGTGTGAAGAAGAACTTCCTTTTATTTATTTTAAACCTGCTGCCCACTAATTTCATTGGGTGGCCCCTAGTTCTTCTATTATGGGAACAAGTAAATAACTTATTCACTTTCTCCACACCACTCATAATTTTATATATCTCTATCATATCCCCCTTTAGTCTCCTCTTTTCCAAGCTAAGAAGTCCTAGCCTCTTTAATGTCTCCTCATATGGGACCCGTTCCAAACCCCTAATCATTTTAGTTGCCCTTCTCTGAACCTTTTCTAATGCCAGTATATCCTTTTGGGATGAGGAGACCACATTTGTACGCAGTATTCAAGATGTGGGTGCACCATGGATTTGTATAAGGGCAATAAGATATTTTCCGTCTTATTCTCTATCCCTCTTTTAATGATTCCTTAAATCCTGTTTGCTTTTTTGACTGCCGCTGCAAACTGCATGGACATCTTCAGAGAACTATCCATGATGACTCCAAGATCTTTTTCCTGATTAGCTGTAGCTAAATTAGCCCCTATTGTATTGTATGTATAGTTGGGGTTATTTTTTCCAGTGTGCATTACTTTACATTTATCTACATTAAACTTCATTTGCCATTTTGTTGCCCAATCACTTAGTTTCGTGAGATCTTTTGTGAAGAACTTCAAGTCTGCTTAGGTCTTAACTATTTTGAGCAGTTTAATATCATCTGCAAACTTTGCCACCTCACTGTTTACCACTTCCTCCAAATCATTTATGAATAAGTTGAATAGGATTGGTCCTAGGACTGACCCTTGGGGAACACCACTAGTTACCCCTCTCCATTCTGAAAATTTACCATTTATTCCTACCCTTTGTTCCCTGTCTTTTAACCAGTTCTTAATCCATGAAAGGATCTTCCCTCTTATCCCGTGGCAACTTAATTTACATAAGAGCCTTTGGTGAGGGACCTTGTCAAAGGCTTTCAGGAAATCTAAGTACACTATGTCCACTGGATCCCCCTTGTCCACATGTTTGTTGACCCCTTCAAAGAACTCTAATAGATTAGTAAGACGCGATTTCCCTTTACAGAAACCACGTTTAATCATTCAGTTGATTTACGTTCAGTTCATGTGTTCAAGCTTCACTGCAACCAGAGAAACTTAATGAAAACTGAGATTCTAGAGTGCAATTCAACGGCAATGAAATTGCAGAATACATGGGACTCTACTGATCAGAGCTGTATTTACATTAAAAAGCTAGCTTGCATTATGGGGGGAATGTGAGGGCAGAGATTTGGTGCTTTTGAGGTTCCTTAAATATACATTTCCATAGCTTCAGACTTCTTTTTAACTAAACCTGAACTCTGAATCTGGTTTGAGATAAAATATTCTTTTAAAGGTTGTTTCCCTGAAGTTACTAAAACATTCACAACATTAAATCAGATACACCCCATTTTTCAACATCTCTCTCTCTCACCCTCTCCCCTCCTTTTTTTTTTTTTTTTTTCTTAATAAACCAGCACTGAAATACACGTTCACGTGAAATCTAGTCAGGGTGGTTTTATTTATTTATTTTTGAGCTGTCACTTCCTCCTCCCCCCTTTCCAAAAGAGATCTATTTTTTTTTCTCCCCAGTTGCTGTATGGAAAACAAAACAACAACAAAAATACAACCCCACGTACAACAAGGGAAACTGACTATACAGGGGAAACAGTACAAACAAATGGAGGGAGGCATTTTTTTTTCTTCCTCCTATCCTTTTTCATTGCTAGGCTAGGTCTTGGCTACACACTTTTACCAGCACAGCTGTGTTGGTTAGGGGTATGACAAGGCAAGATTTGTGTCCACCATAACTACACTGGTAAAAACCCCTAATATAAACACAGAATCAGAGAGGTAGTCGTGTTAGTCTGGATCTGCAGAAGTGACAAGAATCCTGTGGCACCTTAAAGACTAACGAAAGTATTGAATCCCATGAAAGCTTATGCTTCAATACTTTTGTTAGTCTTTAATGTGCCACAGGACTCTTTGTCGCTATTATAAACACAGTTACACTGACAAAACTGCACTTTTGCAGATGTCATGTTTTTTTTTCTTTTCTGGGATGTGTGTGGCTTAGAAAAGTTAAACTGGCAAAAGCCCAGTTCGCCAGTATAATTGCATCTACCTTTAGGGGCTTGTCTACGCTAGAAATTTGTGCCACTTTAATGATACTGGCATAGATAAAATAGTACAGCTCCCCTTAGTGTGAATACAATTATGCCAGTATAGCTGTTCCCTTAAAAAAAGAGGAATAAGTTATGCTGACAAAGCATTTTTGTACCAGTATAACTGTGTCCCTATGGAGCTGCACTGGTATAACTATATTGGTTGGGGAAAAAAAAATCAAACCCATAAGTGACATTATATTAGTACAAAATCTCTGTGTAGAAAGACCCAGGCCTACAAACTCTTTGCTGATACAGTATAGTGGTACAGGTATACCAGCAAAGCCTTTCAAATGTAGACCTGGCCTCTGAATTCAAGAATATAGTTACAAGTGTTACTTGTAACACTTTTAGTACTTTTGTCTCTTTTAAAAAAACAACTCTTCCCCTCTCCATGTTTTGTTCCCTTCAAGGTTGGAAATGGTTTCAGTCTATGATGTTAGGTTTCCATTCTACCATTGTCTCAGACTTCATAAATAAATCATTTACAAAGGAGTCTGGCAAGGGCTTGTAGGCTGAATATTTAGGAGTAAAACCAAGGATAAATTTTCAAAATAGAGTGGTATTTTTTGAGATGCTTAAATTGATTTTTCAGAAAATGCTGAGCACCTGTTCTCTGAAAATCAGATCCTTTTAAGCACCTTGGGTGCCCAACGTGGGAGTCAGTCACTTTTTGAAAAATGCCTCTAGTTCCTTCATGGAAATCCAGCTCTGGCCACTGAGGGAAAAATACTGAGCCCATGTAATGTATATTAATAGGTTGTTCTTGACTCTTACTAAAGAGCAAGTATCTGTTCCATTTTGCAGTATATATCATGAAACAGGACATGCTTAAACCTTTGTGGAATGCAGATTCCCTTCCATGGTGAGTGACTCACTTATATAAAGCCTTGGGCAGAGAACTATATCTGAAAATACGATGCATTGAAACCTGAGTCAACTTCCTCTGAAAATATTGCATCTGTACGCACATGCCTGTTAGCTATTGAGGGTGGACAAGATTTCACAGCTGTGTACAA
Organism: Dermatemys mawii; assembly: GCA_007922305.1. Classification (NCBI taxonomy): domain Eukaryota; kingdom Metazoa; phylum Chordata; order Testudines; family Dermatemydidae; genus Dermatemys; species Dermatemys mawii. The sequence continues at coordinate 37,990,211 of ML677332.1, read as the reverse complement.
ATCTGGTGGAGACTTCCCCCAACCCATGAACCAAAAGGTCAATCTCCGATGTTGTGGTAGGAGTCATTAAATCCCTTAAAACCAGACACATAGTAAATAAAAGATTTTCCCCATCCATAGAGTGAACATGCATTTGGAAGCACAAAGGAACCCAAGCCGCACAAAGGAACCCAAGCCTCACAAACTGGATTTCAACCAAGTTTCTGGGCTGGCCCTCACTAGGGCGGGGGATCGACTGTAGATAGGCCGATTTCAGCTACGTTATTAACGTAGCTGAAATCGGCCTATCTACAGCCGACTTACCTGTTGTCCTCATGGCGGCAGTCGGCGTTGCACTCCCCTGTTGACTCCAGCTTGCGCCTTTTGGCGAGCTGGAGTTACGGAGTCGACGGGGGTGCCGCTGGCAATCGATTTATCATGTCTTGACGAGATGTGATAAATCGATCGCCATAAGATCGATGCCTCCCCACGCTAGTGAAGACAAGCCCTCCATTATCCTGGGCGCCTGAGGGAGGCAAAGAGCTGGTTTTCCTATAAAGAAGAATCTTTAGGGTCTGGGGACATACAACACTCACTTTTGCCCTGGACACGTGACCAAGAATTGACACAGTACACTGGTTGTGATCAGTGTGCTGGGTGAGGCTATGGACTTCTACTACATAAGAATTTTAGACAGTAATGTTATATGAAATATAAACTTTGCCTGCTTAGCAGTATTTGTAGGTAATGCATGTATGAGATTAGCTAACTCTCTTATCTTATGCTGTCTCATAATAACTTAACATTAAAGTAGTCTTTTATTTAAGATACCTGGAACTGATTGTCCCCACTAGCAGTCAATGCAAACATTACCTGATGTGCTGTACAGATGTAAACTGTAAATGGAAGCTGGAATGAGGGAATGGTATAATTATCTACCTGTGGATAAAGAGCTGCAGCCTCCGTCAACAAGATATCAGAAAAGGATTAGCCCACCCTAGTTTAGGGCACTGGATGAACCAAAAGATCTGAGTGCTGGCAGGGTTAGTCAAAAATGCAAATAGCCCAACCCCACAACAAGAGTGGGTTTGGTTTTTTTGACAATTGTAATCACCTGTGTCTTAGAATTTGTCCCCATGCAAGGAATTCTATCTGCTGCATGTGGAGGGAGGGAGGAGAATAAAATCTGTCAATTAAGCAAAGAACACTAGCCTCTATCTCCAGAAACCTTTCTTAACTGAGCACTTTTGATAGCTTGTCATTCAAGTTTTGAGTCAAATTTGCTTGGGAATGGGGGCTTTGAATGTTTTTCTGCAGAAATGGGGCAGAGAGACTTTATTCAGCTATATAAAATTATTTATATTGCAGCATAATGAAAATTACGACACCTGGAGCAAAGATCATTCTGCAGAATTTCCTCTTTTCTTTAAAACTCTACAGTGGGAGATCCCATACATATTTTAAAAAGTGAAACACAGTTGATACTCTTATGCAAACATTTAATCTCAGGCAGCCTGCCTGACTTGTTCTCTCTGCCCTTTCATAGTTCGCTGCTCCGCTATGGTGGAAATCTGTCCCTTCAAAGTGCCATGAGTGTCCGATTCAACAGCAATGGAACACAGCTGCTGGCACTGCGTCGGCGTCTTCCTCCAGTGCTCTACGATATCCACTCCCGACTGCCTGTCTTCCAGTTTGACAACCAAGGTTACTTCAACTCATGTACCATGAAGAGCTGCTGTTTTGCAGGCGACCGTGATCAGGTAACGGGCAACTGGTGCCCTCCCAAGCTCACATGCTAATTACTCTGTGCAAAAGTAGAGGCTTCCATGAGCATTTTTAAACAACTTTAAGAGCCTTCTCTGATTTGGGGAGATATTGCTGAATCCAGAACACCCAGGGAAGGGGAGTGTCCTTAATTTCTCCCTGTTGCAATACTACACAATTTTAAGTGAAAACTAATGCATGCCAAGGAGTGTGGTAAATTCTACATCTGAATAAAATAATCTAAAATTTGAAAATGTGTCTTCAAAAGAAACATGTAAATTAGCTCTCTGAAAGGCCCACTTGATCAGTTTTCAGACCTGTGAATTAGACCAAATTGTGGAGATCAGAAAATTAAACTTACTTTCATTTAATTATTATGTAAAGCCAGGAGAAACAGGCCTGTGAAACCAAACATTGTGGGTATTTAAAATTCTTTTTTCTCAACTTGCATGTGAAATATTATTATTTTTACAAGTAAAAACAAATTTTTACAACTACTGATATCCATAATAAACCCTGATATCAATAATAAAGATTCTGGAATCAGAACTCACATTTCCTATGCAGGAGATAGAATAGTGTCTCTTGTAACCTATAAGGGCTCAGGCATGAAAACATATTTCTGTTAATGAAGTAAGTGGATGAAACTAAGCTACACAGGGAGTAGGTATGTTTGTGCATTTCTGATCAGAGTACGTTAAAGCAGTACTCAAGGCAATCTGAAAATTAGAGGAGTTTGCCCTAAGAAAACTTAAAAGGGCAAAGAAATATATTGCAGAGCCAAATTAACTCTTTATACCTTTGGAAATATGCCACTTCTTATGAGTCCATAATGGAACAAACCCAAAGATGACACTAGTCTTTTTCCTCTAAAGGTCAGAGTAGAACTACATGAGATCTGTAGAAGATGGTTCGCCTTCTCTCTAACTCAGGACCCAGATAGACCTTTAGCATTATGCTTTTTAAACTTGTTTTGTTTGTTTATTTTATTTTTTTGATACATTCATTACTTTATGGGAAGAATGTGGGCATTCTTCACTGGGCCTGTTCTTTGCCTTTTGAAAAACCCGACAGACAGGTTATCTAGTTCAGTTGGGAAGCTTGTATGTAAGCATTACATTCAGTATGGAATCTCTCTAAGCAATGAGAGATGCTTTAAATTTCATCAGGAAGTGCAGAGAGGGAAAGAGGGAAGCTGAGACATAATATGGAACATTAAAAGACAATTGGGGCAGTCTTCGAAAATGGCAAACTCATTTTTTTTTTTTTTTTAGGGTGTTTACTGAAAACCTTTCACTGGTGCCAAAACACATACATGTAACTTAATCTTTGGTGTGGGGAAGTCTATTAACTGCAGGAATGTTGAGTATAACTGGGCATACTAATCGTGTTTGCTTATACCTAGTACGTCGGTCAACCAAACTCAAGGAAAACTGCAATGACTTTTTTTATTACCACTATTTTAGAGGACTCCAAAAATAATTAATTGGAATATGAAAGTTCAAGAAACTACACAGCAATAGTAAAAAGTAACTGGATATGTTTTAAAATATCCAGTGATAGGAACTGGACATGTAGGGGCTGTCCCTTCCAATGAGGGACTATCACTTCCAACAGGAGTTGCATCCTGGTGGGGCATATCTAGACATGAAGGTAAGAGCTGGAACCTGCAGCCAAATGCACAAGGGATACAGGACAGGAGACTTCTGCAGCTCTTTGTAAGGCAATTGTACTTTGGTGGGTGTGTTGGAGTGTGTTTTTGTGTGTGTTTGTTTTTTTTGTTGTGTGTGTGATGTGTCCATTCATGAAACCCAGAAAAATTACAGAATTTACAGAAAAAGAGCTTGGAATTTTGCTTCCATCTGTTTATCTTAGAGTGTTATGCTGTATCTCATCATTGTAGTATCTGAGTACCTTCGATGTAAAATTAGTAGCAGAGTCCCTAGTAGACTTTGTGGAGTCTGACACTTTTTTCCCTTTATGGGGTCAGAACTCTGCTTTGGGTGGTAGTGGGGGGGAAGCGGTGTTTTGGTGGAAGGAAGATGGGAAGAAAGGTTTGGAAATAAAAGGGACGTTCAATTTGTGAGTGTCACTTAAGAATGAAAGGCTTTCTCTGGCTTCAGCTCTCGTTTCTTGTCTTCTGGTATGTGCTAAACAGACAATATGTATGATCCAGTCCTCGTTTTTAATTTTATGTTCAAGACATCTTAAGGAAGTAACTTAAGATTTAATATTTTACATTGGACCTAGTGATGAATACTTTATATTCTATTCCAATTTTCATTTAAAAATACTGAGTATTGTATAAAAGTTGAGACCACCTGACAAAGTTGTATTTGTTTTAAAAGTTGTACTCCTGAATGGAAAACATGTGGTTACTAAAGGCATATCTCAGTAGGGTGTGGAATGGGAGCTGTGTTAAAGTGGCTGTGCTTGAGAAATGAGTTCTATCCACTAAACTAGTGATTTAGTTTTCTTGTTTGGGAGCTGGGGCAGGAAAAAGACCATTCTAAGGGGTTTCAAAGATGAAGCATGAAGTATGGAACAAGTCATCAACATATTAGCAAATGATCATGCAAAACCAGGGAAAAAACATGGAGGAAAAGTAAATTTCCTGGATGGCAAATGTATTGAATGTTTAGAGCTATGAGAAGAGGTAGATTTCTATGTCTTTGTCCCCCTTTATTTTATTCACTAGTTAGCTTAGTTTTACAGATATATTAGGCTGATAGCTGAATATAAAGGTTAATTCCCACTAGAGAGTATAAAATGCACTCTTCATTGTATGGCATAAGTCCTAAATAACCATCATTGCTAAGAATTTAGTTTTGTTTACAGAATTTGTAAATGGCTCTTTGTACAATGTGACAAAGCTCTGTCCTTATCTTCGTGGATCCTGCGTTTCCTGGCGGATTTTTACTAGCCTCAGCGGCTCACTGTGACCCTCCACGGAGCCCTTCTCTCTCTGGAGACAAGGTCACAGTCTATTGAGCCATTTTCATCACAAACCAGTGAGGAGAAGCTATCCTTCCTGGCACAGTCTCTATTGTCTCCCAATCTCAGAGACTAATTAGGGGAGGCAGAAAGCGGGAAGCCCAGGCCCGCCCTCTACTCTGGGCTCCAGCCCAGGGACCCTAATAGTATCAGCTAAGATGGCTGACCTTTTATCCACAAAACACAATACAATTCCCTGGGCTACTTCCCCACAGCAGTCCCCGCTTCTTCAAACTCCGCTTCACCCCTAACTCAGGGCCTCCTTCCTTCTGTATGATGAGTTGTCCACCACTCAGTCTCACCAACAGCACAACCTCCTTCTACAGCTCCTGACACCCACACCCACCTGACTAACTGGGAGGTTTTTATCTGGATTCAGCCAGTCCCTGATTGGCTTCAGGTGTCCCAATTAGGCTAGCTGTTTCTACTCCTTTCTAAAAGGTTCTTAATTGGCCCCAGGTGTCTTGATGGGCCTGGAGTAGCCTTTGTTTGGCTATCCAGGGAACAGGGACCTGCACACCCTGAGACTAATGTACCTGCCTTCCAGCACTCTCCTATATCCTTCTGGTCTGACTCCGTCACAACAGACAGTGATGAAATAGAAACTGTTTAGAGTTTTATAGTCATCAGTCTCTGCAGGTGTTCTTGTGTTTCTCTCTTTATGGGGCTTTGTGCTCTGGAATCCCTCTCTTTTGCAGAGACCTTGAACCATCCCATGGAACAGAGAGAGAGAGAAAATACTGTAATACTTGTCATTGATAATGGGAACCTGCTGTAAGTGATTTGCATGCAGGCAAATGGTATTGAAGCAGGCCTGCTGCTAGTAAAATAGAAGCATAATGTCAATGAGTTAGTATCATTGTTCCCTGAAGCTGTAAAAAGTAGAAATGTTCATTCTTAAGCCTCACTATGAAATTGCTGAACTAAAAATAGTACAAAATATAAACTGAATCTCAACCATTAATGAAATTGAGAGAAATGTTATAAAAGTGCTTCACCGGTTTGCATTCCTACTGGACTTGCACACATTTTGGGCACATCAGCTCTGACAAAACATCTCTTTTGTTGGGTAGAGGCTTGCTAGCTGCACGTCTTTCTATGCCCTTGGTAACAGGCCTTTGTGTTCCTATGAAAGCATCTGAATCATTCAAGTCTGAACACTAACATAACCATTGTCCTTATGAACCTGTTGTAATAATAAACAGAATATGCAAGATTTTTCCCAGAAAAGCCAGATCCTCAATCTAGATTACTCCACATCTGCATTCTTTTTAGGTTTTTTCAATAGATCCATAATTAATTTCCATTTGTTTGGATTATAGCTGATGATATTAGGGCTAGATTCTGCTACCCTTATTCATGTTGAGTGGTATATTACTCTTCTTCAAATACCTCGGTTCTTCTGGTGACCAGAGTCCGACTGAAAACTTCTTTTATTGTTTTGGATCCAGACAAAATTCTTCCCTTGTCCTATTATTAAATATGAATACACTGTTCACATGTCACTTACTAAGAAGCCTCTCCCCTTCCTTTTACAGGAGTTCTGATTTTGATCAGTGAATGAACACAATATAGTGTCTTGTTTGCCTTAATTAGGAACTCAACTCAGCCCAGCCTAGCTGCTCTCATATCCATAGAAAAAAATAAGGGATGGGGGGAAGGTAGACTGAATAGGCCCAACTTTGGCATAGTTACACCAATGCACCCTATTAACTTTAGTGGGGCTGCCTGGGTTTAAACGAAGAGCACAATTTGTCCCAATACATACACACTTAGGGCTTGTCTACACTGGCAATTTTCAGCACTGCAACTTTCTCGCTCGGGGTGTGAGAAAACACCCCCATGAACACAACAAGTTTCAGTGCTGTAAAGTGCCAGAGTAGACAGAGCATCAGTGCTGGGAGCTATTCCCCTCTTGGAAATGGTGGGGTGTTTTTTGTGTTTTGGGGTTTTTTGTTTTTTGTTTTTAGAGCGTTGGGCAAGCTCTCTCCCACTGCTGCTCCGCGACCACACAAGGCACATTAATGCCGTGGCCGTGCTTTAGTGTTGCCAGTGTAGACCAGCCTTTAGTGGGTGGCATTTGTATCTTCGTGTTGGGCGGTGGTATAAAACATGAAGATAAACTTTCTGCTCATGATTCCCAGCTACAATATGTGGTGCAAATGAACAGAATGCCAATCACTAGCTTTTATTTCACACTATATATATTTTGAACCACTCCAGGGCCTGTGGTAGTAAAATACAGCTAGTTGTTGCTTGCTTCAATAAAAGGGTTAATTTGTATTCTGTGACTAGAACAAAAAGTGTCTTGAATCTATGGCATGCCCTCAGACATTACATCACCACTCAGCCTCTTCTGTTGACATTACACTGGAGGAGAGTTTCAGGAATGCACCACTAGCTGAACTGCAGACTATTCAAACTCCCTATAAAGTTACAGCTTTCATTATGTTTAGCTCTGCACACTAAACTCTGGTTAGGGATAATATGATTTGTGCCCATCAACTAATCAAAACATAAGCACTGCTGTCTCCCAAACAGGATTAGTTATATGGTTACTAAGCCCCATAAATGGGGGTATGTTGCTGTGGTATAGAAATCTAACTTTTGTTGTACTTTCCTGCATGTGTTCTAGTTGAAAAGACATTTTCTGAGGAAGTGGTACTTATCAGTGTCTAATTCTTTAAAAAGTAAACAGGAGCCTTCCTCTCTAAAGAGTACATGAAAGGATGCCGGGGTATGAATGATAGCTCACAGCAACTAATTTCTCTTGCAGTGTCAGGCCTTGAAGTGTAAAGGACTCAGTTTGGGGGGATTTTATGGACAAGTTTACCTAAAAAGGAATTTAGTATCTTCCTATATTTTACAGAGAGAAAATTGGTGTCTGTTAGTTAGCTTGCTGAATGGCTGGTCTTCACTGATGATTATTATTATTTATTATTATTTATTTTAAGAATGCAGTTAGAACCGGGCTTTGTATATAGAAGCTGAAGAAACCCAGTTCCATAGCCAAACATCGCTGTCAGTGTTTGTCTCCTCTTCCCTTCCCCTCCCCTCCCGAAAGAGACTTCATGGGATCTGAGTCACAAGAGAAGTGATAGAGAATGCCCCCTTTGATTTTGCTGACTCCCCCTCATCTTCCCCCAGCCCTCCTTCCCTGTTCATTTCTTCTCCCTCATTTTCTGCAGAACTTTTTGTAGGAGAGCCTTAGTCCTCAGGACATTGAGTTCAGCACAAAAGGAGCTGTACTACTTCGCTCCTTTTAGGCTCTGCAGGCAAGGATCCCTGATTTTTCAAGCACTTTCAGAGGTTTGCAGAGTTAAGGCTCCTTTTTTTTTTTTTATGTGCATTTTAGGAAATCTGCAGCATCAGGACTTCTCTTTAGAGTGATGGGTGTGGTTTGGTCTACTTAAAAAAAAAAATTACCTGTTGCTGACAAAATAGGGGTCAACAGTAGGTACAGCTGAACTGGTACTGAATGCTTCTTAACTGCAAGTGTAGACAAGGACAAACTGTGTTCAGAACCAAGCTTAAAATCTGCTCGTTTCTAGATGGATAGTGATAAGAAGGCTAGGAATTTTGTATTCTCATAGTTTATATAATTTTCTCTTCAGTGGGTTCAAGAGAGCAGGAAAAGCATGCAGGATGCCTGCGGCTGTAGCAGTGTTCAGAAATAGTCTACATCTATCCCTCTTCCTTTCTGCATGCATAGAAACTTCTACTTTGTTTTATCTGGAACATAGTGATAATATATTTTCCTTGCTGCAGAAGTCTGCAATCCTAGGCTTTCAGTTACTTCTCCTGGTGATTAAAAATTCAGTTTTACTATGCAGTGAGTCTGCAAAATATTGATTGATAGGATTTGATGCTAGTTTTGTATGACAGGTCTTTAAAATTGCCCCTGGACACTCAGTTGCTTTTAAGATTGGGGTGTGTTCTGGGGGTGGCACTAGTGGTTTGATCTGAATTTTCAGTGCAGTTCTTTAGTCTTTGTTACACAGCCATCTGGCTTTTCTTGTCCAGTCAGTACAGTTCATTAGACCAGCATGTCGCTTCATGGGCAACAATCGATCAATTACTGCAGAGAAAACCTCTGGGGATCTGTGTAAGTGGTTAACAGCAGTAGCTGATGAATGTTTTCTTCTCCAACAGCTGTAACTGGACAAACATTGTATGCTGTGTAAACATTTATGTAAATGTTATAAATGGAGAAGATTCTTCTCTGCCCTTGACTTGCTTCTTGAGGCTGAGGGAAGGTTTTAATTCCTGTTTTATTACTTACCATGGCTCAAATTGTAGCATAAAGAACCAGCCTGGAAAACAGTTTCAGGTTAATAGAATTGTGCTGGTTAGTGTTAAAAGGATAACTTTTTTTCTTTTAAGCCAGTATTTTTATTGTTATCATAACACTGAGGAGCCCCACTGTGCTGGGCACTGTACAAACAGTGAACAAAAACATGATACCTGTCTCTAAAAGTTTTACAATCTAAGTATGAAACAAGACAACATGGGATACAGACAGATTGATGGGGGAGTACAAGGACACAATAAGACTGTATTGGCCAGCATTATGAGTAGTGCGTCTCATGCACCAGCAGCCTAATCATAGTCCAATTTGTGACAAATCGGTCACACTACATAGGCCTGCATGATTTTCAGTATGTCTTGTGCCTTGTCCACCCTTGGCACAGCTATGTTAATAGAATTGATTTTCAACATTAACCAAACATAAAAGCCATTTTAGGATGCAAGGGAAACTTGTACAGTAGATTGGGGACATGGGGAAAAGAGGACTTGTGAATTTACAAAGGCAGAATAGGAGCTAAGCAACACACCTATATACCTCATTCATAAAGGGCAGGGTCTTGCTTTCTAAAGTGAGTCTTCGAAGGCAAAAATCCCCGGAGAAGAGTCATCAGACTTGTATTCTTTTTACTCTTAGTCATGAATTTTATCTTGGTTTGATATGCTTTTTACATAGAATGGCTTGGTTTCCTTTTGTTTGGTATCTGGGCTCAGGAAAAGAGATGGTGAAGCTGGGGAAAAGGAACTAATTACCTCCAGGAGTACAGACTAGTTTAATTAAGTAGCAAACGTACAAATGTTTGCTTGGCTAGGGACTGAAACTTGTGTAAATCCCTGAAGAAATGATCAAGTATGGAATGCAAAGCTTCAGACTTTCTCAGTGTCACCACTTTGGCATTTAAATGGTGCCTCTAGAAACAAGATGCCTTGTATGACCATTGATATGAGCTGCCTTTTCTGTCCTCACTAAAAACCTTGTTTGATACATAAGGTTACCAAGGCTTTTAAAACATCACAAAAATTGTGACTGCTGAAGGTTAATGGATTAAGCAGGAAGCTGTGGCACTACTACAAATGCTAAATAATGAGCCACTATTATCCAGGCAGACGTAGACATTACAAGTGTCCTTTCATAGGAGGGAGACCCGGTAGTTAGTAAGGATGGGCTGGAAATTTTGCAGACAACGATAAACTCAGTTGATCAGATGAAATTTTAAAATTGGCAATAATGTGACTAGGGAGGAATGATTATCAGTTATAGATTAAACAGAGGCAGGCCACTGAGGAAGGCTTGAACTGAAAGCTTGCCCCCCTTCAATACACCATAAGCGGCTTACTCTTGGCCTCTCTTCCAGGCAATTGTCTATGTCCAATTCTGGAATGGAAAAACTAACAATAAACAACGCCACATTAGATAGCATCATTGGACTATTAATCTGTCTCATCCACCAGTCTCCTCTGTAGTCTCTCAATTTGTAGTCTCTATTTTACCTACTCTGTTTTGGATGCACTTATCACTATAGTATCTAAAGACTGTACTAAATAAACAGCTGTGGCTTTTAGACTTTTCATGGATAAATAATAATTCTGTCATCCCACATTGGAAACCTATACAAAGTGTCATTAAACAATTATAACTCGTACTTGATTAGGACCATATCCTGAAAAAATTTTTTCCTGAACCCCTCTTCTGGTCTTCAAACAAATGCCCAGCCTCTCCAAGCTCATCAGAAGAAGCAAACTTTCCACAAATTCAATGCATCTGATGGAGTGGGCTATAGCCCATGAAAGCTTATGCTGAAATAAATTGGTTAGTCTCTGTGGTGCCACAAGTATTCCTCATTTTCTTTTCTCTGCAAATCACGACACAATAAGTGAAAGCTGCACCAGATCTTGGCAGAACAGATGCAAAAGCTATAAATATATCTTTACTGCTAGGATGATCAACCCCATAACACACCTTTCAAGATTCTAGGGTCCTACATGTGCCTATCACAGCATGTGGTGTACCTCACTCAGTGTCCCAATAACAGCTATGTGAGTGAAACCAGACAATTTACTGTGCTCTCAGATGAATTCTCACACGAAAATGATGATAAAAAACAAAAATACCATATCACCTCTGGGTGAACGCTTTTCACAAAGTGATCATGCTTTGAGAGTTCTTATCCTCAAAGGAAATCTGCACAACACCTTCAAAAGATGAGCTAGGGAGCTTAGAAAAGAGAGTCTAGCAAAGTCATTTATTTTTCAAAAAAAAAGGATGGATGGAGACAGACTGGATATATAGCTTATAATAATCTATAGCCTACTAACAACCCCCCCAGTTGCATTCCCCCCATGACTGGAGAGGTCTTAATGAGCCACTTCATCTTGAAATATGTGTTAACTACTTATGCTAAACAATGTCTTCCACCTGGTACTTGGGCAGGTCTGCATTACAAACTTGCATTGGCACTGCTGTAAATCATCTTTACCAGAAGCACTAAGCTGATGGGAGAGGTTTAATAACTTCACTGAGAGGTGGTACCTCTGCGATCATCATAGCACTGTCAACCATCGGGGGGAGTGTTAAGGTCAATATAACTGTCACTCAGGGGTGTGGATTTTTCAAACCTCCGAATGATGTAGTTATACCGAAGTAAGGGTGTAGTGTAGTGTAGAGCTGGCCTTTAGCTATAACACTAAATAAATTTCCCAGATCTGAAGAAAAGCTCTTTGTAAGCTCGAAAGCTTGTCTCTTTCACCAACATAAGATGATCCAACGAAAGATATTACCTCGCCCACTTTGTCTTTCAAATATCCTGGGACCGACATGGCTACAACAACATCACATACAGTATTTCTGTTCATAAGTTTTTCTAATTAGAAAAATGCTTCTAGGAATAATTTCCACCTGCCTCTCTCCATGCTTTTGATTTGGGTATACTAACTCTGCACTGATTCAGGGTAAAAAGGGGTTAATATTCTGCTTGGATACAGGTACTTAAATCAGCTCTACTCCACCATCCTAAGTGTCAAGCCAGGCCCTTTGGCTGGAGTTAGTGATAGGGAGGGAACAGTTATGAGAAGGGAGGCCTCCGAAGTGGCTGCCCTGATGAGGAAAACTTGTACTGAGAGACTTAAAGGGAGCTGGGTTCACAGGGTTGGGGACTACAGTAAGGCATGGAGATGAGGGGCTTGGTCAACACACTGGTCTTGTCTCCTCTTTCAGGGAAAGAGTGGGAGATTAGATATGAACTGTTTTTCCTGTCAGGCAGTGGTGTTTTGCTAATGGTTTTGTGTCTTTTCCTCTTTTTCTTAATTTGGAAACATTTTCCCCCAACTTCTGCCATAGATATGTCCTTATTTTTGTCTCCACTGTGGCCAGAGGGCATTCTGCTAACATGACAGTGACACCGTACTGAAAACAGATCCTTGATAAATAACAAATTCTCTTGTGGCTTGCACGTGTGCATATTTTCTACACCCAAGAATTGTGGAATTTACTACAATAATTCCAATGAAATTGTAAAGTAGATGTCAGTCTATTAATAGTCTCCATATGAAAAAAATCTCTCATCCATTTGAATCCGCCCTGTAGTTTTCATGTCATAGGACTGATTTAATATGATGGAAGGTCTAATAGCAACCACAGATTTTTTTATTTTATTTTTTTTTTAAGAGCAAAGTGGGAGTTGAGGTGGATATAGAATTCTGCTTATTGCAATAGACTTAAGTAAGCCTTCCTTATGCACATACTTTGCTTTAGTCAGTATAGCTGAATAACCGTTTCATGGGGGTAAGAGAGAGTGGAATTCTCTCATTCTTCTTGTAGGAAATGTAGATTTGAAAGATGCTGAGAGCTTTCCAACAGACAACAATAGGAAAATAAGAACCTGAAGGCAGAAGGATTCTAGAATGTGCTAATGTTTGTTGTGCAACAGCAAGAGATGAGATTGCCTGTGATAATTTCCTTAGGGAGAGTAAGGAAGGTGGGGGGAATGGGAGGAGTTGCAGTGGACCAAAAGGAGAACACACAAGTCTAGACTTAACTCTGCCAAAGTCCTAGTCATTGCCTAAAATGCTTGGAATTAACATACTTACAGCTTTGAGAATGAATCCATGAGTTCTTCAGCAGCAGATATTAACCACACCTGAGAATTTTCTTCCTTCTAAAGCAACTTCTGAATCAGCAATTTGTAGTCATCTGGAACCCTTTTTCCCTCGTTGTTGCTAACAGCACTGATGAAGGCTGATCCCTTATAAGAACATCTATACTGGTCAGACCAGTGTTCAGTCTAACCTAGTATCCTCTCTTTCAGGACAGTGGCCAATGCCAGGTGCTTCAGAGGCAATAAACAGAATCTTCCATAATCATCAAATGATCCATTTCTCATCACACATTTCCAGCTTCTGTCAAACATCCCTGCCCGTTCTAGTTAATACCCTTTGGGCCTATCCTCCATTAACTTATCTAGTTCTTTTTTTAACCCTGTTATAGTTTTGGCCTTCACAACATCCTCTGGCAAAGAGTTCCACAGGTTGACTGCGTGGTGTGTGAAGAAATATTTCATTTTGCTGGTTTTAAGCCTTCTGCCTGTTCATTTCATTTGGTGACCTCTAGTTCTTTTCCAAGCTGAAAAGTCCCAGTCTTATTAATCTTTCCTTATATGGAAGCTATTCCATACCATTCATCATTTTTGTTGCCCTTTTGTGTAACTTTCCAATTCCAATACAGCCTTTTTGAGATGGGGACCAGATCTGCACATAGTATTCGAGATATGGGCTTACACGTATTGTATTATATAGAGACCATATGATTTTTCTTACTATCTATCGCTTTCCTGATGATTCCCTTTAAAAGAATGAAATACTTAATTATGTGCTAAGTCTTAGCAAATGCTTTTCTGTTAATGGCTGTGACAGACCCAGACCGGTGGTATCTTTGATGGCAGCTAAATGGCAAATTCTGCGTCTGAAATGCTGAATTCTTGGTATCTTCTGAAATGTGGCTTTTTTCTCCTACCCGAAGTCCATGAAGTTCTGAACTCCCATCTCTGAGCTATTGGTTCAAGCTGTCTGCAGACTTGTGCAGGTGACTCTCTTCTTCAGTTTACGCCACTAACAGCTTTTGATGCCTATCGCTAGGCACAACTCGCTATTTAAAATGAAAACTGGGACTCGGGTACATCTGTCTGTGGCAAGAAGTGCATTCTGTGGCAAATTCTGCAGCCTCGCTTCGGAATTTGGCCTACTGACTCTAAAGGGAGTTTAAGCTTGTGCAACTTTATCAATGGGCTAGGAGAGAGGAATGTAGCGTGAAGTGAATGACTGACTAACAGGAAAGTTTAAGAAAGAGTAACTTTAAAAAGTAGGAGAGGAGCTTTTAACTTCCTCTTCCAGCTGCTTCACATGCAGGTTATGACAAGTTAGACTCCCTAAAACTTGGACTGCTAGACCTATGTACACCCACTTATGAAAGTGCAACACCACCACGTACGTATGTAACCTCCGTTTTTCCCTTTGTTACTGGATTCCCAGAGGTTTGCTCCCAAATCAGACTCTTAGCATGGCTGCAGCCTGACACATTTTGAAGTTTCCATGCTTTCTATTCTTTACAACTAGTTTTTCTTTTGATTTTCTTTTTCCCTTTCCCCTTTAAAAAAAATAAAATAAATAAAAAAATCTGAAACTAATTCCTTCTGGTTATTCTTTTGTAGTACATGTATTATCCAAAACAAAACATGAGGTGCTGGGTATGATAATGATTTTGGTAGAGAGGGAAACTTGGGGCATTTATTGTTCAGCATCAGATGTTTCCTGATAAAAGTATTTAAGTTTAGCTTTCTCTTAAACCATTTTCAGGAATGTTTTGTCATTTTATTTTCAAACTAGGACCATCTTTGCCCTGTGCTGAGCAGTTTCTTCTTTGATTACGTTCTGGGGTAACAAATGTTGATAAGATGGCAACCCTTTGTATAATTTAAACAACTACAAAAATGATGACAAAGTTTTCCATTTAGCCTTTTCTTGTGTAACAAACACCATTTGCAGAACTGCTTTGTTTCTTGAACTGTTTTTTGTTTGGGAGGCTGCCTCCATAAGCCCTAATTTATGTAGATCTGGCACAGTCGCCTAGCCTGCTGTGGGCTAGCACTTATAAGCTGTCATATGAAAGGGAACCGCTTATATTCCTGGCACCACTAGGTCATTTTGGCACTGGTAAGCTGCCTAAGTGCCTGAACATGTTGGCTTGTAGGAGTTACTCTTTGGAGTGCTTGGCACTGAAAGGAAGGGTCTCTAAGCAATACAGAACTAGTGTACACAAGTTTTGTAAAGCAGCTGATATTTGATCCATGCTCCTTCACATCAGTAAACAGGCAATTTGCATTACTCATACCCATATAGTTTTAAAATTGGAGCTGGGAGCAGAAAAAAATAGTCGGTTGCATTGTGGGATGGAGGGGACGACTGTGAGGGGATTCCAGAGGTCTGATGTTGCACTGTTGTGGCAGCACACATTTTACCTGTAAAGTAACTAGCATATTGCTTACAATTTTTACAAGGTTTGTGTAGTTCTCCATATAGTTTGGCTTTATTTTTGTTTCTTAGTCCTGTGTTAAGATCACAGGGCCTGTCTCTTCACAGCCTGCTATTACTCTGCCTGATGAGTTTGTTTATCCCTGGAGAATGGAAACCAGTTAAACTCAAGCTCTGCTTGTCTGGCTTAACTTCTGTCAGGTGTCAAGAAAAGGCCAAATTTTCTTTCTATCTCTTACTCATGAAAATTTTGATTTTTTTTTGGGGGGGGGGGGGGCTGGATTAATTGGATTTTCACCAATTTTAAATGATTCGTAAGTCAGTAGACCCAACAGTTACTTTCAGTTTACATCAGGGTAACTGAGATCAGAATATGTCCATTTGTCCTTAGTTTACGTACCCTGTTGTCCATCATCTGAGATTAAGATAAATGAGTCACAGAGCAGGTTGTTGTAAGAGGTAGTTTTTGTGTCCCTTGGCAACTGGAAGGCAGTGAAATGTCCCTTTGTCATTGTGATGGTTCGGACCCGTTAGGATGCCACCTGATGTTCTGAGATACCACTGAGCCTGCCTGTTATGCCAGCCTGGGACCCTTTTTACTTGTCTTGCTGAGACAGGCTATTATGCTTCCTCCGGCCAACACACAGTCAGGGCTCCACCCAACTGCAGGATGAAATAGACCCTGAGATCAGTTCTGGGAAGGCTCAGTTTAAGAGATTTGCCCCAGCACTCAGGTGTTAACCTCCCCTTGGAGTGCAAACACAAAGATATATTATGAAATCTGCCTCCTCCCTCAATGTGGAGGAAGGTATTCACAACTTTTTGCCTCCCTCTCCCAGTTAAACTTGACAGAACCTGGGTTTAATAAGAAACCAAGCAAATTTTATTAACTATAAAAGACCGCTTTTAAGTGGCTAAAGGAGTAGCAAACAACAAAACAAATTACTAAGCATATAAAACCAAACACGCAAACTAAGCTTGTTTCACTAAAGAAATTGGTTACGAATAGTAATTTCTCACCCTAGATATTGTTGCAGACAGATTACAGAAAGTCTTGAAAGACAGCTACACTGGTCTCCAGCTTGAAACCTCAGTTAGTATTACTCAAAAGCTGGGTGCCCTTCCAGCTTGGGCTCAACCGTTCTCCCCTCAGTTCGGTTCTTGCTTCCAGGTCTTTTTCAGTGTCTCTTAGAGTGGAGAGGCAGAGGAGAACCATGATGATGTCACTCCCCTGCCTTTTATAGCTCTTGTGTATGGCGGGAATCCTTTGTCTCCCAGTGGAAGAACACTGACGTTTGAAGGGGTGGGTCCGGTACCAGGTGATTCAGACCCATGACTCTGCAGGGCTGTGGCTGCAGTTACTCGTAGGCTGTCTGGAGTGTCCACAAGAAGACTAAGCCCTTTCACAGTGCATTGTCTCTGCTAGTGGCCCATTAGCCCTGTCTGGCTTTTCCATTGTTGTACATAAAGGGCTAAATGGAAGTTGACCCCAAAGTAACGCATTTGAAATACAGATACATAGTTAGTATTCCTAACTTCAGATACAGAAATGATACAGGCCTACAAATTGGATATTCACATTCAGTAAATCATCACTGTAAAATGATATTTCACATGAGCCATCTTTCATAAAGTATATCTGTAATGTCATATTCATAGTGTAAGCATACTTTCGCAAAGAATATGGCATGAAACATCAGAGTCATACTGCACCTTTGCACTATGCAAAGTAGGGAATACATAAAGTAATGTGCAGTGTGCCTTCTTGTACATATAAAGCATTTGTTCATCTATTTATAGGCTGCTGAAAGGAGGGGCTGTTTGTAAAGGATGAGAGCTCAAAGTTCAGGGTGGTAGGGTCTGGAATTTTGGTCTGGATCCATCTTTGCTGTGGAGGCCACACTGCGTAGTGGACCAAAAATAAAACATGGACTGCAAACGCTTAGAACTCTCGTCCTTCTGTGTCCAGAGTTGTGTGATTTCTAGCTGGGTTGGCAGCCTGTCCAGACACATGGAAGTAAAACTTTGAAGTTCTAAAAGTCATGACCAAACAGCTGGAATTCTCTCAATTCACTTTTAAGAAAGAGAACCTAATTCAAGTGATGCCTCACCTGTAATTTGCTTTTATTTATTTTTATTTCTAATAGTACATCCTCTCTGGCTCTGACGACTTCAACTTATACATGTGGAGAATTCCTCCGGATCCAGAAGCAGGTAAGCTTGTATGTGGAGTCTGACAAATACTAGTGTTAAATGCTAGTTACCTCTGCACAATATCATACTGCATTATAGGTTGAGGCCAGAAGGGATCCTCATACTCTGTTCTAGCCTGACCACCTGCATAATGCAAGCCCTAGAACTTCACTCAGTCTCTCCGTTGCTTTGAGCCCAATGACTTGTGCTTAATCTAGAACAGAGGTGGGCAAACTATGGCCTGTGGGATTGTCCTGCCAGGCCCTTGAGCTCCTGGCTGGGGAGGCTAGTCTCTAGCCCCTCCCCTGCTGTCCCACCTCCCCCACAGGCATGCCGCTGTGCTGTGTCCTGCCTGCTCTGATCAGCATGGTAAGGGAGCAGGGGGTTGTATAAGGGGCAGGAGGTTCTGGAGGGCAGTCAGGGTACAGGGAGCAGGGGGTGGTTGGATGGGGCGGAGGCTTTGGGGGAAGCGGTCAGGGAACAGAGATGGGCGTGGGAATACTGGGGGACCTGTCTGGGGACAGGAATGTGGACAGAGGTTGGGACAGTCAGCGGATAGGGAGCAGGGGGGGAATTAGATCGGTGTGGAATCTCAGGGGGGTGGTTAGAGGCAGGCAGTCCCAGGAGGGGACAGTTGGAGGTCAGGGAGCAGGGGTGTTGGATGGGTCAGGAATTCTGAGGGGGGACATTCAGGGGGTGGATAAGGGGCAGTGGCCAGGCTGTTTGGGGAGGCACAGCCTTCCCTACCTGGCCCACCATGCAGTTTCGCATCCCCAGTGTGGCCCCTGGGCCAAAAAGTTAGCTCACCCATATCTTTTTAGAAAGATATTGACTCTTGATTTAAAGATGTCAAGTGTTTGGAGAATCTACCACTTCCTTTGATAAACTGCTTCAGTTATTAAGCCTCACAGTTGAAAATGTGTACCTTATTTGTATTGAATACAATTAAATATGATCTGTATTTCTGGGGGGTATGGATCAGCGTTCACTCGCTCATCCCATCTGTACTTAGCCCATGCTGGGGAAGCTAATGATCCAACCAGCAGACCAAATCTGGTGATGAATCCTGGTCACATGCCACCTGAGGCATGTTGCATATATGCTCATAAAATTTTCTATGCTACAGTTACATGGCAATGCAGCAGACAACTTGCCTGAAATGTAAAGTGCCAAGTTTTTATTTTATTCTTAAAAGCTGTTCAGGTAAGGTGAATTATGAGAGCTAGCTGCTGTTGGGAGAGTAGGTCATAAAAGACTCAGCAAATTGGAGAAAATGAGGCCTCTTAATTTTGAACTGGTTATTAAACTTGATTCTGTATAATAATCTATTGTATTGGGATGCAAAACTGATTATGTTTAAACCATAGAAATTTAAAGATATTAATGTCTCTTTACCACGATTATATGGCTTTTCCTTTGACTTAACTGTTTTCCTCTGACTTTCTCATCCTTTCTCTAGGAGATCACTCTCCTCGTTTTCCTGTGTAACTTTTTGGATTAAAACAGCTATTTGAAATTAGTAAGAGAAAATGTGTAGATTCTAAATTACACTTTTACATTCTAAAATAGGCCCATTCATATACTCTTCCTTTACTTATCGTTCAGTTGCTGGATTTAGCATACTACATTTCTCTGGCAATGGATGCTGATGGCCCTGATATCTAGAGGATCCATCCCTCTGTTAGTTGTCTTCAGTTATTGGCTGTGAACCACATAATCCTGAACTTGGTGCTGAGCAGATGAGTATCTGTGTACAAGGACTGATACCTAGAGTTAGCACAAATTAGCATGTCATGTTAGTCAACATTTTCCTAACTGTTCTTACTGTAACTTGAAGTGGGAGTAGTATAAGCTTTCAACACTTCGGTTACAAAACAAATTGCTTAATGTCAAATGCAGTAATGATCAGAAAATCACAAGATAGCGTATGCACGTCTTGATCTCCTGTAACTTGAGTGGTTCCCTTTTTGGGAAAAATTTAGCTGAGCTCATACTCTTGCTGGTGAACCATTCCTATCACATACACACATCACTTTATTTGCTGATATTATGTTACTCCCTTGAGGAGGCCCAGTTTAACTGTCCTGTGCTGCTAATCTGTTTTTTAAATTCGAATGCATTTTAATGTACCCATTAAACATTTCCAGAATTTGATCTGAGAATGACTCTTCAAGATTTTCGTTAGTAGTAATGGGGCCATTATACATCTTATGTATATTGGCTTCTGTGGTAACTAATTTCCAGCCATCCAATTCATCTAGGATGAACTGATCTGTTATCTCTCTTCTTCACTCACCTCTTCTTCCAACCTAAGAGGGAGTGGGGGAATTCTTCAGAATTTATGTAGCCTTCTTTGTTGTGATGAAAATATTTTCTAAACTGGCAAGGCAGTTTTTTCACCCAGTGAGTGGAGTTTGATTACAAAAATTACCAGCATTTGCTTTTATTTAATTTTAAAAAAATCTCCGTCCCCGGGCGTGCTGAGGCCTTTTTCACCTCACCACACCTCAGCTAATATAGGAAATTCCCTCATGCTCAGTTTCTGGCCTCCAATACAAGTTTTTAAGACGTCTCTGTCTATATGCCCATGATCCAGTAAGGTAGAATCAGGGCAATCATAAATATTATAAACTAAGTTTTACAAACAATGTACTGTACGGTTCTAATATTTGTATTTTTAATAGATATGCCTACAGCGGCCCTTCAATTGATTTGAGACATAATATTTCTGTTAACACACGTTTAAGGGAGAAGTACTGATGATTTGTGTATGATATGGTACATTTCTTGCAAGCCTGAAATTGCTTTTCAGAATTATTAGGTAAGGAGAACTTCGCTCATTACAAAAATGTAGCTACTTCAGGCATAGAAAGTGATGTGAGCTGTTTAGCAACTCACAGCATCACCCTACAGCAGATTAGAGGTGTCAGTCAAGAATACACTGTTCAAATAGAACTGCAAAGCAATTTACATACAGTAGAACCTCAGTTACGAACAGGCGGGTGAACCACACACCTCATTTGGAAATGGAAGTACACAGGAAGCAGCAGAGACCAGGAAAAACAACAACAGTAAAAATACTAAACATAATTAAATGTTAACTACTTTTTTTAAAAAAAAAAAGAGAGAGAGAACCTTGTCAAATTCTTGTAAAGTAAAAAAAGTTCTATGCTTGTTCCATTTAAATTAAGATGCTTAAAAGCAGCATTTTTCTTCTGCATAGTAAAGTTTCAAAACTGTATTAAGTCAATGTTCAGCTGTAAACTTTTGAAAGAACAACCATAACATTCAGGGTTACAAACATTTCAGAGTTAAGAACAACCTCTGAGGTTCTTCTGTATGTGGAATGTAACTACTTGTGTTGGCATCCTTCTAGGACACTGGAACAAACTCTGCTGCTCTTGCAAATAATTGTAGTTTAGAGATGTTTCCCCAGGGGGCAGGCTGAGTCATTCCCCACTCCACAGTAAGCTCTCCAGTGATTTGTTCAGCTTAGTTTTAAATGGGGCTTTCATTGCTTACCTTGAGAGACTAAAGTCACAATAGAATAGTTCATTAAAAGTTAGAAAGCTAAGAAGTGTTTTTCCAACTTTCTCCCTATGTTTGATCATCATTATTAATAGGGATAATGTAATATACACGTATAAATGCCAGCTGTAGCCCAGTAGGCCAGCTTACCTGTATTATATCCATTACTTTATTTTGTTTTATTATATTTAGTAGTAATGCAAGAAGCCTACTGGTTTGAAAAATTTGGTAAGATCTGCTATATAGCAAAAAGTATATTAAGTTATAAATATGTCAGCGTAAAAGCTGGCAACCTTTGTCTTAGATTAAAAATGGGCCCTAAACTTCAGGGAACCAAAGGGAAAAACTATTTACATTACATTATAGGTTTATCCAGCATTTACAACCGGTGTGGTGTACCTTGCGGTTACCAAACTTGGAGGTTACCAAGAGAGCCTAGGTTGGCAGTTTTTGAATGACATAATCTTTATTAATATATTTTAAAATTAAGTGTTATAATTCACTAACATATAAAAGAAGGGTATCCATACATTTTTTAGGGTACAAAAGTAAGATTTGGCTTTAGCAAATAGTGTAAGGCTATAATGTAAGTATTGCACTGTGCACATTGGGATTCCCAAATTATATGATGATTTTACAATAATCTTAAAACAAAAACCTGCTTATCCTCAAGTTATAATTATAGTTATACAAAACTTTGGGTCAGGCTACACAGCCATCACACTTCCTTCCCCCTTTTCCCTCACTCCTTGAAGATGGTGGAACATTTGATCCTGTGCTTCCTCCACATCCCCAATTCCTATTCAATTCTCAGTTACTTTTCAGAAATAATCATCAGTGGTCTGGTTAGTTTTTTAGCTAATTCCCTAATTAAAGCTAATGACTCCTCATCAAAGGGTACAAGTGGGTAGAGCCTCAGTTTTACCTTTCTTCTGATAGCATTTCCCGCAGCACAGGGCACCTTAGCATCATGCTGGGACATTGATCATTTATTTGGGTAACCAAATCCGGTATTTCTAAAACTGGCAGTGATGAAGGCTGAAGTGAGATGTGGGCCCCATCGACACTGCTCAGCAAAACTGTTAGAACCTTGTTTAACTGTTCATGTTTTTTCAACAGAATTTACCAAAACCACAGTGGGATGTGTGTTTTAAATATCACTCCAAGAAGCTGTTTTAAGAACAGGAATTTTATTATTATTTTGTGGTTGGAGAAGGTGATTAGATGATCACTGAGTTATTTAATTGAAATGACTGTTACCAGACTTTTTAGCTGCTTAATAAATCAGAACAGCAAACTGCAGTTCCAAATCTCTCTTAATATCATCTTTGACTGTAACTCTGTAACTGCTGGCAATAACAGGCCTGTCATTGTGGTCCAGTTACTAAACTAATTATGGCAATTTTCAGCATGACTTATGCAATTTTTCTTCCCTTTTTTGCAATGTCATTGCAAATGCAAACAGTTCTTCATGCTTGAAGTAGTAGATGGCAAGATTTTATTGCACTGGAGACAAGTTTGTGCTTTAAGCGCTCAAAGTCCCAACATGATTAGTAGAGGGGTTTTTTTTGTTTTTTTTGTTTTTTTTGTTTTTTTGTTTTTTTGTTTTTTTTTGTTTTTTTTGTTTTTTTTGTTTTTTTGTTTTTTTTGGGAAAGTGATCTAATCCAGTGGGAATGTACTCTGGAACACCTTTAAATTTAGAAAGTCTGTTTTCTCTCAGACGACTGGTGATTGGATATAAATCCCTTCATTTCTAGAACCCTGGTTTGAATCCACCTCAGGTCAGTAGCGACCGAAACTTGTCCATGTTGCACAAATTACCACCTGGTCCCAAACTATCATTAATAAGCCCTTGTTGGCTTTCTTGGAAGAGAAGGCAAACCCTGAGTTTGCTGTGAAGGCAGATGCTATTCAGAGAGGACATCTTCCAGAGTGGAGGCATTGTTGGGCAGCTTGTACTGCTGTATCCAATAGAAGTTTCAGCATCCAGGACTGCCATTCTAGATCCTTTTACCAGCATTTAAAGTAATTTTAATACATATTTTCAAAAGTGGAGATAACACTGAGAGCAGAAAGGGAAGAGAAACATAAGGACCCAACAATTACCATTTTGGTTGCCCCAGAATTCAGTTGCCTGTCTTTTTCTCTTCATTGTGCTGAATTCTTTGGCAACCACTGTGTGTGCCTGTAATATGTCCATTTGCCTTAATGCTCAAGGTCTTTGACACTTCCACATCCAAGAAAAATCATTTATTTTTCACCTTTATAACTTCACAAGATTTGTTCCTTTTAACTTAAGGAAGAGCCTTCTGGAGGACTGTTAATTTTTTATGGTGCCAACAATGTGCTAGGCACTTTTTTGAGAACTGTATAGCTAAAAGCACCAGCAGACGGTGTTTCTCCTGACAGAAGAGAAGACAGAATGTAAAGGGTGTATGTTGCTTTTCCAAATTGTTTCCAGTTTTTTAGTAATAACTCTGGCATTGTCTGGTTGTTCAGCTCCACCAGTGTAGCAACAAGAGACTAGCATAGATGCGGTGCCGACAGTCTTTTGCAACAGAGAATCCTGAGGTAAACACAGGCCTGAATCTAGACAGTGATTTTTACTGTAACTTTTTAAAATCACATGTTCCTGCTGGCAAGTGATGCTGGAGTTTCCCAATCAAGTTGACAGTAAGAGGCAGGCAGTAACTCCTTGGTACCTAAATCAAATTCCATTGTGCTATCTAGCATATCTTCATTCATAGGCATGGCCCTTCCCCTAGAGGCTAGGAAGTTATTTCAGCGACTTAACCACTTAAAATGAAAATTGCTAATTGCATTAATGAAGAATGCTGAGCTGGATCGTTTATGGTGGAACTTACTTGAAATGTCTCGAGGTGTGGGAGAGTAAGAATTTTTATTGTCAAATTATCTAGTCCACCTACGTTCCAGTCACACTAATCAATAAAACACCCCTATTACTGTTTGTTGTTTTACAAGAGCTCTTCCTAAGAGATACAGACAACTCATGCTAGGTCCATGTCATCCCCTGCAACTTCCCATAGAGAGGGAATGAAATGTGTGGAAATCTTGTGTGACTGAGTCAGACCAGAAGGATATAGGAGAGTGCTGGAAGGCAGGTATATTAGTCTCAGGATGTGCAGGTCCCTGTTCCCTGGATAGCCAAACAAAGGCTACTCCAGACCAATCAAGACACCTGGGACCAATTAAGAACCTTCTAGAAAGGAGTAGAAACAGCTAGCCTAATTGGGACACCTGAAGCCAATCAGGGACTGGCTAAATCCAGATAAAAACCTCCCAGTTAGTCAGGTGGGCTGTGGGTGTCAGGAGCTGTAGAAGGAGGTTGTGCTGTTGGTGAGACTGAGTGGTGGACAACATATCATCCAGAAGGAAGGAGGCCCTGAGGTAAGGGTGAAGTGGAGTTTGAAGAAGCAGGGACTGCTGTGGGGAAGTAGCCCAGGGCATTGAGTTGTGTTTTGTGGATAAAAGGTCAGCCATCTTAGCTGATACTATTAGGGTCCCTGGGCTGGAGCCTGGAGTAGAGTGCGGGCCCGGGCTGCCCCACTTTTTCCACCTTCCATACTGGCCTGTGATGAAGGTAACTCACTAGGTGGTGACTCTTGCCAATTATACTGAGAAAGGGAGGTCATTCTGGGGCCTAGATGAGTTTCTGAGGCCCCTAAATCTGCCAGGAAGCACAGGACCCACAAGTACAAACTTGGAGCTTTGTCACACTTGAATAATTCGCCATAAAATTTGTTGGAGGGAGAGGCTGATCTTATATAGCATCATACTCCCCTCTCCCCATCCCAGGTATCACAAGTGCATTTAGATGTTCTGGTATTCTAGTGAGGGTGGAGGAGCTGTCGCACACGACAGTCCACCTGGAAAATCCATGAGGCAATACCCTGAGGAATTAACATTGACCGTCTGCATTCATTCCTTTAAGTCCTGCTCTGCACCTGCATACTGTCAAGCATGTGATTTTGTTGGGGGAGTGGGTTGATTGTTCAAAGAGTGGTGGGGAGCCTCCAGCACCAACGTCCTAGAGCAGAGGTGGGCAAACTACAGCCCGCAGGCCACATACGGCCCGTAGGACCATCCAGCCCAGCCCTTGAGCTCTGGGCCAGTAAGGCTGCCCCGGCCTTCCCCTGCTGTCTCCCACCCTCACAGCCTCAGTTGCTAGTCCTGATACTCTGAGCTGCATGGTAAGGGGGCAAGGAGTGGTGTTGGATAGGAGGTAGGGTCTTGGGTGGGGTAGTTAGGGGCAAGGAGTCCCAGGAGGGGCATTCAGAGTACAAGGAGCGGGAGGGTTGGATGAGTAGGGAGCTCTGAGGGGGGCAGTCAGGGATGGGTGGGGGCCAGGCTGTTGCGGGGGGCCCAGCCTTCCCTACCCAGCCCTCCATACAGTTTTGGAACCCTGATGTGGCCCTCAGGCCAAAAAGTTTGCTCACTCCTGTCCTAGAGGAAACTCTGCTTCCATGGCAGGGCACAATATTGCACAGACAGACCCTCTGTGCAGAAGCCTCCACTCTCTATAGGTGTTTGTCTGAGATTTCCATGTGGATTTCAAAACATCTCCAGGCCTCCACTTTTTCCTCATTATAGACTATTAAACCCCACTCTCTAGAAGGGATAGAATAGAAAGCCCAGTTTTTTGTTGAACTTTATGTAGTACTTTGTATAGTGTTTTGGTTTGGGGTTTTTTATTTGTTTTGTTTTTTTTAAACGCACAATGGTCTGGTTCATGCTGGGTGTATCTGGGGTTTCTTTTATTTGTTTGTGTGTGTTTGCTTGTTTCTTGCAAATGGGGAAGCCATGTATTTTTAAAACTAGAAACAGAGGTGTTTGCTAAGATACAAAGAACCAGACTGTGCCTGTCTTTGCATGGGTGCACAAGGGAGTGGGGAGAAGGAAGAATTTAGGATGTTTTACCTAGATTCCTCTTCTCCCCCCTTGCAGGAAATAATTCCTTATCTCATTACCTGTGCCCTACTTATTTATGGGGAGGAGTTGAGGCAGGGTCATGGTCCTTCATTACCATCACCATTCCGCACACTACATGACTCCCAGAAGTACAATCCCTCAATGGATTTCCCCTAGCATTATGCAACTCAAATACAGGACTGTGCCCCAAAGTCACAAAGTGGCCCAGAATATTATTAATGGAAAATAAATGAATTTAAATTGGCTTGCTATTGCAGTGCCATGCATTACAGATTAATGGTGTTTTGTGGCAAATTGGCAGCAGCCATGAACATCTGGCCCTTCTCACTAGTTTTCAGCACTTTGAATAATTCAAAGTCTTGTATAAAGTTGCATGTTTGTCTCTGGAATGTACCACTACCTTATATGACTGAGTGGATTTTTTTGTTTTGAAGTTTTAGATGGAAAAGACTATGTTAGGTCACTCAGTTTGTCCTTGGGAAGTCAGTGGAGGATCGTTCCCTGCAGTCAGTTCTCCAGAGCCTTGTCCAATTTTAAATAATTTGAGTAATGGGGCTTCCATTACTTTTCAGACTATTCCAAATTTTAGTAACCTTCCAACATTAGGGCATTTTTCCAGCTAATCAGACGATTTGTTATTTGTGTTTATCCCATTACACCTGAGCAACTCCTCGCCATTTCAGAATGCTATAGGTTCCTTGGTGATACCTCTGATTGTGTGGTCCAAAAATCTTAATTCCTTACCAATGCTATATGACATTTCTAACTCCTATCTAATTTGCTGGATACTACTACCTGTAGATCTTGGTTGGCATTACTGCTGTCCAAGTATAGCTCTTCCCTTCAATACATTTAACAGCATTTCCTGAATGTATTGGCATATGTGTTTAAGGCCTGGTTTACACTAGTAGGGAGGGTCGACCTAAGATACACAACTTTAGCTACGTGAATAGGGTAGCTGAAGTCAACGCATCTTAGGTCGACTTACCTGCCGTCCTCATGGCAGCAGCAAACAGCGGGCTCCCCCATTGACTCTGTCTTGTGCCTTTTGGCGAGCTGGAGTTCCGGAGTCGACAGAAGTGCCTCTGGGGATCGATTTATTGCGTCTTGACAAGACGCGATAAATCGATCCCCAATAGATCGATCTCTACCCGCCGATTCAGCCAGTAGTGTAGACAAGACCTTCGTATAATCTCACTTTGGTATTTCATACCTTGTCTGTGGTGTTTCTGTCCAAACTGATATTTGCAGAACTTCATAATTTATAATCAGTGGATTTTATTTCCCTACTGTTAAACACCTTCTCCCAGATAATTAGTACAGATTAGAAAAACAGGCTGAATTCTAACCCCCTTATTGTGGTATTAGTCATCTACCATCTTAACATTGCAGGTTAGCATTACCTTTTGTCTACTATGAAAGTCCAGACATATTTCGTAAACTATTACTGTGTTAGCTGTTTTTAAAAAGTCTAGGAAATTGCAGATATTTAAATATAACTATAATTGGCCTGTAGAATTTTGTTTTGTTCAGATTTGTAATACAGGATCTCTAGCATAGAGAAATTAACTCAGTGCTAGAAGAATTAGACTCTGCTATAATAATGTAAAATTAAACCAAACTGGTTAATCCATTTGCCACTGCCTTCCACTGGATGTAATCAGAAATACCCAGCTCGGTCTCATAAGCCCTGTACTTGCACCACTCTCAGAAATGAGTCATATGTTAGGCGACTGTAGTTCCTAGGTGTTATGGTAATACAAATAATAATTAGTTATAAAACACGTTTCTTCCTTTGGAGAAGCTAGTTTTGGAGCATACAAAAGGATACCTATTATGGACTCGAGTTTTGAGTAACATGTAGGAGGTAGAAGTAGATCAAAAAGTAGTTAGGTATTGTTTGGGTAAGAGTGTATACACGATATTGGAAAATAGAACAGTGACCGAAGCAGAGAGAAACCCAAGCAAACAGTAACAGAAGTGCTGGTAATGGAGCCCTGAGGGAAAGCTAGAAGAGTTTTTTGGGCAAAGAGTGCTGGCTGGAAAGGCAGGCTTAGAACAGTGAGCGAAGGAACTGTCTCCTGTTTGATTTCTCCTGTTTCAGAGAAACAATACTTTATGTATATTTTTTGTAAATAAACAAAATTGCATCAAAGAAATACCTGACTCTCGACAATTTCTCACCCTGACTGGAACAGGATCCTACAGGACCCTGAAGTTTTGGCTAGCCATGTAGGTCACAACGAGTAGCAATCTCATCAGTAATGTTGGGGAGTATAAAAAAAAAAAAAAAAAAATTACTGTAAGGGATATAAACACTTGTGTTTGGAAGCATAAGCTCACCATTAACTGATAGGGAAAATTTTCTGTAATTGTCCTTTTTAGGCTTTCTTTCATCTTCTGCAGAAACATTTGATTCTGGCCACAGGATACTGCACTAGATTAGCCAGATGAGTCTGGTCCAGCAAGTGACGTCTCTGTTGGCTAAAATGATGAGGACTTCCAGTTTTGGAGCAGAATGATTGGAGATCCTTTCCCATTGCTGCTGAATTTGAGTGGCCGTACTTTCAGCATAGTGACAGCTGTGAAGTCCTAGATGCCCACGTATTTAAGATCTTTTGCATTTACATGTTGTTCTCAATCCAGAGTTTTTAATGTACTTTATAAATACTAATCTTCAGAATGACTCTGAGGTAAATAACTATTATCACCATATTACAGATGAGGAAGCTGAGGTTCATGGTGAAGTGACTTGCTCAAGGGCATGCAAGAAGCCCATGACAAACCTTGGACTAGAGCCCAAGGTGTCTGACTTCCAAGCCTGTGTGTTAACCCCAAGGCCATCCTTCCTTCTCCTGTTTTATTTC
This sequence comes from Dermatemys mawii, assembly GCA_007922305.1. Classification (NCBI taxonomy): domain Eukaryota; kingdom Metazoa; phylum Chordata; order Testudines; family Dermatemydidae; genus Dermatemys; species Dermatemys mawii. The sequence goes on along the minus strand of ML677332.1, from coordinate 37,961,108 downwards.
TAGTGCCCAACTCTTAGGAGTATTCCTAACCCTCTGCAAAGCATTTCCCGATATCAGACCTGAGTCTTGCACAACAGTGTGTTCAAGTAGCCCATGTGTAGAATCAGTGGATGGTTTAAAACTTGCCTTCCAGGCATCACTTGTATTGGAAACATTTACTGAACAGCTTCTTCCTTTTTACTCCTACGGCTTTTTCCTGGAATGTTTGTCCACCAAACTAAGATAACTCCAAGCAATGCACTTGGTGTAAGCTTGCACAGTTGGCCTGATGCATGTTAATGACTGATAGTTAGTTGTGATTTGGTTGGAAAGAATGCCGTAGAAGTAAGGCAAGTTACCATGAATGATCATGAGTTTCTAGCATGGACAATAGCATGAAAAAGGCATGGAGACAAACCCTGGTGTGAAATTAAAGATTTACGGTCCTGTTCTGCTTCTGGTTTTATATGTACCAACCCCACTTATTCCAGTGGGATTCCATTTGCATGACTGGTATTTTCTGTGGAGACTTGCTCAAATGAGCTGAAATGTTACCTGGTTCAATCTTGGTGATTTGCCCAAGAAGAGGTATAGGTGAGGGGAAAGATTTCCAATTTTCTCAGGTTACTGTGGGTCTTATCATTTTGTAAGTTTTGAAGCATTTGGCCAGGCTCTCTCTGTCTTGCTGTTTGCTTTTTTTATATGTATAGTTTATGGTCTCCTTTCTTCCCTCTTTCTTCCCCTCTTTCTTTCTTCCCTCTTTCTTCCCCTCTTTCTTTCTTCCCTCTTTCTTTCCCTCTTTCTTTCTTCCCTC